>AP027106.1:59303805-60038338 GCA_028142955.1 Pinctada fucata | reverse complement strand
AGACAGATTGTTTAAATAGAACCTTTTCTAGATTTTTGTGCCTATGCGTATTAGGTCTCTGGTAGATACAGCTATGTGAACAGTTTGTATTCATATTAATTAATTTTTTGACTTTAAATTGTCTGGCACAAAGGGCCAGCAAAAATTTCCATGTCATGCAATGTATCCTTACTTTTGCATGGTCCGGGAAAAAAAATTGTCGGCCCTTTGGGCCGGAATATTTTTTTCAGCATTTTTCAGAGCCGGGATTTTTTTTTTTTTGCAAATTCTTCCTGCCCCCTTCCCCCATAAAAAAGGCGAGCTCGTAGCTGTAGAACCAATTTTCTTGAGAAGAGAAATGGTAATAACAAGTTACGTTCAATATATATATATAAATACCATGAGGTTCTCGCTGTGCAGGTTCAAATTTGGACCCCCCTTCCCTTTTTTCAAAGTTTATTTTGAATTTCCATCATGGCGACATCGTTTAATATAAACAGAACTGTTTTCGAAAAACGAGGGGAGGGAAGAATGTTGGAGAAATTGTTCATCAATTTGTAAATAAACCAACCGAAAATTATGTTCGAACGTTTGCTAGAATTAGAAATTAAACTTGATGTTCAAAATATAGTTATTGAAGTTTAGAAACAGGTTTGTAGGTTAGAAATCGGAATCAAACTACCACTTTTTGTGTGTAAATTCTGGTTTGTAGCTGATCTCTTCTAAATTAATCAACTGTTTTAAAATCAAATTGTGTATATCGAAATGTATTTATGAAATGCATATTCATCATTGCCGTGAAATCGGAATTTGAAAATCTCAACACTGCTTTTCTCGAGTCGGACTCGGACTACCAATTTTAGTGTGCGCCCGATCTGTTGGCGTGAAGGTGTATCGAAATACCCAACTCAAAATTTCGATGCTCATATCTTTTCAACAGTAAGAGATAGGAAAAATCAGAAAGACTAAATAAGACAGATAAATGGATAAAAAATAATAATATTGAAATTTTTAGGAAACTTCATAAGCTTAATTTTTGTTTACTATTATAAGCAAAAAAGTGTCTTCCTCCTATGAACTTCTGAATTTGGAAATATGAAGGACGGTGAAGGACGTCATCGTAATAAATCGTTACAATGTTCATCTAGCATTTCATATCTTGCATGACTGTCGACTTTCAAAAAGAATGGAAATTGTAGATAGCAAAATACGAGATATTTAAGCTTACAAATAGCAAAACATGAAATTTTCGGTCCTTTTGAGTAATTCGACGCTCCCGTCAAATATTTGAATCTACTAAAAAACATGATGAAAAAAATAACAGAGACCAAAAATAAAAAAGACCAATCTAGCTTTTACTCCAAACGTAACGTTGGAGAACTTTCATTGTCCTAGCTTACAGGGTTCTTGAGAAATCGCTGATCCAATTTTCCACGGTTACGAAAACAATAGGTCTTCCGACGGAAGTCGGAAGACCTAATAAGTCGTATGATATTATGAAATTCGAATTTCTTCTAACTTTGCGCTAGTTATATTTTCGAGCACCAAATTTCACTTTAGCAAAACCAGAAAATGGCGCAAATTGTGACTGCCGACGAAGTGGAGAAAGAAGACTCGCTGGATCATTCTAGTGATTCAGTGATTCAGAAGGTAGGCTTTCCAGTTAACCTTTAGGAAGGATAACTCTTATAGAAAATTGTGCGATAAATACGAGAAAATATATACTATAGACTATGAAGGAAACTATGAAATTAAAACTTGTAGCATGATGTTTCATCATCGCCGTCCAAGTATTAGTCGTTAGAACCAAAAAGAAACTGTAGTTTTACTATTCAAAAGATGCAAAATTGGTCACAGCTACAAAGAAAATCTGAAGCGTACCTGTCTGAGAAAGTGACCCTCCATTACTATAGGCCGTTTCATATAACTATCCTTATCATGTCAAAACAATCAAATGAATGAAATAACTACCAACGAAATAGACTATACCTTTAAAACGAAAGTACAGACAGCGCCCCCAAAGGTTAACTGGAATGCCTACAGAAGGATCTGACAACATGTACTATTTGTTTCGAAACGTTCAAAAATCCAAAACATTTGCCATGCTTGCACAGTTTTTGCGAAGCATGCTTACAATCTTATATTGACTCCACAAAACTGAAAGTAAAATCCGGGGGAATTCCAGGAATTGTCTGTCCGTTATGCAGGCTGTTAGTAAAGTTACCAGACGGGTGTGAGTGGAATGAATGGGCATATTCATTACCTATGAATCATTTACTAGCATCAGTTATTGATGCTGACGCTGCAAAGAAGTCCAAAAAGTGTAATGCATGCGCCAGAGAAAATGAAAGTAGGAATACTACATGTGCTGCAGTGTGGTGCATGGAATGTGCCGAGGGGTTCTGTGAACTGTGTGAGCGCCAACACCGCAAATTCAAGTATATGAAAAATCATAAAGTGGTTGATATTGGAGACTTGGAACAGTCTGTTGTTTCTCAGTCACATGAAATTATGTGTCCAATTCACCCCCAAAAGGCATTAGAGGCTTATTGTCAAGACCATTCTGCTGTGTGCTGTTTAACATGTGCCATGCTGAATCACAGGAAATGTGAGCAAGTAGGAACTATAGAGAATGCAGTCCAAGAGAAGAAGATAAAGGGACAGGATACAGCCCTGAAAGAATTATTTGTTGGTATGTATAGTTGACTAAGTATTAGGTACCATCCTACAGGGTTGCCAGCAGTCTTGAAAAGTCAGGGAACTTGCCTTTTTTCAAGGTCAAGTTCAGGGAATTGTCAGGGAATTTTAGAATTTGGTCAGTGAAAAATGAAAATCCATAAGCATGATAAACATGATAAAAGTTGGGGAAAAATTATTTCAGAGCTGAAAAAATATTATTAAGATTTAGATTTTATGGTCAAATGAGAAATGAATTTTAAATGATAATGGTCTCATAAGAATACTTTCATGTTGATTCATTAAAATATTGAAAAATAAACATAAAACGATAAGAAAAAACGAAATGGTGGACTAGAGGCTAATGGGGAGGTCATGGGGCTGTTTAAATGTTGGTCAGTGAAAAATGGAAATTGGTTAGTGAAAAGTCAGGGAATTTTTTTCACCAAGAGTGCTGGCAACCCTGACTTAGTTTCAATCTATCTTTAAGTTTTGATATTTCACATGTAGATTCCTTATGATCAGACCCTTCATTTAGGAACCATGACCTTTGACCTATTGACCCTGGAGTTTGATCTACTTTTAAAAAATTTTTCACTGGGGCTATATATCTTGAACAATAAGAGCAAAAAATTGAGATTTTCTAGAATTTACTCATAAAATATGTGACATTTATTTGGGTATTCAATAGACTTTGATAATTTTGATACTCATCCCAACAAATAGTGCATTATTTATCACACTTTCACTTCTACTTGATTGTTTCACCAAAGTTCCATACCATTTACTGTTAATCATGTCTCCTTTTTTAGCTCAACTGAGCTAAGCTCAAGTGAGCTATTGTCATAGCGCGCCGTCCGTCGTCCGTCCGTCCGTCCGGCGTAAACTTTTAACATTTTCGACATCTCCTCTGCAACCGCTACACAGAATTTCATGAAACTTCACAGGAAGCAAGTACTCATACCCTCTATCAAGTTTGCGTTTTTCGAGCCTAGCGGAAATCCAAGATGGCCGCCACAGGCTGTGATTGGCTGACACATTTTCAACTTTTCCTCTGAAACCACTGCACAGAATTTCATGAAACTTCACAGGAAGCAAATACTCAATGCCCTCTACCAAGTTTGTGTTTTTCCAGACGATCAGAAATCCAAGATGGACACCACAGGCTCTGATTGGCTAGCAAATTTTCAACTTTACCACTGAAAACGCTGCACAGAATTTCACAAAACTTCACAGGAAGCAAGTACTGTCAATGTCCTCTACCAAGTTTGTGTTTTTCTAGCCAATCAGAAATCCAACATGGCCGCCACAGGCTCTTATTGGCCGACACATTTTTTACTTCTCCTATGAAACTCTTCACAGAATTTCATGAAACTTCACAGGAAGCAAGTAATCAATGCCCTCTTCCAAGTTTGTGTTTTTCAAGCCGATCGGAAATCCAAGATTGCCGCCACAGGCTCTGATTGGCTGGCACATTTTCAACTTCTCTTCTGAAACAGCTGCATAGAATTTCATGAAACTTCACAGGAAGCAAGTACTCATTGCCTTCTACCAAGTTTGTGTTTTTCGAGCTGATTGGCAATCCAAGATGGCCGCCACAGACACTGATTGGCTGACACATTTTCGACTTTTCCTCTGAAAGCGCTTCACAGAATTTCTTGAAACTTCACAGGAAGCAAGTACTCATTGCCCTCTCCCAAGTTTGTGTTTTTTGAGCCGATCGGAAATCCAAGATGTCCTCTATAGGCTCTATTTGAATGACACATTTTTAGCTCACCTCGACGAAGTTGAGTGAGCTTATGCTATAACCCCGCGCGTCCGCGTCCGCGTCCGTGTCCACGTCCGTGTCCGCGTCTGCGTCCGGTTAAGAAGTTTGGGGTAGCTCAGTATTGGGCAAAGTACTGATGCTACAGTAACCAAACTTGCACAAGTGATTCATCTTTGGATGCTGGGGTGAACCCATGCATCAGAGGCTGCATCTGACCTACATTTTCCGCTTGAGTTACTTGGTTAAGAAGTTTGGGGTAGCTCAGTATCTGACAAAGTACTAATGCTACAGTAAACAGACTTGCACAAGTGATTCATCTTTGGATGCCGAGATGGACCCATGCATCGGATGCAGCATCTGACCTACATTTTCCGCTTGAGTGACTTGGTTAAGAAGTTTGGGGTACCTCAGTATCTGACAAAGTACTAATGCTACAGTAACCAAACTTGCACAAGTGATTCATCTTTGGATGTCGAGATGGACCCATGCATCGGATGCAGCATCTGACCTACATTTTCCGCTTGAGTGACTTGGTTAAGAAGTTTGGGGTAGCTCAGTATCTGACAAAGTACTAATGCTACAGTAACCAAACTTGCACAAGTGATTCATCTTTGGATGTCGAGATGGACCCATGCATCGGATGCAGCATCAGACCTACTTTTTCCGCTTGAGTGATTTTGCTTTTAAAAGCCAATATTGAGCAAGGTTTAAGTGCTACATGTACCAAACTTGCATATCGGATGTATCTTTGATCAAACTTTCATAAAATGACCTTGACCTACTTTTTCTGCTTGAGTGATTTTGCCTTTCAAAGCCAATATTGAGCAAAGAATAAGTGCTACATGTTCCAAACTTGCATATTAGATGTATCTTTGATCAAACTTTCATAAAATGACTTAGACCTACTTTTTCCGCTTGAGTGATTTTGCCTTCAAAAGCCAATATTGAGCAAAGTATAAGTGCTACATGTACCAAACTTGCATATTGGATGTATCTTTGATCAAACTTTCATAAAACGACTTTTTCCACTTGAATGATTTTGCCTTTATAAGCCAATATACATGTACTAAGAAATATGATTGAATTGAATTTGGCTGCCACGAGGTGAGTCTGTGATTACCTATGTTTGACTTATCCTCTTAAACTACTGCACAGAATGTCACCAAACTTTACAGGAAGTACTAGTAAGTACACCTTGTCCTTCTCAAACCTTCACTAAAAGCGATTTCCTTCAGGTCTTGACTTTGATTGAAAACATACATACAGTCTCCTCAGGTGAGCGATGTGGCCCCCTTGGGCCTCTTGTTTTGAAAAATCACAAAATTTGGCCTGAAAATATCAAATATTTTACAATGACCTTGAAAATTGAGCAAATGACCTCGACATTTTCTCAAGGTGATGATACAGTAATCGCAAATACAAATTTATTGTTGTAAACTATGACAAAACCTACTTTGTAAAAGAAAAGTCCGATTCTGAAAATAAGTACACTGAAACAGACATTATTCAAATGTTAAACTTTCTGATCGACAACATTTTTGTGGTGTTTGGAGGAAAGGTCTTCCAGCAAATTGTCGGAATTCCAATGGGGACCAATTGTGCCCCACTCCTTGCCGACATTTTCCTTTACTCGTGCGAAGCTTAATTCATTCAATCTTTGGTCTCTGAAGGGAAAAGATACTTAGCTTCTGACTTCAACTTCACTTACAGATACATAGACGATGTGTTGTCCATCAATAATCCAAAATTCGCAGTATCTATCCTTCGGAGCTTGAAGTCAAAGAAACTACAGAGACAAATAATTCAGCATCCTATTTGGACATAATGTTGTCCTACGACACTGATGGTCACATGAATACCTCACTCTATGACAAACGTGACGACTTCAATTTCAGCATTACAAACTTTCCTTCTCTGAGTAGCAACATCCCTTCATCGCCTGCTTATGGCGTGTTCATATCTCAGTTGATACGCTATGCCAGAGCAAGTACCAAATATACAGATTTTGTTCTGAGAGCTAGGTGTCTTTCAGATAAGCTTCTCAGTCAGGGATATGTTTGTGACCGACTAACATCGTCACTGAGGAAGTTCTACGGTCGATATGGGGAACTCGTCATACACTTTGATGTCCCACTTTCCAGAATGGTGGATGATATTCTGTCATAGACCATTTGAACCATCCAACCAAAGATTGTACTCTATAGCTTCCAAAATGGAGGTAACCGGATGTGACAGTTCTACCGAATTGAAGCGACGGGTGTTGCATGCAAGCAGGAGATGCTTACTCTTCCTGGGCACCTGGTCTCACTCTCATATCGGGAGTTCGCTTCTTTTCATATGGTGGAGGTTTTTGTTTGTTTGCTTTGGTTCCTGTTTTATCCTGGTTTTGTATGCCTTCGGTTTCTGATTTTCTGAGTTATCGATTTTGTGCTGTAAACAGGGATATGGTCATTATCCATATTTGTCATAGCATCAAATTTTCTTTAATAATCTACATACCAAGTTTGTAACGAAAGCAGGCATAGATCTGTAGAAATTAGCTTTTAACATGTGACAGGTGGTTAAACCTTTGTACCAAATGTTGCCATAGTAACCTATTTCAAAGGCATATAAACAGAAAAATCTTATTTCTACATAAATTTCCTTCGATTCCCATGAAGTCCTAGGATAGTACTATTCAGGATATAGGCAACTGTAATTCACATCTTGTGCAACGGCATTATCTTTCATGTCAAAAGTAAGTGAAATATAGGTTAAATCAGACCTAAAATGGTCCAAAATTGCTCATTTAGATCAAGCAATTTTTCTTGAGATTGAAGCAAATTTACATGACATACAGTATAAAGCATGGTAAGAAGGGGCATTGAATTATCAAATTATATTAACTAAAGAAGATTTAAATAATCTGTTCAGAAAATTACATATACATTCAACATTAGTTTCCATGGTAACGGGATGTATACAAATGCCTTGTTTAATACCTTTATGTATCTTTATGTATCTATTAATTACGATCAATTAATTAGTTGTGTTTCTACATAACTTGATATTGTTGCATCTTAAATACTTCACAACGACAATGTTTACTTTTGGAACATACTTCTAGAAATTATTATCGAATATCCTGTTGAGCATGCTATATATATTCATAAATTATTATGTCCTCAATATGTCATATGACCTTGAGAGTAATAAAGTTCTGTTCTGTTCTGTTTAAAGGGTTTTTTATACAAAACCTTGGTTACCATAGTAACGGAACGTCAGAGAAAAAAAATGGAAGGTACATTTTGTAATTTCATTCTGAGGACATCATATATACCTTGTACACAAAAAATGTCCAAAACCTGAGACATGTCATGGCCAAACATGTCTGATTTAATTGATTTTTAAGGTTTTTACAGAGAATCCATATCAAGACCATCCAAATAGCTCATATGACACATGGTCTCAATCAACTTTTGGAGTTAACAGGTCATATTGTCCGACTCAACTATGGGTACACACAGAGCACATTGTCTCACTTCCACTTTGGTAGCTAACATGACACATGGTTTCACTCCACTTTAGTAGCTCATTGAGCACATGGTCTGTTCCCAACTTTATTTAGTCCACAGGGCACAATGACATGGTCTCACATCACCTTAGTAGCTTACAGGGAACATGTTCTCACTTCGCTTTAGCTAGTGGCCCATAAGGCACATGGTCTCACTCCACTTTGGTAGTTCACAGGGAACATGGTCTCTTTAAACTTTTGTTGCTCACAGTGAACATGGTCTCACTCCACCTTTGTAGCTCACAGTGAACATGGTCTCACTCCACTTTTGTTGCTCACAGTGAACATGGTCTGACTGCACTTTTGTTGCTCACGGTGAACATGGTCTCACTCCACTTTGGCAGCTCACAGTGGACATGGTCTCACTCCACTTTTGTTGCTCACGGTGAACATGGTCTCACTCCACTTTGGCAGCTCACAGAGAACATGGTCTCACTCCACTTTTGTAGCTCACAGTGAACATGGTCTCACTCCACTTTTGTTGCTCACAGTGAACATGGTCTCACTCCACTTTTGTTGCTCACGGTGAACATGGTCTCACTCCACTTTGGCAGCTCACAGAGAACATGGCTTACTCTTCTTTGATGGTTCATAAGGCACATGGTCTCACTCAACTTTGTAGCTCCCACAAAACTTGGTCTCACTCCACTTTTTATGCCCTAGTAGTCAAAGTTTCGGGGGCATATAGTTTTTGGTCTTTCCGTCTGCCTGTCTGTTTCTCTCAGTCTGTCTGTTTAAATTGTCCGCAAAAACTTTAACTTTAGCCATAACTTTTGAATGGCAAGTGATAGAGCTTTCATATTTCACATGTGTATTCCTTGTGACAAGACCTTTCCATGGATACCAAAATTTTTTACCTTTTGACCTTGACTTTGGAGTTGATCTTCTTTTGAAAGTTTTTAACCTTGGCCATAACTTTTGAATGGTAAGTGATAGGGCTTTCATATTTCACATGTGTATTCCTTGTGACAAGATCTTCCATGGATACCAAATTTGTTTACCTTATGAGCTTGGCCTTGGAGTTTTACCTACTTTTGAAATTCTAAACTTTAGTCATGACCATTGAATGGTAAGTGATAGGGCTTTCATATTTCACATATGATTTTTTTGTGGCAAGACCTTTCCATGGATAATAAATTTGATCTTGTGACCTTCACCTCAAATTGTGAACTATACTTTTCAGCTGTTTTACTGACAAAGATGCCAACGGGGGCATTCAAGTTTCACAAACACATGTTTTTTTTAATTTTTAGCTCAAATGAAACATGGTTTCACTCCACTTTGGTAGCTCATTGCGCACATAGTCTATTTCCAACTTTAGTAGTCTACAGGGCACAATGACATGGTCTCGCATCATTTTAGTAGGTCACAGGGAACATGGTCGCATTCAACTTTGGTGGCTTATAAGGCACATGGTCCCACTCCACTTTAGTAGCTCACATGGAACATGTTCTCACTTAAAATTTGTAGCTCACAGTGAAAATGGTCTCACTCCACTTTAGTAGCTCACAGTGAACTTAGTCTCACTCCACTTTAGTAGCTCACAGTGAACATAGTCTCACTGCTCTTTGGTAGCTCACAGTGAACATAGTCTCACTGCGCTTTGGTAGCTCACAGGGAAAATGGCCTCACTCATCTTTGATGATTCATAAGGCACATGGTCTCACTCCAGTTTTGCAGCTCACAGGGAACATGGTCTAGAACCACTTTTTGGCTCATATGGAACATGGTCTCTCTACTTTTTTGTAGCTCACAAGGAACATGGTCTCACTTCACTTTTGTAGCTCACAGCCAGGGAGCATGGTCTCACTCCAACTTTGTAGCTCACAGTGAACATGGTCTTACTCCACTTTTGTAGCTAACTGGGAACATGGTCTCACTCGATCCACTATGGTGGCATATAAGGCACATGGTTTCACTCCACTTTGGTAGCTCACAGGGAACATGGTCTCTTTACACTTTAGTAGCCCAATAGTCTCACTCCTCTTTTTATCTCACACAAAACATGATCTCACTCCGCTTCTTTTAGCTCAAATGACACATGGTTTCACTCAATTTTAATAGCTCATTGAGCACATGGTCTGTTTCCAACTTTAGTATCCCACAGGGAACAATGACATGGACTCACATCACTGTAGTATCTTACAGGGAAATGGTCGCATTCCAATTTGGTGGCCCATATGGCACATGGTCTCACTCCACTTTGGTAGTTCACAGGGAACATGGCCTCACTCCACTTTGGTAGTTCACAGGGCACATGGTCTCACTCCCCTTGGTAGTTCACAGGGCACATGGTCTCACTCCACTTTTGTAGCTCACAGGGACTATGGCCTCACCCGCCCCCCACTTTTTTAGCTCAAATGACACATGGTCTCACTCCACTTTGTAGCTCACAGGGAACATAGTCTCAATCCACTTAAAGTGGAATACTTAGTTGGGATGCTTCCAACTTTAAAAGTGGTTTGATGTGACAATCATATTTATGATGATTTAAACTATCATCACAGGCATGAAAAGATCACTCGCATCAGCAAAAGAAGCAGTTGATGGAAACCTGCTAGTATTGAGAGGGCAGATATCTGACATAGAGTCAAGTATCCACCAAGCATACGATGACTTCATCAAACACGGACAAAAACTTAGAGATGAGAAACTGGAGGAACTCAGATTACTGGAGAAGTCCCTTATTCCAGCAACAGAGTGTAAACGTGATGATATCTCAGGCAAGATCTGTGCAATAGACAATGACTTGCAGCTCCTCAGTACAACTGTAAATTTAGCACCTGATGCACATTTTCTTCTAAATTTCAATCAGCTGCTCGAGCAGAAGTCCGCGATTCAGGTATTTCTTGAAAAAGAGGTACTAGTACAAACCAAACTCTCTGAATTGAAGTTCGAGAAATCTTCTGCATTGTTCAGTCTATCCAGTATGGTGGATAGCTTTGGAGATATGGTTGTTGAAACCAGGAATCTGGCATGTGGTGGCAGTGATGCCATCATAGACCCTGGTCCTAATGTTATTGATCTCACAACAGTGAAACCAAAGCTGAAGCATACAGTGTCAATGGAAGGTAAAGAAATCACAGGAATTGGTGCCATTGGTGACAATATTGTGATAATTGCTGAAAAATCTCAAGCAGTTGCACTGTTCAATTATAAAGGGTACTGCCTTTCCTCCATGGATGTTGGATACCAATGCAGTTGATTTGAAAGTGTTCGCCAAATCTGAAGGTGCAGTCATTGAGGAGAAAAAGCTAACATTCTTTAAAGTAGAAGACACATCATTAAAGAGGGTCTCAGAGCTCCCTCTTCAAGAGCAAGCATGTGCATTTGCTTTTAAAGATCCACTTCTGTACGTTGCAGATGGAAGAAAAATATATATAAAAGACTTGAACTCAAAAACATCCAAGAAGGTAGAGGTACAGTTTCCTGTATTACGTTTTGCAATAAGATCAGATGACGATGTGATTTACACTAGCTCTATAACTGATAATGTGTATTGTCTCAAACTGGACAAATGCTAGATTTGGCAATACAGTGACGATAACTTGAAGTACTTAGATGGTGTGACTGTAGATGATACTGGCAATGTTTTGGTGTGTGGTAGAAGGTCAAAGAATGTTTACCAGCTTACTCAAAACGGTGATTTTCAAAAAATACTACTGTCGTATAGGTTTGTTTCTTTTTTTCCAAAGTGTATCAGCATCAATAAGTACGAGGGAAAACTCATTGTTGGATGTGAAAACCAAGCATTCATTTATGATATCAATTAGGAAATCGAAAAGTGATTAAAATGTGAAGAATAAACTTTTATTGAGAATTCATAGGACAGCTATTCAGTTGTGATGCCAATTGACATAGCTGAATAAACGTTGAATTCTTTATTTTGTTGATTTTGTGATGTCAACTTATAAACACTTGTAGTAAAGTGAATTGACCTCAAGATGCTTATGGTTTGTTACTTTAGTGATGTTCTTATGATTTAGAAATGTTTTATCATTATCAGATGAAGCCAACGATACAACCAGACTTAACTTTTATCACATGAACGCATGCTTAGAATTTCGCCCTTCATGTATATATACCTTCTTTGGATTTTCTCAATTTTGGCCTTGATCATCACTGATGAGACATTATTTGTTGAATTTGCGAGTATGGTGCACTTAAATTATAACAAGAGAACATATCTTTTTGAGATACTTCCTTTCAGGAAGTATCTTACTAGCTGTTATGGTAACTGCTTTAAAGTATGCAAACTGAGATACTGCGGCTTTGCGCCTCAAAATATTGCTGTGTCTAGTTCAGGAATTTGCTGTCTACCACTTACAAAATGCAAGAACAAGAATAAACTGTTTCAATTTCATATAGAATAAATGCACCACACAATATCAACTATATAATTCCTATTTTCACAGCACAATGGTGGCGTACGTAGTAATATACTATTTTGTGTATGGCAATGTTAGGAAAGATAACTCAAAATTTGCATTAAAGTTTTAGAGTTGTCTTTATTATATCAACAATTAGGTTAGATAAACATAGTTTGTGTTGTTTATAGAGATATTATAAGCTTCACATATGCATCCTGTGTTAAAAAAAAACTATCATCATTGCCTTACGATAGAATTATTTAACATTTTAATATCTGCTTACTATAAATTTTGCGTAGATCTAAAAGTATCTCTCAGGACCTTCGGTCCTTTGATTTTAAATATTTATAATGACTATACCACACAGAAAGAAAAGGAAAGGATCTCAAACATGACCACCCTGCGCTGACCCAGCGGAACAAACCCACAAGAAAGCTATACATAAATGGAATCAGACAAAACTACAACCGCATCAGGAAACAACAATTTGCACTAGAACATCATACAAAACAGACGTACACAAACATTAATGACAACACACAAATGGAAGGAGACCAATATGCACCCGGTGCCGACTTTAAACGGTCATCTGCTTTAAGCAAATGGTGTGCTTATCAAGATACACAGAGGTCTCCATGGACACACAATTGCTGTATGTACATAACACTTCACACCGTAAGATGACATCACAAACAAGATGGTTAAACGCAGCGGCCTCAGCTAATACATGCATATTCTATGTACATGTAAATAGATATAAAAAATTTCATGACATGCGTATAACAGTCTGTAATCTGATTGCTGAGCTTAAGATCAATCACCCGAGAAGTCCGACCTTTCAGATGGGGCAGAGGATCAGGACTAATTCTTGTCTGACGAGATTTGGACAGGGCCCGACGTGGAGTCCCATCGTCACGGTTTGCCAGTGTGCAACGTTGGAAAAGACAATAATACAAAACTGTAGATGGGTCCAGTACCATGACCAATGTTCTTTTGATGACTTTAGGATCATATCCTCGGTAATGCAGGTGACCGACTACTTTCTTACATTTGTGGTTGAAGTTGAAGTGATCTGCCTTTGATCCTTCTAAATTTGTTTATTAGGTCACCGTAAAATGAAGGCAATAAAATTCCCAAATAATACATACTCTGAATGCTGGAGTAGTCCCAAATTTTGAAAGAAGTGCAGAATAGTTACTGTAAAATTTCCAAAATGGTTTCACAAGTTTATGGTATCCAGATCCTTGACTTATGAGCTTTTTGTAATTTGTTTATTTTTATCATGGAAGTCCGAAACATTAGAGCAAGCTCTAGCGTATCTGATGAGTTGAGAGATGCCGTATGATGGCAATCTTGGAACATCGCCATCAAGCCAAGGAAGAATAACTTTGTTGAAGCCAAAGTCTTCCCTTTTGTCGTATATCGATCTTTGTCTGAATTTAATTTCTCCTTTATTAGTCCCCTACCGACAACGCCGAAGGGGACTCTTAGTTTCCTCTCGGTCTGTCTGTCTGTCCGTCTGTCTGTCCGTCTGTCCGTCTGTCCCATTTTCAGTTTTCCGGACTTTTTTCCGCTGTTGTTGCATATATTGAACTCATTCGTGGTATGTGGATATTTCTCAATGTGATATAGATCAAGATTGAGTTTGCTTTCGATTGACCTAATTTTACAAGAGTTATGGCCCTTGGACTTAGCAAATTTTATGAAAATTTCAGTTTTCCGGACTTTTTTCCGCTGTTGTTGCATATATTGAGCTCATTTTTGGTATGTGGATATATCTCAATGTGATACAGATCAAGATTGAGTTTGCTTTCGCTTGACCTAGTTTTACAAGAGTTATGGCCCTTAGACTTAGCAAATTTTATGAAAATTTCAGTTTTCCGGACTTTTTTCCGCTGTTGTTACATATATTGAACTCATTTTTTGGTATGTGGATATATCTCAATGTGATACAGATCAAGTTTGAGTTCGCTTTCGATTGACCTAATTTTACAAGAGTTATGGCCCTTGGACTTAGCAAATTTTATGAAAATTTCAGTTTTCCGGACCTTTTTTCCGCTGTTGTTGCATATATTGAACTCATTTTTAATATGTGGATATATCTCAATGTGATACAGATCAAGTTTGAGTTCGCTTTCGATTGACCTTATTTTACAAGAGTTATGGCCCTTGGACTCAGCAAGTTTTATAAAATTTGCAGTTTTCCGGACTTTTTTCCGCTGTTGTTGCATATATTGAACTCATTTTTAATATGTGGATATATCTCAATGTGATACAGATCAAGTTTGAGTTCGCTTTCGATTGACCTAATTTTACAATAGTTATGGCCCTTGGACTCAGCAAGTTTTATGAAAATTTCAGTTTTCCGGACTTTTTTCCGCTGTTGTTGCATTTATATAAGTCGAACTCATTTTTGGTATGTGGATACATCTCGATGGGATACAGATCAAGTTTGAGTTTGCTTTAGATTCACCAATTTTTACAAGAGTTATGGCCTTTGGACTTAGCAAATTTTATGAAAATTTCACTTTCCGGACTTTTCTTCGGTTCTATTGCAAATGATGCACTGATTTTTGGTAAATGAATACATCTCAGTGTGATGCAGACGAATTTGAATATGGTTTCCATTGGCCTATTTTTACAAGAGTTATGGCCCTTGGACTTAGCACATTTCATGAAATTTGCAGTTTTCCGGACTTTTCCATGCCTGTTATTGCAGATAATGAACTGATTTTTTTGTACCTGAATACATTATAGTGTGATGCAGATTTGAGTTTAATTTAGATTGACTATTTTTCACAAGAGTTATGGCCCTTAGCAAATTTCGTGAATTCAGTTTCCCAGACTTTTCTTGGATGTTGTTGCAGATGATGAACTGATGAACAGAGATGCAAGTCATAAATTTATGCCACCGGTAAGGGAATTATATCGCACAGCGATCATTGCATTTTTGATTTTGATATCCTTATCCAAAACTTGTGTAGCTATATCATCTGTGTTACCTTCATTCAAGTTAACACTGTGGATAAATTTGATTTTTGTTTTCGTCAAAACGTGGGTTATCACTGACGAGGGTTAAGTACCCGAAACGTGCATGTCTGGTCCATGTTGCCAATTTATCTATTCTTAAATGATGCTATTCAATTTGAAGACGTTTACATTTATACCACTTGGTGAGTGTCACTGCTGGTGGACCAGGAGTCCCCGAGGGCACATGTAGCCAAGTTCGATCAATTTCGGTTGATCGTTTCTTCAACGCATTCTAAAATTTCTGTTATCAAAATTTCTTGAAATTTCTAAAACGTTGGTCCTGTAGCATCATATCCCACCCATCCTGCTACGTCTTTCGGTACGCTTTTTCGACAAAGTAACTTTCATACTTTTTTGGCATACTAGTATTACATTGTTTAGATTTGAGGATCACTGACGAGGGTTAAGTACCCGAAACGTGCATGTCTGGTCCATGTTGCCAATTTATCTGTTCTTAAATGATGCTATTCAATTTGAAGACGTTTACATTTATACCACTTGGTGAGTGTCACTGCTGGTGGACCAGGAGTCCCCGAGGGCACATATTGTAGCCAAGTTCGATCAATTTCGGTTGATCGTTTCTTCAACGCATTCTAAAATTTCTGTTATCAAAATTTCTTGAAATTTCTAAAACGTTGGTCCCGTAGCATCATATCCCACCCATCCTGCTCCGTCTTTCGGTACGCTTTTTCGACAAAGTAACTTTCATACTTTTTTTGCATATTACATTGTTTTGATTTGAGGATCACTGACGAGGGTTAAGTACCCGAAACGTGCATGTCTGGTCCATGTTGCCAATTTATCTGTTCTTAAATGATGCTATTCAATTTGAAGACGTTTACATTTATACCACTTGGTGAGTGTCACTGCTGGTGGACCAGGAGTCCCCGAGGGCACATATTGTAGCCAAGTTCGATCAATTTCGGTTGATCGTTTCTTCAACGCATTCTAAAATTTCTGTTATCAAAATTTCTTGAAATTTCTAAAACGTTGGTCCCGTAGCATCATATCCCACCCATCCTGCTCCGTCT
This sequence comes from Pinctada fucata, assembly GCA_028142955.1. NCBI lineage: Eukaryota > Metazoa > Mollusca > Bivalvia > Pterioida > Pteriidae > Pinctada > Pinctada fucata. The sequence goes on along the minus strand of AP027106.1, from coordinate 60,021,931 downwards.
TTCGGTACGCTTTTTCGACAAAGTAACTTTCATACTTTTTTTGCATATTACATTGTTTTGATTTGAGGATCACTGACGAGGGTTAAGTACCCGAAACGTGCATGTCTGGTCCATGTTGCCAATTTATCTGTTCTTAAATGATGCTATTCAATTTGAAGACGTTTACATTCAAAATATCATCAAGATAACTAGATGTTTTCAAGTCATCAAATTTCAAGATTCAGTTCTTGCAGATTTTGCTTGAATTCTTTTTCGTATGTGTATAAAAACAAATCTGTAACCAAAGGCGCACAATTAGTACCCATAGAAATTCCAACAACTTGCCTATACAGAGTGTCCCAAATCTTACAAAACATATTGTCTAAAACGAAGGACAAGGCCTTGCACAACTCAGATCGAGTCCATACCTTGTACGATTTGTATTCTACAGAGGAAAAGAATCATTTTGTGTCAGAAGCACATATAAATGTTTAGTATACCCTCTCGGTCAAAGCACCGATTTTGATAAGCGATCTTTGATCTTCTCATGAGGGAGGGTGATGTACATGTTATAAAAGTAGTAGGATGAGATAGATTCTGCTAAATAACATTTCAACAGCCCTGATCTTATATTGGAAGGTGAACTCCCATCCAACACCTAGTGTTAAGAATTCTTACCATATACATTTTTATATACATGTATGACATCAAGGTGTTCCATCAAACCAAATCTGGTCTTCAAATGTGATGTGAGATAATGTATTCGAAAAGAAGCGTATGTTCTATATCCTTCAAAACTCATTTAATACTTTTCACGATTAATTCCGGTCAAAAGCGGTCAAAAGTTTCCATCGAAGATGCGTCAGAATCATCATTCGCCTTTTATACCACGGATATGACCCTGGTATCACGAGAGAAAATTAATGTACAGCCTTTATCAGTACATTCGTATGAACTGTATTCTGACTGTGACGACGGGATTCCATGACGGGCCCTGAGCAAAGCTCGTTAGATATGACAGGGTCCCAATTCCTCGTACTCTCTGAATGCTTTTCGGAATTCTTGGGTGATTGCAAGCATGAGCCGACAGAACACGGACTGTTTTCGCACGTCCATCTGCTTTTGATGTCCATTTACATATTCATCTGTTTCCCATATAGCATGACTACGTTGGCCCAACATTGGCATATGGTTGTACGGTTGGTTCATGGTTGGCGTTGGAAACATAACATTGGTCCAACGTTGGCCCAACATTAACTCAACAATATGGTCGACTATTTCATGCATGTAATGTGTTTATGACGTTGGCTCAATGTTGGCCCGATGTTAACATTTCTTCATCAAAAATGTATGTGGTCGTATTGCATTGGCCCAACGTTGGTACGATATCAACATATTTCACTAATATTACCTAGTGTTTGTATAACGTTCGGCCTACGTTTATCCAATGTTGACATATTTCATCTAAAGATGCTGGCCATTTAACATTGGCCCACTGTCGGCCCAATGTGATCATTGTTCACTCAAAGTATATGACAGCCGACCAGTTTATTGTCAGTCTAGGCCATCCTTACAATGCATTGCCAGTAGACTTTAAAATCTTAATAACCCAATCCATGAAAATATCCAGTGGTCCTGTGTTGGTCAAACGTTGCAACACTGCTGTATATACCCCACAAGTTGTATTGGATATAAAGTCCCAATGACAAATATGGATAACGACCATATCCCTGTATACAGCACAGAATCGATAATTCAGAAAATCAGAAACCGAAGGCATACAAAATCAGGATAAAACAGGAACCAAAACAAACAAACAAAAACCTCCACCACATGAAAAGAAGCGAATCCCCGATATGGTAGTGAGACCAGGTGCCCAGGAAGAGTAAGCATCTCCTGCTTGCATGCAACACCCACCGCTTCAATTCGGTAGAACTGTCACATCCGGTTACTTCCATTTCGGAAGACATCGAGTACAATCTTTGGTTTGATGGTTCAAATGGTCTATGACAGAATATTATCCACCATTCTGGAGAGTGGGACATCATAGTGTATGACGAGTTCCCCATATCGACCGTAGAACTTCCTCAGTGACGATGTTAGTCGGTCACAAACATATCCCTGACTGAGAAGCTTATCTGAAAGACGCCTAGCTCTCAGAACAAAATCCGTATATTTGGTACTTGCTCTGGCATAGCGTATCAACTGAGATATGAACACGCCATAAGCAGGCGATGAAGGGATGTTGCTACTCAGAAAAGGAAAGTTTATAATGCTGAAATTGAAGTCGTCATGTTTGTCATAGAGTGAGGTGTTCAAGTGACCATCAGTGTCGTATGACAACATTATGTCCAAATAGGATACTGAATTATTTGTCTCTGTAGTTTCTTTGACTTCAAGCTCCGAAGGATAGATACTGCTCAGGTAATCCGCGAATTTTGGATTATTGATGGACAACACATCGTCTATGTATCTGTAAGTGAAGTTGAAGTCAGAAGCTAAGTATCTTTTCCCTTCAAATACCAAAGATTGAATGAATTCAGCTTCGTACGAGTAAAGGAAAATGTCGGCAAGGAGTGGGGCACAATTGGTCCCCACTGGAATTCCGACAATTTGCTGGAAGACCTTTCCTCCAAACATCACAAAAATGTTGTCGATCAGAAAATTTAACATCTGAATAATATCTGTTTCAGTGTACTTATTGTCAGAATCGGATTTGTGACACAAATGTCAAATCAAGGTCACATAAAACAGGTGGTTTCTTAATACAGGTTCATTTACATGGAAATTGTTTGAAGTCTCTTAATATAGTTGGTCGCTATTTAAAGCAGGTTTAACTGTACTCACGACAACATGAAGACTCAACACTAAACAGAACACGGAGACTGTTAAGTCTTAGCACAAAATTGTTTATACGGAAACAAGAAAAAACTCAGCACAAAAAAAAAAACAAAAACCACGACACTTAACATTTGAAGACGTTTAACACTAGAACGTTGCTCCGGCATTATCAAGACATACAACATTAAAAACAACATCAGACATTAAACTACGGTAAAATGTTGTTACATACGTCATCACAAAGACACATCACTTAAACGTTGTTACGATAACATCGAGAAACTTGACATGCAATTAAAAGACAACATAAGACATAAACACAAACATAAAGCGAGGCAACAACACTTAAAAGAAGTGACGACAACTCGATCAACACCAATTTTAAAAATCGTAGGGACGACATCAAAAACGCAATGAACAAGGAGACCCAACGCCGAAACGCCTACCTAGCAAGAAAGGAGGGGATCTACTACAATACTCGGTTGTAGTACTGTAACGTGACGCGATGAGGGAGGCCGAAGAAGGGTTCTGAAGTCAAGCGCACTTGGTCGCATTCCCGATAAAGCGATCCTGCCGGGGGGGGGGGGGGGGTGGCAGTTCAAGTGGCTTATATTCCTAAGCTCACAATTCGTTATATACTAGTAGTACCCACAGCAAAACATTCAATGCAAAAACACATGCATAGCAAGTTGACACGCTTAGCAAGAGACGCAAAAGTGACAAGGAACACCAAAAACAACACAGAAACATCAAACACAAAAGACCACACATAAAACAATGAGACCAATTGGCAACCGGTGCCGACTTAGGACGGCAATCTTCAATGCCAGTAGCAAATTTAAATGGTGTGATTATCCGGATTACCTGCGCACAACCCTCCCACTTTTCCGGTTACCAAAAGGTATCAAAGAACGCACAATAGTGGTGTAAAATAATCTAGCTCCTCACCGTAAATTGATCATACAGCAAGGTAACATCACGCATCAAATTATGGTAATGACGACAAGAATACACTTTTAAATCAAATGTAGGAATTATGTACAAAACCTACATGTAGATAGTCAACGCCAAATCGAAGTTAAAATAACACTCAACATGCTTTTGACAGAACCTTGTACACGGTCAACGTCATCAACAAAAAGAACATGGCAACAACGACAACACTAAAACATGGCCACCACAAAGCAATTACACATGCAGTCGTATATTCAACATCAAATAAACTTATAATTAATACACTTAATTAATATACTTATAATTAATAAATAAAACTTATAATTAATACACGTGTACGTTTAGAACAACACTATGACAGAACATCAAAAGACAACCGCACTTATCATTATCTAAAACCACAGGGAATTATCACACTTACCGGTTGCTTTTTCTATAGATTGTCTAATAACCCATAGTAAATAGAGCAACCGGGAAGCGTGATAAATCCCTGTTTCGATACAACACATAACATTAAAGACAACAACCATGTATTAAAAGTAGATCTGTTCTAGAAGTCCCGTTTTCTGTACACTTTTGGTAAAATTCCAGCGTCACAGTATGTATGCATTTGGCTTGTTTGTTTGTTTTTGTTTTTAATTTACAGTGAACGTTGTTGATTGAGATGGATATTTAAAAGGCAGACAGAACTATACTGCAGGTAATCGAACATGTAAAAATGCAATCAAGCGCCTTTTTTGTGACAGATATGATCTTGGCGGCATCAAAAGAACATTAAATGTGTTACTGGACCCATACATGCATGTGCAGCCTCTTTAATTTCCAGCATTAGTTAACACTAATTAACATTCAACCCTCAGTACTAAAGCGTTTAGTTATTTTGCCATGTATGCGTGTGAGCTACGATTCCTGTTTTTGCTGTCTTTGTTTGCAATGTCAACTTATAATAAGAAGACATTTTAAGTTGTTGCGACGGGTGTTGCATGCAATCAGGAGACGCTGACTCTCCCCGGGCACCTGCTCTCACTTCGAACGGAATGTTGCTCATTCCGGGGTTCGCAACCGTTTCGATGGGAATTCTCATGATTTTGCCTTGCCTTCTCGACTTTGAGACTGAATAACTGTTATAGGTTCTTCTTTGATGTCTATTTATAATACAATAGTTTCACGTCTTTACAAGAGACTCCTGTGTTCTCTGACTATTCTTGGGAGGTCTTTTCACATGTTTACACTCCGGATAACTACACAAGAAAACTGTGATTTATCATAAATTTGTCTTATAATGCTTATGAATAATTGTGATGCAGTCAATATATATGAATTTATTGTACTCAATAGAGTTATTTAAAACCGGAGTTTCCATATTAAAATGACTTTGAACTGATTGTTTATTATTTCATTTAAGTTTTTTGTGTGTGTTTTCTTTTATTTTATGAATGTTCATTAAATTCTTTTTTATTTTGACTTTAAATCTAAATGTTTTAAAAGTTATCGTTTCTTTAAGGACGTATTTTTCTCTGCTGAGAGCTGAGTACAAGAATAAAGTTCTAAACAGACATAACTTAGTACTTCGAACTTCTCACTTTAATTATGATAGAAAGTTTTATAAATGGGTTGCCAATGGAACAGGAAGTCCGATATAGAGAGATATTTATTCGGTAAAACAATGTCAATAACATATACATATACAAATATCACAGTTTACAAGACATCGCTTACCAGGATAGCCCATAAAAGCCCTAGGGCTTATTTCCAATGGGGTCCCCAAAATTTAATGTTAATATCACATTATTTAAGATTTAGATAAAATTAGATTAACCCCCCCCAACCCCCCAACCCCCAAACAAAAAGAAAACAACATAAAACCAAAACAAAAAACCATAAAACCAAAAACAAACAAAAACAAAAACACACACACAAACGGCACTATCTAGTCTAATATAAGTAAAATTCACAAGTTTGCTTAGAAAGCCCTTTCTCGAGTAAAAATGATTTGATGTTATTCTTAAAAAGATCTTTGCTCTTGGATTCTTTAATAGATAAAGGAAGCTCATTCCAATCTTTTATACCACTAAAGTAAAAAGTACTAGATTCGCATACATCATGTCTTGACTCTAGGAATAATAAAATCTAAGTTTGTACAAGATCTTGTCTGACGCCCAGAATTTTGTGTTTTCATGACAAAGTTATTCCTTAGATATGATGGTGCCTTAAATTATCATGGTATATATTAAAAACATGATTCAAACGTAATTGTTTAACCCGGTCTTCAATATTCAACATGTTCAAAGAATTAAGAGTGGTATAGTTCACTGTTTGCCGGGGAGAGTAATTGCATATAAATCTAACCATTTTGTTTCGACAAAGTTGTAATTTTTGTTTCAACAATTTGGACAAACCTGGGTACCAAGCGCTGGAAGCATAATCAATATGACACTGTATTATGCTGGCATCACACTGTCCCGATTTAAGCAGTCGATGGCCACACGATAAAGGATTTTTTTCAAATTCGGGTGTGATCGTAATATCATCGGGCTATTCGGAAGACCATCTTGAACTATCTGTATGACCGCCGGCTTGATTTGTCAAATTTCGGGAACAACTTCGGGAGTTCTCTCAAAATCTTTGGCATGCCAAAAAATTCCCGATGGCACTCCCGAAGGACCATCTTCGAAACATGTTCGTGTAATCATCTTGCCCTTCGTAAGACCATCGGGAAGGCATCTTGCGTATTCGTAACATCTTCGTTTCTCCTTCAAATTACCATCGGGGAAATTTTGCCATACGAAGGTTTTACGAACGTGTCAAGAACCTCCCGATGGAGTAAGGAAGGCTATCCCAGATACGACTGCGTGACAACCTCGCAATTCCATCGAAATGGCATCGTAATGTCATCGTACTCTAGTACGATGACGTTAAGATGGGATCCTGATACAAAAGATGACAGACACAAATATTAAACAAAACATTTCAAATACATAATATTCAAAGCCATTTTTAAAGTATTTTTTTTAAGTTTATCCAAATTTATCAAAATAAAAACTTTTCTGTCTTCTTCAATTTGCAAGTTCAATTTGCAAGTTCACAATCAATGCATTATAGAGCAAAATGACGTGCCTTGATAATGTTACGATAAGGAAAAAGAAGACAGAAGAATTGCTTCTTTACATGCATCTAAGAGAGCATATACAGACTCAGTGTTTTCTATAATTACTGGTAATACACTGCTGAAAAAAGTTAAGGGAGCAAGGTTTCTACTTTCATATCACACACGTTTCCAGCTGTTTATTCTATATGATGAACATAAATGTTTTAATACTCATTTCATAGTCCTTCCTTTATTACCAATGTCTGTATTGAACAGTATCTTGTTGTGACATATATCCATTTTCATCTTTCTTACATTGAATCATCACGTCTTCCACTTGTTTCCACCAATGATGTTTATAAATGAAATTAGTTTAAGACGATGTTTGGTTGACAATAATGCATGTCAACTGCTACGCAAAGGTCACTGATAACTGAACCCGTTGTCTATTTGTCCGTCTGGTAGTCACACTTTCACATAAAGAACTGTAAATATATGCCTTGTAAAATCAAACTTTTAAAGATGGTTGAGCATGATAAGAATCAACATTCATATAATCTTGGCTATAAACAATGCTACATAGACAGTGCGATTCAGATATTCGATAACATATATTTGAGTTGCTAACTTTTTGGTATTTTTTTTGTATTTTTCTGAGACAGAAATAATAAAAGGCAGAGTAGGAAAACATTGATACTGTGCTACTGATTAAACAAGAATTTTTTTTAAAAAATCCAAAACGTGATGCATTCCTGGTTATAATCCGATGCATCGCATTCTAGATACGACATCGTGAAGCAATCTGAAAGCCTTCGTTAATACATCGTAAGCCTTCGTACGACCTTCGGATATGTTTGAAGATAAAATTCGTCACGTCGTGTTGTCATCGGGAGCGGTTCGGAAACAATCGTGTAGTCATCTTTTAGCATCGTAAAATCACCGGTTGCTGAGCGGATCTTAACCATATTCGGGAGTAACTTCGCACGAATTTGAAAATTTCATATTCGTGTGTCCATCGGATATCATAATCGGGACAGTGTGAAGCCTACATTAAGGAAGAACATAATGACATTTTACATTTGAGATCTAAAAATCTTGCTTGTCTATATAAAAACTTCCATCTACTGTTCACTAATTTTTGTACAACTGTTTACCAATCAAATTGTAGATGACTCCGCTTATGAATTTTTACGTGTAAGGTAGCTACGTCACTGATTTATTTATTCAATGTTCGAAGTGCGAAGTACGTAGTTCGAAGTGCTAAGTCCGTCACGGTGAAAAAAGTCTAATATGATAAATATTTTTAAAAAAACCCACACCAATTTAAACAAAACAAACGATGTACCGATATCTTCTTTCAAAAAATATAAGATATGAACATTTTTTATTTTAATCTGGATAAATATTCTATACAGTTTTTACCCTCAAATTTTGTATTTTTATGATAAGTCAATGTGTGTCAAAAGCACAGAGTAAAGCACTTAGTCCGCAATCTTTCGAATTTCGAAATGCGCGGGTTTCAAACAGTTTTCTCGTTGACGTCGAGAGTTTCTTCTTGGCGACAAGCAGAAATCAAAATGGCTGTTTAGTAAAATGGATAACGACGACGAAAATGTAGAAAATAACCAAAAGTATTCATTTCTTCTTGGCTCTGCCATTAGGAGCGAAGACACAGATCAATTTTTTAGTATTTACGACAAAATTTTACCAGCAAATATCCCTCGAGACCAGGTAGGTGCAAAAAATGCTCATTTTTGACAAGAATTTTCGAAAATATTTTATATCGGCCAGAATGAACTTAATTGAGAATACAGATACTTGAGAAAATTGTCATTATTTTCTAGATTTTGTTAAAAATTGGACAGTTTGAAAAATATATGAAATATTGCAGTTTTTCAGGTTTGTTTTGTTTACACATCGTTGAAATGACAGCGAGTTACGTCCCTTTTTATTTGACCTCCGTAATTTGCATGAAAGTAAACTCTCATCGATCGGCCCGGATGGCCAGCGCAATGTCGTGGTGTGTCCTCTATGACGTGTCTTTTGGTTTAGAAAAGCATCATACAAATTTTTCGTTAGCTTGATAATTCGAGAAAAGCTATAAAAATGCTTCCTGTCCTGTTTTTGCTCAAGTGAAACCCAAATCCCTTGGAAATTGAAGTGTCAGGTAGGCGGCATAGAATCCAACATGTCTGCACCCATGTTCGTAATGTGCCAAGAGCAAATTTTAGATTGTAATGCAACAAGTTGTCAATGTTTGACTCCATTATCAAACATACAATGTACATTCCTGTTTTATTGATTGCATAGCTTATGGGAATGACTGAATGTGTATTTAAAACTGAAAATCAGATTTATAAATAAATGTGATAAAAATTCCATTGCATTTCACTTGTAAAGTGAATCTGTGTACAAGAGCACCTGTGTTCAGGTATGTAGAATTTGTTGTTTGAATCGACACTGAAGTATGATTCCAAATGTGTAAAATGATAGATTTCAATTTCCAGATTGAGAGAAAAACGTGACGTTGACTGTCGTCATCATTTTACCATTTGACTGGTTTACTTCATATTTCGCTCTCGGGGTGCCGGATGACATTCTTGTCTGCGGAAAAGGGGGGGGGGGTTTGGTTGGTTGATTAGGATTAGCTTATTGAGTCTATGGATCCTTTGTTAACTGTTTCAGGGTCTTTCATAGCGATACTGTTTCAGTGTTTTTTTCTCACTTTAGGGGGAAGGGGGTCAAGGCCGATGCGTGGGGGAAAATATGCATGCGAACTACTCAAAAGGGGAATTTCTAATACATGTAAATAAAACTTATTGCAAAAACTGTATTAAATAGCATCAATATAACTGGAAAGACCTTAAATTTACAAACAGGTACACTAAACATTAGCATGATTATGGCTGTAATTGTTCAGAAATTGTTAGGTTCGGTTTGAATTATGAACCTTGGTTCATCAGTTTTCGATTTGGTTTAAAGAAGAGTACATTTCCAAGGTATTACTACCAGTTTGTTAGGACTAGGAGTTTTCCACTATTGTGTTCATGTGACAAAGTAATTTTGATATAAAAATGATACAAAATCATATTCTAACTCAATTACAATTTTCGTGATCAAATAAATTGCTCTGGAATTGCTTTCAAATTACATTAATTGCTCTATAAATTTCACAAATACACAGATACACTCAAAATATGAGGCAAGTTTAAAACTGCTTTGAGATATACATGTACTGATAAGATTTCATGAATCATATAACCAAATTTTCAATCGTGTACCTGTTCTGTAATCTGAGTCGCCCGTTGGCTAACTTGTTTAATTTTGTGAAGTTTATGAATCGGTGAATGTAAGTAGATCAGGTCATACTCGGCCTGCTTCTCTTCATTGCCATGCACGTTTTCAGTTAATTTGTGCCGACATTGCCGAAGTAGAACAAGTCGAATTCTTAAATTCAGTTTTGCAAATCCTGCAAACAGTAATAGACCACCCTTCTACTTTTAAACTATCAAAATGATCGCATGGGACCTCTATTTTGATGTCTGGTTGACCATAACTAACATCTCAAAAGTCTACCGAAAAAAAACAGCCTACGATTGGTAGTGTCGTCAGAGGCGAACAATCAAAATGTTTGTTATTTCAGAGATAATCAAGGGATAAAAAAAGAAGAAAAGAAAACGAATCAAAATCTGGAAATTCCAAACTGAATCGAACCGTGAGATTTTGAACCGCGGTTAACCGACTTTTCGGTTAATCGTTACAGCCCTACTAAACATGCTAAAGGAACCATATTCTACTCTTTGGATTCTGATTTTGTTTAATTTTACACATTATTTTAAAAGAACAAAAAAATTTTTTTGCCAAAGAAAAAATCTTGTATATGGGGGATATTTCTCAGACAGGAGGGGGAAAATATTTACTCCTGAGAGGGGGGAATGGGGCCATATATTGCCAAATTTTTTGGGGAAAGACAGGGGTCTAGAGTTTTTTTTCAAAATCTTCTTGCCACGGGCAACTCAAGGCTTCAAATTTACTTGTCCAACTCAAAAATCACTTGCCCCAAGGATGTGTCTTATACTGAAACTTGTTAAAATGTGGCATGTTAAATTAGTCAATCTACTGCTTGATTCTTCAGAATATTAAAATTAAAACCCTTTCTACAGAATAAGAAAGAAATCTGAATGAAGCTAGAAAAACGTTCTGCCTTTCGTACCGAGATTTTTTGTACAGGATCTTTCATATCTGTTACTGGGATCTTTCATACTGGTTGCAGAAAAAAATGTTATGTTTCTGCTATAAAGATCTGACTAACTTGAGCTCCTAATGAATTTTTCATGGTACTGGGATCGTTCGTACTTGTTACATGAAATAAAGAAATACATATACTTTAAAAAATTTAATGAATAACAGCATAAAACAATTGTTATTACACTCCCACCATAAAATGTTGGGGGTATAAAGTTACGCACATGTCCGTCCATGCATGTGTGCATGCGTCCGTCCCACCTGTGGTTTCCAGACATTTAAAGGAAAACGGTTTTACAGCAACAAATTTAGGTCAAGTTCGAATATGGGTCATGTTGCTCAATTTTATGCAGAGTTATGCCCCTTGAAACTTCGAGAAAAATTCAAAATTTTATGGTTTCCCGACATTTGAAGGAAAACCGTTACAGATAATCAATTCATTTCTTGGATATAGCTTTTACACCAAGAAATATGGGATATTCGTTATATAGAGTTATTTCTGTTCGGGACGGTATATGACATAAGTCATTAACCCATCGTGACGTCATCAAATTCCATGGAAACGAATGTTAAATTCAGGGAAAGTATGCTTCAAAACAGATGTTTCAAAAGAATTTTTATTACGTCATAATGTCCCAAATTGAACACAAGCATACACCAACGATAAGACGGAATAACCTCAGTAGCAGCCTGTTTATCATCAAACATGACAAATTCTCTTTCCTTCGTTTCCTTGTAGTTGTAAACATTGTTACTTGAGCTCATGCAATCTCAACATGCGACTTGACACAGCACTGAGCATTACCATGTGACATATACCTGTTGACTGAAACATGGGTATTTCGAACATAGTTTCTACATGTACCTTTTAAAGTTGGTTAGAATTTGACAACTTATTTAGAAATCTTTGACTGTCAATTCGGTATATGCCATACTGGTCGGGCACATATTATCGCCACTTTTTTCAACATTTTTAGCTCTAAAATCTTTATTTCTTCATGAAACTCAATGAAATTTTCACAGAAGGAAGAAGAGCCCTTGATACACATTTCATCTAATTTTCATGAAAATCTGATTATCTGTTCTTGTTTATCAGTGATTTGTGAATGTCGGGGTTGAGATAAGTTTGAAAGAAGGGTACATATTATCGCCATCTCTATCTGTTCTTACTGAAAATCTTACACTTTTTCAATAAAATTTATATCTTTGAACTTTCTTCTTTTCGTCTGTGAAAAATTCATACCAAAAAAATTCAAAAACCAAAGAGATATAGGACGATGAAGAGACCTACCCTTTCCCCTGAGAGGCGGGGGAAATACATTCAGATTTACCGACTTTCTATCATAAAATTCAGTATTTGCAGGTTATGAAATTATTTGAAATTTTGTATACCATTTCATGTTTCAAAGATGTAATTATGGTGAAAAAATTAAATTTCTACATCATCAATATGCGGAGATATAAATGAAGTGGCAATAATATGTGCCCGGCGATGATATGTACCCGACCAGTACATATATTGCTCAGTTTTCCTGTTGTATAGCTAACATCATTGAAGCATATTTTTCATGTGCTCATTTCTTGCTGCCCCTTTCGAATCCAAAATGCCTCCACGCAGCAGCCTTACACAATGCAAAAGGACTGGTGCCACTCTCATTTGTTTCCCAAAACAATCCAGTTGATTGGTAAATTCAGTGTTAAAACCATTATATGGCGGGGGTATAAATATGTAAATTAAATGGGTCCTTTCAACAATGACAGTCTTTAGGAAGACTCACTATCCTGACGCCTGTGGCTAGTAGAAATTTTGATTTCAAAAAGTTTTGGTAAAGACTGCAATTCATGACACTAATGACAGAATCTTTTCGTAGACACTGTGGGAAAGTAAATTTGGTCTTTACGAAATTTAGAGTTACTTCCCATTTGTGCATGTTTCTGATGTCAAGTAATTGTGACGTCATCAAATACTATGGAAACAAGCGTAAAATTCAGGGAAACGGGGTTACAGATTCGACGGTTTGAAAGGAATTTAATGATGTCACAATGCTTCAATGTCGGATACCTGCACAAATGGGAAGTAACTCTGTATTTCGAAAAGACTGAATACTAATTCGTGAACCCTAATAGGGCTGCACCAACACATCTCGATGTCTAATTTTGGGATCATGAAGATAGATACACATGCAAATACGTATAAAAAGACTTTAAGTCCACTTTCCGATAGACATTTGTAGGGGTAACCTTTGCCGAGCTCCTGTAAAGTTTTCTATTTCCCCTCAAGACAACAAAATGATGTCATGGTGCAGCAGTGCATGCCTCGGTTTAGTGCGGTATGACGTCTTTCCATTGTTTTGGGTGGAAATAGTACTATGCGAAAAAACAAAAGTGATTTGAGCAACTTATTGAGTTTTTGCGGAATACAGAGTTTTTTCCCCTTACAGACGGTATCTGACGTAAAACCATTGTGATGTCATGAACATGGTATGGTAACGTCGATTTTATACCGTCATTTAAAAGACTTTAAGGACTCTTTCCACACAATTTGATGACGTCATAGTCAGTCTACGTCCGATACCGTGTCAAATGGGAAGTAACTCTGGTTTTCGAAAATAGCGAATAGTAAAGGGTCTATTGTATACTCAATATGCTCAAGCGCATGCTAGAAATTGAAATCTATCATATACATGTAATTAAGATTTTACTTTAAGGCAGCAGAATTGAGGGTTTGCCATATGTAAGACATCGCACCAGCTGGCGTGCTTTTACATTATGATGTCACAATCAAACGTCCCGTCAAACAATGGTTTGAGTCTGACGGAGGATTGCGACGTCATAATGGAAAACTCTGCCAAAAGGTGCAAAGTCAGATATATCATTGCTGGTAAAAAGGATCAAAGTTGAGGGTTAGGTTAATACTTGTTACATGCATTTTATTAGGTTTTAAACATGTTAAACTGATGTATACCTAATTGCTGTGTTATTCTAGAAATCACTTATTTATTTTTCAGGTGGAATCCATCAAAGCTGAAGCTCGTAGAATCGCAGAACTACCCGACCAGGAATTTGATCAGCTTGTACTAAATGCCCGTAGCTATAGCCTAGCAAAGGCTAAGACTATGTCTCACTCGAACTACCCTGGTGTTCGTCTGGGAAAAGGGGGTAGTGATGATGATGATGACGAAGTCCAGCTACGTCCCTACGCTAACAGGGAAACATCATACAGCTCACTGGCACAAGATTCCTGCATTCTCGACATGGAACAGTTCGAGCGGCGTGCTGATAACGATTCAGGATTTTGTAATTCGAGCAAAGCTACAACCAGCATAGGAAGTAATTCTGAAGATAGTGAGGAAGACGATCAACGGGGATGCTTCGATTATGTGCCGACGTCGCATACACGTACGGGATCCTCCGTGAAAATAACGCCGACATACCATCTGGAGTATGACGAAGCGCACGAGGTGGAGTCTGATCGAGCCTCTGCTAACGATATTGACTCTCCACGTAGTGGTAAAGATAGCGATAACGGAATCGAACTGCGAACTTTCTCACGTAATAAAGGAAATACGGATGACGATTTTGAAACAAGTGATGAGAGTGACACAGAAGTTACCATCAATAAATCTCGACAAAATATTTATAGAAATGGTAGACGTAGCACGAACTATTATTCTCCAATGAAGCTGGAAAGTGTGGACGACTTTGGGGATGTCTCTACCTCTTCTTTCTCGTTCGAAAACAGCCAGCGTGCTTTACAAGATCGTTCAGGCTCGTCACTGCGCGAGATAAACGTAGACGATGCCGTTAGTTTCCCGATATACAGTCGCCATAGACCTCAAACTGGTGCTACGTATGGTGGTTCGAATTATGGAAGCACTAGCGGTGAAAACGTCAGAATTCAGAAAAGTTCTTTTCAGCGGAGTAGGGACGGAGAGATAATGGGTGACCTTGGGCCGCCGTTTGGTTCAGACTATGACCATCTGAATAAGGTGGGGAGTTCTATAGAATCTTTAATATCGGGTACAAAGCAGACGGTGGAGGGAATGCCGGAGGGGCGTCCAATATCACAAACGCTGGACCTGGCTGACTCCAGACGGAAATCCAAGAGGAAAAAGAAAACCTCAAAAGGTAATGCCTCTTAAGCCATGTAAGCAAGGTTTGAAAAATCACTCTACTTTTGAAGTGAAAAGGGTTGAAAAAAGCACTCTACTTTTGAAGTGAAAAAGCACTTTACTCTTGATGGGTTAAAAAGCACTCTACTCTAGAGGGGTTGAAAAATCACTTTTTAACATGTTTAAGTCAAACTGATTTTTATGCCCCCGGAATCAAGGATTCGGGGGCATATAGTTTTTGGCCTGTTTGTCTGTTTGTCTGTCTGTTTGTCCGAAAAACTTTAACATTGGACATAACTTTTGAATGGGAAGTGATAGGGCTTTCATATTTCACATGTGTATTCCTTGTGACAAGACCTTTCCATTGATACCAAAATTATTGACCTCGTAACCTTGACCTTGACCTTTGACCTACTTTTCAAAAACTTTAACATTGGGCATAACTTTTGAATGGGAAGTGATCAGTGCCTAGGAAGGCGAAGGAAGTGGTGGGGACTATGGCCCCACTAGTTAGGAAAATGTGGGGCCATTTTTAAATTTGAAGGGCCATCAAGGTTTCAGTTGGGGCCATAACCTTATATTTGCCTTCCTTTGTCACAAACTAAAACAAAGTGATACCAACAGTTTTTTAGCTACTTAATTCACATTCTAAGGTATAGATAATGATGATATTAAGTTAATTTTCTTTACCAGTAAGGCATTAGACCTTGTTGACAGACATCTACATGTAATCTGTAGGAATAAGTTCAGCTTGGATGAAATTTACGTTTACTGGTACTGGCTGAATTACGTGTCGATTCCGGGTCCTCGGCCTCGGTCGCCTGGCTCGTTTTGGACGACCCTGTATGCATACCATCTACACCCCCTGTTTCAGTTTGATCAGAAATTTCGATTTCTGGTGCCGCCGTCGCTCCCTCTATATTCGCTTCGCAAACCTCGTTGCGACCCTCACTAGACCCTTTAATACCACAGGACAGCAAAGTACGCTGTCCTTGTGGCAACGTTAACTTCAGCCGCTTCGGTTTCACCGGCGGCATGTTTGTTGTGTAGTGTATGTACACACGTGTACCGCAGCCCAATTGATTTAATACGATCTGTCTGATTCGCTGAATGCGTTCACCTTTTGACCAATCAGATAATCGATAACAAACAAAGTGAAAGAAACAGTCGGAATTCCTCGTGTCTTTCGTAACCACAGTCATGATAAACTCCGGGGAGTTCCAATCGCTAATCGGAATGCGGGGGACGTCTCAAAACTCTACTTGTGTTGGAGCATATTGGATTTTATTGATTTTGCGTTTGCGCCACAGGGCGCAGCATATACCGTAAGTGTTGCACCATTTTACACGGATATGCGCGTATGGCGCAGGGCGCGGGTCCTTCCTAGGCCCTGAGTGATAGGGCTTTCATATTTCACATGTGTATTCCTTGTGACAAGACCTTTCCATTGATACCAAAATTTTTGACCTCGTGACCTTGACCTTGACCTTTGACCTACTTTTCAAAAACTTTAACATTGGGCGTAACTTTTGAATGGGAAGTGATAGGGCTTTCATATTTCACATGTGTATTCCTTGTGACAAGACCTTTCCATTGATACCAAAATTTTGACCTCGTGACCTTGACCTTTGACCTACTTTTCAATAACTTTAACATTGGGCATAACTTTTGAATGGTAAGTGATAGGGCTTTCATATTTCACATGTGTATTCCTTGTGACAAGACCTTTCCATTGATACCAACATTTTTGACCTCGTGACCTTGACCTTGACCTTTGACCTACTATTCTAAAACTTTAACATTGGGCATAACCTTTGAATGGTAAGTGATAGGGCTTTCATATTTCACATGTGTATTCCTTGTGACAAGACCTTTCCATTGATACCAAAATTTTTGACCTCGTGACCTTGACCTTGACCTTTGACCTACTTTTCAAAAACTTTAACATTGGGCATAACTTTTGAATGGGAAGTGATAGGGCTTTCATATTTCACATGTGTATTCCTTGTGACAAGACCTTTCCATTGATACCAAAATTTTGACCTCGTGACCTTGACCTTTGACCTACTTTTCAATAACTTTAACATTGGGCATAACTTTTGAATGGTTAGTGATAGGGCTTTCATATTTCACATGTGTATTCCTTGTGACAAGACCTTTCCATTGATACCAACATTTTTGACCTCGTGACCTTGACCTTGACCTTTGACCTACTATTCTAAAACTTTAACATTTGGCATAACCTTTGAATGGTAAGTGATAGGGCTTTCATATTTCACATGTGTATTCCTTGTGACAAGACCTTTCCATTGATACCAAAATTTTTGACCTCGTGACCTTGACCTTGACCTTTGACCTACTTTTCAAAAACTTTAACATTGGGCATAACTTTTGAATGGGAAGTGATAGGGCTTTCATGTTTCACATGTGTATTCCTTGTGACAAGACCTTTCCATTGATACCAAAATTTTTGACCTCGTGACCTTGACCTTGACCTTTGACCTACTTTTCAAAAACTTTAACATTTGGCATAACTTTTGAATGGTAAGTGATAGGGCTTTCATATTTCACATGTGTATTCCTTGTGACAAGACCTTTCCATTGATACCAAAATTTTTGACCTCGTGACCTTGACCTTTGACCTTTTAACCCAGTGACCTCACATACATGTACTTTACAGAAAATAGTGTTCATACTAACAAAGATGCCACCGGGAGCATTCGTGTTTCACAAACACAGGCTTTATTTTTTTTTCAAAACATGTCAAAGAGGGGGTATGGTTTGAAAAAAATCTACAGTTTTTGACAATCTGAAAGGATAAAAGGTATTCTTTGTTAACAAATCTAAAGTTATCGGTCCAGAAAGTCTTGAAGATGTTGAAATGAATTTCATAATTTTCTTACTTCAAATTAATAGTTTGACATACATGTGTCAGTCTCTACCCAACAATTTTTTGCAGTTTATGCATGCATTTATTTCAAAACTATTTTGGTCGGTATTGGCCATCAACAGATCATTGCATATATAGAATGTTAACATGGTTAAGTTAGTGTTGTCCGTTCATGGAATAATGCTACCTTGTAGCGGTACTGCTTTCAAAGTATTGCCAGGAGATGGAGAAGTGTCAGTATTCAAAATTCCCAGGCGCCAAGTCATCACATATATGACAAAGATTATATTATGGCAACCTAGAAATTTATTACATAAAATTCGATTGCACAAGAATTTTGAACACTGTGTTATACTTGGCAAGTTGCTGCTTCCTCCTGCAATTGCAGAAATTGATCTACAATTTGTTCTAAATGGGTCCTCTTATTGAGTGATTCATAATGTCAAGGTTTGTTTTGGAAGAATTTTTAGGCGAGTTTCGCGTAGCGATCTCGGCTATAGTGATCGCAGGATTTTGACGTCACACCACTTCCGTGACATCCCCGGGCCCCGAAATGTATAAATTGAGTGAAGATAAATATTCTCAACTCCGATCGTGTAGCCCGATGACCCTGGACCTCATTATTCACCATATTTATTTAAGACAGCGTACATTGCATTCCGCGTTTTGACAGTTGTTTCATAATGTTTAAAAAAAAGTTAGAGATTATTTTAAAAAGGATACTTAGGATGCAGTAAACATCAACTGTCTCGTGTGCACGTGTGTTGAGATTGGGCTGTACTGCGGTACTAGGAATTACCGAAAAGACAGCATTTACCGAAACGACAGTGATATTTACCGAATAGACAGATATATTTATTTTTGGTTTTGGTGATACATTTAATTGTATAAACACATTTCCAATCATAAAATGTGTTTAGTTTTGAAATTTAAGTGTCTTTTCGGTACAATTTGGGGTCTTTTCGGTAAATACCACTGTCTTTTCGGTAAATGCTGTCTTTTCGGTAATTCCTACTACCCTAGTATACTGTACCACGTGACACTATGTAAATAAAATGGAAGGCGCTGATGTTCAAGTCGTAGCAGTTCGAGTGTTTAAGCGATTAACGAGGAGTTACGGTCATACATTACACTTCTAGGTATAGAAATCAATTTAGAATTCACAGACAATCAAGCGTTCATAGCGCATTGGTCTGTCGCATCTCGCAAATAGAATGCCCTGACTCACTGAACACCGAGCCAGGGCTGGAACGGACACGCTGAACAGCTAAATTCGAGTAAACAAAAACTAGGTCACTGAAGAAATGGTACTTACGATATCTCTGGAAGTACGGGGAATTTTTTAATGAAATTTGGTGACATAGTAGATAAAATATATAGGTACAATCGTAGAAAGTATGATCTTATTGGAACCTCTATAGCGAATTTTGCAATGGTTGAAGTTAGAAATTTGACATGACTGTGTATCTGCGAGACAATATATACACAGGTTGTACACATACCAGGCACTTTTACGGCCTGTGGAACAGATATGCAGATCTATACACCACAGGGGTGAGGTATCATCGCTTGGTCACAAACCCTTTCCTCAATACAAACCCTTCTGTCTATATATATAAAACTTTTTTAATATAGACATATAGAAGAAAGGGTACGTATAGAGGAAAGGGTTTGTGACCAAGCAATAATACCTCACCCTGTACTATACATGAAGAAAAAATAAACGTCTGTACTATCAGTGCGGATCCACCTTATTATTTAGGGGGGGGACGTAAATAATTGGCAAGGGGTCTGGGGACTTCCTAGATCCCCAGCGGGTCCAGGGCAGAACCCTGTTAGGGGGGTTGAAGCCTCCTGGAATCTCTTGAATTTCAGCCTTTTTAGGATTTTCGTGACTGTAAATTAATTAAAGAATGGGATTTGATGCATTTAATAATTATATTTACTAAAAGGTAAGTAATATTCACTAATATTCACTCTTTCTTGATTTAAAATGATTGTTTTACCCATGATTGGAAAATTAAAGGGGGCCCTATGCCCCCCTTGAATCTGTCACTGACTAGCAGTCATGCTGACATAGGTTCACATGGACAAACCTTTACCAAAATATCCTAGGAGCCAACTGGGCCCCTAAACTCTAAAATTTAGGAGCCCAGGCTAAAATTTGGGGGCCCAGAAAAAATACACATCTGATCTTAAACTTGTAAAGAAGATAAGTTTCTTTCTTCCAGGTACAGATACTCTTGTACAATGTCGAGTTCTACACATTTTAATAGCCTCTAATAGAACAATAAAAACCTCTGCTGTAGTTCTTTTGAAATCACTTTCACGATCGTTTTTTTCTTTCTGCGGGTCGTGACACCCCTTCCAAACGCTTGCCTATTGTTTTTGTTTTATTGTTTTTTTTTTGTGGGGGGGGGGGGGGGGGGTCTTTTTAATCCAACAGGTTAATTTCTACTGAATAAAACGTCACTTTAGTATTGTACAGTCTCACGTTTCACGCTTATTGATGTACGTTATCAACAACAAAATGAGAGAGAGAGAGAGAGAGGGCTAGAACAATACACGGTTCATATAGATATTTTTAAAACGTCATTCGCCGTTATACCGTCCCCTATGGCATGGATTTAATCAGTTGAAATGAGATTTTGGGCGTAAATTTGGCGAACGACTTTAAAAGATTTTCGATAAATGAATTAAGAAAATTAGTTTTGATTTCGGCCGTGCAAAGTACCACTACCTTTCAATAAATCGGTAAATGTGTACACGAATGCTTTCGAAAACATGTACATTGAACATGCAGTAAGGCTGTGTCGTGCGAACAACATGCGGTAATCCAAATTCCAATTATCTTAATAGCAACTTTGAACGAGGGCTTCGCACATTGACACGTGAGAAAACGTAAATTTTGTGTATGTAAACAGGTACGTACATGTATTAATATAAGCCCCTGATTTTAAAAGAGCTTCATTGACGAAGTATGGGGCCTAACATAGAAGCGAAAGAAATTCCTTTTTTTTTATAATTATAGATATGGACTATGTATTTTTATTTTCATTCGCCAAATGGGCGAGTAGGACATGATGTTTTGGGGGCCCAGCTAAAAATTTGACTGGGCGACCGCCAATTTCCGTCCCTGCGGTTCATAAATGTTTTATTTCCGAACATTGGAAAATGGATTTGTTCTATCTGCTTATACAAAAAATCCCATAAAATAGTTTGATATCATTCTAAAATGAATAAACGAAACTCGCCATCAGTTCCTTCAGAGCTTTGATTTATGAATATATTGTTTACTTATCATGTAACAATGATGAGGCACTTAGAGTTAGCACTTTTTTGGAGCAAGAAAAATAAAATCGCCAGAATTGTGGAAGGGTGAATTACATCTGAATCCAAATGATAAGAAATTAATTAGACTCGCATCGGGATTGCATATATAACTTTTATTGTCCCCCGCTTTCGCGAAAGAGCGGGGACATTTAAACCGGTTCGTCTGTCCGTCAGTCACAAAAACTTTAACCTTGTGCATAACTTTTGAATGGTAAGTGATAGGGCTTTGATATTTCACATGTGTATTCCTTGTGACAAGACCTTTCCATGGATACCAAAATTTTTGACCTTGTGACCTTGACCTTGGACTTTGACCTACTTATTAAAAACTTTAACCTTGACCATAACTTTTGAATGGAAAGTGATAGGGCTTTGATATTTCACATGTGTATTCCTTGTGACAAGACCTTTCCATGGATACCAAAATTTTTGACCTTGTGACCTTGACCTTGGACTTTGACCTACTTATTAAAAACTTTAACCTTGATCATAACTTTTGAATGGAAAGTGATAGGGCTTTCATATTTCACATGTGTATTCCTTCTGACAAGACCTTTCCATGGATACCAAAATTTTTGACCTTGTGACCTTGACCTTGGACTTTGACCTACTTATTAAAAACTTTAACCTTGACCATAACTTTTGAATGGAAAGTGATAGGGCTTTGATATTTCACATGTGTATTCCTTGTAACAAGACCTTTGCATGGATACCAAAATTTTTGACCTTGTGACCTTGACCTTTGAGTTCGACCTACTTATTAAAAACTTTAACCTTGACCATAACTTTTGAATGGAAAGTGATAGGGCTTTCATATTTCACATGTGTATTCCTTGTGACAAGACCTTTGCATGGATACCAAAATTTTTTGACCTTGTGACCTTGACCTTGGACTTGGACCTACTTATTAAAAACTTTAACCTTGATCATAACTTTTGAATGGAAAGTGATAGGGCTTTCATATTTCACATGTGTATTCCTTCTGACAAGACCTTTCCATGGATACCAAAATTTTTGACCTTGTGACCTTGACCTTGGACTTTGACCTACTTATTAAAAACTTTAACCTTGACCATAACTTTGAATGAAAAGTGATAGGGCTTTGATATTTCACATGTGTATTCCTTGTGACAAGACCTTTGCATGGATACCAAAATTTTTGACCTTGTGATCTTGACATTTGTCGATTTGAGTGCGAGACCTCTCTGTTGGTAACAACATTCTGACCTTGTGACCTTGTCCATGGAGGTTGACCCACATTTAAAAACTTCAACCTCGACCATAAGTTTTTGATGGTAATTTAAATCATAGGTCTTAAATATTTCACATGTTCATACCTTTTCATAAGCCCTGTCCCTTGGAAACAAAACAAAAGTTTGGACCTTTTGACCTTTTCTTGGAGTTAATCTTTCATATTTAGAATGTTGATAATATATGAGATATATTATTAAAACTTAAGAATGGGGGGATGTCTGTAAGCATTTCTTTAAAGATAAACACCCAAAAGCGGGGGACCACAATTCCTTGAATTTGATTTTATCGAAATTGTTTCCGCAGCGATTTCTCATACCATACGACAG
Organism: Pinctada fucata; assembly: GCA_028142955.1. NCBI lineage: Eukaryota > Metazoa > Mollusca > Bivalvia > Pterioida > Pteriidae > Pinctada > Pinctada fucata. The sequence goes on along the minus strand of AP027106.1, from coordinate 59,998,909 downwards.
ACATGGTCAACCTATTGTTAGGTTTAAAAGGTCAGATCAATAATTAACATGAGACCTTTACACATTAAAACAGCTAATACAATTTCTTAACTTTGAAAGTTTTATGTAAACATGAACTTAGCGGAGGCATCATATGAAATGAATAATGCGGCCATCGGAAATCAATGGGTCCTGGGAGATTTTTTGCGTCAGAAACGCAGGACGCAGAGGTAGATTAATTCCTGCAATTGCCTATACTTTGTACTTTGATAGAGACAAGATTAGTTCAAAGTTCTTGAAAACTTGCACTGAATATCGGACATTTTGGGATTTTTATCAGTTCAATAATCATGATAATAGTCATCATGTGATCTTTTGTCGGACAAACAAATTTTTATTGGCAAATCCGATAAAACCAACACTTTTCAGGAACTCTTGTGGTAGCACTAGTATCCTCTAGGCATGTTTGTATGTTTTATTATACCTCTGTGTTTCGGGGGGTATAATGGATTTACCGTGTCCGTCAATCTGTATGTGTGTTAATTTACCATTTTCATTGAATTTAGGTGCAGTGATTTTTTTACTAGCAAATGGGGGCCGAATTTTGGCCTCATCCTAATGCCAAATGCGGATCCTACCATTTTTCCTAAAAAAGTTACCCTTAATTCCCCAAATTGAGAATATAACATGAAATAAATTTTACAAAGATCAAATTGTTCAGACTTATTCGAAGGCCAGAAAATAAGAAAAATGGCTCTATAAGGGACAGACATGCAGATGTATTTTGATAATAAACTGCTCCAAATATTCCCAATTTTCTTAATTTTCCCTAATTGAAAGGCACAGGCAACTTTGAAAAAAAAAATCCGAAAAAAAAATTCAGGCCATACCAAATTAATTAAATGTTCTTTGGATTTCCCGCACCATATTTTTCAAAATCAAAAGAATATATTATAAAAATAAAATGCTCTACTGCACCAATAGATTTCTGGCTCAAGAATTTTTAAGAGTTGGTTCTGATTTCTGCAAATTGTAACGCTTCTAGAAGTCTCAGTTTGTGCAAATTTCGAAAAAAAAAATTATACTTCTTTTGTTTGAAAAATATCATTGGTAGCAAATTACGTGGCACTGAAAGTCAAGGAAGGGGAATGTTCGAAAATCTTTTCCTTTGTACTATGTCAAGTATGTGCCAGACTTCCTATAGTCACCAGATTCCTATGGGGATTCCTTTGTGAGTACGGAAAACAATTTCTCTCGCTTGCACCTTAAAAGCAATACTTAAAAAAAAAAAATACATTTTCGCTAGCTGGCACCCTTTTTTTCACAAGAAAATCCAAAGAACATTTAATTAATTTGGTACGGTCTCACCGAGATGTACAATCATTGCAAGCATTAAAAGAACCATCATCAGTGAAATAAAGTCGAACCAAAACCCGAAATCAGAATCCAGAAATCACTATCAATATTAAGCTCATAAATTTACCATGTTAGTCTGTCCGTCTGTTTGTCTGTCTGTCTGTCTGTCTGTCTGTTTGTTAATTAGGGAATAACTAGCTTCTGACATTATGTTTGCGGACGGTAAATGTTGATTTTACGGTCACAAACTGAAATTTTTTCCAGAAAAACAGATGTTTGCACCGTGAAATCAGCATTTACCATCTGCAAACATTACATCAGTATCTAGTTATTCTCCTTCTAATGCAGTCTATTTTTTTGTGAATAAAAAGCGAAATGTGACGTGAGCAACGTCAAAGCCTAGTATGATCTCGTTTTACAGCAGTAACTAAGGAGCGAACAATCAATGAAATTCGACATTATAGCGACATTGCATTAGAATTCACCATTTTGGTTGAATTTAGATGTATGATCAATGTAAGCATAAGAGAACTACCATCAGTGAATGAAAGTCCAACACAAAACTGGAAACAAATCACAATCAATAGGCATAGAAATTCTTGAAAAAATATAAATCGGAACTTTCTCAGGAGAAAAGAAAAATCGGACAAACAGATGGAGACAATAACATGGCTTCATCATATTCATAGAAACACGAAGGACTGTTTCATCTTATGAACAATATCCAGAGTCAATTGCAAGAACAGAATGTATTGTAGGAGGTGCTGTCAAAATCGTGCCAAGTAAAAATAACAAGTCACTGAAGGGTGTTGTATCATTTACTTTGAATAGCTACAGTACTTAGGGCAATGGTGAAGATTTAATTAACTTGCCAAAATGCAGAAGTTTATCAACTGTAGGATGCAACTCCAAATTCAGCACCTGCTGCTGACCTGATGTGGAAGAAAAATCCCATACAATTTTACTGTCAAATGACAACAGGAGTGAACGGGCAATAGTTGATGGGCATGAAAACCCCATACAATTTTACAATGATAGAAGATGTGAACAGGCAATATTATGGGACTCATGAGTTGATTTCTTGGGTTGGGTATTCCATTCCTTAATTTCATTCTTGCTGCTGCAGTACTGGTTTATTGATATCATCCCTTCCCTCTGGAAGAAATATTTCTATCATGATTATAGTTTCACACTTTGGTAAATTTGACTTGCATCATGTGAATAGGGAGCTATATTGGTTTGTCAGACTAAGACCTATGAACATTGTCACATAGGTCAAATTTTATTAAATGTTCAAGTGAGTTTAATTCATAATGAACTATAAGACTCAAGAGTACTACATGTACTACTACTACGATAAAATTATCAAAGCATCACCATAGTAAAGGAACTTATCTAATGAAGTCCAACGGCAGAATGCAATTCACTATCCCCACTCACATTTGTTATCTTTTGACAGTAAGTGTTTTATGGTAGTAACTGGTCTAATGTGTATTACCCGACCAAATTCAATGAATTCTGAATTCCACTTCAATTTGATATCAGAAGCTTTGAAATTTCTGTTCTGTAGGATTTGTGCTTCCGAAAATTGTCATTTTCAATCCCCTTCAGATTTTCTAGTTCATTGTAAATTTTCTGTCCCCATAGGTTTGTCCACAAAACTTTTACTTTGTCCTTGACTTCATAAGAATAAGCATCAATGTAAGATTTGGCTATTTTAAGGCACAGTTATTGCTCTTTGTGCACTCTTAACATTGTTTACCCAATGCGGTACACGTGGAATTTTAAGGATTAACCAATGTTATGTAATACATGTTTAACAGCTATCATTATAGGATAGAATAATTATTTATTGTAGAGAGATAAAATAACCCCATGAATTCTTTGACAAAATTCACATATTACATCCTTTTGTAATAAGGCATGATGGGTGATGCATTAGATAAAATTACCTCAGTTTAGGCCAAGCTTGATTGAAACAGGGATTGATCAAAAGCAATAAGAGGTAAAAATGGTTTGTATACCCCCCCCCCAAAAAGGAGCTAATGATTTAGGTACAGTCTCTCTGCCCCTTGGAGACAAAAAACAAATCTTCCACAGTCGATATTATGATGGTTACATCAAAAATCAATATTCAGATAATTATCTCCTATTGACCATGATGACAGGTATTTATGTTGGAATATTATGTATATGAACGGCTTGCCATTAATTTGTAGCAGACAATCCGAAAGTCACCAGACTTACAAGACAAACCTGGTAAAATTTGCTTCGGTCTGGTAATATATTTCAACTTTTTCTTAATTAACATGTTTGAATTTCTACAAAAATTCAAAAATGCCTTGTCAGTTGTAAAAATGTTTGTGATGTCTTTTGTAGTGCAATGCAGGTAGTAGTTCTACATGTACAAGAGTCTTAATGGACTTCTTGATATTCACCTTAAAAAAAAAGAAATGTTGACACCATCCCCCAGTCTATAAAAAATAAGGGGGGGGGGGGGGGTGCTATTTTTCAAAGAAAAATGTCAAAGTTGAAATAAAAGTGAAAATAGGAGAAGTGGATATTGATTGTGAAACACAGATAAATTCTGTACAGCAGTAGAATTTTCCTGTAGGTAATTGTCCCAAAAGTAGGTCAAACACCAAGGTCAAGGTCATATGGTCAAAGAAGTGAGAAATCCCTATAAGGAAAATGGGAAATGCACATTTGAAGTACAAACACTCTATCCACTCTTGATCAAAAGCTGAATCATTTCTAAAGTTTATGGATACCAATAAACAGAAAGACAAATGGACCACCCCGCCCTCCCCACTTCGGGGTGGGGGTGTGGGGAGCATAAATGGAGACGACAATATAAGAAAATATATTGATCTGAACATTCCATTTCGTCAAGTACTATCTATAGATTACATACATCATTCATGTACATGCATGATCCAGATGTTCTCTGTGAATAAACAATGTTATGGCCAATGTTCTCAACATGATCATGACAATCAATTATAGCCAAAGGACGATAAGGCGACTCTATGTTGTCTGTGATGAGGCAAGAATTGACCGCTATCAACATGATCAATATGAACATAAGCACAAAGCTGACACTTCAAAATAATAAGCTATTTTACATGTTGCAAGCAAAGGCCCTCCCCAAATCATGTCTCAGACTTGTAGATCTATAGTAATTTCAAGAAATGGTTTGATCAGGCGTGAAAATTCGGCAAAAAATAGGGGGGGGGGGGTGTATGCTTTTAGATTTACATGTTATTTCAAGATTTTTAATAATCTCTCTCTCTCTCTCTCTCTCTCTCTCTCTCTCTCTCTGAGCTGTTGATTAATTCACAAAAATTTAGATCGATGTCATTGTGTCTTTATATTTTAAAGATACGAAAAATCAGCAGAGGGATTAGAGCCTAGGGTGGAGAAAATCTGCATAGAAAATCGGGAACACGTTGTTTTCGTTTGTCTGTTTTAGCGTGATCTAGAAATGAGGAATGGAGTTAAGTTCAAGATATCTCAGGATACTTTTGAATGTCGATCCCCCCTCCCCTAATCTTTGAAAGTAATTTGTCGAAAGTTAGGCCTACCCTCTCCCCTTTTCTTACGGATGGTCTCCGTAAAAAAAATCTTGCACCTTGCAGTCTGCTCGCTCGGAACGTTCTGCGTGTACGTATATTCACTATTGATAAAACTTCTGCAAAAAAAAAAAAATGTTTTACAAACACGTCTTGTTTATTATGAATGGGAAGAAATAAAAGGCAATGTAACTTATTGTCGCACTCTATAAAACACAAAAGCCGTGAGTAGGCAGGCTGTAACGTCATAAGAATTAAGATAACACTACAATGGGGAGAGAGAAGGAAGTTAGAATGGCGAAGCCGGATGTATTAGTACAGTATAGATGTCAGGCTGTGGTGGTAAACAGGTCGACGCTGTACATGCCGGTAAAATAACCACATAACCACCGCCCTCCCACACCGGCGGCCGCCACACCCTCTTTCTACACCTCTCTCTCTGCACCATGAAGTGGAAGCCAGGCTGTCGTAAGTGTTTTATATATATCAACCCACACGCCGCTCGCACGCGTATAGATGTGTCGTGGTATGTACTGAGTGTTGTATGTTATAGATATGTCATGTATTGTATGTTGTTGGTATTGTTCGGGTGTTTCCGTGTGAGGAAGATGGGTGGGGTGGTAGGAATGCTAGATCAAAGATAAGGGGACCCTGGGGGTGGGGTGGAGAGGGGTGTGATGGGGCTTGCATACGTACGTATACATTATTTTTATCGACCCTTGTCTTTATTTTATGGGGATATGGTGTGTTTCGTTGAGAAAAGGAGGAGTGATAAAAATAAAAAATAAAAGGGGCGAGATTTCTGAGGAAGTTTGTGTGTGCGGGTGGTGGTGGTTGGGGGGGGGGGTGTTAACGTATTCACCGTCGCATAATACTAGAAAGTATTTGCATGTGTAATGTTGTAAATCATTTCTACGTTTGTACAAGAAGCTAGAAAACGTTCGGTTGGATGAGGTGGGGGGGGGGGGGGGGGGGGGGGGTGTTACCTATGGCTTTTCATGCACCATCGTGACCAATGGAGTGCTTGTGGAGTTGGGTGGAAGTTGTTTCCTCAGTGTAACATCAATGTACATTATGTTTACACTTGAGTACCGACCGATACGGAAGTGTTCCGGAAACGTATAGATAGATCCAAAGAAGAAAGGCGTGGAACTGAAACTAGTAGTAGTATACATTGTACGTACATGCATTTCAAACACTTGTCGCAAGACGCACGTACATACATATGTCATTGGCAGCTAGGTACTGTCGTGTTCTTGGTGCATTTATGATACTGTCTGTCTTTCCGTTCGTTTGTTAGTTGAGTGTTTCTTTGTCATGTTTAGCAAGGTACAGACATTGTTAATCAAGGTCAAAGGTCATGACCTGAAAACTGATGAAGATAAGAAGTGATTATTGTGTTCAAGACGCAGATTAAATCTTGACAACACACAACAACCCAAAAAATGCACATTTTCTGGAATATCATGGGTTGGGTTGGTGATTGGTTTCAAATTATCTGAAAAACGGTATAACCCCCCCCCCCCTCCCCTCTTAGCTCTGCTGGTGACCTTACGTCTGGTCATCGGTTTCACGCAAACCCCTTGCAATATGGTTTGTTTTACAACTAATAACTGTAGGGTGAAAAGAAGTTGAGGGGTTAACAAACTAATAAACAATGGCAGGTAGTTTTACAGACCCTAAAAACGAGCTTAGTAGGTAGGCAGGAATGTATACGATGTAAATGGAGGGTGACAAGGAAAATGAATGGCCATTTAGAATTTTTGCTTTGGACCGTCAGAAATGAGAGATTTCGTCGGTAATACAATGAAGAGTAGATTGCTTATTGTGACAAATGCTACACGATACCTGTGTCTTTGAAACTAAATACTTCACCAAATATTTGTTTGTGGACTCGGGCTCTTGTGTCCACTCGCACTCCTCTCAATCTCTCGTGCACGTATTGATACAATGCTCCTTCCTTTTGAGTTGGAAAAAAAACTTCCCTCAGCTTATCCCTACCCTACCCCTTCGTCCTCCCCCCCCCTTGTTTCGCAAGGTAGACATTTGGGGATCGCTCTGCCCGACGTCCGAGTCAGTCCGTCTGTCTGGTTGTCCCGCCTTCACCAGTGACTATAACTTGATTGATAAGATGGCCAACTCCCAATTAGGGTCAAGGTCACCTTCTAGGTCAAGGTTTCACATCTAAGGCGAAACTCAGTGCAGAATTGCAGAGAGAGAGAGGACTACTGTACGTCGACCGTAAGGGGGGTGTTCAAATTATTTGTTGACCGTATTTGAAAGTCATGTTCCTACATGCCACTGTAATGTAGATCTCCAGATACAAGGACAGAGATCATCTTTGTTTAATATATTCTTCTCATACCCCTTGATTCAGTCCCGTCTGATAATGTACCCGACTATCTGTACTTTGCACACACCAGTTTGGGGACGGAGAGCGCTTCACATACTTAAGTTTCTCAAGAAGACTCGTGTTTACTCGGCGATTGTAGATTAAGGGGAGATAACATATTGAGGGGGAGGGGTCAGACCATGTGGTACCAACACTACCCGACGTCAGCTAGGATCCTGCCCCACTTGGGACTTACGGAGGTTTTTATTCCCTGCCCCAGCGTGCGCTATACAGGTAGGTCACGTGATGCTGACTCGCTAGGGTCACTTGTCAAAGGTCCCGGGTCTTATTTATTTAGAACGATTGTTTTCGGCATGGGGTAGCTCTTATGGTTGCTCTCCATGTTTTGTAATTCCAGTTTTTAAGATGACAGAAATTTACTGAATTCTGACAAAATTTTGAAGTGAAAGGAAATCAGCACATGGGAAGGTTGGAAGGATAAGAGAGTTGTGACCGAATGTAGAGATGGGTAGGGGGCATCTTAGATACCAACAGTAAATTAACCTTTCACCGAATAGTATACGATCCTAAGTGACCTGTCAGGCTATGTTTCAAGTTTTGATCGTAAAAATCGTAAGAAATATCCGTTTTAGATACCTGTACTTCTCCGTCGTAGGAATGATCCACTTCTCACTCAAAAACGAATCTCCTGAGTTGATAACAAAATCTAGAACATAGAAATAATATTATGCGATTTAGGTTAGATTGACAGTTTATTGAGAGGGGTTTCCTTGAGCTGATATCCTCGCATTTGCGTGTGTAACATGGATTTTGATATCGAAGGAAATGTGCTCTTTAGTTTTAGATACTAGTATATTTTTACAATGGAAAATTACTTGGATTTTCACTTAATGTACATGCGCTGACCTAGAGGCCTGGAGGAGGCCAGTAACATCCCCCTTTTTTTGACCGGATTGCAAAGCAATTTCGGTCTATAGATTGACGATGTTCGTCTGTCGTCAACATTTTGGTTAAAGTTTCTGGTTTAAGCAAAATCTAAGGAACTCTAAGCAGTAGAAACCTTATATTATACATGTAGGTTGCCCATGAAGAGACCTTCCAATTTATGCCATAACATTTGACATTGTGACCTTGACCTTGGAATTTGACCTAGTTAAAGATTTTGGTTAAAGTTTCTGGTTTAAGCAAAATCTAAGTAACTATATTCAGTAGAAACTTAATATTATACATGTAGGTTGCCTCTGACAAGACCTCTCAATGTATTCTGTAATATTTGACTTAGTGACCTTGACCTAGTTGGTCAAGGTCACTAGGTCAAATATTACAGCATTGGTTGGTGTCAAAAACTTACTTTGCAATCCGGCCATACCGTCTTTAGCGGTGTTTTATTTTGTCTTGAATTAGAACATGCTTACTTCTACAATTTTTGTCTTACGATGCTGTAATCTCATCCGCTTTAAATTTTAGAAGTCAGAAATTTCAACAACGTCCCCTCCCCCAAACCCCCACCCCATGATGCAAGATACTAACCCATGATGAAGCTTAGGGTACATATAGTATAAGTATCTGTTGTGAAGGACCATCAACCCGCGCGGACCCGTAAAACGAAAATGTCCGACTGATGTGAGATTTCAAGAAATTGGCCCAAATTTTATTTTCGTCGTAATCACAGCATTCAGCGGCGTAGCTAGAGCTTTTTGAAATGCACGCTAAATATCTAGAACATATGAAGCCGAAGGCTTCATCCGAGGCGCGCAGCGCCGAGAGGGGGAGGGTGTGGAAGGGGGTCACCCCTCCTGCAGGTGAGGGTTCGGGGGGGGAGGCCTCCCCCGAGAAAATTTTCAAAATTTCAACCCAAATCCTTCCTTTTTAGATTACATCTGTACAAAAGTGAGACTATTTTTTTTCATAAGAAATTACTCTCAATATTAAGGAACTGCAAAAATTTTAAAGTTGTGACTTGAATCCATCATTCAAGGTTAAAATCGTGTCATTGATAGACGTGGAAAAAGTTTAAGTTAGGTAAATAAAGTCAAATGCACAAACGCTGAACAGGTCATTTAAAAGGAAACCTGTCTCATCATTCTGGATTTTCAGAAAAAAAAAACGGAGGTAAGCAGTTGGGCACATTTTTTTTATTTGATTACGCCTCGGTACTACTAAAATTTTGAAGCCGCTCACTTTTGACGAAAAAATTGTCTGATTTCATGTGGGCGCTATACTTTTTAATTATTTTGTCATCTTTGAATCATAATTACTTGAAGTACCACTGATGAGGATTCATTTCCGAAACATGCATATAAAAAAGATTTACCAAAAGGAGTTGGTATTTTTGCTTAAAAAATGCAATTTTAGAGAAGATGGCGATATTCAAAGTGTAAATTGTAATGTATGGCGGGAAACAATCCTCTTTTGGGCTATTTTCCATAAATTTCACAGAAACTGTCTCTCTGAAAATTTTATGTACATTTATTTTCTAACTCCGTGATGTGCGCGCCATGGCGTGCTGGTGTATAGGCAGCTACGCCCCTGGCATTGTCGACATTTACATGTAGTTGGTCTTCACTTTTTACTCTCCTTGATGTTTGTTGTACCTCGTCATTCGATCAGTTTCCTTCGTCATTGTTTCGTCATTCCGTCATTCCTTCTGCTGTTTATTTTCATTTCATTTTCCTTCCCTTTTGCCCTCCTTCCATTATTTTTTCCATCTGTCGCTCAGTCATACTGGTATGTTTCCTTTGTCACCATTTCACTGAAGAGCCTTTACCTTTCCGCAACATGTTTTAAATAAAATCTTCAGTTGGTCAGGATTTTCCATCGATATACCATACATGCAGTGTGCTCGATCAGTGACCCAGGGTCTGATGGATAATTGCTTAGACACGTTTTAAAATTGGGAAAAATTTCACTCATTTTTCACTCAAAATATCTGCCATTTGCATGGTCATAGTGCATGAAATATTTGTGTCTTAATTTCTCTTGATATTTGTCGTTCAATAATACTGCCATATTACTCAATGTTGAGGAGTCGGCAGTACAGGAAGATAGATAAGATAGATAATTTTACACGGAGGAACCCCCCCCCCCTTTCATTACCCCAACCCATCGCCCATTCTTCTACAGTAAATATTGACTCCACTGATTCATCCAAGTCCTTTTGTAGGTAGATAAATTATTGTCCTCGCCTTTTCCACTTGATACAGCCACAGATAGTCATCTGCGGCAGGTGAAAATAGATACAGCTTAGAGAGTATCAAGCGATTCAAGGTCAAGGTCATCAGCATATTCAGTAACGGTAAACAGTTGACGCCCTGTCCAGCACGGCTACCGATTCACGGACGAACGTACAGCCCAGCCGCGCCCCTCTACGACTCGCCCCTCCCTAAGAAAGTGGGGAGTCAGGTTTGTACAGATTGGGGACTTTATTTAGAGCACACACCGCCCCATCAATGTCCCACATCACGAGATTTTGAAATACATATTTGATTAGCTCAGGTCGAGTTTCCTCTGATCGCGGCCAACTTGCAGGTATTGTTCTGTTTATCGTGTAGTTTTCGTTAGAGGGGGTTGACATTATGGTAAATTGTATATTGTAGTTTCATATTATATGTTTATAGACATTCCTACGGTGAATTTTGCAAGATTATCGAGCGGACATATTGTATAATATGTGAAATTCACATGATTCAGTTTTCATTGCGGTAGTGACTTATGAGTCATGTTGTAAATTTATACAACTAACAAGGTTTACTCTGTTGATCTAAGAAAGCAAATCACATAATTGATGACTTTATTCAATGTCTTGAGTAAACATGGTAACTTATTTTGATCTCGGATATGATCAATATTTAGCAGTAACATGAGCATGATGAGTGATGGGCAAAGAAATGCGACATTTTGGTGAAAAAGCTCTAAAGGATTTACTTTTTGTTACCTCCGATATGACGAATTGCTACCAATTGTAAATACTATCATTTGTAAAACTTAAAATAAGTCCCAAAACTCAAACATATTTTCATACCGGTACATTTGCACGAAAACTCGCTAGCCTGACGCCTGGGGCTAGCAGAAATTTTACCGTGCCAGTAGAAATTGTCCAACAACCTATATACAGTAGGCCCATAAAATTTGTATTTGGACAAGTGGTTCAAAAAAGTTTTCGTGAAGATTGCTTAATCCCCCCCGAATTTTAGCAAAAATTTTCTGAGAATGCCTTAAATGATAAGTTCTACACAAGTACAAGGAGTAAGGGAAGATCCACATTTTTTATGAAAATTGTAAGTTCTCATCATGACTTCATGTAGAGCTTGAATGATATAATAAACATGATAAATATACATGATACAGAACTTGAATTGTTCCAACTTTTCTAATATTTCACATGCCTATGAATTTATTAGAGTAAATTGCTTTATTTTCGTCAGTACCAATTTTCGTCAATTCCTTCAAAATGACCATTTCGTCAGTACGTAAATTCGTCATCCTAGGGTCCCTAAAATGTAAATTCGTTTGTTCAAAACTTGTAAAATGCCAACTTAACATTCAGGTATAGGCCGTAAGCATTTGTTTTCATTGTTTGTTTAACAATAATTGGTAAACAAACAATTACAGACATGTAATACCACCTAGCATATCATTTGGTAATTAGAAGTACATTATATGCGACTTTGTGTGCGTATTCAGTTTTCAATGCTTTATCATTTGCCTGTCGTATTAAGTCTTAAGATTCAACTTTTCCTTTCTACACTATATTTTGTCAGGAGTATTTATATTCGTCCATACGTAATTTCGTCAAGGGAGGCACTGACGAAAATGACGAAAATTGGTACCTGAAGAATGAAAACAAATTTACAGTATTTAGGAAATAAAGTGATGCAAGTTGCATGCTAGTAGAATTCATATTACGATGGAGGTGGAATACTGGTCTTTTGGATCTATAACAATTATTTCGTAACAATCCTGATGCTTGTTTTGTTCTTTTACAGATGACAGCGAGGATAGAGTGAAGCCTAAACGTTACAGCGACGGTGTTGACGAGAATGGCAACCCGGCTCTAACAGAGAGCAGTCCTTTGTTGGGTGGACCCTCCTCATACTATCACATGAGAGAACAGCCCGTACGTCACATCGCTAGAAAAAATGACGGCCATTCTAACTTTCCATCCAGAGTCGAACATCTAAACTCTTTTCCATTCAACGGACAATCTGTGCGAGAGTTAGATGACCCTTCCTCAAATAACTATGAAAAACTGAGGAAGAAGAAAGCCAAAAAAGAGAAAGGCGTAGAGCGGAAAGCGGAAGATGTGGAAAATTATGTAGGAAATAAAGAATTAGACGAACTGTTGTCATTCATTGAAAGTGATGGCACTAGAAACACGAAAAACTCTCGTAAAGTACCGTGTAGTGACACTCAGTCAGAGAAAAATAAACGAAATAAAGAGAAAAAACATAGGACAATTCAGGAAAAAGTAGAAGGGAAAGTGAATGATAAAAAAGATAAAAACGATGAACTTGTCATCAAAAATTGTGTTCCGTCTCTGACACCAGACTCGGTTAAAGACAAATCAGGGGAGGGTTACCATAGTAACATGGGAAATTCCACTGCCAAAATAGAAGAAATTGAGGCAGATCATTCCATTATGGAGGGGGGAACAGGTAAAGAGGAAAAACTAGAGACGATTAGTGATTTACAGAAAGAAGTAGGTGAGGATAATAATAAACACACAGTTGTAAAGGAAGTACTTTCAAACAATTCCAAGAAGGAAATCGAAATTGTCAATGAAGAGGAAAACCAGGAGAATGAAATTCGTAATGTAATTGCTAATGTGGAGGAGGCGAAAAAAGAAATATCGTTACCAAATGGTGTGAAAAGAAACAATGTTAAAAATTCCAAAAAGAAGACTGCTTCCAAAGGGAAGGAAGAGGCGAGTTCTAACGGCCCTAAGCCAGTATCCAGTACGGCAGGGCTTACACATCCTCAGGACTTTGTCGACAATAGTATATATATTTTCACTGACATTGACTCATTAAAACCAGTAGAAGAAGAATTCAAAGTGGTCGGGAAAAAGAAAAAGAAAGGAGTGAATCAAGTGAAGGAACACACTCCGAAGGAAGTTGTTCCGATCATGAAGCCGTTCCAAAAAGAGGAACGTGTTCCACGGTCGATCACTCCACCACCGAGGTCGATGGAGCGTGTCATGGAACATAGCCCGGATCTCAGTCTGTCATCTTTCCCCGAGCTTGCCAATCCTCGTCAAGGTCGGCAAATTGTGAGAGAAGGTCGTCGCAATTCCACTGGAGATGTACCTAAGGAGATCAACCTGAAAGCACACGATGATAGCGATATAGAATCAGTGAAATCTCTACCAGCTGCAAGTCAGGCTTTATCACCCAGGCTGCCGATGTCATACGCTAAAATGGCCGCCTCGCCAGCACCGGGTGGTTCTTCACAGGCTAGCTTGAGTACTGATACAGAAGGTGTAGTAGGGAGTGAAATGGAGAAGGGAAGTGAACTGAAATCTGCTGTGTGGAAGGGAAGCATCACTGAGAGACGCCATTCCATTGGTTCTAGTCCCGATGGCAAAGAAATTGAAACCCAAACTACAAAACAGAAGTTTGGTAGTCAGGAAGCCCTGTCCAAAATAAACGATCAGGATGTTGGTGCAGTAGTTCAGAGTGCCATAAAATCGGACGCTGTCACTCAGGACGACACCTTAGTGGACGAAAGTGAAAAAGTGTTGGCTGTCGCACAAGAACTGCCTGCTTCTCATAGCCAGCATCAGTTTGAAAGTGCCAGCGAAAGCAGCCAAGTTGACAATTCTATGAGTGAAACCAACCTTAAACTTAGTTCCTCAATGCATTCATTACCCCCAGATCCCAAAGTGATCCCAACAAACAGTGTTTACATAAGTCCAAAAACTTCAAAAACCTCATTAGCAAAAACTACTAATCACAAAAAATCTATCAAGTCAAACCAGTCTGTTGTATTCTTAGACAAGCGTGTCAAAATTCCCCAGAATCTAGATATTACGTTCGGATTTTTGGATTCTGAGGATAAAAGTGACCCCGCTTTAGAGGTTGAGGTGCAAAATTCGGCCTCGGACATTCAACCTACTTACGTTAGTCATAACCTTTCCTCGGTCTCAATAGGAAGTGATATAGTGAATGAAAATGTACCTAGTGCTAATATGACAGGGGAAAAACTGCCCGCTAATAAACCTTCACCCAATCCATGTTCTAGCTCTAACAAATTAATCAATTCTGACTTCAATATGTGTGATAGTGCGGCCTCAAAGGCAATTTGTGAATTAGAAAATAAAAACGGAATTATTAATCATCGGCAAAAACATCAAACCATTCAGTGTACCGCTCCTGCCACTGCGTCATTTAGCTTCATAAACGATCCAGAAGAGATCAGTGTTTGTGATGCCGCTAAAATCTCCGCAAGTGACGAAACTTCCATAGCGTCCGGGGACGGGAACTTGACAGACAATGAAAAGTTGTATAAATCTAGGAAAAATTCAATTTTAGTGCACTTCGGTGACAGTTTGCGTTGTGTTGTCGGAGAGGACAATAAGGGTCATATTGAGTTTGTACCAGAGAAAGAGGAGATAGTCCATCATTACAACAGGGAGGACGTCATAGGCTTCCTTCATCGTGGTGAGTTAGCATACTATGAAAAAAAAATGAGTTTATACATATTTTAAGCATGTGAAATGGACTAATTTTGATGATCTTTAATGCATTGACAGAATTTGTTAACTGAACAATTTTAGCCAAGATAGCCATGAACTGACCCTTCCGAGCGCGAGAAAAATGTGCGTCACAATGCAATTTCAATGTTTGACCGAGGTTCGAAGCTTGTTTGTCAGAGGTAAAAGCATTGTGATGTCAAGACATTTTGCCCTGCAATCAGAAGGGTCAATTATGGCATAGAATCCATTGGAATGATCACTTCATGATTCTTTCTTGAACATGTTGAATGAACAGTCAAGGCTTTCAAATGTTATTATAAACTCTTTGTCAAGAAATTGTTGAAGGTCTGAATCTACTAGTGCTTCTGCGGTAAATCAATTTTTGTTAATCGTGGTTTAGATGTCAAAAATGAAATTTTTCTTTTTTTATATTGCAGCTTGGGAGAATGTTCAGAACCTCAAAAAACAAGGTCAGTTTTACCACTATTCTCTACTGTATACCATGTATACCAAGATAGTTCTTCCAGGGATTTTTTAGGGGTTCTCCAGGGCCGAAATTAGGCCCCATTCCCAATGCTGAAAAACAGGCATTTTTTCCCAATTTCTGAGCTTAAAATTCTCAATTTGAAAAAAAAAAAATTAAAATTCCAATAAACAAAGTAAAAAATTTCATCAAGAATCTTTAAAAAATAAACACTTAGACAATTATTTAAATTAAGTTTTCATACCTAAGCTACCTTTGTAGCAATCAGCAATATTGATAATACATTTTGCTTGTTTTCTCAATTTATATGTATAATTTTTTTTCCAATTTCAACCAAATGTCGCTACTTTTCCCAATCTTGAAGGCCCAGGCCCCTGGAATCAAAGGGTAAAAAAAACCCTGGTCTTCTCATGACTCAATCATGCCATTTTCATAAATTATCTAGATATATTGACTCGGTCTTCACAAAAAGTCACTTGCAGAACACGAAATTTAAGGCTACTGAAAACTGTAACAGGCTAGTTAGTAGAAATTGAGGTATCATAAAATGTCTGACTTCACACCTTTTGGCGGACTTGAACGTATTGAAGTCATAATCAAACGTGTAGTTTTGTTCGACATGTTGATGATGACGTCAGAATGTACAAGTCTGCAAACAGTTGTGATGTCGAACATTTGGTCTAACAAACTATGCAGTCAGCAACTAGAATTTGATAGTCCTTCAAAATAGTTCTTGTGTTGACCATGTTGGCCATCGTCTGTAGAAATTCAGACTGAAATAAAGATTTGAGGATAAATATCAAAAATGTGATTTGCAGGATATTTTACTACATACTTAGATGTGTTGAAATGGGCTGTTCTTTAATCAGTCAGGGGTCCAACTTAAAAAAGTTATAACTTGCCCAAGTAACTGGATTTTAGTATTTATAACTTAAACAAGTTATAACAGCAAACTTTGAACCTTTATATCTCCTCTGAGCATTTTCCTTATGAACTGAGCATTTGTAACTTAATAGATATTAAATTGGACAACCTCCTGGTATATCTCACTATCCAGCGCATGCTTTGTGGGTCTGGCGCAAAGCTCTCAAAATTAGGGTTCTCTGGGGAATATTTATGTCATTAAATCCTATTTACCAGCAACAGACAAGCTAACTCCCAAGAAAATTAGGTCAGAAACATAGTAAAGACCTAGATGCATCTTCTGAATGTGAATATTAACAATAAATCACAATGCTTTGAATATAAAACATGTTTAAATCAAAAACACTGTTATAACTTGTTTAAGTTATTGGAGAAATTCTGAGGAAAATCTGCTCTTTTATTTATAACTTATTGAAGTTATAAACTCATGAACATAACTTGTTTAAGTTATTACTGATGCAAGTTAATTAACTTCAAGAAGTTATTACTCATATAAGTTGGACTCTTGACTGTTAATTTTAATCTTAGATAATTTATGTTATGCTTTATTATGGATACCATAAATGATAAGAATATGATTATCAAAATAAATAGCCATAAAGACTGAATCATGCTGCATATTTTACATATTATTTCTTGTTGTAGGTGTCAGCACTGTCACTACCTACCAAGGGGAGTAACTGAGGATAGCCCAGCGTCCTGTGTGATTATGGCACATCGGGTTTAGTGTTTTCTTTTTGACGTTTCTGCCAAAGCTCAGTTCCTTTATTCCATATTTATATAAGATTATGCCCATATTGATTTGACGATGTACTTACTACTTGATTATCAGCCCATTGGGCTCTGCCCACATATAGCAAATGCCCATGGGGCTCTGCTCATATTGAGAAGTGATCATCAACTGGACTCTTCTTGTATTGAGCAATGACTTTTTGGACACTTCTCGCTCTGATCATTGATCCACTGGGCTCTGTCCATGTTTTTCAAAAGCCCACTGGGCAATGCCCATATTGAGTAGTGGCCCACTATATTCGCTGTGTTCTTTTTGTTTCTCCCTCTGCTTTACATGAAACTTAAAGCTGCCCTGTGGAGCTATATTCTAATATCTAGACTGCCAGATTCTTTAATATTTTGCACTTGTGATGCAATTTTAGATTTAGAGTTTTGCCTGAAATTGTAGATCACGAGTATGATGTCTGAAGTTGCACTATCTCATGAAAAGTTGACCAATTACTGTATGTGTACTTATTTTAGGGGAACCAGATACTGTAAACGTCTTTTATTTGCGAGCGTTTTATTTCTGCGAAATTCGCGAGGTCCTTAGATTTGCCAATATAAAACGCCGCGAATATGTTCAGATGTCGCAAAAATGAAATGACACGAACCAGTTACTTCACTCGTGTTCGCATGGATAAAAGACTGTTTACAGTATTGGCAGAAGCACGACAAAAACGGCCGAACTGACATCAAAGCGTTATCATGAATTAGCGCACCACTTCCTCCCCATTGTAATCAGTAAGAGAGAAACCACAGTCTCAAATGCGCTAACTCTACTGAAATATGAATCCCAGAAATAATTGCACATGTCGATTGTCTATATAGACTATGATGTGTCTTTTCTTGGGTGTATGCTTGTGTTTGATTTGGGACGGTATCTAACGTAAAAGCATTATGATGTAATAAAATTTCTATAGAAACATCGGCTTTGTAGCGTACTTTCCCTGAATTTAACAATGGTTTCAATAGAATTTGATGATGTCACAATAGGTTTACCTCATATACCCTCCCAAATGGGAAGTAACTCTGTACAACGAAAAATCCTGAATAAGAGTGAAACGATTTCGGGTAGTCTTGGATTAGCGTAGTCTCAACAGCGCTCACTCCGCTAAAATATGAATCCCCCTAAAATAAGTACACATGTTGGTTGTCTGTACAGACTTTATAACTATACTGCAGAACATTTGTGTTAACATGGCTACATGTACCATAGTACATTATAACTCTACACTGCAGCTTTAAACCATTGTAGTTTATAACTCTACACTGCAGCTTTAAGCATCCAGTTGTTAGAACTAAAAATTCTTTGTAAAGCTCAACAGTGTCGGCTTGTATATGTATATGATACACAAGAGAGTTTGTGCCTGCTTTTCCGCTATGAGACCATTTATAACGAATTTTTTGATTAACAGACAATTTGATTAATTAAGCCAGTGAGAACTTTGTTAGTGATACAAGGTTATATGCATATTATTGAAGTTAATGTTAAAGAAATGAAGATTGGTGAATTTAATACGATTATTATATATCTTTTTTAAACAATTCAGGACTAAAAAGTTGTTTCGTTGATAAAACTTAGAAATGTTGTGCGATAGGATCTTCAATTCATTTTGGCTACCTCGAAAATCTTTGCCATTTTGTATTTGGTCAAGGTCAAATAAAATTCAAGGTCAAAATAAATATAAGAATTAACAAAAAAAAAAAACGAAAAACAACTGTATACCCTTTTCTCTTATAAAAGAGGGTTGCAAAAAAAAAAGTGCATTTTAGATGTTAAAGTAATGTATGAATTTTGACGATACAAAATACACAATAAACTGAAATGTGTCCAAAGCGTTTTCCCATATTTTAAGGGTTAAGGGAAGTCAAAATTTTATGGACACCCGGAAGAACGAAACCTAGGGGTTCAAAACATGAATGTGAAGGAAAGTTGATTTGAAAAGTCTTGTAAAGAAACTCCTTTTGTGTAGATATCTTTTAAGGATGAAAAAAAGAAAATAGTTGATTATTGGAAATAAGACTATGTTGAGAGTTGTGCAGATGTTAAATGGTGATTCCCAAAGTTCTATATTAGAATTCTTGTAGTTTTAACTATAGATCAGTAAAGAACGACAAATCACCATAAATGTAACTACAAAGGAAATATTTCTGCTTTGAGCGTGAGGAAAACGGTACTAGTATGTAATTTCTTCCCTGCTGTTAGTCCATCATGATGATGAAATATGCAATGTTTTTCTGAAACGGTGACAGATCTAAAAAAAATTTCCTTAACTGTGAAATAGGCAATATTTTTCCTTGTAAACATGGTAAAGAGTATTATATTGTTCATTGAAAAGTTTCCTTGTATTATTATGGCAAGATCTACAAAAGTGAAAATGCAGGTAGTGTCATAGAATGTGGAAAAAATTATAGAGACTGTCTTTCAGTTTAGTTTTTAAAATGAAAATGCAGACTTTAGTTCAATTTATTTTTCCGAATTTCCTGTTTGTATTATGTACTGTACTTGTAATACAATTTAAATCCAAAGAAACAATCCTTTCTTGTGACATGTAGAGTTGCTATGCATTTATGTTTCTTTTGTTCCCTCATATTATAACAGATTTTTTTTCATATTTTTATTTTTCTTTGGAAGGGATTTTTTGCAGGAAGGAGGGAGGTAGGGGATGTTTGAAGCTTCATTTAAATGAAACTGAGAGGAAATTTTGTGTCATGTCTGATATCAATACTTACTTTCAAATGGAATTGGCAGAAAGAGCTTTTAAATGGAAAATTAAAAGAAAAAATTGAAATGACTAAAAGAAAAAATTAAAAAGACTGAAATAAAGTAAGATTTTACAATAAGAAGATTTTTTGTGGGAGTGAATGAAAATTGAAATGTCATAATATGCAAGATAGCAACTTCAGGCGTGTCCGTCCCGATTAGCACATTTAGTCACCTTCTCTAACCATTGTTCAAAACTTTGGCAGAAAAGATGACCAAGTTTTGAAAAATTGTTAGAGTAGGTGACTAAATGCAAATCGGGGACAGACACGAAACTTCACGCTTTAGTTACGATCTTGCGTATTACTTTTTTCACACAAATATAAAGATATTCAAATGAAGACTTGTACGGTGAGTGAATTGTCTTAAAGATGTTTCGATTCACCAATAACTTTTAAAAAGTAATATAACGCAGTTATCTTTCTTGCTACAGGGTAGAATTACCTTAAATTTGTTTATGGTACTGGTAATAGTTTTAAAATGGTTATGTGTTTTATGTACTATCTTTTCCTCAATTTTTTTTTTTCCAATCACTCGTATTTGTAAAGTTAAAAAATTTGTGGTAGGAAAAAAAAATTAAAGCAATGCCTATATTTGTTATTTTTTCAGAAAAAAAGGGGGTTCTTTAGGGTAAAATTCTTCTTTTTATTTTTGCTCCAAATTTTTCAAAGATTTTGGAGACTATATGACCAGACAATTTGTCGGTATATTTGTAGGCATTTAACAGATAAACACTGCATTGTTATATGACAGATTTTCTATGTTAAAGAGAGGGATATCAATAAATATGTTGCTGACTGCAGTTTGAGCATTTTTGTTTTTATTAGGTCACCTAGAAAGAAAAATGGTCATTCAGAAATTACTTATTTGCATCGAGATCTGACAATCACCCACAGGAGGTCGACATGTCAGGACAGTCAGGGTCAAAATTTTATGAAACAATGAAATGACGTTCTCAAAGTTGAGTTACTGTATAGATTCATTTACTGTAAATTTCTTTATATTCGTCAGTACCAATTTTCGTCAATTCGTTCAAAATGACAATTTCGTCAGTACGTAAATTCGTCATCTATAAAGGATCCATAAAATATATATTCGTCTGTTCAAATGCCAACTTAACATTCAGGTATAGACCGTATGCGTTTGTTTTCATTGTTTGTTTAATAATTATTGGTAAACAAACAATAAGAGACATGTATACCACCTAGGTTGTTGTGAAAACATATCATTTGGTAATTAGAAGTACATTATATGCGACTTTGTGTATTCATTTTTCAATGATTTATCATTTGCCTGTCGTATTAACTCTTAAGATTCATTTTTTCCTCTCTACGCTATATTTTATCAGGGGTATTTATATTCGTCGATACGTAATTTCGTCAAGGGAGGCACTGACGAAAATGACGAAAATTGGTACCTGACGAATAAAAACCAATTTACAGTAGTGTAATGGAAGTGTGATTTTCAGCTTTTGCCATTGGTTGGTAAGCCCTGAAATGGATGGTGCTATGAATCTACTTGTATACTGAGCTATTGCTGCAATGCAATCTTTCATTGTCTTGACTCTTTGTAAGTTTGACCAAAAAGCAAATCGAGCAGCCTTGAATTTTATTTCAGTCCTTGAATTTAGATCATGATGCAACTATGTAGTACAGCCGAGTTATGGACAACATTGGCTTGTGACCTTGGGTTAAGTTAAATTGACCTGCCTTGAGGTCATGGACTTCAAACTGCAAAGACAAAGCTTGGAGGCCTACAGGATTAGTGTCAAGTGACCTTGACCTCATGACCTTTCATTTAGACCATGACACAACTTTAGTTTATCACGACCTACTTAGTTGTTGCATATTCAAGGTTTCAAGGACACCTAAAGTCAAAGGTGCAGACAAAGCTTGGAAGCCTACAGGATTAGTGTCATGTGACCTTGACCTCAGCTTTAGTTCACCACGACCTACTTGGTTGTTGCATATTCAAGGACACCTAAAGTCAAAGGTGTGGACAGTATACCTGTAAAGTATCAAATGTTTTCATTGTGATGGCATGATACTGGTTTCTGTTACCCGTTTCATTAGAGTTCAACGTGTTTTTAACATTTGTACACAAGTTATGATTTAGCTCGGTCCTTCAGCGCATAACCAGCATTCTTGTGAGCAGTACACACTGACCCAAACGAATAAGCTTTAATCAAACGTACCGTAATGGTCAGCGTATAAAGGGGAAAATGCCATGACAGTTGGCATGGAAATGCAAATTTCCCTATTTTCAAGGATATGGTAAATATCACACGGGGTAACGCACCTGCAGTAATAAACGATGGGCACAACACTACTTCAGATATTAATGGGGAACTACAATGAATATGCACAACACCCACAACAAATAACTCGGACTGACCTAATCAACTACACGGCCAATTGTGCCTCACATCAAATTCATATGAAATGAGCATCATGTTACTTTCACATGATAGTTCATGTGAAATTCATATAATCTGTATGAAAATTACTTCACATGAATTTTACATGAAATTTTCTATGTGACCTTCATGTGTAATTGAATTCATTTAAATTCATGTCAGAAACTTCAGATGTGAAAATTTACATGTAAATTTCATGTCCTTGCTCGTTTCACATAAATTTCATATGAAATTTCATGATAAGATCATGTTAATTTCATATGAGGCACAATTAGCTGTGTATGTAATCAATATTTCCATGACAGTCTACATGGAAAGTTTCGTAAATTTCAAGGATTATATATGGTAAAAATCTCCATTTAGACCACCATGCACTGAACACGGATCATACCAATAAGACGAAAGTGATCCAACTCTACCTTCTTGAAGAAAATTTCAAACACAATGGACACGAGACAACTTCAGTAAGCAACGGGGAATTACAATGTATACGATCTACACTCATACCAACAATCAAAAATAGATTTGAGGGAGACAATTAGGCACTCCCGTGCCTGCTTTAGATGGCCGTCTGCTACAATACATAACAGCAAATGTGATTATCCGAATTACGTGTGACCAACCCTCACACTTACCTGGATACACAAAAATACATGTTCAAGGACGCACAGCTGTTTTTTCTATTTGAAATCAACTAGCAAGATTTCTGTTTCATCTTCATTTACTCAAGACATGTTTTGGCCATCAAATTAATAATCGGACTGACACTTTTATTGAAGTGTTCTTCAAATTGATTTGTTGAAAAGTAAGGTCAAAGTATCTGCCCATTACAGACGGAACGAAAGTCACCAGATTTACCAGACAAATCTGGTAAAAATCACTTCAGTCTAGTAAAATATTTCAACTTTTAATAAACATGTTTGAATTTTTACAAAAATGTCCAGTAAGTTGTAAAAACTTTTGCAATGTCTGCCATTAGCACAAGTCCAACAGTCTGATGCACCATTATGTTAAATATATTTTCAAAGGTATCTCTAATTAAGACAGTCAAAATGTGACAGGCAAACAAGTACCTCTGGCCCCATCTTTTTAGATAAAATAAACTTGGAAATTTGCTTGCTGGTAAAGTTCATGCTGCTTAACTAGCATGTATCAGGCTTTGACAGCCATCTTAACGGCCTTATTTCTCTGAAACACAAGCTACCAAATTGTTTAGAAAATTTTTGTTTTCTGATGAAATTTTTCACGAAGGAAGAATGTTGATTTGGAAATCAAGACTTTGCACTTGAGCAATGAGCTCACAAAGATGTTGCATTATTTAACCGAGCCTTTCCAGCTTCATGTTGAAATATTACATGTCGTCATATTCATAGCATCATCAGAACAGATAAAGTTGCAGCATGGACCAAACATGCACGTTTTGGGTACTTAACCCTCCTCCGAGATCCTCCATCCAAACAATGAAATGTGGCCAAAGACTGTTAAAGTTATGTCCGAAAAAATACCCAAAAAGTAGCAGGATGGGCTGGATGTGATGCTATGTACAGAACCTACTTCTCAGAAATTTCGAGAAAATTTTGGTGAACAGAATTTTCGACATGTTTGAAGAAACAATCAACCAATCATACATCAACTGAAGTTGATCGTACATCAACCGAAGTTGATCGTACATCAACCGAAGTTGATCGTACTTGGCTACTAATTGAAACTAATTCAGCCTTTTCCATCTACACTTGGATGTACATACATGTACACAAACAAAACAAGAAATTCTTCCGTAACAATTTGATGGATCCATTTTATTGATGTCATACATTCTAATATGTCTAAAATGGGCATAAGATGAGACGTAATAAAAATTTCTTATTTCATGATCAGTCCATGGATTTGAACGCTATGTATGAACTGTACATATAACAATGATCATAACTTATATAATGGTTTTCTTGGGAGTAAAAATCATGCTTAATGACAAATCATGAATACATGTTATTCATTCATACAAAATTCATGTAAATGAGAAATTCATGAATTTCTGAACATTAAAAATAGACTTGCTTATAATTTAACAATAAAGAAAGTCTATGTACACACAAATCCAAGAGATAACAAAAAGATCACTTGAACTTGTACAGTAGCAAGGCTTTAAGCCTTGAATACTTTGCAATGACAACATGGGTTATAAAACGTTCACATTATAATTTTATTCCAATAGGGAACTATATAATAATGCCTCTAATTTTTCAACAAACAGTAACATTTCTCTAACTAAAGACAGTTTCATATGACAGAAATCTCTTAAGTTAAAACAGGGAGGGTTCAAACTTTAACATGCCTTAATTCTCAAAATCTCCTCGTCTAGCTGAACTATGTCAAAGTGAAATTGTAGCTCAAGATCATTAAAAGACGACATAGGTCATAAATGATAGATATTTGCAGTACGTTGATACATGTATTAATCACCCTTAAGGTAATAATGCTTTTATCACACGGTTTGTGTAGGACGCTGCTTTCATAACACATGGGTGCTGATTTTTTTACCATCGATTTCTACAACATCAAAACTTGAGTATTTAATTAACTTGTGTTGCCTGCTGTTAGTTTTGCAGTATACACAGCCAATTGTGCCTTACATGAAATTCATATGACATGAGGATCATGTAAATTTCACATGAAAGTTCATGTAAAATTCATATAAATTTCACATAAGATTCATGTGAAAAATATTTCACATGAATTTCACATAAATTTCCTTCACATGAATATTTCTTAGTGACCTTCACAGGAAATTGAATTCACATAAAATCCATGTAAAAATCTTCATATGAATTTCATGTGAAAAATCTCATGTAAATTTCATGTCCGTGCTTGTTTCACATAAATTTCATGTGAACTTTCATGTAAAGTTCATGTAAATTTCACATGAATTTCATATGAAGGACAATTGGCTGTGTATGCTTTAGCCATCACCTTGGATATAACCTCAACATCTCAATATGTAAGAAGAACAAACTGGACTGAACAGATTTTGTACAAGTCTCTACCTTTAGCTTCTACCTTTATTATTAACCTTCCTTGAAGGAAACCGAGAATTTGCTCCCAAATTATTCAAGTATTCTGAGATTTCTGTTTTAACATGTTTAACACATCATAACCTTATCCAATCAGACAACCAAATTTAAGTTGGATGGGGAGAAAAATTTCAGAGAGAGCTACCACAGAACCTTGATTGGCAGTGAGGAATGTCCTTACACCTGATATAACGTTTCAGATCTTGTACAAATTTCGACGTACCCTATAAACATCAAGATAGAGATTAGTGCAAAGAAATCAGAACCTTGACTTGCGAAAATCTTCATCTTTTGCCACTTTAAGAAACAAAATTTTTTTCTACCTCATAAAATTGCGAAAATGAAAGTGTGATAGGGACAGACAGACTCACGGACAGAATGACCTCTCAGTTGTCCTTTCTCTACAAAATAAATCACACTCTGTTGTTGAAACACACAACAAATCAATTTCATAACCGATAAAAATTCAATTGTGGAGACAATCATTTCAGCTTCCATGATTCTATGCCATCAGCTTTAACCAATTTTTTCCCATTACACACAAGCTTGATATTTTATGTGTGTTTGTATTTGACAGTCCAGGAGAATACTAAAAACAGTAATATTACTTAAAACTGTAATATTACAGTTAACAATAATCCCTGATATTATTGAAAACAGTAATGTTGCCACTCTATATTACATCTTTCTGTAATATAGACAAAGCAAAGTTTTAAAGCTACAAGCACAGTTTCTATCATACAATTCTTTCATTCAACAACAAATCAATTATATATGAACATTTTTTTTACTGAAAAGTGAAAATTATGTCCATTTGGAACTTATTTTCCACTTTTTCTTCTTTCTGATATCATATTTTTCTTAGATATGTTAAGGAAAAAAAATTTCCTGATGTTTTGAATAATTTTTCAGTGTACATTTTAATGAGATACAACACCTAATCACCCTCATTTCTCCCCGGATCCACTGGTATAAGTGCGAACTGACTATCTAAATAGTATTACTGCTTCCAGTAATATAAAGAGATAAATTTCCAAGAAAGATAACTCCAATGTCAGTTATATTATTGTTTTTAGTAATATTACTGTTTCCAGTATTCTCTTGGACTGTTTGAAGCACTATTGGACATCATCATTTTCAGCAATCCTGTTTCACAAAATTTCTTACGAAAATTTTTCAGGAATTATTGTAACTTTTGATTGCCTAGTTCTACTTATTAACTTAAATTTGCAATGTTTTGTTTCTGAATTTATGTTAAGTATAAAGAACTGATATCATGGATATTAGAAAAAGTAATACCATCAAATGGAAACACTTTTGAACCATTTATTCATTTACGAAAGTTACGAAAATTCATACATTCTTTCGTAAGAAATTTCTTGAAACTGGGCACTGGTGCACACTACTAGTAAACCTGTTCAATGTGATATTTCACTTGAGCCTTTGCTTAATTTACAAAAAGTTTGACTTGGAAATGAGCAATTTGTTCTTTAAAATTTGTATTTTCAATGCATTCACATTTTATTTCATTTGGGAAGTTACTTCATCGTCACATGTATATTTTTCAAGACAAACCTCAACATTTAATACATCCAACAATAGAATGTTAAAAATTTGAGAAATTCTGACAGGCGACACCCTTTTTTCTCCCATAACACAAAATTAATCTACTTTTTAAAGATTTGACAATGGATAGCACTAGTTGATAAAATCCTTACTCGTAGCAGCACATACTTTAAACATTCTACAGACCCTTTTGATTGCTGAAGACATCAGTATTGCATGGTAAAATGACTTACAGTAACCAGACCTGCCTACCCGTTTTTTTCCCCAAAAGTGTAAGAATTTTCTCTAGAAAGCGTAATTTTGAGTGGTAAAGTTTTATACATTGTTTGTAATTTTGAGAAAAAAAAAGTCTTTTTATGCCTCGACATTGTAAAAAATATTAAAGCTCATGCGACAAAGATTTATGTCACCGAGTCTACTTGTTTGTTACACATGTTACAAAATTGGGAAAAATCATTTTGCTGGAAAATGAGTTTGGAGTGAAAAATTAAGCATCGAAAGCATAGAGCGTAATTTGAGGTCAAAAATCGTAATAATTTCGACAGAATCATAGGGTAGGCAGGTCCGAAGTAAGGAAGGTTACAATTGATTGCATCAAAATTCCTGAATTGTCTCTGCTAACAAAGTAAAATTTGCCCTCATTTAAGTAAATCTAATTCTGTACTCCGTAACGTCGATTTTAACAGAGACATTGACTCCCGTTTTTTCTCCGGACCTAACGACGCTGTGGCATGGTCCACGATACTAAACACAAATTGTAGACAACCCAACTTGATATAACTCCCATGATGCAACAGTGCTGTTCCTTCCCATCCTGCCCCACTGCCTCCGATTAAACTTGAGCTGCTCGTCTTACAGTTACATGATTTCTTCATCTGCAATACAAAATATATAATTGTAGCATGGCAACCACAAGGTTTGGGAACATAAAATTAAATATGCAAGCTCCTTATGAGCTCTATTTGCACTTGTGACTTGCTGCAAGGTTATTGATATTTATTCAAGCTTATGTGCTGCATTTGGACAAATTCTTCAAGACTTTACATGTACCTATGAGCTTATCATAATTACCAATTTTACTTCAGTAATCCTCGAGTTTTATCTGCATTATCAAAACATTGAAAGCTTAATCTGCACTAATCATAACGTGAGCTCATTATGAACTTTCTTTGTTTTTGCATGCAAGTTCATAATACATGGAAGCTTTACTAGTACTCAAAGAAATGGCACACAGATTCATCATGAGCTTTCTTGGTACTTATATTTACATGTGCTGAAATAATACACAGCTGCACGATGTGCTTTCTTTGTACTTACAAAATGTTGACCTCATGTTGAGCTTTGTGTGCTTATATAATTTGTACATACTGTAGCTTCATTACGAGCTGCCTTGGTACTTACAGAATTTGCATGCAAGCTCATCTGAGCTTTACTTGTACTAACAGAATTCGCACAAAGGTTTTATGTACCTACTGAATTTGCATGTTCCCTCATATTGACCTTTACATGAACTTGAAGAATTAGCATGTGAGCTCATCCTGAGCTCTACTTGTACTTACATAAATTGCATAAAGGTCCATCGTGATCTTTCTTGGAACTTACAGAATTTGAATGTGAGCTCATCATTAGCTTTTCTTGGAACTTACAGAATTTGCATGTGAGCTCATCATGAGCTTTTCCTCCTCTTCTTGCAGTTTTTCCTCTTGCTTGGTTTTGATTATGTTACGCACAGCTGCCACTACTGGGGTGGGTTGGGGGGTACACGCAGGTTTGTCTGAGAAATCACAGGAATATAACACATTGTCTACTGTCGTGCCATGTTCACTGTAGTTCAGCAACTCATAATGCTTTGTTGTCTGCAAAGAGAATTTTAAAGATGCAGTATCATGGCTGTGTTATAGTGGGCTGATACAGTACATGTATAACTAACACTGAAATTATGCTCTACTAAATATGTTTTCTCAATTCCTATGATGTGCTTTACATAATTCAGTCTTTTTGAAATGCAGAGTAACAAGTTCATCTTAGTTGTGCAGGTATCTGAAGCGTCAACAAATTCTATGGAAAGTAATGTTAATTTCAGGTAAAAGTATGATGATGTTTTATAAGGAATTTGACGACATCACTATGCTTTTGTCAGATATTGCCGCAAGCAGTACATGAGCTTACAAAATCTTAAAGACGGAATATTTCAATTAAATTTTTCCTATTGTTCAATATTAAATTTTCCCATTTACATGTGTTTTAGCCAAATTCACTATTTAGAAATCTTGTCATACTTAATCTTCTTATGAAGATTACAAAAATGAGTCTTAATACATGTAACTCAACCCATAATATGAGTTTGAGAAGACATCCTCTGAGTTATGAGTTAGAGGTGGAAGACAAAGATACCAATCTCTTGTGGTGAACTACCCAGCTGCTACTATTAGTTATAGGGTTAGTTCCTATCATACTTCCTACTCAAAGTAGGTGTGTAAATTGGGAGGGAGGGGTGAAGCCGTAGGCTGAACCCCTTACATACATGTATTTACCTACCTTCTTTGAGTAGAAAGTACATAAGACAGGAACTAATCATATAACAAATTTATCACGCCAAGAATCATTAATGTTTTGTTTGTTTTAGACGTTTGAAAATTTAGTGACCTACCTCAGCTTGAAGGTAGGACACCACCTGACCGTCATACTGCGACGTCATTGGCTGAAATTAGTACGAGGCGTGATAAAAGCACAAAACTTACCTCATCATAAAATATAAATGCATGTCTAGGAGAGGTAAAGTTACAATGTCCGAAATCTGATAGACAAACGTCCATATCCGCACCTGTAAAACAGAAATAGATTTTGAATTTTAAATCCTGTCAAATGTAACAAGCAATTTCACTGGCTGAAGGCCTTTGATTTACGCCATTAAAATCATTGTATTTATCCATTGCAATTAAGGTATCCGTTGTACAAATAAATATAAAGTGTATTATGTTGTTAGAAGCATGGCATATTTTTACCTAAATATAACTAAGATAACATAAATAATAGTTTCTATCATCAAAGGTCAACATGCCGACCGTCGCTCAAGCCACAGAAACTATCGAGACACTGCCGAAGATTACCGAGATCACTTTAACACTGTTTAAATGGACGAGACGTCCGCAAGATCTTCATTTGTACATTGGATACGTTAATGAGAACATTTCATGAATTTCCTTTCAATGCAGTCTTTAAGAAAATTCCCTAGCCTGTGGCCATGAATAATAGAAATTTTACAAATACAAAATGGCTCAACAGAGTTATATTTCTAAGAGAGAAACACACTGTAGGTGTCGCCACTTCCTTGTTAAATGACATCATACAGTATCACCATATGAATACATTAAAGATGTTCTTAAGAAACTGCGGCCAATTTCACGAAAATACTTATGATAAATCTCAGAAATTTTCATAATTTTCAAAGTCTAGTATTTATTAAATTATTATTCATTAAAATTCAAATTTTACTCAATGTTTTGATGAATTTCAGTTATTAAATAAAGATTATTTCAACTTTATTGAAATTTTTATTCGTATGATTGAGATATGATCGACTGAAAGTTACGAAAAATCTTAAGATTTTTCGCAGTTTTTTAAGTCAGGTGCTGCACTAAACCTGATAATGCCCGTTTGTGTGAGAACTATGCTCTCACAGTGTTGCTTTTGGATGGAATAGCACCTACTGTAAGCCTACCTACCTCTTCCCATATTAAGTGTTCAATAAGACGTTGGTATGGGCTGGTAGCCAGTCTTCACCAAAACTTATTAAACCACCAGCCCAACAGCAAATTCTACTGGCAGATAGTATAGTTTGTTAGATAATTTCTACTAGCCCGGCAGAATTTTTAGTGGCCCTGGGCGTCCGGCTAGAGAGTTTTCATGAAGACTTGGCTACCTACCTGTTCCTATATTAAGAGTTCTATAAGACATTGGTATGGGCTGGCCTTTACTTGTTAATGGACATAATACAGCTCTTGCACGAACCTCACAGGCATCTGTAACAGAGAAACTTGCTCTATAAATAACAGGCTGAGATGAAAGCAGATTGTGATAAAAAAGGCAGAAATTGGAGGATTTTTCAGTGTATAAACAGGGAATTTTAACAATTAACATTACACTAAAATGAATTAAAAAGGCTGAAATCTACCGATTGGCAGAATATTTCATCCCTGTAATAACTTAAGCTTCCTTGTATTCCCCCCCCCTTTCAATGGCTGGAGGAACATGTACAATAAGTTGGCAAAGTTCAAGATTTTCTTTTCCGTAACTTAATGTTTTTTTCAAACAGTGGTGACAAGATGTAAATCTACATGATAGGTATTTCACATGTGAATTTAGCACACAGCTTCACTCTTTTGAAACAATGTGCAATTTATTTCCAAGATCAGGTGCCTGTTTTATAAAAATACATGTACTTATGAAAAATTATGTATTTATCGCCTAGTACTTCTTATGAACTAAAAATCGCTATGTTCTGTTTCTGAATTTGTATGAAGTATGTAGAAATGATATTAGAAAGGACAACATAATCTAAAATCAAAAAAATTTCAAGGTTTTATTTTAAAATGAAAGTAACGAAAATTCCTAAAAATTTTTAAAAGTATTTTTGTAAAACTGTGGTGTTCAACTAGTAGTATATTTCCTACCTTTGGTGGTTGTAATTTCCCCGGCCTTGGTGCTCGGTGATGTGGGCGCCGTATCCTTGGTTGGGAGTAATTGTTGTAATCTCTGCCATGCAAGGATCTGTACCAGTCTCTCGTCTAACTTACTAAGCTCTTTATCTGTCAACACAAAAAACAAAAACTTTCACCTAAAATTGATTCCAAAAGCTTTTTTTCCAAGTTCTGATTCTCATTTTGGTAGACATCAAAGTGTTCTAGATCTGTCCATGTGAAGTGTTAAAGAGAAGAAAAAGGGTACAAAGGGGGGGGGGGGGATTATAGCAACCTCTTCCCCTCCCTGTAATCTTTTTTTCAAAAAAGCTTATTTTTCCATTTTTTTTTTAAAGTTCCCACCACCCTTCCCTCCTTATCTAGG
This sequence comes from Pinctada fucata, assembly GCA_028142955.1. Classification (NCBI taxonomy): domain Eukaryota; kingdom Metazoa; phylum Mollusca; class Bivalvia; order Pterioida; family Pteriidae; genus Pinctada; species Pinctada fucata. The sequence continues at coordinate 59,966,893 of AP027106.1, read as the reverse complement.
ATTGCATGGAAAAGACTTTCTAGATCAGTGCACTCTGTGCGGATGTCCAAACATCTTGTGAAATTATATAATTGGACATAAAAATTAGCCATCTTTATTGTCAGGGTGACAGAACTGCATAAATTTTGCTAAGCCCAACCTTGCTAAGCTCTGTCCGTTTTTTTTTATGCCGGCATGGCACACATGAAGTAAAGATAGGGAAAACTACACGTACATCACTCACTTCATTAGAGAGGTTTAGTTACAAGTTTTAGTACGACGTGTACGAATGACGTCAACACTTCCTGCGATCTTTGTTTAAATGACGTCACGTATAGCTACACATCATGGATGTGTAAACGATACTCTACACGTAATGACAGAATGGGTAACTTCTTTGAGATTTTCCAGACTTATCATTGATCGAACTTCCAGATTTCCACGTTATAAAGCACATTTAGGATTCTAACTTTCCTTGCGTCCAGGTTTTATGAATCTCGATGTATTTTTCTTGCAGATTAAATCGATTGAAATGAAGCTAGCTACACGGACACCTTACTACATACATGTAGCTATACATATACCTACTCTATTTTTACGTATGACTAAACGACGTCTTCTGATTATGACGTCAAAGGATGGTGCGTACATGTACGTCATACGTACACGTTGAAAGAACTTGTAACTAAACCTCTCTATTAACTTGTTATGTTTGTAATAACAAGACCGTAAACTTTCATACCACCTACCTCCTGATGACTGTAAACATTGCTGTAATGAGGCATTGAGTGATGCTATAGTGTTAGAATTAGTAGCTGCCGTGGAGGTTTTGTTGCCATGGTTACTGCTGCCAGGAGAAGGGATATTGCTGCTTTGAACCTTCATACCTGTAAAGACGAGATAATCGATAATCGACTGTCAATGTGTAGGTTTAGTAATAAACCTTTAAACCATAACCAGATAACTAAGTGACTAGCATTTGGTGGACGGCAAGTGCAGACTCTTATAATGTTAAGAGTTACATCCCCATTGTCCTCTTATAATGTTAAGAGTTACATCCCCATTGTCCTCGACGTCATTTTGCTGGAAAGGTACGTGTACTTATTCTGCTATCCAGAACAATATTTATATTGAAAAGGTCTAAAAGAGATATTTTATGTAAAGTTTTGATTCGTGTTATTCTTTATTATAAATACATGTACCTAGAAACAGTCAGGGGCCCAACTTATATGAGTACACATACGGCAAAGCGTTTTTTTACTGAGCCCACCTATCGCGGCTGGCTTATTTAAGGTGGAATTCCACCTCAGCATCGCCGCTGACCCCCGCAAATCACTTCATCGCGGTGCCAAGATCGCCGGGAGTTGCGATGGCGTTGCGGTTGATTGCCGCGCTGACAATTACCTGTCCAGGTGTTACCTGACCAGGTGCTATTTCTTACGAATGAATAGAAACTTGTTTTTAAGCATGACATGTATAAATAAAATGATGATGTAAACATTAGGACATGAAACATAAGTACATTTTGTAAATTGAGCCTAAAATGTTTCTGATAACCTGACTCGATGCGAACGATCCACAAGAATATCCGCCTCTACTTTCCTTATATATATTGACTATAGAGAGACGTGAAGGGGCGGGTGTCATTGAGGGTTGTTGGCATCGAGCTCCTGTGGATCTACCTTATTTTCATCCCGACTCTTTTTTTTCATATCGGATAAGCAGGTCAAAATAATTTACATCTTCTTGCGTCAAGTCCAGATGAAGCGGAATCTATTCACATTAAAATTGAAGCATGATCAAATTATGTCTGTATGCTCTGTACACGGGTACTTATAATAGGCATGTGAAAGATGCAAGGAATCGTCGGTCCTTGTTCACTTCTTATTATTAAAAACATATTAAACTAGCGTTGATAAAATAAATGCTATATGAAAGATTACTCCAGCTGAAATGCAAAATCCCAAGTTGTGTATCACGTTAAGCATTACGCCGTCTGTAGTGACCAGACAATCAAATTTCCAAACAAATTAATTAGTGACAGGTGACAGGTACATTGCTGGACAAACAAAGCCATTAGAGCGGCGATCTCTACACTGTCATGGGTACTCGTCTGACCCCGGGGACGTAATAGTGTGGATCCGCTCACCATAATGGTTCTTTTCTATTATACAATATTGATTTTTCTCCGACATTCTTTTTTATCCTCGTTCTGCGCCTGAGATTTAAATGTCCAACGTCCACTTACGTTTATTTGAATGTTTATATTTATATCAATGTGTCATATGGCATAAGATAATAAAGAATTGAAAAAAAAATTGAACTTACGTATCTTATCTACGTAAAGGTACTTGTGTATGCGTTCGTCCGTAAAATTATCATGTCATTTTAAGTGGTCAGTCAATGGGTACAAGTTGAAGTAATCAAATTTGAAGAGTGAGTTGTGATATCGACATATAGATATGTACAAGGGAGCTCGACCGGGGAGTTTGGAATTATATAACCCTCCCTTTCCCCTGGCTTTTTACTGTAAAATTTTAGAAATAGCAAGAGGGAGCTAGGTGAACATGCATTTGCGGCATCTAATATTTCTGCAATAACATATTTTCTTCAGTCGCTGCCTATTAAAATAAAATACAGAATTTACGCCAGCACTTCTGGCTGGTAAGATTTATTTCTCGATAATTTTTTTTTACAAAGTCACATTTCATTTTTTTTTTTTTTTTTACAAAGTCGCATTCCCACCCCCAACCCCCTTCAGATTTCCAGAACGGTAAATCAAACGGCGATTGAAGGTAGATGATACGCCGATAAGGTGTGAAAACACGTCAATTAGTAATCCCCACTGCCAGACCTGAACCAGATGGAAGACCCTACCTGTCAAATGCCATTGCATTAACGCGCCACTCCCCCCCCCCCCCCTTTTTTTTAAATTCTCTTTTTTTAAATCAATGGATGGGGTTTTTACCTTTTTTAATCGCTTTATAAGCACCCGTCTTTAGACGGGTATAGCTTTGACTTGTATGTCAACACGCCGATCTTGCCATGATAGTAAAGCTGATTTTCATAGCCCCCCCCCCCCCCTTCTCTCTGTGAGTTAGATCTGCCCATTGATTGTAAAAGTATCGCTCCCAGTGGCGGATTCAGGGGGGTGCGGAGGGGGCGCCCCCCCCGGCACTGACCCAAAATTTCCCCAAAACAGGTATAGTTTGGCCCATTTTCAGTAAAAATCGGCAAAATTCGCCCATTGACCCCCCCCCCTGGATCCGCCACTGGCTCCTTAGCAATAATTCAATTCACGATGATTGGACTTTCAGAGAAAACCAATTGAAGACCATACGATAATGCAATTTAAAAAAAAAGGAAAGAAAAGAAAAAAGTGCGTGCTCCTTGTTCTGGTCAAACAAGTCCGCAAAAAAAAAGAAAAAAAAAAAAGAAATCGATTGATGAAGGACGTGTATCCAGACAAAGATGAATCCTGTAAACAAAGTAAAAAAAAAAAAAAAAAAAAAAAGACCGGCATACAAAGAAAAGCAAAAAAAAAAAAAAAAACATGAGGATAACCTAATAATAAAACAGATGTAATACAATAACCCCCCCCCCCCTTTTTTTTCGCACTGAATTCCAAAAGTAAACCGGTGAACGCCAAACCAAAACTAAATCAACAAACGATGCCTCACAAGTTGTTCACACCTTTTCAGTTACCCTGCGCTTCTACCTGTATAACAATCATCCCCTGTACGGGGAGAGGCGATGTCTTCACACCTTGTAAGACCAGACATATAGGCACGCCCATATATAACCCTTCCCTAATCAATATTGACAGCTACGTACACGCGACACGTCGTCACTCAAGCAGAACTAAGGAGGTTTTTGTGGTCACATGTACATGGAAATATCGACGTAAGCGACTCTTCCAGAATATATGCAATTTTATGATAATTATTTGCTTCAAGTAAGAAAATAATAAGCAAACATTGTACCAACATGACTAAGCCGTAGATAATAAATAAATTTTACATAGAATGTACCTGGATTTTTTCCGAAGAACTGAATTTAAACTTTGCGTGTTCCTTAACTGCATGAAATTGAGATTTTTTTTAAAATACATAAAATTAATGATATATAGGATTAAAATCTAAAAATAAGACTGAGTGACCAAATATAACTCAATTCAAATCTTATCTATCATAATGTCTAGATTTTTTTTAGTCCGAAGAAAATTAGGGATATTGTGACAGAAAGAAAATAAAATTACGCTCAAGGTTTAATAAGGTTTTCTGTATATAATGTTTACGTACGATATAATTCTTTTTTTCTTGGAAAGAAATAAAATAGTGTTTACATATATTTTTTACGGAAGTCGAGGAGACAGGAAGACACCCAGATAATTTCGATCCACACAAACACCGTCTACCCCTGTATTAATCCAATGATCTAATTAGTAATTATGGCTTCACGCCTTTTTGAATCGTGAAGGGAGGGGGGGGGGGGGGTCGCGATTTCACACTTAGCATGGACAGAGGGGGGGGGGGGGGGGGGGTTGCATTACAGCGCAAAATGTTTTTAAAGATGAAAATAGTATGTATAAAGTCAATAAACGGACAGGCTAGAAAATTTATTCTACCATTTTATAGGAAAATCCCCCCCCCTCCTTCTTCCGGACGGCCGCAGGTGATTAATCTACCTCTGAGTCCTGCGTCCCTGGCGTATAAAAACGGAGCTTTTTCTATGAAAAGATAAATATGCATTGTGAAATGGGAGTTTAACTTCTAGATACATGTTATCTATAAAAAAATCTTCTATAATTGTAAACTTTGCAGGACATTTTGAATTATCTATTGAAATCGTTTCACACCTAATTACCACCTTCGTAATTTCGTATATATATATATATAATTGGTTTGTTTGGATAACGTTTTACTATACATCGCTTCACTTGCGCAAACAAAACAACCAAATAAACAATAAATTACTGAATAAGGCTCTCAAGGCTATATTTGACTAATTGGGAGATGGACGTTTTTCAACATTTTAACATACGAACTAGCGAACATAAAACACCGCTAACTAGTAATCTCAAACGGAAGAATCTACAAAAAGAAACGGTCTCCAGTGCTTTGGACTTGAACAGTAAAGATATACAAAAAATGTCGTAAAGCCTCGGCTCGATGTATCTCTCAAAGTCGAAAGACGGAGACGGAGATTTTAAACCCATTTTTGCTTGACCGTACCGCTCCCGTAGACTGCCCATTGTTCTCTAATCCTTAGATAAACACAGCTGGACATTATTACTAGTTCTATCATTCAGTCACACGGTTCTCTTTTCGTATGTACAACGTAACGCTTCTAAAGGACATTTTTATGTCACCAATGATAACAATACATCAAAATAAAGGACGTAAATTTTAAAAGAATAAGTAAAATATAAAAGAATGGTTATAGTACTGTTACAGGTAAATAACAAGTTATTAATTGCCGCTGAGAACTGCGGCGATCGCCACCGCGTATCCCGGCGATCGTTGCGGTGAATTGCCAGGATCGATGTCCGCGTTGAGTCAACTCCATTGTTAATCCATGACCGCGGGGATTTAAAACCCTGGGTCAAAAAAGATTGCGGGGATGATTTGACAGGGTAAAAACACGCGATGCCGGTAGTGTAATAACTTCTTGAAGTTAATTAACTTGCATCAGTAATAACTTATACAAGTTATGTTCATGAGTTTATAACTTGTATAAGTTACAAATAAAAAAGCAGACTTTCCTCAGAATTTCTCCAATAACTTAAACAAGTTATAACAGTGTTTTTGATTTAAACATGTTTTATATTCAAAGCATTGTGATTCATTGTTAATATTCACATTCAGAAGATGCATCTAGGTCTTTACTATGTTTCTGACCTAATTTTCTGGGGAATTAGATAGTCTGTTGCTGGTAAATAGGATTTAATTACAGAAATATTCCCCAGAGAACCCTATTTTTGAGAGCCTTGCGCCAGACTTCCAGAGCATGCGCTGGATAGTGAGATATACATGTACCAGGAGGTTGTCCAATTTAATATCTATTAAGTTACAAATGCTCAGTTCATAAGAAAAATGCTCAGAGGAGATATTGAGGTTCAAAGTTTGCTGTTATAACTTGTTTAAGTTATAAATACTAAAATCCAGTTACTTGGGCAAGTTATAACTTTTTTAAGTTGGACCCCTGACTGAGAAATTGTTAAATGTGTATTTTAAATGGCTAGATTTTCCATTATTCCATCAACATAAACAAGGCAAGTTTAACAAAAATTCTGACAAAAAATTTCAGGAATTTTTGTAACTTTTGCCATTAAATAAAAGGTTTTTCCTTTTAAATTGTATTATTTCTACATGTAAATACTAAGTACATGTTAAAAATAAAATCCTGACTGTGAGAAGAACAAAGCGATCTAAAGTTAATGCAATTTCTGAAATTTATTAAAAATATTTTTGTAAAACCACATACTGACTTCATTTCTTTCATTGAAACATGCAAGAATGGAATTATGTCTCAAAATGTGGTAAACACGGTACCTGAGGAATTTGTGGAGAGTGAGATGACTTTGGCGTTGTTTGGTGTTCCGGCTACGACAGGTTTGTTGATCGAGCCTTTGGCCACACTAAGTCCCCGAGGTGATAATATTGATGTGGCAGTGCTGCCACCTAGGTTCTTTGATGACAGATTGTTCGTGAGAATTTTACCTCCTTGCGTTTGTCCAAGAACTTTGGTAACAACAGCATTATTGACTTTGTTCACGGCACTAATCACAAAATTTTTATTTCCCGATGACGACAAACTACTGGCTTTATCAAGAGAAGACACTCTATTAATACGCATGGTGCCCTCTACACTATCACTTCCCGACCTCGAAGAGTCGGGCTTGGTAGTCCTATTAAAATCGTCCATTTCTACGTCTCCGTTTAATGAGTTTTGTGAAGTCGTTAATAATGACACTGCCCCGCTTTTACTAAGTTCTACAGGTCCGTTTCCTAATAAATCTTGCGATAATTCATGATCGGTAATTTTGTCACCAAACACAACACTATTGTCACTTGATTGTACTACGGGTTGAACGGAAGCCGTAGGTTTTTCATGTCTTGTTGGCTCCGTTTCCATTTTGTCAGATTGTTGTTTTCCGTCCCCTTCGAGACGATCAATTTCTCGCTGTGCCAGATATTTAGCAATGTTTGTTTGGAGAGCTACAACTGCTGTTAACCACTGGAATATTCAATAATGACAAAGTTACAACCAAGGCCATGTAAGTAATTACAAGACATATAAGAATCACCTTACTTTGTGATTTTCTTAATTCAAATTTGAAACTCATTCCAATATCTTCACTACATGACCTTTATTTGGTTTAAGTCTTAGTTTTATAAACATGTATATATGACCTTCACCCTCACTTTAAGAGCAAGAAATCTTACCTGCTTGTCGCTATTTTCGAAAACCAGAGTTACTTCCCATTTGAGACGGTATCTGACGTAGACTGATTATGACGTCATCAAATTCTATGGAAACAGTCCTAAAAGTCTGGGAAATGAGGGTACAAAATTGACATTACCATATCATTTTCATGACGTCACAATGGTTTTACGTCATATACCGTCTGTGAGGGGAAAGAACTCTGTATTCCGCAAAGACTCAATAAGACCTTGACACAACAAATTACATGTACATAAGACTTTTAAGTCAAAATTCTGTCTGACAAAACCATGACATTAAATTCAAAATTCAACATACAGTGTATGCTCATAACATTCGTTTCTGGAGTTTATATAATTTGACCTTGCACTTGATTGACCTTGACCTTGATCATACCTCTTCCTGTTCCTCCGGTGTGGTCTGAGAGCCAGCCTTATCTCCTTGCCACGAGACTCTGGTTGCCCTTGGTAACATGGGAGGGGGGTGATGATAATGCATCTTTATTGCATCTGGAACCTACAAAAAATCACATAAAACTTGTGTGTACAAAATCATTAAGCAGATACATTGTCCTTTCATCTTCCCTTTTAGCATGTTTTGGGGATTAACTGACTCAAGAAATAGTAGCATATGTTTCTGAATGGTCACCATTTACAAAGAAGAATTCTAAACAGGGGTCTAGGGTTAAGAGAAAAGTTAGGTCGGGAGAGCGCAAAGCAGGTGGTCAATTGCTCGAGGGCAAGTTGATGAGCTGAACATTTTTCCTCTTCATCCAGATTTCTTTCTTTTCTCCTACACCTAGAAACAGAGTTTTAATTAACTCTGAGAAATCAAGCACTCAATTTATAGCTAGGTATGCCACATTTCAGCATGGCTTTTAAAACAAGTTGCAGTATACCTACCCTTCTCTACATGTAATTTTTTGTGGTCAAGTCATTCTTTGGGTCGGGAAAGTAAATTGTATCTCATGAGTTGCCCGTGGCAAGTTGGCTTTGAATAAAATTCTAGACCCCTTCGAAACAGATGTGATCTTACTGAACAAGAAAATTTGAAGTCAGTCATAAACGACAATTTTCGTGAGGATGCCTCTATCTAAGAATTTACAAATGACAATGTACAAGTACTTACAGCTATAGTTTTTCTCATTGGATGCTGGACTTTAATCCTGAACGGGGGATTTTGTCGATGAACTTTACTGATGAAGTTGACCTTGACAGTGTTTTGGTTTACACGCTGGTTAAATCTGTCCCACAACTTGACGCGTTCCGTAAGACTTAGGGATTTCAGTAACATTTGGTCCTGAAATGCAAATGACACGATCATTGATTAAAAATTTTCAGACACAAAATTTCCCTTTCAGATTATGTTTATTACTAACAGGAATAGAAAAGTAAAACTTTTCGGGTACGTATTAGCAATTAAAATGTTTTAGTATGTACGTAGAAAATATGGTTCCTCTTTGATATCAACTAACCATCAATTCTAACTCTTTTCAAAATCAAATTTCACATTGAAGCTTATTTTTCGAACCAGAATATTTTCGTGCAACATTTATATTACACTTACGACCGCATGTTCAGGATGGTTGGGACACATCCATCGGTTGGTTGGTAGTGAAGTCAGTGGTGGATCCAGACAATCCATGTGGTACAATAACGGGCAGTAATCACATTGTATTAATGGCCCCACTCGACAGCTCCTGAAAAACAAGGGGTTTTTTTTACTTTCACAGGGTATGCTCACATCAAATACGTGTACATATACAATTATGGTCAATCATACTATGATTTGCTGTTGAATTGGAAATCTACCTTATTGTACAATCATGAAAGTACATGTAATTTTAGCCAATAAAGCCAATTTTTCAATACAGAAGAGCTGCAAGTACATCTATGTTTCTCTCATCTTTTCGAGTAAAAATTGAGGCAATACAAATGCAGTCTTTCCGAAAACTTTTTTCAGCCACTAGCCCAAAGATAAATTTTACTTGGTTTTTTGTATAGTTTCTTAAAGAATTTCTATTAGCCCACCAAGAATTTCTACTAGCCCACCAAAAATTTTGGTAGCCTCGGGCGTCGGGCTAGTGAGTATTGGGAAAGACTGCAAATGTACATTTCTTTTTAAAAGATACATGTAAATGATGTACAAATAAAACAATTCTATCAGATTTTGATGACGTCACAACAGTTCTATATCCTGTTGTCCATATGGGAAATAACTCCGTTAAATCAAAATGACATGACAGAATCTTGTGGACTGTAGAGTATGACCTACTTGCTGCAGATGAAGCATAGTTTAGCCGGCAGTGGTACCATGTGGTTTTCCATCTCTGTCACAATCTTCTTGTTTGGATTACGCTCCCTACCCCACCATTTCCTCTTACTGGATCCTAAAAGTCAACAGGGATTTTTTTGGATATACATGTATGTCTAATTTTATCTTCATTATTCGTATTATTCATGTTATTGTTTGCATGTAACAATACTTTCAAATTGAGGGGTTTGACAGTGTTTTGAGTATTTTTCCCTGACATGGTCGCCATAGCACTTTCTAGTAACCTCAGACAGTGCATGTATTTTATATATTTTCATTTTCATACATGAACATCGACAACGGAAGCGGCTAGCCATCAGGGGATGCTTACTCCTCCTGGGCACCTGGTCCCACCTCTAGCTTGCTAGGGGTCCGTTGATGCTCAATTTTGTGCTCTATTGTCAGTGCTGTTGAGATTATCGTCAGGATTTTCTTTAACTCATTTCAAATTGAATATACATTGTATTTCGAGGAAGGTGCTACTTGCTAGGTCTAGGTTGGTCCTCAACACAATACACGAACCACAAAGGCATTTCTATAAGATTTGCTTGCAGGCTCAAGAAGATGCAGATGACTTGTAATCATTTCTAAAATAATTACACATCTACCTTGTTCGTCTCATTGCATTCATTGTAAAGTTCAAACATTTAATTGACAACTTCTATTGGCACACAGTATCTAATAATCTTAAAAACACTGTTAAAGTGGTAATTTTGCCTAGGGGTAATTTTTCGCGCATTTCACGATTCAATGGACTTCACAAAAATTTCCCAAACGCGCAAATAACCCTGCTGTATTTTACAAAGGGAGAGGCGTTTATATTCACGAATATTTCCCCCAAGCATACCCTCTTGCCGTTATATTCGAGAAATTTCCACCTACCAAAATAACCATGTTTACATTATTATGTACATTTCCTTGATTATTTTGATCTCGATTACACATCTTGCTTTAATCACCTTATTACATTGAAAATCAACTTGCATAGTATATATTTGAAAATAATTTGGCGACCTCAGAGAAAATAATGTAAAATGAAAGTGTAAAATGATCACAAACTTGGCATATGGAGATCAACTTACCTGGCAGAAACGTTGTGCAGGATATATCCTTGGGAAGCTCGAACTGTAATGGATTCATGACGGCCGCTGCCCGTGCCAGTTTCTGCAACGGGGACAGATTCTGTAGGAGGGGATCCTCGACAAGTACATCGGGTAGGGGGGAGGGGCTAGGACTAGGGGGCGTGGGTGGGCGGGGCGCTGGGCGGGACTTGGTGCCTCTCGGGAAAGTGGTTCCCGTACTACTGCCACTCTGGGTCGATGATGCATCATCATCTTTCTGTGAAAAGAAATGTTAATTTGCATGCATACATTTCAGGTTTTGGTAGCGACTTTCAACACTTTCAATCAATTTTCAAATATACTTTTCTTCATTTAAGTATAGGTCTACGTAAGAATGAGGCAGGGGTGATACATCAAAATTTTTATTTCTGTTTTGAGACATATACATGTATATGGTACAAATCAAACATACGATATTCATTTCTCAAGGTAGCGATGGTGAAGTTAAGTTATTCACCTCATAATTTGTAAAGGATTATGAAGGGGGAAAAATGGTGGGAAAATTTTCTCTATATAATTTAACCAAATTTGCTACCTCTACAATTTTCTTCACCATCCAAGTATGAGGAAAATTCCTTCAAAACATTCATATGGACGCTGATCTGAACACATGACAAGAGAAAAAAGTTTTGCAAAATATTTCAGGGTTTTCAACTGCCTGATCCTTACATGGACCTGTACTTAAATACTTAATGCACGCCTACCTCTGGTTGGGGTGGGGACACTTTACATTTGTGACATTTCCACTCGCCTGGCGGCACATCATCTTCTTCTAGAGGTGGATCACTAATAAATTAATAAAGAAATAAATTACTCAGAATACTAAAGGCAAAGTATAAATCTTCATGCATTTAAATGTTTAATGATATGTGTAATTCGTCTAAAATGAACAACTGAAAATGAAAAATTTTCTGATTGAGCAGAAAAAAGATCAAATTCTTATAGGAAAGGGGTCCAAATTTGGAACTCAAAATGTCGACATTGAAAGCCCTGTCAAGTTTGGATAATGAGAGGAAAATTGGATCAGGACCTCCTAAATTTTTTTCCAAATATATGTATATTTCACTTTCAAAACAATATGCTGGACCCCCCCCCTTTAACAAGATGAAAATAAATTTGGCATCATGGACTTTGTAAAATTAAAAAAGCAAACTTTGAGATGAAAATATTGAAATTCTGAATCAGTATACTGATGTTGTTTGTATATTACTGACTGGCACTGAAGGTGAAAGGCCGCAGGACACCAATCACAGCAAAGTAGATCCCCTCCCTCCTTACAACTGTCGCAGCAGTCATGGTTCACAGTGCGTCCGCCACGACGGTATTCTCTCTCTCTCCGTCTCTGTCGACGCAACACTTCATCACTAACAGGTGGAGCCACCAGTTTCTGGATTTGCTGCAGAATAACAAGGAGCAAAAAATAAAACACCTTTCGTTATTTTGGTCATTGATCGGTCAATTTTGTTCCATGGACCAGAAATGGGAAGTTGGTACCTTTTTTTTCCAAAATTGCCACGGCATATTAACTAATAAGTACAGGAATTTCAATCAGAATTATTCAAGATAGCAATTTAGAATTCTATGGCAAATCTTTTGAGTGCTTTAATACAGGATCAATCGGTCATTTCTGTCATTTGAGGTGGGGATATTTTGCCGGGTGCAGTTTCTTATTGAAATGCCCCCTCCCAGTATTTGATTTGTAAATTCTCAATGTTTTTCTTCCCCAAAAAATTTGGCGATATTCGGCCCCATTTCCCCCTCTTTGGAGTATAATTTTTCCCCTCCTGTCACAGCAATTTCCCCCTATATAAAAGATTTTTTCTTTGGCAAAAAATTGTTTTAAAATAATGTGTAAAATTAATAAAAAAAAAATATAGTAGAATATGGTTCCTTTAACACAATGTTTAATGTACCTGTTTGTATTTAAAGCCATTCAAATTATATTGATGCAATCTTATGCAGTTTTTGCAAAAATTTCAATTTCTTAAAAATTCCCCTTGAGTTTTTCACGAGTACATTTTCCCCAATGTACCGGCCCTGACCCCCTTCCCCCTAAAGTAAGAAAAAACACTGATTCTGTTTGAAATTGTCAAGACATAATCAAGGTTTTCAGTAAGATTTATCTGAGGCGGTGATTTTGAACTTTTGAGCACTTTATATGAGAAAATGAACAATCAAAGGAAATTTAAACCGGCTATTTCTGTCATTTGAGTTGGCGATATTTCGCAGGAAGTTGTCCCTTAAAGTTAGAAATAATCTATGCTTTATCTTTCTGAATTTTGTAATGCTGACGTAAAGTATTTATTACTTGACTTCTTTAAAATTAAATGAATAATGATCGCTGATCATTGTTCATTATGTTGAAACTTGTACACTTACACACTGCAATAAACTATAATTATGAAAGTGATCTCTGGTATTTGATTCTGGTTACCGGTACACATGTGCAGAATTTCAGAGAATCCTAATTTGCACACGATTTATCATGTTTATCAAAATTATACACCCACTAAAATAAAACGGTCATTTAACATCTAATGAACTGAACAGGTACCGTTATCTGGAACATTCTTGTATAACTTCAATATTTAGCCCGTCCAAAACTGTTTCTATTTTGTTCTTTATTGTGTGAGAATGCTTCAATTCCTTTCCATGGCAGAACAAGAGTTTTAAAATAGGTCACGCATGTACGCAGTATATAATCTTCCATGGAATTGAATTGAATGGATTGAAGTTATATTGTTTCAGTGTGCGAAATTAACGGTGGCCCGATGGCCAATGTCTACAGTAAATTGGAACGGTCTGTAGCGATCAAAAATGCTATAGACCAACTTGTCCATAGACAGTCAGGGGTATAACTCATTTCAGTTATATTTTTCGTCACTGAAATCAGTTATTTTTCTTGCAAGATATTTATAGAATCACCCAGAATATAACTGGTTCAGGTTACAAAACTTTCCAAGGTCAAATACGATTATATCATCCAATGCGTACAGAAAAGTTTGACTTCATCAGATACAACATTGGTGCCTCCTTAAAAATAAATTAAGGTCACAGCTGGATAAAATCATCTTTGTGCAAAATCTGGGTCAAAAATAAATATAACTGAAAGAAGTTACTTTTAAATAACCATTTTTGGTTATATTTTTTTGGTATTGCTTAAATCTTCTAATCCAGATTTTTCCTGCTGATAATCAAGTGTTCAGTATCATCTTAATACATCAATACCTTAAATTTTGTAAAATAATCCTTTACCCAATGAATAAATATGAAGCAATTCCCATAGGAATTTTTATATGCAGAAATCAGTTATTTTTCATGACCTACTTTAACATTACTGATTTTCATAGAAAGAAAAGTAACTGATTTCGGTTATAAAATTTTATCACTGAAATGAGTTATACCCCTGACTGATAGAAAATTTGAGAATATTTAGATATATTAGCTTCGTAAACTTAAACACCTGTACATGTATACTACATGTAACATCTGAATTGTGCAGCATTCCACAAAATTGTATTAGTATTAGTACAAATGGAGGAAATAATGAAATGATCAGAGAAATTGTTTGAGATTGAAAAAGAATATGAGTATTGTTTTATCAAATAAAACGCATAAAAGATTAGATTTTCGGGGTCTTTTTATTTCGGTCTACAGGAAATTGCTGTGGTCTATAGGAACTGAAATTACTGTAGACCGAATGTCTATAAAACTTTGAAAGTCAGTTTCATACACTGTTGTTTATCTACAGAAGAAACGGACAAAGTCTACGACTCTACGGGACGGAATTGAAGCCCTCTCACAAGTGTTGTAAAATCGGGAAAATTTTACTATCGATTATCGAAAACTATCGGAGGAGTACAATTGATATATTCACAATCGGAATAATCGGACTTTTTTCTTGTTTAAAATTGTTCAATGTTCTGTATCGTTTCAGAGTGAGAATACTCAGTGCTTGTGATTTAAGAATCTGATTTTTATTTAAAATCATGGAAATAAATTAAATGATGAACATTCCTTGTTCTTAATAACAAAATCTTGAAGTTTGCTTGAGAAGGAAGGCCTTCCTATTTCTTTCTAGAGCAAATATGGTCCCAAATGGCGGAAATTGCTTCAAAGTAACTTCGAAAACGACAATGAATTTTCCAAACTATTATCGATAGTGGGCGACTTTTAAATTTCAGCGACGATAGCGGCGACTATGGTTACATCACTTCCTCTCACACACAATAAATAACTGAAAAGAAACATGTAGGGATGGGCAAAATATTGATGTTATTATAGCATAATTTTTCCGCCCATCCCATAGAACAGCTATGTAATCTCTACTGTCTGCGCAGCTCACTTCAGAAATCGAAAAATTAAAGTTTTGTTTACTTTTTCAATAAATTTTATGATTAAAATTCATATACAAATGTAGGGTGATAGATCTCCACCTCTCAGAACTAACGGTGTTAAGTTCTGTACTACCAATACTACATTCACAGAGACAGAAAATACTTTTAGATGGGGAATTTTCTATTTTAAGTTTAGCATGACACAGTTGACGTTCTCCGTAGGCCTAGTGTTAAACATCTGCAATGTCATGCTTACAGTAAAATAGAAAACTCCCCGTCTAAAACTATTTTCTTTTACTGCGAGCATAGTATTGGTTGTACAGACATAGAACTTACATTGTTAATTACAAGAGTTCGAGATCTATTTATCTACATGAATTTTAATCGGAAATATTCCAATAAATGAGAAAAACTTTGATTTTACAATTTCTCAAGTGAGCTGCGCAGACAGTGCAGAGTTCTTGAGATTTTCCGATGAACTGCTGGACACTTGGGAAACTAAATAATAGATATAACGTGAGTTTTTAATTGGATAAAACAACTTCTTATCGGCAAATCAGATAAAAGCGATACATTTCATGAACTCTGACAGTAGCTACAATCGTTTTTCGTAAAATAAACTTTTTATATCATATATTTTTGTTTATTTGATAAAGTTTAACAATAATTGCATAAGCTGGATTTCAATAACAGCTTAACACATTGCAGATTGTGGACTCCATGCTGACTGAGCTGAACTGAGGAAGAGGGCGAGTTGTTCATCCAAATCAAAATGGCTTCTTCAAGTTCTTGGCAAGTGCCCTTTTTCTATCTTCACTGCATGGTTCAGGCTTCATGGATACAACAAAAAAGCGGAGTCAAAACCCGTCAAAAGTTTTCAGGGAAAAACTCTAGGTCCTGATACTAACCTCCATTAACCCTCCAGAGGTATCCAAGTCGTATTCTACGGTCGCCATTTTGTGGATCAAGGGTTTGAGATTCTCAAATTAAGATGAGAGACATTTGCATTTTTGAGAGAAATCGCTACTTTTTACAGAATTTAAGCTATAACAATACAAAAATCGATACAAGAAAGTTTACATTCTGACAAAGTAAACCATAACAAATGTATTTCACATAGAAGCATGTGTAGGTAATCATTAGTTTGATTGTTTTTCCAAGTAAATGTTTATTCTCTAAGCGCTTGGCGCAATGTGTCGGCCATCACAGTCGCGCATGCCCAGTGGAAAGGCAATATTAGAGCGCAGTCGCAGATTTTTAGGCAAGGTCAAGGCTCTTTTTTGGCATTCTCAGTCGCGGAACCGATGAGTTGCCAGGCCTGGCCTAGATCGACTTATTTCTCTATGATGAGCAAGTTAGAAGATATCATAACGTATCTTTTGACAGCTAGTTGACTCAAAATATCATAAACCACTAGTAGTCGTACTGTACAGGATTCTTACAGAATTCATGCATTTCGGATGAATCCTGAGTAAGCAGAGACTTAGAGGGCTTATGGGCGGATCCAGGGGGGGTCTCCCGCATTGACCTTAAATTTTCCGGTAAAACAGGTATATTTTCGCCCATTTTCAGTAAAAATCAGTAAAATTCGCCCTTGACCCCCGGCAAAGGGGGCATTGGATCCGCCACTGACAACTACGTGATATACGTCCTTGGAAGATAGGGGCGGGGAGGGGTAAACCACACACTTTTGTGTCTATCTAAACTCGTCCATGGATGCCCCTGACCTTATTTTTTTTCTTTTCGAATTAATATTCGTTATTTTCAGTTAAAATGTGTTATATCAGTGGCGGATTCAGGGGGGTGCGGAGGGGGCGTCCGCCCCCCGGCACTGACCCAAATTTTTCCAAAAACAGGTATATTTTGGCCAATATTCAGTAAAAATCGGCAAAATTCGCCCCTTGACCCCCCGGCAAAGGGGGCGCTGGATCCGCCACTGTATATTATGCTTGTACGTTTTGAAAAAATCAAATTCAAGGAATTGTGGTCCCCCGCTTTTGGGTGTTTGTCTTTAAAGAAATCCTTACAGACATCCCCCCATTCTTAAGTTTTAATAATATATCTCATATATTATCAACATTCTAAATATGAAAGATTAAATTAACTCCAAGAAAAGGTCAAAAGGTACAAACTTTTGTTTTGTTTCCAAGGGACAGGACTTATGAAAAGGTATGCACATGTGAAATATTTAAGACCTATGATTTAAATTAAAATCAAAAACTTATGGTCGAGGTTGAAGTTTTTAAATGTGGGTCAACCTCCATGGACAAGGTCACAAGGTCAGAATGTTGTTACCAACAGAAAGGTCTCATCACAAGGAATACACATGTGAAATGTGAAAGCCCTATCATTTTCCATTAAAAAGTTATGGACAAGGTTATAGTTTTTTGAAACGTAGGTCGAACTCAAAAGGTCAAGGTCACAAGGTCAAAATATTTGGTATCCATGGAAAGGTCTTGTCACAAGGAATACACATGTGAAATATCAAAGCCCTATCACTTTCCATTCAAAAGTTATGGTCAAGGTTTAAGTTTTTAATAAGAAGGTCAAAGTCCAAGGTCAAGGTCAAAAGGTCAAAAATTTTGGTATCAATGGAAAGGTCTTGTCACAAGGAATACACATGTGAAATATCAAAGCCCTATCACTTTCCATTCAAAAGTTATGGTCAAGGTTATAGTTTTTAATAAGTAGGTCAAAGTCCAAGGTCAAGGTCACAATGTCAAAAATTTTGGTATCCATGGAAAGGTCTTGTCACAAGGAATACACATGTGAAATATCAAAGCCCTATCACTTTCCATTCAAAAGTTATGGTCAAGGTTAAAGTTTTTAATAAGTAGGTCAAAGTCCAAGGTCAAGGTCACAAGGTCAAAAATTTTGGTATCCATGGAAAGGTCTTGTCACAAGGAATACACATGTGAAATATCAAAGCCCTATCACGTACCTTCCATTCAAAAGTTATGGTCAAGGTTAAAGTTTTTAATAAGTAGGTCAAAGTCCAAGGTCAAGGTCACAAGGTCAAAAATTTTGGTATCCATGGAAAGGTCTTGTCACAAGGAATACACATGTGAAATATCAAAGCCCTATCACTTTCCATTCAAAAGTTATGGTCAAGGTTAAAGTTTTTAATAAGTAGGTCAAAGTCCAAGGTCAAGGTCACAAGGTCAAAAATTTTGGTATCCATGGAAAGGTCTTGTCACAAGGAATACACATGTGAAATATCAAAGCCCTATCACTTTCCATTCAAAAGTTATGCACAAGGTTAAAGTTTTTAATAAGTAGGTCAAAGTCCAAGGTCAAGGTCACAAGGTCAAAAATTTTGGTATCCATGGAAAGGTCTTGTCACAAGGAATACACATGTGAAATATCAAAGCCCTATCACTTTCCATTCAAAAGTTATGGTCAAGGTTAAAGTTTTTAATAAGTAGGTCAAAGTCCAAGGTTAAGGTCACAAGGTCAAAAATTTTGGTATCCATGGAAAGGTCTTGTCACAAGGAATACACATGTGAAATATCAAAGCCCTATCACTTTCCATTCAAAAGTTATGGTCAAGGTTAAAGTTTTTAATAAGTAGGTCAAAGTCCAAGGTCAAGGTCACAGGGTCAAAAATTTTGGTATCCATGGAAAGGTCTTGTCACAAGGAATACACATGTGAAATATCAAAGCCCTATCACTTTCCATTCAAAAGTTATGCACAAGGTTAAAGTTTTTGTGACTGACGGACAGACAGACGGACAGACGGACGAACCGGTTTTAATGTCCCCGCGCTTTCGCGAAAGCGGGGGACAACCAGTTACCACGAAAAGAAACAAACCTTCACATTCATAAACCGAAATAGACAGACCATATATAGGCAGACAAGCATTCGGCTTGCTTCTTAAAGTTTTTTTTTTTTTTTAACTGAGTTGTAATTTGAAAATATCAATTTAAATTCAATTAGCCTTTGAAATTATGGTTTGTTCATAAATTAATTTCATCAAAATTTTGTTACCCATGCAAAAGCAAATTAGTTCAGGGTTTCCATATTATGGATTGTAAACTGACGAAAATGGTAAATTAGAATTAGAACTAACGTTTAAAGTTTTATTTTTTTTAACTGAGTTGTAATTTGAAAATATCAATTTAAATTCAATTATAGCCTTTGAAATTATGGTTTGTTCATAAATTAATTTCATCAAAATTTTGTTACCCATGCAAACGCAAATCAGTTCAGGGTTTCCATATTATGGATGTAAACTGACAAAAATTAGAATTAGAACTACATGTAATTATAAAACGTTTACGTTTTTTTTTCCCCTCCTGGCTGGCTCGTTGGTACGGTAACGCGTAGTTTTTGTTTGTTTTTTTTTAATTTCGAAAGGACGCTATTTAAAGAAGAAACAGCCTTTAAAAGGAAGTTAACAGAAATATATCAGTATCTAATCATACCTTTAGAAATCGAATTAAAATTCAACTGACATTTGTACATGTTCGTTTCTGATACATAGAATTCCACGAAAATCCACTTTTCCCCGATCAGTTACTATGATGGGTTCAGTTTAAAAAGTCAATATAGTTAGATTTGAAGTAGTCTTTTTGTAAGCCCAGACGGTCTCTGTCATTGTCAAATTTAAGCTAAATGACTGAGCTAGGGGGAAACATCCATTTTGCTGAAACATCCCTCAGTGTGCAAACATTTTGCTGAAACATCCCGATCAGTGTGTAAACTCGGCTCACGTTTCACGATGGATTATGAAGGGGGAAGGGGGGATGCGGAAACATTTCTTGCTCCATATTATTCTATTTCATTCCCCAAAATAATTTATTTCTTCACCATACGATTATAAATGTCGAAAATGCCCTCAGAACGTTGTTTGAAAAAAAGTGAAGCAATAATATGAAGGGTGTGCACCTACATCAGTGCTGAGCCTTATCAACACGGACCTGTAAAATCAAGATTATTATCAGGGAAAAGAATTACTTTCAAGGCGAATTCATACATCATTACAAGTGCATTTTGTTAAATAGACCAGAAGTGACACATAGGGGTAGGGGAAACTTAAAAACTCAAGAATCGAGTATCAGTGTTAATTACCTCCCAATGAATAAAAAAATTGGGCCCGCCACCATAAACTGTGAATTGACTTCAAAAGCGAAATTCTCAAAATACGATATATATATATGACAAAGTAATGAAATTTTCAAATATTGGATCCATCCATTCTATTCTATACTCTGAAACTAGACAAATTAATTGAACAATTGCCAGTCATCACTGAAATTGTAATGCTACAAACGAATTTTGAAATTCAGATTGTTATTTTATGGTGCCGTGCCATGGTGTTTATGATCTCAGTGGCGAATCCAGCGCCCCCTAATCGGGGGAGGGGGGAGTGTCAACGGCCGAAGTTTGCAGATCTTTACTGAAAATGGACAACAGTACGAGTGTACCTGTGTTTTTTTTTTGGGGGGGGGGGGGAGGGGAGGGGATTTAGGTCATTGCCCAGGGGGCTGGGGGGGGGGGGGGGGGGGGGGGGGGGGGGGGGGGGGGGCACTGTATCCGCCACTGAATCTGCAAACAATTCTCAGACATTGATTAGTTTAGTGCAAGTTAACAGATCAGATATAGCTAGGTCTTATGAACAAATTCTTGAGATCATGGATGATTGACCAAATAATGCCCACACGTATACGTATGTACAGACATCAGAAATATCACAATGGCACTCCATACCATGGGTGGATCCAGGTTTTTTTTTCAGGGGGGGGGGTCTTAAAGTCAGAATTTTTTTAAGAGCAAGAAAAAAAAACAGACCAGAAAATAAAGTCCTTGATTATTGATTGTCAGTTCTGTTTATAATTATAAATAAAACAGATGACTGGCGAGCGTCATAGTAGTTGATTAAAGATTATACATGTACATCAATCAAGTCCATCAGAATTTAAGGCATGTAATAAGAGAGTAGTGAACTGCCCATCTAGCCATCACAAAAATTATTTTGGAGGAGTGACCTTGACCTTTGACATGGCTATTTATAAGTATTTACTACATTCACAAGTTCTTAGTAAAAATATCTTACCTTGACCTTTGACCTTCACATTGGTGCCCTTCAGTCAAGGTTTACAAGTAGTTATGTATCCATACACAAAGTCTTAATATAAGTGTTTGACCTTGACCCTTTCAAATCATATTTTTTTATTCCCTTGACAGAGTTATCCTTTTTATCCTTTGTGGCAAGTTTGAAGAATGTGTGTTTGTCAATCCATCATAGTACAATGTCATGTATGAACATGAACTTCATACCATCTGCATCTGTCTAGAGAAAACCAAGTATAATTATTACTCAAAGTAGGTATGTAAATTTATGTGTGTGTGTGTGTGTGGGGGGGGGGGTGAGGTCAAAAGTTGAACCCCCTACATATTTACACACCTACTTTGAGTAGGAAGTATCACAGGAACAAACCCTAAAATGAATTTATCATGCCTAGAACCATTTTGTAATTTTTGACGTTTGAAAATTTAGTGACCTACTTTGGCGTCAAGGTAGGATACCACGTGACAATAATACTGTGACATCATTGGCTGAAATTAGTACGAAGCGTAATAAATGGATTCGGTTGACAGAACTTAAACCTTGCTCTGTTGCTCATTTCTATGAGTTCATAGATTAGTTTCAATACATTCCAAAGCTTGTGCAGAATTGTGCAGAGGACTTGTCTATCCTAGACAGACAGATGGACGATGATGACCAACAGTTGATCCACAGTTACCATGGTTACCAATGACTACGGCTTTCTTCAAGTATTTTACAGTCTGGTAAGCTTTAAGACAAGAACAATTCTAAACATAAATCTGGCATTAGTATTTTTAATGAATAACTTATTATAAGTCTTTGATCAACAATTTAAAACAGGCAAAAACAAGCATTCTGAGAGGACATCTGAAGTACTTGATTGCTAATTAACATACTTCGAATCATAGTGGGACAAACAAGAGCCCCAGGGGGCACAACGCTCACCTGATACCCATGCACGCTCTAATTGACATACTGCTATTGAATACTGATAGTGCCAGTACCGGGATTTTAGCCCACAACCTTTCTAAAATCATTTTTGCCGGATGCAGAGAAGATTTTTTTTTCAGACAACCTTTAAAAGTACAAACAAGAAAAAATAGTCACATTTCAAAACAATAACTTTTTTTAAGTCATATGCCCAACTAGTATAGTTCAATTATGCAACATCAAAAATAAAATCATATTGTAAAATCCCACTTTAATGCGCAGCAGAAAAAGAATAAAACAATGAAATGATTTCATAAATTAAGTTTATTTAAAACTGAATGACCATACCTTTCATTATTGATAGCTAGCATGCCAGAAATTATAAAGCCTGACAGGCTGTGTTTGTGAAACGAGAATGCCCCCGGCAGCATCTTTGTTAGTATAAACGCCATTTTCTGTTAAGTATGTGAGAGGTCAGGGTCAGCATAATATTGGTATCTATGGAAATATCTTGTCACAAGGAATACACATGTAAAATATGAAAGCCCTATCACTAACCAATCAAAAGTTATGCGCAATGTTTAAGTTTTTGAGAAGTACGTCAAAGGTCAAGGTTATGGTCACGAGGTCAAAATTTTGGTATCAATGGAAAGGTATTGTCACAAGGAATACACAAAACCAAGTAAGTATAAAATAATAAGTGACATTAGAAATGTAAATTTTAGTTCAGATCTCTCTGTTCTTATAGAGACAATAAATCTATATTCAATAATAAAATTTGAACTATTTCACCAAATAACTTTGATTTATATCCAAGGATAGCCCATTTAAGCTTTTACAAAGCTTATTTCCAAAGACACTCACTAGGACTTTTACAATATTTTTTTTTGAAGATGAATTAAAATGGAATATTTTCATACACTTGAATCTTTAAGACTTGACTTACCACTGCAATAACTTTTTCCCTTGCAACCCCCTCCAAATCAAATTTTCTGACTATTAATGCAAACAACTCATACCCCCCCCCCCCCCCCCCCCCCCCCCCCCCCCGCATTTGCAGATATATCTTTGTATGCAATAGTCGCTCAGAGCGAAATATTACTTATAGTCCTAATATTGAATTTCTATGGGATATTTAACCAAATCAGCATGCAGCAAGTAACATGTCACACTACGTATATGAATACATAGCCATAGGCCTAGATCCAACTCGAAAACATGTTTATACATCAAAATAATTTAAACCTAGGAATTGATTACTTCAAGAACTATACCATCATGTATTTGTTTTAACATAACCGGTGTTACTAATCTAATTTATGTGAAAAATTGCTGACTTACTTTCACGGCGCTTCGTTGTTTCGGTACGTATATTGAAAGTGAAAGTACTTTCTATGCCTCCCGGTGGGGGCGCTGCGGACACGTGAACATATTGTGCTATTTTTAGAGTCGGCGATCCCTCTTGATATACGTCGAAGGTGTAACTACAGTTAATCATTTTAGCAGGGAATCCCTTCCCTTTTGACTGGTGAACCGGGCTGAATAGAAGGTGTCACCTCATTGGACATAACTATTGAAAATTTAAAAATAGCACATAAAATCAATGTATGATTCCCTGCTGTCTGTAGAAATTGAGTTTTGAACATAATTTTGCCTTATATGTAATCAATAGATCGATTTGAAAATATATAAAAATTAGCAAATTTTCAATTCAGAAGGAGGGGTCATTAAACAAGTGAATTTTGCAGAAAAGGTATGCATGACCCCCTTTTTTCTTTCGTTTTTATACGTGCCAAAGATGACCTAGGCCAAAAATATTCCTTAAAAATCTAAAAGTGGATATCTTGACAAAATTCTTTCACTTGTAGGGTACCATGCATGAGTACCTCATATCTACAAAATGTCATGACAATCTGAAGAGTGGTTATAGAAAAGAAGCAGAAAATGTATGAAAATCACCCCCCCCCCCTTCCTTTTTACATAAGAAAAAAATTCATAAAAAATCAAAAAAATAAATTTTAAGCATAAAATGCATATCAAAGCATTAAGTAAGTTAAATATGATAAATATGTAGTAAATGAGTGTGTAAAATCATGCACTTATTGAGTTATTTAAAGAAATAGTGCAAAAATGTGCATTTCTGACTAAGTCCGAAAAGACGTCAAAAACGCGTCAAAAATTTGACTTCGAAGTGGAACCAAAAATAACAACACTTCTTAAGACATCTCTCTAGATCATCCTGATGCTTTTGGTTTGTCGATACATGCTTCGGTTCTGAAGAAGAAGTTTGTCAAAGGAGGGTACCCCCCGTGACCTACTTTTTGCTGTGGTGGCGCCACCTGTTGACAGATCCGGACGAAAAACAACAACACTTGTAGGGGACCATGAGTACTTCATACCTACCAAGTTTCATCAAAATCCCTTCAGCCGTTCTGGAAAAGAAGTTTAAAATGTGAAAAGTTTACGACAACGGACGACGACGGACGACGACGACGACGCCGGACGACGGACGCAACACTATGACAATAGCTCACTTGAGCCTATGGCTCAGGTGAGCTAAAAAGGGAAAAAATTTTTTGTCGGGATCCTGTCGGGGTTTGAAGCCAATCCCCATGGGTCCATTGGGCATGGAAAACATACATTATAACTATGTACAATCTTAAAAAATATTCCTTAAAAATCTAAAAGTGGATATCTTGACAAAATTCTTTCACTTGTAGGGTACCATGCATGAGTACCTCATATCTACAAAATGTCATGACAATCTGAAGAGTGGTTATAGAAAAGAAGCAGAAAATGTATGAAAATCACCCCCCCCCTTCCTTTTTACATAAGAAAAAAATTCATAAAAAATCAAAAAAATAAATTTTAAGCATAAAATGCATATCAAAGCATTAAGTAAGTTAAATATGATAAATATGTAGTAAATGAGTGTGTAAAATCATGCACTTATTGAGTTATTTAAAGAAATAGTGCAAAAATGTGCATTTCTGACTAAGTCCGAAAAGACGTCAAAAACGCGTCAAAAATTTGACTTCGAAGTGGAACCAAAAATAACAACACTTCTTAAGACATCTCTCTAGATCATCCTGATGCTTTTGGTTTGTCGATACATGCTTCGGTTCTGAAGAAGAAGTTTGTCAAAGGAGGGTACCCCCCGTGACCTACTTTTTGCTGTGGTGGCGCCACCTGTTGACAGATCCGGACGAAAAACAACAACACTTGTAGGGTACCATGAGTACTTCATACCTACCAAGTTTCATCAAAATCCCTTCAGCCGTTCTGGAGAAGAAGTTTAAAATGTGAAAAGTTTACGACAACGGACGACGACGGACGACGACGACGCCGACGACGCCGGACGACGGACGCAACACTATGACAATAGCTCACTTGAGCCTATGGCTCAGGTGAGCTAAAAAGGGAAAAAAATTTTTGTCGGGATCCTGTCGGGGTTTGAAGCCAATCCCCATGGGTCCATTGGGCATGGAAAACATACATTATAACTATGTACAATCTTAAAAAATATTCCTTAAAAATCTAAAAGTGGATATCTTGACAAAATTCTTTCACTTGTAGGGTACCATGCATGAGTACCTCATATCTACAAAATGTCATGACAATCTGAAGAGTGGTTATAGAAAAGAAGCAGAAAATGTATGAAAATCACCCCCCCCCTTCCTTTTTACATAAGAAAAAAATTCATAAAAAATCAAAAAAATAAATTTTAAGCATAAAATGCATATCAAAGCATTAAGTAAGTTAAATATGATAAATATGTAGTAAATGAGTGTGTAAAATCATGCACTTGTTGAGTTATTTAAAGAAATAGTGCAAAAATGTGCATTTCTGACTAAGTCCGAAAAGACGTCAAAAACGCGTCAAAAATTTGACTTCGAAGTGGAACCAAAAATAACAACACTTCTTAAGACATCTCTCTAGATCATCCTGATGCTTTCGGTTTGTCGATACATGCTTCGGTTCTGAAGAAGAAGTTTGTCAAAGGAGGGTACCCCCCGTGACCTACTTTTTGCTGTGGTGGCGCCACCTGTTGACAGATCCGGACGAAAAACAACAACACTTGTAGGGGACCATGAGTACTTCATATCTACCAAGTTTCATCAAAATCCCTTCAGCCGTTCTGGAGAAGAAGTTTAAAATGTGAAAAGTTTACGACGACGGACGACGCCGGACGACGACGACGCCGGACGACGGACGACGGACGCAACACTATGACAATAGCTCACTTGAGCCTATGGCTCAGGTGAGCTAAAAAGGGAAAAAAATTTTTGTCGGGATCCCGTCGGGGTTTGAAGCCAATCCCCATGGGTCCATTGGGCATGGAAAACATACATTATACCTATGTACAATCTTAAAAAATATTCCTTAAAAATCTAAAAGTGGATATCTTGACAAAATTCTTTCACTTGTAGGGTACCATGCATGAGTACCTCATATCTACAAAATGTCATGACAATCTGAAGAGTGGTTATAGAAAAGAAGCAGAAAATGTATGAAAATCACCCCCCCCCCCCTTCCTTTTTACATAAGAAAAAAATTCATAAAAAATCAAAAAAATAAATTTTAAGCATAAAATGCATATCAAAGCATTAAGTAAGTTAAATATGATAAATATGTAGTAAATGAGTGTGTAAAATCATGCACTTATTGAGTTATTTAAAGAAATAGTGCAAAAATGTGCATTTCTGACTAAGTCCGAAAAGACGTCAAAAACGCGTCAAAAATTTGACTTCGAAGTGGAACCAAAAATAACAACACTTCTTAAGACATCTCTCTAGATCATCCTGATGCTTTCGGTTTGTCGATACATGCTTCGGTTCTGAAGAAGAAGTTTGTCAAAGGAGGGTACCCCCCGTGACCTACTTTTAGCTGTGGTGGCGCCACCTGTTGACAGATCCGGACGAAAAACAACAACACTTGTAGGGGACCATGAGTACTTCATACCTACCAAGTTTCATCAAAATCCCTTCAGCCGTTCTGGAGAAGAAGTTTAAAATGTGAAAAGTTTACGACGACGGACGACGACGGACGACGCCGACGCCGACGACGCCGGACGACGGACGCAACACTATGACAATAGCTCACTTGAGCCTATGGCTCAGGTGAGCTAAAAAGCTTCCTTTGAAATGCTTGATTGTAAACATGAAATAAAATATAATTATCCTGCTATACATATGTCATACATGTGAACCTTTTGCCTCCACAAATCTGGAGGATTTTCAATTTTCATCTGGAGATTTGGCCTCTCATCGGGAGGTTTTGAATTTTTCATCGGGAGGATTTATCGGTATTCGGACCCCCCCCCCCCCCCTTTTTTTTTTTAATTTACGGACAAATTTTCTCAATGCGCTTTTCAACAAGGACAGATTCCGCTCTCATACAACAACAAAAACATTTCCGAGAGTTGTCTCAGTGACGTCCGTTGATTTCTTTTACCTTGCTTCTGCTACTTGAGTACACCTGTACAGAAAATCAATAACTGCTCTTCATGGGGTTTAAACTGACCATTCATCAGATTTAAATCCCATTGTTAGGAGAATAATAAACGAGACGGCCATTATCTGCCTCAGGTTATACACGCTTATACAGAGTACGTGAATTACATGACGTCGTTTTTCCAACGCATTTATTTATTTATTTACCAGCTAACTATTACTGCATTTCCTCACTTTTCCGTGTTATATGTAGATATAATATGATTTTACGGCATCAAGAAGCTTGTACATCAATTTGGTACGTGAATTTGACGACCCGTGTTAAGATGTACTGGGTATAACGTCCCCCGGGGAAGTCGAGTACCCGTGACGGTGAAGAGAACGCTAATTGCTTTGTTTGTCCAGCAATATACCTGTCACCTGTATAATTAGCACTTATTTAGTTGATTGTTTGGTAACTGCATACGGCGTAATGCGTAACGTAATACACAAATGGGGATTTTGCATTTCATCTGGAGAAATCTGGAGGATTTTCGTTTTCGTCGGGAGGATTCTGTTTCGTCGGGAGGAATCGGGAGGACTATTTTTCATCGGGAGGGTCCTCGTTTCGTCGGGAGATTTCGTCCTCCCGCCGGGAGGTTCACATGTATGATATGTACCGGTATTGTCAATATTGTCGCAAATATTCTTAGCTTCTTTATCACAACAGTTTACTCATTCTTTTTTGAAATTAAACTAAAATTGTAAATCATCTCAAAATCAATCATCATTTTCATCATCATCTTCATCTGTCATCATCATCTGTCATCTAATCATCATCTGAATCATCTTCCTCTTCATCATGCATTGGAAATCTTAATATTGCAGCTATGCCCGATAATTGTCCTAGTTCTACAACGGTAAGAAAAAGTTATTTCATTAAAAATTTATCAACCCTTCCAATCACATGAAAAGTTTGAGAAAATTCATGACTTCACATTGCATTCTTGATGTTAGACTGAATTTTGAAACTTGTTTGTCAGAGGAAAACACTGATTATCACAGATTAAACAGCTTACCTCATGGCAGCATCTTATTTCAATTTAACATTTTCCAAAGTCAATTTAAAAAAAGTTTAATCAAAGATACATCCAATATGCAATTTTTCTGCATATTTCAATGTTGTAGCACTTATTCTTTGCTCAACATTGACTTTCAAATGCAAAATCACTCAAGCTGAAAAAGTAGTTCAGGGTCATTTCATGAAATGACAAATATGGATAATGACCATATCCCTGTATACAGCACAAAATCGATAATTCAGAAAATCAGAAACCGAAGGCATACAAAATCAGGATAAAACAGGAACCAAAGCAAACAATCAAAAACCTCCACCATATGAAAAGAAGTGAACTCCCGATATGGAAGTGAGACCAGGTGCCCAGTAAGAGTAAGCATCTCCTGCTTGCATGCAACACCCGCCGCTTCAATTTGGTCAAAGATGCAGGTTTGGTACGTGTAGCACTTATACCTTGCTCAGTATTGGCTATCAAAAGCAAAATCACAAAAGCTGAAAAAGTGGGTCAAGGTCATTTCATAACAGTTTCATCAAAGATAAATCAAATATGCAAGTTTAGTAGATGAAACACTTATGGTTTGCTCCATATTGACTATAAAAAGCAAAATAACTCCAGCAGAAAAAAAGAAAGTCAGATGCTGCATCTTATGCATGAATCTATCTCAGCATCTCAAAATGAATCTCTTAAAATTGTTTTGGTTACTGTAACATCAGTACCTTGTAAGATATGACCTACCCCAAACTTCTTAACCAAGTCACTGAAGTGGAAAATGTAGGTCAAATGCAGCATCCGATGCATGGGTTCACCTCAGCATCCCAAGATGAATCGCTTGTCCAAATGTGGTTACTGTAGCATCAGTACTTTTTCAGATACTGAGCTGTCTCCAAACTTCTTAACCAAGTCACACTGAGCTACCCCAAACTTCTTAATCAAGTCACAGTGAGCTACCCCAAACTTCTTAACCAAGTCACACTGAGCTACCCCAAACTTCTTAACCAAGTCACACTGAGCTAGCACAAACTTCTTAACCAAGTCACACTGAGCTAGCACAAACTTCTTAACCAAGTCACACTGAGCTACCCCAAGCTTCTTAACCAAGTCACACTGAGCTAGCACAAACTTCTTAACCAAGTCACAGTGAGCTACCCCAAACTTCTTAACCAAGTCACACTGAGCTACCCCAAACTTCTTAACCAAGTCACAGTGAGCTACCCCAAACTTCTTAACCAAGTCACACTGAGCTACCCCAAACTTCTTAACCAAGTCACACTGAGCTACCCCAAACTTCTTAACCAAGTCACACTGAGCTACCCCTTACTTCTCAATTAAGTCACACTGAGCTACCATAAACACTCAAGCAGAAAATGTAGGTCGGATGCAGCATCTGATGCATGGGTTCACTACGCATTCCAAGATGAATCACTTATGCACGTTTGGCACAAGATGAGCACAAAATGATTGAAGCACAATTTACTGTATAATGTGTGCCATTTATTACATGCACTGAGAAGAAAGGAGCAGGGATTGAGCTATAGTTACATGTATATATACCCAATCATCATGAATATGCTAATTAGATAACACCATTAAGGTATCCATTGTACGAATAAATATCAAGTGTATTATATAGTATATAGTTGGGTGATTCAAGATGGCTTACACTAGTCAGTAGCGTTAAGTGTCGCTCCAAAGAATTTTGGCAATTATTACTTTTTAGTGACAAATAGAACCCTGAAAATTGCGGTGGACATATCTTATATGTTAGTGACTGTGTGTATAAATCATTTGGAGAAATATTATTCGTTTTTTTGGAGAATTAAGCGATTTACGATTTTCCATTGTATTGGCAATTGTTTTTTACACACCACTAAACACACAGGTAAACATGTCCAGCGGATCAGAACTGACCAAGTCCAAGTACTTTAGTACTAAACATACTACAAAAATCGGCTCGACAAATAGACCGTCTACTAGATCTTCGCAAAGTGACAATCCTGGGAATATCAGCCACGATTCCAGCGAAAATAGCATCAGCGAAAATGATAACAGTGCGACTTTACGTAGACTCGAGTCGAGACTAGAAAAAATTGAGACTGCAGTGGAAAGTGTAGTTAAAACGGAGGACCTAAAAAATATTGTGTCTAGTATGATAAAAGATGTGATGAAACAACAGAGAGAGGAGTTCGAAATACAACTTGAGAAAGCAGGGGAGAAGCAGAAAAAAGAGATAAGCAAACTTAAAGGCGAGATAGACGATATGAGGGTCGAAAACGAGGAGTTAAGGGAATTAATAGCGGAAAAAAGGTTCGAACTTATGGAGGTGGAAAAAACAGCGAGAACGGCGATAAAAAAGGCAGACGAAGCGAGGAAATGGGCAAACTATAATGAGCAATATTCCAGAAAGAACAATGTTAAAATATTTGGATTGAAAGAGTCAGAAAAAGAAAATACAGAGAAGGAAGTTACCACGTTTCTTAAGAAGGAGGCAGGGATTGCCGTTAATCCAGAAGAAATAGTCGCTGTGCACAGAATACCGGGGAAAGATGACCGTGCGCGACCGATTTTACTAAAACTGAAGAATTCTGAGGTCAAGGCCAGAGTGATCCGCCAAAGATCAGACATTAAAAAGAAGAAAATCGGTGTCAGACTTGCGGACGACGTGACGTATGAAAACACTAAACTCATGGAACGCCTCAGTGATCACGAGATGATAGAAGCTACCTGGTTCTTCAATGGTAGTGTGTACGGTAAAGTCAACGGAACTGAAAGAAAAGTAAAATTTGACATAAATGACGACATAGAGGAACGCATCAAGAGGACCAAGAAACCCAGGAAGTAGAAACCCAGGAAGTAAGACCACCTGACATCGTAAACTAGACAATAATGTTTTTTTTTCTGTTTTTCCTTTATATTTTTTTTTCTTTTCACAACTAAATCTGACACTTAAACTAAAAAAAAATGAAATGACCCTTAGTTTCATTACAATACTATTATTCATGAATTATTGCATTACATGACTTGATTGATAAAAACCTTTGAACTGTTGAATATCAGTATGGCTCTTTTTGCATGTAATAATACTAAACGAATATAGTTCCGGATTTAGTAGCTGACGCATTATCCGTTATAGCTTTGACCCACGACCGGCAAATTTGCTTGAAGACATCCGGTGTTGGTTATCTTGATTGAGGCGCACGAAAAAAGTTGCGTTTGTAAATTGTTTTGTAGTAATAGAAACTAGAAAGAAATATTTTTAATTTCACGAGTATATTGCAAGATTCTTCATGTCATGTATCCATTCATCCATTGGCATTGTCTGATACTAAGTAACATTTCCTGATTAACAAGAATGAGTGGATGCCTGTGTGATTCTTCTTGCAATACTGCAACACTCAGCATCTTATATTATCTTGCGTATAGCTAGTAAGTATCTTTTTTTATGGTTTTGTACCATTATTAAGTACGCTATGAAATACTTAGTGTTGTTGTTATTTCGGGGAGCAAATAGAAAAAGGTACATCTATAATTATATAAACATATAAAAGCCAGAATGCAGGAGTTTAAGTCTTATATTTAGACTATTTGTGTCATTACTCATATCATGAATCCACTATTACTCGTTTATTTGTTGTCTTATGTGTATGTGTTTGTAAGTGTGAGTGTGTGTGTGCTTGTCTTGGTATTGCTTGCTATATATGTACATGTTACCCAGCAGTTTTATGTTTGCTTTATGCTCCATAAAATGACCCCCACATTATTTTTGCTTTTTGATGACCTTTATTTGACTCTTTTTAAATTCATAAAATAGGTTCATTCAAGTTATCTTCACTAAATTGTAGAGGCATTAGAGATACATTGAAGAGGAAAGATGTCTTTAAATATCTACGCAATAAAAAACCTTCAATAATATGTTTACAAGATACCCACCTACTTGATTCTGATAATGAAAAAATTCATATGCAATGGGGATTTGAACATATACTGGCGCAGGGCAAAAACGACTCACGTGGTGTTCTTACACTTTTCAATAATAACTTTGACTTTACTATAAACAGAACAAAAAAAGATGATAAAGGTAATCTTTTAGTAACAGAAGTTAAAATCCATAACATGATAACTGTCACATTGATAAATATTTATGGTCCAAATAATGATGACGAAACATTCTTTGAAAAGCTTAGTGAAATCATTGAAGACTTTAGTAACGAATTTGTAATTATATGTGGGGACTGGAACCTTACTCAAGACTTCAATAAAGATTGTTATAATTATGTTTCCCATAACCATCCAAAATGTAGAGCTGTTGTTGATAAACTTAAAAATGAACATAACTTGGTAGACCCATGGAGAGTTAACTTCCCACAAAATAAAGAATATACATGGCATAGAACAAACCCAATAAAACAAGCAAGACTTGATTTTTTTTTAATT
This sequence comes from Pinctada fucata, assembly GCA_028142955.1. Classification (NCBI taxonomy): domain Eukaryota; kingdom Metazoa; phylum Mollusca; class Bivalvia; order Pterioida; family Pteriidae; genus Pinctada; species Pinctada fucata. The sequence continues at coordinate 59,933,775 of AP027106.1, read as the reverse complement.
TCAGAAGAACTTATGTCATTAGTTAATTCAGTCAAGATATTACCTGGGTACAGAACCGATCATTCTTACATTGAGCTTAATTTGAAAATTTCTGACTTTAAAAAAGGATCTGGTTTTTGGAGGTTCAACAATTCATTACTTAAGGACTTGGAGTATGTTAATTTGGTGAAAAATTGTATACTAGAATGTAAGCAAGAATACGTACCCTCATCAATAATTAAAGAGAGAATACCTGAAATCCCTAATAATGATATCCCTTTTTCTATCGATGATAATCTCTTCCTAGAAATGCTTCTTATGAAGATACGAAGTAAAACATTACCTTATTGTGCAAAAAAGAAAAGAGAAAAGAATTTAGAAAAAGAAAATTTAGAAAAAGAAATTGCAGATCTTAAAAAAATTCTTAATGATAATATGGATGAAGCAATAGCAACAAGATTCTCCAATTTAAATAAGCAACTTGAATCCATAAGAAAGCGTGAACTAGAAGGCCTTCTCATAAGAACCCGTTCACGGTGGATAGAAGATGGTGAAAAGCCAACTAAATACTTCTGTGGCCTCGAAAAGCGAAACTTTATAAATAAAACAGTAACTAGAATTGTAAAAGACGATAGTAAGGAAATTACAGAACAATCAGAAATACTTAAAGAAATCAGAACTTTCTATAAAAATTTATATGATAATAGAGATGACTCTCTTGACGATGTAAACCTATATCAACTATTATCAGAAGTAGAAGTTCCTAAATTATCAGATGATGAAAAGAAACTTTTAGATACTCCATTAACTAAAGATGAGATTTTAGGTTCGTTAAAAGACTGTAAAAATAATAAAAGCCCCGGAACATCGGGCTTTACTGCCGAATTTTTCAAATTTTTTTGGTCTGATTTAAGCGACTTTCTTTACCGATCATATCTTTGTTCGTTTGATAAAGGAGAACTATCCACATCTCAAAAACTTGGGAGTCTTTCTATTCTACCTAAGGGCGAAAAACCGCGTCAATATTTAAAAAACTGGCGACCTATTACTCTGCTAAATGTATCATATAAAATTTTGTCAGGTGCCATTGCAAAAAGGTTGAAATCTGTACTTCCAAAACTAATTCATGAAAATCAAAAGGGTTTTTTAAGTGGTAGGTACATTGGTGAAAATACGCGTTTAATGTATGATATGATTAATATATGTAACCAAAAGAATATTCCAGGAATAATATTAATGATAGACTTTGAGAAGGCATTTGATTCTATATCATGGAAATACATTAATAAAGTGTTACAGTTTTTTAACTTTGGAAATAATATAATTAAATGGATAAACATTTTTAATAAGGACTTTAAACTTTGTGTTTCTCAAAATGGCATCTTCTCCGATTTCTTTCAAATAGGGCGCGGTTGCAGGCAGGGCGACCCAGTCTCTTCTTACCTCTTCTTACTATGTGTTGAAATTCTAGGAATTCTTTTACGAAATAATAAATCTATTAAAGGTATAACAATTTATGATAAAGAATACAAAGTACTTCAATACGCAGACGATACTGCACTTCTACTTGATGGATCTGAACAGTCTCTTCGGAATGCACTCACTTTGATAGGTCAATTTGCTAAATACTCAGGCTTGAAACCAAATTACTCTAAAACCCTTAGTGTTAAAATAGGTTCTCTTAGAAACTCTAATATAAAACTATGTGATGACTATACTTTAACCTGGTCTCAAAATCCATTTAAGTTCCTAGGCATAATTTTCTCTGTTAACATAAATGAAATGGAAGACCTGAACTTTCAACCTAAATTACAAGAAATTAAGAAATTGATCACATCCTGGTCACGACGACTTTTAAGCACTAACGGAAGAATAACAGTTGTAAAATCAATACTTCTACCAAAATTAACTCACTTATTCATTTCCCTCCCATGTCTTTCCGACAAAAAAATAAAAGAATTAGAAAACTTATTCTTTAAATACATTTGGAACTATAAAACAGAAAGAATTGCTAGAAAATGTTTAATTCAGGATTATAAAAATGGGGGATTAAGGATGATATGTTTAAAATCATTTAGTACAAGTCTAAAAATTACATGGATCAGAAGAATCATTGATAATGATGAAAACAGTTGGTTGACTCTTCTTACAGATATGCTTTCATTAGATTTGAAATCCCTCCTTACATTTGGTACAGAATACTTTTTATACTTATCAAAAACTGTCAGAAATTATTTTTGGAAAGATGTTTTCATATGTTATTTTAAATTAAGAAAACTACTTGAAAAAGAGAAAATTTTTTATGAACCCTTATGGTACAATGACTTGGTTAGAATAAACAATAAAACTGTATACTATCCCGATTGGAAAGATAGAGGTATATATTATGTATATGATTTGCTTGATGATAATGGTAAGATATTATCATATGATGATTTTTGTGTAAAATTTAATTTTTCACCCCCATTTACTTTATATTATGGTATTTGCTCATGCATTTCAAAAATGAGTAAAAATTTGAGTATGCTTTATTTCCTAAAAAATCAGCCTCATTATCCTATTCATATCAAAATTATTAGAAAAAGCAGTAAGGGATCAAAAGATTTTTATGACATATTTATTAAGAGTTATTATAAACAGCCGAAGAGTGAACTTAAATGGGAGCAAGAATTAAATTTACTTAATAATGAACTTTGTTGGCAAAAAATAAATCTAGGCGTTCACAAATATTCAAATGACTGTATGTTGAAATGGTTTCAATTTCGTATTGTACATAGGATCTTAGGAACAAATGCACTTTTACACAAAATAGGTATTAATTCCTCAAATTTATGTTCTTTTTGTCATTCAAATTCAGAAACTATTTCCCATTTATTATTCGAATGTCATTTTTCTTATACTGTATGGCATGATTTTGAAATATGGTTACTTAACATCTTTGACATAAATTTAGATTTGAGTATTCATGAGGTTTTATTTGGTCTTTTTAATGACAAGCTAAAAATATTAGACACAATTATTTGTTTGATTAAACAACATATTTACAGAAAAAAAATGCAAAACTGCATTCCAACCTTTGAGGGTGCAAAAGTCTCTCTCTCAGAATATATTAAGACAGAACTCTATATATATAAAAAGAAAAAGAGAGTTAGCGACTTTAGAAAAAAATGGGGTCCTTTTGCAATATTAACAGGTTAATATTTCTTACTTCATATTCTTATTTCATAAAAGATCATTTCTAATTTATTTTTTTTCAAAAAAAAAAATGAGTAAAATAATACTATTATTATAATTCACATAAAATTGTTGCACATGTGATGTCAAGAATTTGTGTGTAATGTGTGTATGTTTATACAGTAATGTCAATTACTTGTATTGATGTATTGTCTTCTGTTTTCGTATTGTCATTGGTATTGATATTACTTGTATGTGTATGCCTGTGTGTATGTCTGTGTTAATAACATGCAAAAAGAAAATAAAAATTTAAAAAAAAAAAAAAAAAGTGTATTATATAGTAAGAATCATTGCATATTTTTACCTAAATATACCTAATACAACATAAATAATGGTTTCTATCATCAAAGGTCAACATGCTGACCGTTGCTCAAGCCACGGAAACTATCGAGACACTACTGAAGATTATCGAGATAATTTTAACACTGTTGAAATGGACAAGACCTCCGTGAGATCTTCATTTGTACATTGGATACGTTAAATCTCATCTCATTCCATCTCTATACTTACGTTCACCAGATACATGTAGACTGGAGAATATTTTGACATCCCCTCCGCTCTCTTTTACCGTATCTACCATGGACACATACCTCTTTCTCTGCTTAATATCCTGGCATCTGTAACCATGGCAACACAAAGTTTACAATAATTCATTAAAGTTATTTGAACCCATGGTAACACAAAGTTTACCATAATTCATTAAAGTTATTTGAACCTATGCATGCTATGGTAACACAAAAATTACCAGAATTCATTTATATTATCATTGGTCATACAAATAGGCAGAGATGTTTACATCGCAAATATTCCCCCTGAGCATTTTTCAAACTGTGTTAAAGACACAAATCTTGAGAGACGATTTTTAAAAGTACAAGCTACCTGTTGGTACAAGAACATCTAAGTCAAATTTGATGCAGTCAAAAAGAGGCAGTAGAAAACATTGTCATTCTAAGTTCAAATAATTTTGGTGTACTTTCATGAAAGGTATTACCCCTGTAACAGGGTTCCTTGCAATTGTTACTTGATTCTATGCAATTTTTCATTCAATGGGAACCAATAATTGTGATACCACACAGTTTTTACATAAGGCAAGTCAAAGAAGTGAGATTCCAGCATGGTTATGTAAGAGAAGTTCATGGGTCTGATGACATAAGGGAAGTCAAAATGGTGACTTCATGGCCATGGTAACATAACGGTGGTACAAATTGTGTCAATCAATCCATCAAGTTGTTTCATAACTGAAGTCCACAAGCATATGCACATAGGAGGTAAACATTAAACACCCAAACATACATAACAAGACATCAAGATCAGTACTGTTCAGTATGTGGAGGAAGAGCAGCTTAGTAAGAATCTTTGTAGAGAATTTTTAAATAATGTAAACCTGGAAATTTTCGTGTGGGGGTATTTTCGTGTGGGGGTATTTTCGTGTAGGGGTATTTTTGTGTGGGGGTATTTTCGTGTGAGGGTATTTTCGTGTGGGGGTATTTTTGTGTGGGGGTATTTTTGTGTGGGGGTATTTTTGTGTGGGGGTATTTTCGTGTGGGGGTATTTTAGTGTGGGGGTATTTTCGTGTGGGGGTATTTTTGTGTGGGGGTAATTTTCGTGTGGGGGTATTTTTGTGTGGGGGTATTTTCGTGTGGGGGTATTTTCGTGTGGGGGTATTGTCGTGTGGGGGTATTTTCGTGTGGGGGTATTTTCGTGTTGGGGTATTTTTGCGTATTTCACAAATCAACGGAATTTGCAAAAAATTCCACCACGCAAAAATATCCCTTCTGCATTCTTACAAAGGAAGAGATGTTTATATAGCAAATTTTCCCCCAAGCGTAATGCCTGGATTTTAAAATCATGAAATTTCCCCTCCCCCCTCCAGCATAACATCTGGATTTTAAAATCACAAAATTTTCCCCCGAGCATAACTTCTGGATTTTAAAATTAAGAAATTTCCCCCATGCGTAACGACTGGATTTCAAAATCACAAAATTTTCCCTCCAGCGTAACGTCTGTATTTTAAAATTACAAAATTTTCCCCCCAAGCGTAATGTTTAGATTTTAAAATCATGAAATTTCCCCCAAGCATAATGTCTGTATTTCAAAATCACAAATTCCCTCCCCCCACCCTGTGTAATGTCTGTATTTTAAAATCACAAAATTTTCCACCTGAGCGTAACGTCTGTATTTTAAAATCACGAATTTTTTCCCTGAGCGAAAATAACCACGTTTACAGTACAAGGATTTACCTGAAAAGCTCGTCAGTTATCAGGAGGGTCTCTACAGCCTGTAGCTCTGCAGCCTTCTCCACGTGGTTAGCACTGCAAAATCACATAAAATCAATCAAAATAGTGAAGATATCAAATGGTAAAAGAATGAACTAAAGTTCTCCATAGCCATGTTTATATTAATAAAAACAGGAAAAAACTCAATTTCCGCTGGGGCATATGTATTCACTATTTTCGAAAACCAGAGTTACTTCCCATTCGAGACGGTATCTAACATAGACTGATTATGACTTCATCAAATCCTATGCAAACAGTCCTAAAAGTCTGGGAAAAGACGGTATAAAATTGACGTTGCCATACCGTTTTCATGACGTCACAATGGTTTTACGTCAGATACCGTCTGTAAGGGGAAATAACTCTGTATTTCGCAAAGACTCCATTTCACAAGCATTGTTTGACATCAACATAAAGTTAAAGTTGTATTATCTAAATACCGTATAACCAGAAATGTTCACGAGGTACTAATTTTCGCGAGTGATTTAGAATCGCAAAAAATTATTCTCGCGAAAAATTGTGTTGATCATAATTGGTATATCAGTTCCATTTGTTCATATTGTACATGTGTCATTGCTCATTTCTCCTGATTTTATAATAACACGTAAAAAGAAGTGAATTGAGTGTGTTCTCATAACAAAAATAATTACTCTAATAATAAAAGGTACAAAACAGTAACATCATAACCAGACTTGTCAGAATGACAACATAGCTCGCCGGTGGCAACCATATGTAAATTGCAACAACAACAATAAGGAAGCTATGGCCCATTATAAAGTTTTTGAAAATAAGGTCAAATTTCAAGGTCAAGGTCACTGGTCAAAATTTATGGTACAGCATGAAAGGTCTTATCGCAAGGAATGCATATGTGAAATATGAAAGCCCCTCCCTATTCGGGGGTAAAGAAGCTATGGCCCAAGTTAAAGTTTTTGAAAAGTAGGTAAAATTTCAAGGTCAAGGTCACTAGGTCAAAATTTATGGTACCGCATGAAAGGTCTTATCACAAGGAATGCACATGTGAAATATCAAAGCCCTATCACTTACCATTAAAAAAATATGGCCCAAGTTAAAGTTTTTGAAAAGTAGGTAAAATTTCAAGGTCAAGGTCACTAGGTCAAAATTTATGGTACGGCATGAAAGGTCTTATCACAAGGAATGCACATGTGAAATATAAAAGCCCTATCACTTACCAATCAAAAAATATAGCCAAGGTTAAAGTTTTTCAAAAGTAGGTCAATCATCTCCAAGGTCAAGGTCACAAGGTCAAAAATTTTGGTATCCATGGAAACGTCTTGTCACAAGGAATACACATGTGAAATATCAAAGCCCTATCACTTACCATTCAAAAAATATGGCCAAGGTTAAAGTTTTTCAAAAGTAGGTCAATCTCCAAGGTCAAGGTCACAAGGTAAAAAATTTTGGTATCCATGGAAATGTCTTGTCACAAGGAATACACATGTGAAATAGCAAAGCCCTATCACTTACCATTCAAAAAATATGGCCAAGGTTAAAGTTTTTCAAAACTAGGTCAATCTCCAAGCTCAAGGTCACAAGGTCAAAAATTTTGGTATCCATGGAAAGGTCTTGTCACAAGGAATGCACATGTGAAATATGAAAGCCCAATCTGTATTGGTTTAAAAGTTATAAGCAAGGTTAAAGTTTTTGTGCATGCGCACGCAGACGCCAACGCCAACGCCGACACCGGGGGTATGACAATAGCTCTCCGGACATTCGTCCCGGCGAGCTAAAAAAGGTACAAAAGAGTAACATCATATGTACATATTTGTTTCTAATTTAGGAATCACAAAAAATTGTACTCGTGAAAATAAAGACACCCTTTTTTAAAATTAAATTGCGAAATTTGATACTCGCGAAAAATACTGGTTATACGGTATGCTACCACTTTGATAAAGTGAGGAGGCTCAAACTATAAATGGAAATTGAGTGTTTCTTGTTATTCATCAAATGCAAAAGCTATGGTAGTCCTCTATAGGGACAACTAAGTAAATTCAATATAATTTATCTTTTGGTTCCTTGGCTTGCTTACAAAACCTCTATCCATTTTTCCAGCAAAGCAAACTGTATTTGTTGCTTTGCTCCTTTTTTTATAAAAAAGAAATGCAAATTTAAGTTGGAAGAGGAACTCTTGCTACCTGTTAAGAATGATGAAATTCCATTCAACAATTGCACAAATGATGAAATTCTGTCATGTAATAAGAGCTCTTTAATGCATGGTTTATTCTTATCAGTCGTACTTGTTTGTTACATGACCTCGACAATGAGCTCTTACTTGGGTGAAGTTTTGCGATATTAAACATTGTTCAATATACATATACATGTACCATTAACTGGTAATGGAGAAGATGAAAATGTGAATTTCTTCTTTGAGTGGACATATGAATGACAAATTACTATGCCAAAAGCAACTTTGATTCTACCTAAGGTCTGTTTAACAGTGATTGAGAATTGACCTACCCATAGAAAGCTCTGTTAGGATCGTTCTGTAGCATTTGGTAGAAGTCGTCGAGAGCTTTGACTTCCCCGGCAGCCTTAGTGTCAGATAACTTGGCAGTCACAGCAGAGTCCTGTAGTATCTCTGTAAATAAACATGTATATGATAGAATAGTAGTCAATACTATTTGTAGTAAACTTTGACCTTGCCGGCAGTCGTAGTGTCAGACAACTTGGCAGTCACAATCGAGCCCTGTATCATCTTTGTAAATATACATGATATATGAAAGAATGGTAGTAGTACTATTTGTAGTAAACTTTGACCTGGCCTGCAGCCTTAGTGTCAGATAACTTGGCAGTCACAGCCGAGCCCTGTAGTACCTCTGTACATTTGCAAAAGAACAGTAGTCAGTACTACTTGTGGTAAACTTGTCCTTCCATTATTTCATGTTATTTCATTACAAGTTGAACAGATTATGTCAAAGAAGTAAGATGCTTAAAATCACAGCTGATTCCTGAAATAAATCAGGTAAAACTTGCTTTGGAAACAAGAGGCCCAAGGGGGCCACATCGCTCACCTGAGTTGCAGACAAAGGGTTTAAAGTCACAAAAATACTTCTACAGATCAAAGCCCTTGACAGCCATATTTGTTGACCTATCGACAAGAAAAACACAAACTTGACAGAGGACCTTGAGTACTTGCTTGCTGCAAGGTTTCGTGAAATTCTGTGCAATGGTTGCAGAGGAGATTTCGAAAATGTGTCAGCCAATCAGAGTCCTCGGCGGCCATATTTGTTGACCGATCAGCACAAAATACTCAATCTTGGTTGAGGACCTTGAATACTTTCTTCCTTTAAAGTTTCATGAAATTCTGTGCAGTGGTTTTTTTGCAGAGAAGATGTTGAAAATGTGTTAGCGAATCAGAGCCCTCGGCGGCCATATTTGTTGACCGATCGGCACGAAAAACACAAACTTGGCAGAGGACCTTGAATACTTCCTTCCTGTAAAGTTTCATGAAATTCTGTGCGGCGGGTTGCAGAGGAGATGTCGAAAATGAGTCAGCCAATCAGAGCCCTCAGCAGCCATATTTGTTGACCGATCGGCACGAAAAATACAAACTTGGTAGAGGACATTGAGTACTTCCTTCCTGTAAAGTTTCATGAAATTCTGTGCAGTGGTTAAAGAGGAGATGTCGAAAATGTGTTGGCCAATCAGAGCCCTCAGCGGCCATATTTGTTGAATGATCGGCACGAAAAACACAAACTTGGTAGAGGACCTTGAGTACTTCTTTCCTGTAAAGTTTCATGAAATTCTGTGCAGCGGTTGCAGAGGAGATGTCGAAAATGTGTCAGCCAATCTGAGCCCTCGGCGGCCATATTTGTTGACCGATCGGCATGAAAAACACAAACTTGGTAGAGGACCTTGAGTACTTCCTTCCTGCAAAGTTTCATGAAATTCTGTGCAGCGGTTGCAGAGGAGATGTCGAAAATGTGTCAGCCAATCAGAGCCCTCAGCGGCCATATTTGTTGACTGATCGGCACGAAAAACACAAACTTGGTAGAGGACCTTGAGTACTTCCTTCCTGTAAAGTTTCATGAAATTCTGAGCAGCAGTTGCAGAGGAGATGTCGAAAATGTGTCAGCCAATCAGAGCCTTCGGCGGCCATATTTGTTGACCGATCGGCACGAAAAACACAAACTTGGTAGAGGACCTTGAGTACTTCCTTCCTGTAAAGTTTCATGAAATTCTGAGCAGCGGTTGCAGAGGAGATGTCGAAAATGTGTCAGCCAATCAGAGCCTTCGGCGGCCATATTTGTTGACTGATCGGCACAAAAAAAACAAACTTGGTAGAGGACCTTGAGTACTTCCTTCCTGTAAAGTTTCATGAAATTCTGTGCAGCGGTTGCAGAGGAGATGTCGAAAATGTGTCAGCCAATCAGAGCCCTCGGCGGCCATATTTGTTGACCGATCGGCACGAAAAACACAAACTTGGTAGAGGACCTTGAGTACTTCCTTCCTGTAAAATTTCATGAAATTCTGTGCAGCGGTTGTAGAGGAGATGTCGAAAATGTGTTAGCCAATCAGAGCCCTCGGCGGCCATATTTGTTGACCAATCGGCACAAAAAACACAAACTTTGTAGAGGGCATTGAGTACTTGCTTCCTGTGAAGTTTCGAGAAATTCTGTGCAGCGGTTGCAGAGGAGATGTTGAAAATGTTAAAAGTTTACGCCGGACGGACGGACGACGACGACGACGACGGACGGACGGACGACGGACGGCGCGCTATGACAATAGCTCACTTGAGCTTCGCTCAGGTGAGCTAAAAACAAAAGAAAACCTTCAACTTCGTGGGTACTGTAAACATGGTCATTTTTGCGTTGGGGTAATTTTTGCTATTGTATTAGAACCAGTATAAAGGGTCACTACAGGAAATACTCCCAATTTCCCTAAAATTACCCAAACATGTACTGATGCAATAAACCTTTTTCACATAACTGCGGTCCAGTTGTTTTGGATGGCAAAATAAGAACAGTTCCTGCAATATGACTTCAACGTTCAAGGACAATCACTTTTTAACTGTGACGTCATGAAAGTCGGTACTTGCCGTCCACAAAATGCTAGTCACGCAGTTATGTGAAAAGGGCTAATTGTCATTTCACAAATAACCATGTTTACAGTAAACTATATTGATTGTACAAGCTAAACAACTAACATAATGTGTACTTTGCTATCTATCAATCTATTCATAAACTGACAGAAATTTCAATACAAGTTAATGATACAACTACATGACGTCACTGATTAAGGTATCTTAAGTACAATAGGGCATCTTTCATGCCTGGAAAGGTACTTTAAACCATATATTTTCTGAAAGGCTATAATGCACACAGTTATAATAATAACTTTGGGAGTCAGAAAAACAAAGGGGAATAACTGATAAAGCAGCTAAATAGTCTATTTTCCCTTTATCGTTTATATCATGTACAAAATACCTATTTTGTTCAAGAGTTTTTCTCCTTTGATTTTTAAGACCTGGGAGTCTTATATCTATTACCTTTCAGAAAATATATAGTTTATAGTATCTTACCAGGCATAAAATTTACAATACTTTACAAATGAGATGATTGAATCGCTTTGTAAAATGACTCTATTGTACAACCTATACCTTAAACACTTAGATTTATGTTTTGCTATAGAGTCAAAACAATTGATGACGAACTTCTGACCTCTGGCTTTAAAAATTCATTTTTCTTTCTTCTGATGAGGTTTTCTATAGCGTAAGACGATAATTCTATTTTGCCAATCATAATGATTTTATTGTTCAAGCAATATTCATAAATATTTAATAGGCTTAATTTAAGTACAGGTATGTTATGGACCTTCAAAATAGACCAAAGATTTACATCAAACAGTTCTTACGTAAAATGTAAGATAAACGTTTTTGAGGACAAAACAGTTTTCTGAACTCTTAAAGCCAAATCAAGCCTCAATATTTATGTGGTCTTAGTTTGACCTACATGTATATCAACACAAAATCATTCCATGGAATGCATGTGTCGCCAGCAAAACATAGCGACACTTATGAATCACTTTTATATAGGTTGTGACAGACATCCAAGTGTGACAGACAGATGATAGATGGACAAAGTGATCCGTAAATGTCCCTATGCTTCACAGGCGACACAAAAATCTATTCATGCACAAGCTAAATTGTAATTTTGGTTACTGAAAATTACCCATACCTACACGCTCATAATCTTGTAATAGAATTAATGGGGTATGATGAATCATAACTGACCTTTCAATGCATGTTTAAATCCCGATGATGAGTGTACCATGATGAATTTGGATTTATTTTCTATGAGATTCTTGTATTCCATTTTAACAGCTTGGTGAAACATGTACTCCACAAACTGATCCTACAAATGTAGAAAAGAGAAACTATAAAAACAAAATAAGGCCATACCAAATTAAATTTTGAGTTCGTCAGATTTCCTGCACCTCTTTTTGCAAAATCGATGAATATATACATGTACATGTATATATATATATACATGTATTTGTAAAAACATAATTTTTAATCAGCATCTAAAAATACAAGTAATTGATCAAAAATATATAATTTTTGTATTCCATATTATTTAAAAGTTGGATCCTCTTTTCACATGCAAACAATGTTGAAAATTCATGTGAAAAAAAAAAAACTATGTAGAGCAAGGAACCATATTTCGCCGGTGACCATATTTCGCCGTTTCATAGTTAATATTGCTTCTCCTTTAGTTATCGGAATTGTTTGTAAAGTTATTTTTCTATATCTTATCAAATATGATGGTAGCAGTCATCTTTTTATATATTGTGACATCTCCTGCACTCAATTGTGTTGATAAATACCATAAAATGAGGAAAAATGATGAAGATACCAAATTTTAGACGTAAACATCCGAAATTTTTACGAAAACAAAACAAAGAAAACATTTTATCGTGGATAATTTCTTAGAAGTAGTGGTGACAAAAGATTTCCAGAAAACAAAATCATAATTTTGTCCGTATTGTGTGCAAATAGGATACTTATCAACAAAAACGGCGAAATATGGTCACCCCCGAAAACATGGAAACGAAATATTTTGATGTTTTATAAGGAAACAGTAAACTGGGAAAAATAAATTATTTTTGTAGTATTTCGATCGAGAATGGAGTTAAACTATATTTTAGCAATACCAATCATTGAATTCGCCTCCAAGTATGGAAAATTTCTTGGAAATATACGAAAAATGCGGCGAAATATGGTCACTTGCTCTAATCTAGAACAAACATTCATTTGTGTTTAAAGCCTACCTTTACAAATCCTGGACTGGCTACTAAAACACATTTGACAACTGAAAAATAAGAATAGAAGTAGCGTCAGAGAACTCATAGAATCTTCATTAAATGGTAGAGCGAGAGATTTCACAGAGAACAAATCTTTTATATATACATGAAAAATACATCATGTAATAATATTCATTTTTGAATTCACAGTTCTGTTATAAACATTTCTTGAAATTTCTAAAATGTGGGTCCTGTAGCGTCATATCCCATCCATCCTGCTACGTCTTTCGGTGCATTTTTGGACAAAATAACTTCCACCTTTTTGGCCATATAACATTGTTTAGATTGAGGATCACTGACGAGGGTTAAGTACTTGAAACGTGCATGTCCGGTCCATGCTGTAAATTTGTCTGTTCTTAAATGATGCTATTGAATCTGAAGACATTTAAAATTATTATAGAATGCTGCCTGAATGTTATTGCCCTGCTGTAGAAATGTGCCACTGAAAACATTTTTTGTTTGTGACATCATATGTACATGTACCATGCCCTGGTCAACATATGCAAATTTGCCTTTCCAGGAAGAATATGTCCCAAAGAGGGCAAGGTCAAAGGTCAAGGATTCAAATGAAAGGTAGTTTTCATGTGACGTGTTGTTGACACACTGACATCATGATGTGGCATGGACATTTAACTTACAATTAAATTTGACCTGTCTAAAGAAGCCCGTAATATCCGACAATAGAACTAATTTAGAACATAAAAATTTCACCAACAGAAGAGCAGGAGATGAACTACTATACAAAAAAGTAACAATTATTTTGCCACGGACTAGTTCGAACCAATCAGGGAGCGTAAATTGCATCACGTGCTCGCCATCTAAATTTCTATAGACCGTCAGCAATACCGCCATTGCCGTATAAATGAATGTGCAAGTAAAAGGAGTCGTGAAACGTCAAATTTCTGCAACCAAAACCGAAGCTTTTGGTCCTCGACAAAATAAAACAGCTATTAGGTTTGTTACTGACCGTCCACAGAAATTTGTCGGGTTGATAAAGCCCATAGAAGGCAAGGCGAAGCCTCACCTTATATGGGCTTGATCAACCCATCAAATCTCAGAGTCAATCACAAAGACGGACATTTAGACGGCACAAAAACATATAGAAAGATAGACATATAAATGTACATGTACTGTACATAGAGAGAGATACAAACAGACAGACAGAAATAAAGAGGCATAGACGGAGTGATGCAAGGTTTGTGCAACTGCATTATCAAAGTTGTAATGGATCGATCATTTATTCGTAATGTTATAACAGAACAGTCTTCTAGTACATGTATATGCAATTATCAATCCCTCAATGGACATACAGACAGAGGGACAGTCATGGATCAGTAACTTACCGTCAAAGTTGACATGCCGTAGGACAGCTTGTATGATCTGATCATAGAACCTATTGAGTGCCTAAAAAAGAGATACAGTACATGAAGATAGCAGTGAATGTTGGTCCAGACTCCTGGGAACACATGAAACGAAACATTTCCCAAAGAAATTAAAATTACGATCATGAAATGTTTACAAGAGCAAAATCAATTTCTCACAAGGGACCAAAAATTATAATCATTTGATTATATAATGAACAGACTTGCCAGATGGCATCGATCATTCAGACCGACTATCCATAGCAAAGCACTGGTCCGAACGTAATTTTGCCTGTCAAGACTGACAGACTGATGTTATTGGGAAAGACTGCATACATCAGCATCTTTTCCAGCCTTGTCTTTAGGAATACTGACAAATTCATCCAGATTGATCTCTGTATTCCAAGACTACTCATGCTAATACGAAACTGTCGCCAGTACCAAAATTGTCCAAATAGCAAAGCGCTGTTGCATGTGTTAATGGCCCTGTATGCAGACTTTAAAGTACAACATGTAAATCGCAACTCACAAAGATCCTGTGTTTTTCTCACCTTATCATGTTGGGCACAGCTGCCTTTACGTTTCCTTGGTATATTTGTTTCTAACTTGGCACGTACGAGGGTCATATTGGGCGTGATGAGACAGAGATGGGCGAGGCCCTCCTGCATAACGATGGCCGCTACGTCCGCATGCTGGGTGGGATCACAGGCGTTATCTGTAATGTATATATAACATCAATGTGTGCAATATACATGTAAGGTACAATATAGACAGAGATAGGCAAAGCCTTCCTGCATTACGATGGCCGCTTCATCTGCATGCTGGGTGGGATCACAGGTGTTATCTGTAACGTACATACAATATATGGGTACAATACATCTGACTATCTATACACGGTATAACCAGAATTTTTAGAGAGAGACTAATTTTTACAATTGTCGCAAGTAATTTTAAAACGTGAAAAATTATTATTCTCACAAAATTCATGTATTTCATAGAAAGATATATATCAGTTCCATTTTGTTAATGCTGCACATGTATGCCATGCTTCACTAATATTGTGGATCAAGTGTGTTCATACTATAGAATTTTACCTAAAATTCAATTAAGATTAGTGATGAGCAATCGGACAAATTTTACTATCGATTATCGGGGCACTGTCGGAAACTAACTATTGATTGATTATGGGAACTATCGAATTTTGAAAAAATCATTTTCAAAACTACTGAAATACCACTGAGGATGTAGCCTTTTAACATACACATTCACTGCAAATGCATAGAACTACAATTTCAAACTAAAATCAACAATTTAATTTGTTAATTTTCTTGACCATTATTATTTTTGTACACTCAGCTTGATGTCATTTTGCGCACGTAATCCAGGATAACCACACCGTCTGCTATTTGCGTGGCAGATGGCCGTCCTAAGTCGGCACCGGTTGTCCATTGGTCTCGTTGTTTTATGTGTAGTCTTTTATGTTTCATGTTTCTATGTTGTGAGTTGGTGTTCCTTGTCCCTTTTGTGTCTCTTTCTGTGGGTGTCTGTTCTGTGTTTTTTGCATGGGTGTTTTGGGGTTTTGCTGTGGGTGCTGCAACCTGGTGTTGTTGGAGATCCCCTCCTTTCTTTTATATCTACACTTATTTCGTGTTGCAGTGTGGAGTTGGTAATACAATTCCCCGCGACCCGATGTTTGAAGTGTTTTAATTCCATTTCGTTCTCTAACTTGACTTTGTTGTAGTGTCTTCCATGCAGGATCTCTACTCACCCTTCTATGATCATCTCACTATGGCATTTTTAAGGTCGCCTCGTATTAAACTTACTTCTTTGAGATTACCCTCTATCACTACAGTAACTTTTCCATCATCGACTTTTAACAGTAATAAACTTTTTTCCTCACCCAGAGTACTTCTTTCACCTCTTAAATTTAAATCCCGTAGACGTATTACACCTACTTCTCCATCTGCAGGCTCTACATTTAACAACAAACATAGAGGGTTCTCAGCAGTTTCTACGTGCAAAGGGAAAAGATGCGGTATGTGTCCGCTCATCAATTGCAATTCCACAATTAAATCAAGTGTTAACGGGCAGACTTTTAAAATTCAGATTGAAAACGACATCGATTGATCGTACCAAGATGTCATTTATGTTATAACATGAAACGCTAGGGGATGTGGCGCCCAATATGTTGGAGAAACAGGTCAGGCCTTAAAATCTCGTTTTAGAAGTCATTCGTATCAGATAAGAAACTCACATCACAAAAAACAAAGAAATTTCCTTTATAATCACTTCGTTAAATACAATCATTCCATTTCGGATATAACTATTACACCGGTTCAGTCTTTTTCTAAACTTAAAAATCTTAGTAAAACGGAAATTAAAAAACGCCGACTACAAGCTGAACTTGCCTGGATCACAAAACTCCAAACCGCGTACCCCCTTGGTTTAAACGATTAAATTTATGGACAAGGAAATATTTCCTCGACGTCAACTAATATTAATGTATTTTCAATCCGCCCAAACACTAAACGGAAGCATAGGTCTCACGGAAGACGACGAAACCGAAAACTCAGAATAAAATCTAGATTACACCGTACCCTCAACGATCTTCTGATCATTGCACGCAACGGCGGCAGACATGAACTGCTTCATGCTCTCTCATCAGTTCCAGCAGTTCAATTGAAATCTATCTTGGATGAAGCACTGGTTGCATTCTTAAGACATACTGATTGATTCAGACTTAATATCATTGTTGCATTCGCACAGAATAAACTTTTTCCAGTTGTTAAAAACATCCCACCTAAAAAACGATTCATAAAAATTTCATTTATTAACAAAGGATTCTATCTTCTTAACATCTCTAATGTTTTTCGGGATCATCGTGTTCAAAGTGCCATTCCTCAATATTTTGAAAATTTAGAACCTCCTCTTATTTGTTACAAATATAAGAGACCTATTCGAAATTTCGTTTTTAACTACAACAAAGTTACATCAGATCCTAAAATACTTGAATCATGTCCTGCTTCTTGAGAATGTGCAACATCTGAATATCTATATAAACCAGCTGGTCATATTATTACAGGTGACTTTTCAATTATCCAAGACAAGCAGCTCCGTGGTCTTCTCAAAAAAGGACCTAAGTATAGAATCCCATCCAAGATAGATTTTATTAAATGTCGCGAAGTACTAAAGGAAGCCTTAGATAACTATACCAAACGATGGTGTAAATCGGAAGGAGTCGAATCGCATTCTCTGAATGACTGGAAAAACCTCATTTTGGACATTACTGACATTCGAATAGACAACTTCCACAAAAATCCTCATCTTTTTGAAAATCCAAGTTCTAGATCTCAAAGATATTTTAAATCCAAATTACGTAATTTACATGAAAAATTTGTCTTCGCTCCTGCAGATAAAGCAGCCAACAACACCATAATCATATGAAAACTTTACTATATATCAACTTTAGTTTCGGAACTTTCGTCTACAAATACTTATATTAAAAGCAATGAAAGTGTCCCCAACGTTTTGAGCAAACATAACAGTGAAATTTCTTCATTCAACATCCCTATTTCTAAATTGGATCTTCCTACAATATACTGCATACCAAAACTGCACAAATCTCCTTACAAATTTAGATACATTGCTAATTCTAGCAACTGCTCAACTACAAGTTTGTCTAGACATCTGACGTCAGCCCTCACGGCGGTAAAGGAACACGTTGCAAAATATTGTGAAACTGTTCTTAACAGGAATGATGTAAATTTATTTTGGTCTATAAAAAATTCCGGGGATGTGATTGACAAGATAAAATCTAGAAATTTTCAAGCCAATACGATTGCTTCATACGATTTTTCAAATATGTACACCACGCTTCCTCACGACAAGATCAATGATCAATTGTCCAAACTCATTAAATGGTGCTATAATCGAGAGGGGAAAACTTATATTTGTACATCTGAATCAAAGGGTTTCTTCTCCGCTACAGAATACAAATCATACAAATCATGGACATGTAGCGACCTGTGTAGTGCCTTGTCCTTCCTCTTGGACAACATTTATGTAAGATTTGGTGAGAATCTCTACAAGCAGGTTGTAGGGATTCCTATGGGTACAAATTGTGCGCCTCTTGTTGCAGATTTATTTTTATACACATATGAGAAAGAATTTATTCAAAATCTTCAAAAGCAAAGAAAACATGATGATGTGAAATGCTTCATTGGTACTTCTAGGTACCTGGATGATATTCTGACTATCGATAATCCTGTTTTTGAAAAGTATAAAGATGTTATTTATCCACAAGAATTGACTCTAAACAAGGCAAACTTTACAGACACTGAAACACCATTTTTGGACCTAAATATCAAAATTGTCAATGGACAAATTCATACAAGTGTATATGACAAACGAGATGATTTTGGATTCAACATAGTAAATTTCCCCTGGCTTGACGGTGATGTCCCTAGATTACCGTCATACGGTATCTACATTTCACAGCTCATCCGGTATGCTAGAGCATGTACTGATGTTTTGGATTTTCATAATAGAAATCTACAAATTACAAAGAAACTTTTAGGTCAAGGTTTTCGCTTTCACAAACTAGTAAAGACTTTCTGGAAATTTTACAAAAATTATGATCAACTTCTTTTGAAATTCGGACCCATACAAGCAACGGAGTATATTACTTTAGGTATTTCACAACCTGCATTTTATGGTGACATAATTAACAAAATAAGAAGGATCAAAGGTAGACAGCATATGTATCGAAAATGCGTCAGAGTCATCAAACGCCTTTTATACCGTGGATATGATCCTAATGTCACCAGACGGACACTAAGCTTGGTACTTGACCAATATACAGTCTTGTACGGGCGCATTCTTATGACTTGCACTCTGACTGACTGTAACGACGGGACTCCATGACGGGCCCTGTCCAAACCTCCTTAGAGAAGACAGGGCCCCGACCACCTGTCCTCTCTGAATGTCAGTCGGACTCCTCGGGTGATAACATATATGAGCTCGCTTCAGCCGGCAGAGCACGGACTATATTACGCACGTCCTCTTTTTATATCCATTTACATATTCATCTGTGTTGCTTGGACCCCTGTGTTTTACGGTCTTGTTTGTGTGTGGTCATCTAACAGTGAGGAGGTTGTTTTACACCATAATTGTGCGTTCTTCGAGACCTCTGGGAAATCGGAATAGTGGGAGGGTTGTGCGCACGTAATCCAGGATAACCACACCGTCTGCTATTTGCGTGGCAGATGGCCGTCCTAAGTCGGCACCGGTTGTCCATTGGTCTCGTTGTTTTATGTGTAGTCTTTTATGTTTCATGTTTCTATGTTGTGAGTTGGTGTTCCTTGTCCCTTTTGTGTCTCTTTCTGTGGGTGTCTGTTCTGTGTTTTTTGCATGGGTGTTTTGGGGTTTTGCTGTGGGTGCTGCAACCTGGTGTTGTTGGAGATCCCCTCCTTTCTTTGATTACTTTTCACAAAAACAATTTTGTTATAGTTACCTTTTATCTCTGAGCGACAATCCATTGTCAATTTTAATATCGGTTATGGAAAATCAAAGGGGTTTAAACGATCGACTATCGAAAGTTGGCAACTATCTTCACATCGCTAATTAAGATAGGTACAAAACAAACACATTACATGTACATTTAGTTCATAATTTTGATAACCTGAAAAATTTTACTCGCAAAATTAAATACACCCAATTTTACACTAAAATCACGAAATTTGATTCTCAGGAAACATTCTGATAATAAGGTTTTGAAATAGTGATCCAAACGATAACATACATTCATAGCATATGCTACTAGTATTTATTCATACATTAGGCCATTTCTTGTTTTTATTCTGTTTTGCGTCCTTTTGAAATTGAGAAAGCTACCAGCCAGCCAGGAAGAAAAACAAACAAGCATATAAAACAAAGTTGCAATTTCATATTATGTAACTATTTGAAATCTCACAGAAACTTGTTTTATTTGATTGTTAATGATTTTAGTCAGCAATAGAATAATTATAATGCAATGTCTTGAATCATTGCAGTACTTTTACATTTTTACATGAAATATACAAAAAAAAAAAAAACGTTCTGGTTTTTGTAGAAAATACACTTAATTGACAAAAGATTTTTCTTATTTTAATTTTGTTTTGTTTTGTTACTTTGGGCTCCAAACCTACCCGCACGAGGAGGCAAAACAGAAAATAACAAAGAAATGGCCTTACCTTCATGCTGAGTGTACAAATCAAACTTGAACTGTGTAAATCATTGATACTGAAGGATATAATCATACGCACTGGTATGTGGGTACCCGATGGTACGTGCATCTGTTTACACCAGTGATTATATACATGTACTAGTTTTCTAAGAGAGTAGCAGATTTTCCAGTAGATTCAATGGGCTGACAGACACCAGTCATCACAAAGTTTCGCGATATTTTCATTGTGATGTCAAAATAAAAGGCATGACAACACATCAAGGTGCTTCACGACGGTGCGATCAGATGTGATGTCACAATGGAAAATTTTGCCAAATGATGTGATGTCTGGTGTCTGTGTGTATAAAAGCAAGGTTCGGAACGGTAATAATAATTATGTCATCTGGAAAATGGACTATTAGTACAATGGTTTTGCTCTGACCCCTGGGTGTTCAATGATTTACTCACCTATTCTTTCCAAGCATATACTGTCCCATTCCTGTTTTCCTAGAGTAAATTTCCTATTTAATTCCAAATCTAAAGTATGGTATGCTCCCATCTGTAATATACGAACATTAATCATTCATATAAGTTTTAGTCTTTTATGATCAACAAACAGGATCAATATGTAAACAAACACTCAAAAAAATTTTATCTTTTCGACATACAGCGTTAGTTCCAGTTTGGATGGTATCTCACGTTAACTAACAAGTTAAAAGTCATGTTTGTAAAACATTAATGCCCCCCTACCCCTTCTGTGATTAAAGTCCGTCACAACTTTATACTTGATTTTCATTTGATGTGTCTGTACACAAAATTTCATTTCAATATGTGAATCCACTCCAGAGGTATTGAACAGAAACTGATGTCGTGGACCGACCGACGGACTGATAGACAGAAAGTCAGACAGCGGCAAAGCAATATGTCCCCTCTTCTTCAAAGGGGGGCATAAAAATTTTTGATTGAACCCAAATATGAACTTGACCTAGATTTTTATTTGATGTGTCTGAAAACAAAATTTCATTTCAATATGTAACTCCACTCAAGAGATATTGAACGGAAACCCTGAAATTTTGGTATTTTTTGAAGTGCAAGGGGCATAACTCTGTCAAAATCTTGTTCATCGGACCTAAATATGAACTTGACCTAGTAGATTTTCATTTGATGTGTCTGTATACAAAATTTCATTTCAATATGTAACTCCACTCAAGAGATATTGAAAAGAAACCCTGAAGTTTTGGTATTTTTCAAAGTGCAAGGGGCATAACTCTGTCCAAATTTTTTTGATTGGACCTAAATATGAACTTGACCTAGATTTTCATTTGATGTGTCTGTATACAAAATTTCATTTCTATATGTAACTCCACTCAAGAGATATTGAACGGAAACCCTGAAATTTTGGTATTTTTCGAAGTGCAAGGGGCATTACTCTGTCAAAGTTTTGTTGATTGGACCCAAATAAGAACTTGACCTAGATTGTCATTTGATGTATCCGTATACAAAATTTCATTTCAATATGTAACTCCACTCAAGAGATATTGAACGGAAACCCTGAAGTTTTGGTATTTTTCGAAGTGCAAGGAGCATTACTCTGTCAAAATTTTGTTGATTGGACCCAAATAAGAACTTGACCTAGATTTTCATTTGATGTGTCTGTATACAAAATTTCATTTCAATATGTAACTCCATTCGAGGGATATTGAACAGAAACCCTGAAATTTTGGTATTTTTCAAAGTGCAGGGGGCATAACTCTGTCAAAATTTTTTCGATCGGACCTTAATACGAACTTGACCTGGATTTTCATTTGATCTATCCGTATACAAAATTTCATTTCAATATGTAACTCCACTCAAGAGATATTGAAAAGAAACCCTGAAGTTTTGGTATTTTTCAAAGTGCAAGGGGCATAACTCTGTCCAAATTTTTTTGATCGGACCCAAATATGAACTTGACCTAGATTTTCATTTGATGTGTCTGTATACAAAATTTCATTTCTATATGTAACTCCACTCAAGAGATATTGAACGGAAACCCTGAAATTTTGGTATTTTTCGAAGTGCAAGGGGCATTACTCTGTCAAAGTTTTGTTGATTGGACCCAAATAAGAACTTGACCTAGATTGTCATTTGATCTATCCGTATACAAAATTTCATTTCAATATGTAACTCCACTCAAGAGATATTGAAAAGAAACCCTGAAGTTTTGGTATTTTTCAAAGTGCAAGGGGCATAACTCTGTCCAAATTTTTTTGATCGGACCTTAATATGAACTTGACCTAGATTTTCATTTGATGTGTCTGTATACAAAATTTCATTTCTATATGTAACTCCACTCAAGAGATATTGAACGGAAACCCTGAAATTTTGGTATTTTTCGAAGTGCAAGGGGCATTACTCTGTCAAAGTTTTGTTGATTGGACCCAAATAAGAACTTGGCCTAGATTGTCATTTGATGTATCCGTATACAAAATTTCATTTCAATATGTAACTCCACTCAAGAGATATTGAACGGAAACCCTGAAATTTTGGTATTTTTCGAAGTGCAAGGGGCATTACTCTGTCAAAATTTTGTTGATTGGACCCAAATAAGAACTTGACCTAGATTTTCATTTGATGTGTCTGTATACAAAATTTCATTTCAATATGTAACTCCATTCAAGAGATATTGAACAGAAACCCTGAAATTTTGGTATTTTTCAAAGTGCAGGGGGCATAACTCTGTCAAAATTTTTTCGATCGGACCTTAATACGAACTTGACCTGGATTTTCATTTGATGTGTCTGTATACAAAATTTCATTTCAATATGTAACTCCATTCGAGAGATATTGAACGGAAACCCTGAAATTTTGGTATTTTTCAAAGTGCAAGGGGCATAACTCTGTCAAAAATTTTTTGATCGGACCCAAATATGAACTTGACCTAGATTTTCATTTGATGTGTCTGTATACAAAATTTCATTTCAATATGTAACTCCATTCAAGAGATATTGAACAGAAACCCTGAAATTTTGGTATTTTTCGAAGTGCAAGGGGCATTACTCTGTCAAAATTTTGTTGATTGGACCCAAATAAAAACTTGACCTAGATTTTCATTTGATGTGTCTGTATACAAAATTTCATTTCAATATGTAACTCCACTCAAGAGATATTGAAAAGAAACCCTGAAGTTTTGGTATTTTTCAAAGTGCAAGGGGCATAACTCTGTCCAAATTTTTTTGATCGGACCTTAATATGAACTTGACCTAGATTTTCATTTGATGTGTCTGTATACAAAATTTCATTTCTATATGTAACTCCACTCAAGAGATATTGAACGGAAACCCTGAAATTTTGGTATTTTTCGAAGTGCAAGGGGCATTACTCTGTCAAAGTTTTGTTGATTGGACCCAAATAAGAACTTGACCTAGATTGTCATTTGATGTATCCGTATACAAAATTTCATTTCAATATGTAACTCCACTCAAGAGATATTGAACGGAAACCCTGAAATTTTGGTATTTTTTGAAGTGCAAGGGGCATTACTCTGTCAAAATTTTATTGATTGGACCCAAATAAGAACTTGACCTAGATTGTCATTTGATGTGTCTGTATACAAAATTTCATTTCAATATGTCACTCCATTCAAGAGATATTGAACAGAAACCCTGAAATTTTGGTATTTTTAAAAGTGCAGGGGGCATAACTCTGTCAAAATTTTTTTGATCGGACCTTAATACGAACTTGACCTGGATTTTCATTTGATGTGTCTGTATACAAAATTTCATTTCAATATGTAACTCCACTCAAGAGATATTGAACAGAAACCCTGAAATTTTGGTATTTTTCGAGGTGCAAGGGGCATTTCTCTGTCAAAATTTTGTTGATTGGACCCAAATAAGAACTTGACCTAGATTTTCATTTGATGTGTCTGTATACAAAATTTCATTTCAATATGTAACTCCATTCAAGAGATATTGAATGGAAACCCTGAAATTTTGGTATTTTTCGAAATGCAAGGGGCATAACTCTGTCAAAATTTTTTTGATCGGACCCAAATATAAACTTGACCTAGATTTTTGTTTGATGTGTCTGTATACAAAATTTCATTTCAATATGTAACTCCATTCAAGAGATATTGAACGGAAACCCTGAAATTTTGGTATTTTTCGAAATGCAAGGGGCATAACTCTGTCCAAATTTTTTTGATCGGACCCAAATATGAACTTGACCTAGATTTTTGTTTGTGTGTCTGTATACAAAATTTCATTTCAATATGTAACTCCATTCAAGAGATATTGAACGGAAACCCTGAAATTTTGGTATTTTTCAAAATGCAAGGGGCATAACTCTGTCAAAATTTTTTTGATTGGACCCAAATATGAACTTGACCTAGATTTTTGTTTGATGTGTCTGTATACAAAATTTCATTTCAATATGTAACTCCATTCAAGAGATATTGAATGGAAACCCTGAAATTTTGGTATTTTTCGAAATGCAAGGGGCATAACTCTGTCAAAATTTTGTTGATTGGACCCAAATAAAAAATTGACCTAGATTGTCATTTGATCTATCCGTATACAAAATTTCATTTCAATATGTAACTCCACTCAAGAGATATTGAACGGAAACCCTGAAATTTTGGTATTTTTCGAAGTGCAAGGGGCATTACTCTGTCAAAATTTTGTTGATTGGACCCAAATAAGAACTTGACCTAGATTTTCATTTGATGTGTCTGCATACAAAATTTCATTTCAATATGTAACTCCATTCAAGAGATATTGAACAGAAACCCTGAAATTTTGGTATTTTTCGAAGTGCAAGGGGCATTACTCTGTCAAAATTTTGTTGATTGGACCCAAATAAGAACTTGACCTAGATTTTCATTTGATGTGTCTGTATACAAAATTTCATTTCAATATGTAACTCCATTCAAGAGATATTGAATGGAAACCCTGAAATTTTGGTATTTTTCGAAATGCAAGGGGCATAACTCTGTCAAAATTTTGTTGATCGGACCCAGATATGAACTTGACCTAGATTTTTGTTTGATGTGTCTGTATACAAAATTTCATTTCAATATGTAACTCCATTCAAGAGATATTGAACGGAAACCCTGAAATTTTGGTATTTTTCGAAATGCAAGGGGCATAACTCTGTCAAAATTTTTTTGATCGGACCCAAACATAAACTTGACCTAGATTTTTGTTTGATGTGTCTGTATACAAAATTTCATTTCAATATGTGAATCCATTCCAGAGATATTGAACGGAAACTGATATCGCGGAACGACCGACAGACCGACCGACAGCGGCAAACCTATATGTCCCCTCTTCTTCGAAGGGGGGCATAATTAACGTCATCAAGTGCTATGGAAACCAGCATAAAATTCAAGGAAAACAATATTGCCTCAAATAAGAGTTTCATTATATCATGGTGCTGTCACATCAGATTCTGTTCCAAACAGTAAGTAACTCTGTAACTGAAAATACGAAGTTGGTTTTTTGTTAATTATTTCATTAAATTATAACTATGAATGAGTATGCAGTCATATTGTATTAAATTTAACAAATAAATACAACAAATAAAATAACTATAATAGAATCCATCACCAAATGTGATCAGAGACAACATCAAGGAAATCTAATCAGGATGTCACGGACTTGAACCAGGACAATGATTTCAAATTTGATTTTCATGTCCCAGATCATGTCTGGTGTTTATTTATCACCCACTGTCTAAAAGCATTAAAAATAGCAATCCAAGGAATGCTTGTGTCGCCTGCGAAGCGGTTTGATTATTATTCTAGAAAGTGGAACAAAATTATTGGTATCAGTAGAAAAGTCTTGTCAAATGAAATTCATTTGAAATATCAGACCTCTTAATTACAAATTGTCATTTCATCTTATCTCATTTTATCATGGTCATTCTCAAATTTTCAGAAATGAGTGTAAATCATCTAGGTCAAGGTCACTACGTAAAAATTGGTAACAAAAAGGTGTCATCATAAGAAATATTTTAAAAGACCTATCACCTACCAGTTAAAAAATATATACAACCTTAAAAAAGAAGGTCAAATAGCTAGGTAAAGGTCAAAAGGTAAAACATTATGGTATGTGTAGAATGGCATTGTTACAAGAAAAATACATGTGAAATATCAAAGCCCTATCACCTACCAATCAAAAGATATAGCCAATATTACTTTTCTTGAAAAGTAGGTCAAATATCTAGATCAAGGTCAAAAGGTCATATATTAAGGTCTGTGTAGAAAGGTCTTGTCACAAGGAATACACATGTGAAATACCAAAGCCATATCACTTACCAATCAAAAGATATATCCATTCTTAATTTTTTGGAAAAGTAGGTCAAATATGTAGGTCAAGGCCAATAGGTCAAAAATTATGATATGTGTAGGAAGGTCTTGTCACAAGGAATACACATGTGAAATATCAAAGCCCTATCACTTACCAATCAAAAGATATAGCGAATCTTATCTTTTTTTCAAAAGTAGGTCAAATATCTAGGTCAAGGTCACAAGGTCAAAAATTATAGTATGCGTAGAAAGGTCTTGCCACAAGGATTGCACATGTGAAATATCAAAGTCCTAACACTTACCAATCAAAAGATATATCCATTCTTAATTTTTTTGAAAAGTAGGTCAAATATGTAGGTCAAGGTCACTAGGTCAAAAATTATGGTATGTGTAAGAAGGTCTTGTCACAAGGAATACACATGTGAAATATCAAAGCCCTATCACTTACCAATCAAAAGTTATGGGCTGTGACACCCAAAGTGTGACAGACAGACAGACGGACGGACTGACAGACGGACGGACGGACAGACGGACAACGGACAAAGTGATCCCTAAGTGTCGCTGTGCTTCGCAGGCGAAAATATTTTTGAAAAGTAGGTCAAATATGTAGGTCAAGGTCACTAGGTCAAAAATTATGGTATGTGTAAGAAGGTCTTGTCACAAGGAATACACATGTGAAATATCAAAGCCCTATCACTTACCAATCAAAAGTTATGGGCTGTGACACCCAAAGTGTGACAGACAGACAGACGGACGGACTGACAGACGGACGGACGGACAGACAGACGGACAGACGGACAACGGACAAAGTGATCCCTAAGTGTCGCTGTGCTTCGCAGGCGACACAAAAATGGGAGATTTTATGTATTCTTTTTTTTATATTTTGATCGACTAGAGCAGCAATCATGCATAATGTCACAATTTACTTAGCATTAAAGCACACGAGAAAATGTTACCTTACCCCGTAAGGGTAAGACAAAGAAATATTTTTCCAGTGTTTTTATAGATATTCCTGTCCAATATAGGAGAATAAGAATTCTTTATTCTCTGCATTCCAGCTGACGGCTGACAAGATGTGTTACACTTGAAAAACACTATGTGGGAGCAACCAAGGTCAAAGTCACAATGTACCTTGGTACCAACGGAAAGGTCTAATCACAAGGAATCAAGAAGAAAATATGAAATTGTTATCATGGTTATCACTAACTGTTCATAAGTTAATTATGTGCAAGGTTAAGTCTAGGAAAACTGGACAGACAAGACAAAAACAATATTCCCACTAATCTTCAATGGGTACTGGTGTCAGAACAGTTTCCGTACAGTAGCACTTTCCGGACAGCCACCCTTTTCAAGTACTTTGAAGGAAATTATTAAAAAGAATTTGTGACAATTTTGTAGATTTTTAAATGTAGAATTCAAATCACAAATCATATAAACAAAACTTTGCATCTAAGTTGCTTTATCACACCATCTTTTTACTCCTTTCAGCCCCGTTTAATATCACGCACCGGGAGAAGTCGCCGAGAACCATACTATTTTAATCTACATGATTTGAGAAGTTTCGGTTCTAGTTTCAAAATTATTTTTACACAGTCATTTGTAGAAAAGATTGAAAAAAAAACCGATATCTTAAAATCATCCAGTTTGGGCTGAAATTGATCGAGATTGACAGATTTAAAATCATGTGTCCGGAAACTGTTCCAGTGATTTGCAAAAAATGGCCAAAATATAGGGTCATAAAATCGGTCAAGAAACCATATTTCTTGAGAGATTTAATATTTTCTTTCAACATGAGTATCTATGGGAAGGGCATAGCATTATTTGAAAGAAATATGAATGTTTTCCATTCACGGACGGAGGAGTTATCCCCGAAAAACCTTCAAAATCGTCCGGAAACTGTTCCGACACCAGTAGGCATAATAGCTAGAAATGAAAATGATGAAAATGAAATGTATGGTTTCGTTTTCCTATACATGTTTACATCACATGTTAGAATCGACAATTGTCGCCCATAGCACTGAGGGACAGCAGTCGAAGGGTTAAAATAAGATCATTACATACGTGACCCATCATCCAAACATACTGACCTTGACATACTGGTTCTCCTGTATATTACGACCTTTGACCCTCAGTACACATCCCTGCGTATCAAAGTCTATGGTCTCCACTCGTATTGTGAGCGTTGTTCGTACTTTGTTTACACTTACACTCCCTGTGGCTGACTCATTTTGAACTTTTCTGTAAAGAGACGTAAAAAGATGAATTACTGACCTACTTGATTCAAAACAAATTGTTACGAAAATATTCTGAAAGTGGTTAAGAAAAAGTCTAAACAAAATTTATTCACTTAGCAAAAAAGTCTCTCTTTGCACAAAATTCTTTGAACAATAGCTGTTATAACTTATGCATGTTATGCGCAGTTCATCAGTAATTGTAACCATGCATGTTGAATCTAAACACCTGATCATGCTGATAGTCAGTAATTTTTTTGCCTTTTTTGAAAACCATCCCTACCCTCTTATTTGGGAAAGTATGCGACATTTTTGGATAAATTGGGAAATCTCAGACCTAAGCTACCGTGTGCTTCTTATATTTTACACTCAAAAACTTATGAAAATCATTCATCAAAAAAGTTTAGGTAATTTAACGTGCTCAAACTATCATTACATATACATTCAATTTTCGAAATAGATTTGTATTGCAAATCATTAATATTTCAATAGGAAAATCATGGGACTTTCACATTAGGAATTCATACCTCATATTTTGGGAAAATAAAGCCAAATTTTGAAAGGGGAAACCACCTATATTCACTGGTAAATTGGGCCAAAAAAGTCACTGATGGTTGTAGATGTACTAAATTTATCACTAATTAGAACCAATTTTGTAATTCATCACCAATCATTTACACCGTACCTGATGGTTGTTGAGCGAAGTTCATCGCCAATCATAACAAGGTTATAGGCATGCCACATGTCCTCTGGTTCATCAGGTATCAGGGTGACACACCTAAAAAAAACATATTTTTTAATAATTAAATCTGCCCTGGAAAAGTTGAATTTTGAAAATGGAAATTTTGAGAATTTTTTTCTTAAACTTGACACCTATCACTGGTGTAAAGCAGATGCACATACCATCGGGTACCTATATCCCGTCATGGCGACAGGCGATGCTGATTCGTATGTTTACATCCTTCAATGTCAATGAGTTACACAGTTCATGTTGGATTTGTGCAATCTACGTGAAGATTAAGTTTAGATCAAGAAATGGTAATATGCATATAATCATAAAAATCCACTTAGAACACTATTTTTAAACCGAATCAAAATGACGACAATGTAGGTACCGGGCATTCCTTGATGTAGGTACCACAAATCATTGCTCAAACACTGGTACCTACTTCCTTGTCACTTTCATGATCTCAACATACACTGTATATTTTAAAACCAATTATGAAATTGCTTTATTCAAATTCAAATTCTTTATTGGCGAAACACATTTTTCATGTTTTTATAAATGGTCATTGCCCATGAAATACAAAAACAGTAATTGAGGTATTTCCAGCGTTTATCCATACATAATCTTCACATTGAGTTAGGATGTAAACATACGAATCGGCATCGCCTATTGCCATGACGGGATGTAGGTACCCGATAGTATGTGCATCTGCTTTACACCAGGGACCTATACCAGATCCCATCAGAATCTAAAGTTATACTAGATGAGGTTTGCATAATTTTCAGAGTTTACGAAAAGTGCCGGATTACCGGCGATCTCCGGTGGATTTTTAGAATGTCCTACGGTTTCTAGTTTCTTCATCTTGCTTTCTGCAGACAGCAATGCAGTTCATCCTTGAACTTCGTCTACTGACGTGTGATCGACTTACTACGTCACACGTCTTGGAAGTGTGTACACATGTGGGTGACCTAGATTTTGACATAATTAAACACTGGGGGTAGATGGCGTCGTTTGATAATGGATACATCATAATCCATGTTTTGAATCTGTCTTACAGCAATAAATAAAATGGGCATTTCATCAGAAATTAATCTGTGTAAGTTCTAAAGTCACGTGATAGGCTCTTGCGTTTATCGAGAAATAAAGCAACAGTTGGTTTAGTACCTTTATATAAGGGAAACGCAGTAGGAATGTAAATATTTCAATATAACACGAAGTACAAGGATATTACAAGGGATTTATACTGTGCAGGGTTCTCATTAAGAGTCGGCGACCGGCGATTTCTCGCCTCCTACTTTGGGTAAAATCGCCGCCTACTTTCCGTAAAAAAGTGTTGTATTTCAATGTCAATTTTAGATTTTCTTTAAGTATGAAAACTGAACGCTTACTAAAGAAAATTACGTTGTCCTTTAAAAAGCTGTCACTATACAAGGTATGCGATAAATATTTCCGTAACTATACAGCGAGAAACTATTGATTTCAACGCGGCCTGACGGGTCATTTTACGGCAACGTTTATTAAAGAAGCATAATAGGACGATTAGATCTCAACTTTTCAATCCTGTAAATAAGATTTTTTTAATACGAAAATTGTATAATTATTGTCCACGCGAAACACGTGTCACGGACAATCAACGGCCGGTCTTTCGCGTGTGAACATCATACGCAAGTTCATATTATTTTCTTTTCTACCTCGGTATATTTTCTGTATGTAAACAACATACTAATAATTATATGAACAATATCAACAATTCATTGTAGTATTGAGTCTATTGATGCATCCACAAGCAGTGGCGGATCCAGCGCCCCCTTTGCCTGGGGGTCAATGGGCGAATTTTGCCGATTTTTACTGAAAATGAGCCAAAAGATACCTGTTTTTGGAAAATTTTGGGTCAGTGCCGGGGGGGGGGGGGGGGGGGGGGGGGGGGGGGAGAGGAAAATGTTTTTCATTTAAAAGAGGAGAGCCATAAAAATACATCAAAGTACCAATATTATGACTGATAGTTCAAAACTTCCATGGGCGAAAAGGGGGGGTTGACTAAACGTAAGATTTATTTTTCATGTACATGATGTAGGAATCAGAAAGCTATTGAGTTAGTTTACAATCTATTTGGATAGAAAGAAAACATTTATTTCACAATATACTAGGAAATTCCTAGCATTTCTCTTATACTATTATAAATCATGAGAATGCTAGTGATGAAAATTGTTCTCGAAACACATGTTATAAAAGTACTATTGAAGGAAAAAATCTTTAGTATTTTTTTTTACTGTCTAGATGGCTGGAAATGCCCTCCATTGCCTTGTAAATTTCAAAAAATGTATACTCGATTTTATGGTATTTAACAGCAATTCTCTGTAACCATCAACCTTAATGTGGCACGCATGGTGACCAATCGTGAAGAAATTTTATATACATCATCGTTGAAACCTGGTAAGAAAAATGTTAATGGGAACCATATTCCTCGGTGACCCGTAACCATGGAAACGCAGTTTCAATCTCAGATTTGTGCTTATACAGCGATTTTAGCTAAAAGTCTCCTGAAAAATCAATTGTATGTTAAAAAGAACTTATTTGTCGTCAATACTGATATATAGCTCGTATTCTAAAAGTATTTATAGTCAAACCCAAAAATTAACTCCCTACATGGTTAAAATAATGAAAAAATTGCAATGGCATATGCAGTTCTTAGTATAATTCCTGAAGCAAATACCAAGAAAAGCAGCCATGCCAGTAGAATGTAAACATAAAAAAAAATTAAACTAAACGTATATTTTCAAAATTTCCAAAAATATTTTTGGGGCTATTTGAAATTACTTCAGGAATAGACAATTAATTCCATAAAAGTGTACTATTTATAGGAAAAGGGGATTTCCCAAATGAGAACTCTCTAGGACGGAGGAAGGAAACTTATTAAACAGTCAATATGGAGAACGATTTTGCTCGTCTGCTGAAGGTAATAATAGTAATTTGTTGATTTTGATACTTATATTTATACATTTTTTATACTAATCATCGGTGGATTTTATACCGATATATATACATGATGTATTTCATTTCCTTCTATCCATGTGTCTATTAATTACTGTACTGGCAGAAGTAAATGGCGTGCCAATTCAAATGCAAAGCTGAGATTGTTGACTGTTCGTCGGAGAAGTGCCTTTTATCAGAAAAAGATGAACTAGAGAAAAATATTGTTTATACCGAGTGTGGACTTTTGCCTTCTCCATATTTAAATTTAACAATATGTTCTAGCCATTTTTTGTACTTCTTGGATGTTAACCAGAAAAGAGGTCGCACTACATTCAGGGATCCTCATTCTAATTGGTTGCAGTATGTGGAAGGTCAATGTCATTAATAAGGTCAAGGTCGCATAATGTATATTGTGAAGGAAACTGATGTCTTCATAGCATTTATTTTCTGAAATAAAGCCGCATTTGACAGTTTTGTTGCCATGGCAACCACTTTTGTTTTAATTGAAATGTTGTATTTATCATATGAATTGATTAATTAATCATTGGGAATAATTTTTGTTATAAATAAAAGAAATTTATTAATGAAACTTAACCAAATTTGTTGTTTTTATCTATGAAATTGTGGAAAATCAGGGGTTTTGTTTCCATGGTTACTACTAATATACTCAATAGCCCCAAAAATATTATTCCATATAATGATACTATAGAGTGTCTTCTTTAAAGAGAATATAATGTTGGTTAACAGAATGGCTGCAAAAGAGAACAAAAATTGCTTTAAAACTTGCATTGATTTGTGCAATTTTGAGACCTTCCCCGGGACCCTCTTTAAGTATGCTAGTGGATTGAATACAACTCATCAGGTGAAATATTTAAATTCATATAATGATTCTCTTTTGTTAACCTAACAAATATATATATTCAAATTTAGAAAAAAAAAATAGTACGGTTTTTATAATTGCCTAAAAATTCATTAATTTTTATGGTTCCAGGCCTTCATTTTGGAGGGAAAATCTTTTCGAGCCGTTACCATGGCAACCGGTGCACGTGGACAGCAAAGGACATTATTTCTTTCATTGCTGTTCAAAACAATGTAACTTGTAACTTGCAAAATTTAGTCATATTCTGAGACCATGCGTGCCACACCCCCATTGTAGAAAGGTTGATATATACAGAGAATTGCTGTTAATTTTTATAGAGTCTAAATGGCGGGAAATTTTCCGGGGGGGGGGGGGGGGGGGGTGGGGGGGGGGTGGGGAGGGGGTGGGGGTGGGGAGGGGGGGGTGGGGAGGGGGTGGGGAGGGGGGGCATGCCCCCAGAACCCCCTAGAGGTCTCGCGCCTTTAGCGCTCGCATCCTTTGATTGCCTCCTACTTTTTCTTTATTCACCTCCTACTTCCAAACTCTATGAGAACCCTGCACTGTGTTGAGAAATACATATGTGATATACCTTTTGTCCAGTAATTTTATTTGTCTAATATTTAGACACGCTACCAGGATCGCAAAGGCCACGTTACATAACATTGTACTGTAAAATCTTCTACAAAATGTACAATGATAGATCATGATAGATATTGCAGTGAAATCACTGTGTGTCCAGTATACATGGTATACTGTAGTTTTCAGCGTGACATCAAGATAGAGTCATTTTACAGTAATGGCTAATCTGCGAGTAATTAATGAACAATAGAATGCTTGCACGCCCAATTTATTCATATTTTCTAAATGAATTCTTGCGAAATTGTATCCCAGCCCATGATGGTTAATATAGAGATACTGACTATATGCCGCTACGTGTCATGGACATTTACATGTAAACATTATTTGTGAGTACTACATCTAGTGATTTTTTTTAAGTTCATATACTTTTCTCTGTCGATTTATTTTCCATATACAAACAGCAAATTTGTAATGAATGATTTTGTATTTGTCCGATAATTTTTAGCTTTGTCCGGTGGATTTTAAGACATTTCATAAAACTACAGGACAAATGTTCTGTAGATTTTTGGTCTCATTTGTAAACTCTGAATTTTGCCAATATTTTGGTCAAACACGTCTTTTATGGAAAAGTTTTTATAAAATATCCTTATCTTATGAGCTCCAATAACCTTTGCACCATCAGCCATATAACTTACCAAAAAAATGCATTGAAAATAAATAATATGACAAGAAAAAATTTCCAGCCGCTCTCCCCCTCTCCTCGATTCTCAGAATCAATATGATCAAATGGTTTTCCCCTAAAAAAATCTAATTGTAGATTAAAATCTAGAAATCAAATTAATTACTTACTCTTAAACTTTATTTCATTCAAATTACATAATTTCTCTTTGAGACAAATGTAACCTTGGTGATTGACACAGTGGTGGATTTAGAGGGGTGCGGAGGGGGCGTCTGCCCCCCCCCCCTCACTGACTCAAATTTTTTCCAAAAATAGGTATATTTTGGCCCACTTTCTGTAAAAATCGGCAAAATTCGTCCCTCGACCCCCTGGCAAAGGGGGAGCTCGATCCGCCACTGTGACAAAATGTGTGGGCAGTGGACATTAGTTGTGAAAATTTATAAAACAAGGAAAATTCTGGCGGTGTTTTTTTCTGGGTGGAGAGAGGATGAGGCCATGCACTGCTGGTGTCCAATCCACAGGCACATGTAGAACGAGCGTCAATATCCTGTATGGTCATAAGAAAATACTGGTATCTATAGAGAGACAAGGCTTCCGACGAATTTTCAGCTAGAAGTAGCATTTCTGCAGTTTTTTGCATTTGAAGGGCAAAACGGGGTATGACCATAAAGATTGATTTGTATACAGGTAATTCCTAAAAACATCAATAATTCACCCAAAAATATCTCATAACATAGCCTAATCGTCTACCTAAGTTTAGGGATTTTTTTAGGGTCTGTAGGGGGCCGAAATTCTGCCCCATTCCCAACGCCAAAAAAGTGGTACTTTTTCCCAATTTTAGACCTAAAAATTCCCAATTCAATCTTTTCTCCAAAACAAGAAATTCATTTCCAATTTACGTATCATTAACTGAAAGGAAAGTGAAAGTAGAAAAAACATATTGTGTTAGTTTATCTCTAGGAGGGATTCAAAATATTGATAATTGATATGATAAGGGATAATTTGCATGAATATATCATTTAGTTGTTTGAAATTTATTTCCCAATTTAGGTTGAAATGTTGCAAAATTCCCAATTTCATCGGCCCAGGCCCCTGAGATCAGGGGCTAGAAAAAACCCTGAAGTTGGACTGTTTTCTACTTTCTGTCTTGAACCTCCATCGCCAGATAGCTAGTCAGAATCACCCAGGTGTTTTACTTTGCTTACAGTGAGCAGAGTAAAGCCTCTGAATGAATCAGTATTTGTCCAATCTGGCAATGGAGATTCAAGACAGAAAGTAGAAAACAGTCCAACTTAGGTAGACGATTAGGCTATGTTATGAGACTTTTCAGGGCTCACACTGGCTCAAAATTTTGTGTCGCAAGTTTGCGCGATGACACAAAATATATTGCGCGACGATAAAGTTGCTGAAAAAACTTTGATTTTTCTCAATAGAGATAGTGTATGTGTTGATCTATGTGTTTTATTTTCAAGAACATACAAAGTCATATTGTATTAGATTCAACAAATTCAGAGACTAATATCAACACTACTTCTATGATAACATAGTAAATGAAAAATATTCAGTAAGTTTGAATTCAATGACAGTACTGAGTAAGTGATAAGATCAATAAGACCAACTCAAAAAGTTACAGAATTCTATGCTTATCATCATCAGTTTGCAGTTTAGGGATTACTGTATTGACAGGACAGTTGGTAGTTGCAAACATGGTATAGGCTGAAAGAACTGCAGCTTTACTTTTAGACCAAGCTATAGTACTGACCCCCCCCCCTCCCCATGACTTGAACTCCTTGATAGCAAGGACAGCCTGGAATTGGCTATTGTAGCCAAAGAAAGATGGACAGACCTTGAATTTTTCCTGGGATGGGGAGGGGGTCCAAGTATATGATTGTGAAAAACATTAGACAAAAAAAAAAAAAAAAAAAAAAAAAAAACGGGAAAAATTAGCATTTTAGGAAATTTCCAGGGTGGCTCTTAACACCCTCTATATATGCTCTTGATCATTTATTCAATGTAGCTTGAAAACAGTCCCCTTAAACATTCTTTGCTTGTTGGGGGAAAAAATGCACACACACACACAAATAAAAGATCGCAACGTACATGTAACTTATCTAGATGAATACATGTATTTCTCATATAGATACAGAAGCTATTTGTGGTTTGTTTTCGTAATCACAATGGCCTAGATATAAAATGAAATAAGTATTTTTTTCTTGTTCAATTCTTCGTCGCCGACGCTTTGTTTCACAGGAGATCGGCGCCTATGATGCAAAATTAAAAGAAAGTAGAGGGGGTGCTGTTGTGGGTCCACGACGTCGAGCTTGTATGCTTTTATCCTGAATACAAAGATCTCAAAACCTCGATTTAGATGCTATTGAAGGCTTATTTTTGATAGTTTTATCGTCAGAACTTGCAGATGTTTTAAAAACCAACGGCGTCAATTTGCTACTTTGTTTTCCGATACGGAATCAAACATTTTTAAGTTACGTTTCCCAATTTTAAAATCTTAATTATATAATACAGTCATGACAGTGGTACTTCTTTTGGGGGAGAAACAAAGAATTGAAAAATAAAATAATTACGACATACTCGTGATGATCTAAACTTTTCAGTGACATCGAAAGATGTAAAAGTTTGCCGTCCGCCGTAACAAAGTTAAAATACCTTTTCAAAATTAGGAATACGTTGGACAGCTTATCTTCATAATCTAATTATCTAATTAGCAGTGACTCTCGTGCTGCTGGGGCTACCTAATTACCAGTGTATTTCACACCTTTTACGGTCACCCGCTTACCTGCGTTACATCTGAACGCTTCAACTGCACTTTGGATTACTTAGAATCGATCTGTCAATGCCGAATTCGCGTGTTTGTCGGTACTTGAAAACTCAATTTTAGAAAATTACCTTTGTCGCAAATCACGATTTTCTGTCGCAAATTTCAAATTTTTGTCGCAAAATGCGACAATTGCGAAGCCCAGCGCGAGCCCTGCTTTTTTGGGTGAATTATTGATGTCTCTAGGAAGTATACAAATAAATCTT
The DNA here is from genome assembly GCA_028142955.1 of Pinctada fucata. Classification (NCBI taxonomy): domain Eukaryota; kingdom Metazoa; phylum Mollusca; class Bivalvia; order Pterioida; family Pteriidae; genus Pinctada; species Pinctada fucata. Next base: position 59,896,030 of record AP027106.1, on the reverse strand, counting down.
TATGATCAAACCCCATTTTGCCCTTCAAACATGACAAATGCAAACATTTCAGATGCTACTTCTAGCTGAAAATTCGTCGGAAGCCTTGTCTCTCTACTGGTGTTGGAACAGTTTCCGGACGATTTTGACGGTTTTTCAGGGATAACTCCTCCGTCCATCAATGGAAAAAATTCAAATTTCTCTCAAATAATGCTATGCCCTTCCAACAGATACTCATGTTGAAAGAAAATATTAAATCTCTCAAGAAATATGGTTTCTAGACCGATTTTATGACCTTATATTTTGGCCATTTTTGGCAAATCACTGGAACAGTTTCCGGACATCTGGTTTTAAATCTGTCAATCTCAATCAATTTCAGCCCAAACTGGATGAGTTTTGGATATTGTTTTCTTCAATCTTTTCTACAAATGACTGTGTAAAAATTATTTTGAAAATAGAACCAAAACTTCTCAAATCACGTATATTAAAATAGTATGTTTCCTGGTGACTTCCCCCAGTGCGCGATATTAAACGGGGCAGAAAGAGGTAAAAAGGTGGTGTGATAAAAGCATCTTAGACGCAAAATTTTGTTTATATGATTCATGATTTGAATTCTGCATTTAAAAATCTACAAAATTGTCACAACATTTTGAAAATAATTTCTTTCAAAGTACTTGAAAAGGGCGACTGTCCGGAAACTGTTACTGTCCGGAAACTGTTCCAACACCAGTATACATATACTATTCCCTTACGACCTGTAAAGGGGTATCATACAAGATATTGACGCTCTTTCTACATGTGCCTGTGGTCCAATCTGTTGCCAGTGTTGGAGAATTTTTTTACACGTACCCAGAAGCATTTTTGTCAATATCACGTGATACAAGCTTCATTTTCCTGATCTACTCCTTTACAATTTTCTCGAGAATTAGTTTGTTCCCTTTTGTCATCATAGCTCTAGTACGATATCTGTATTAACTTCGATATGCTCAGAAAATATTTTCATGCTGCTTGTGCAATTTTTCTTCGAAAGTGAAAGTAGATCTATGAAGGAATATCGAATGAAATTGTATTCGACCGATGATCATTCGTAATTGAAGCTACTATTTACAGTATTGTGGAAATGGTGATTATAATACCGTTTAATTGCATGTCCGATGTCCATAGAAAATCTAACAACCTACGCAAATCTCCTGTCCAGATATTTAGAAACATGTTTTTTGTTTTTTTTTTTATAAATGTATATCATATATAAATCATATATATATATATGAACAGCACAAAAATGGTGCGAGAGACTCGTGAACGAAACTAAAATAAATTTAGAACTCAAATTTTCGAAGCACAAAGGCTTCTTCTTCGAAAGATGTTCAGAACTTATATTAAAAAAATGATAATAAGAAAAAAAATGTTACAATGCAATTAAAGGTATGTTAAAAAATCAGAGAAGCCCAAAATGAGGAGGAAAGTCAATATTACTCAGTGGCGGATCCAGAGTGGCAAGTGGGGGGTTTTGTATCGACCCAAAGGGTCGATTCGAGGCACGAAGTGCCGAGCGGGGGAGGGTACGGGAGGGGGTTGCCCCCTCCTGTAGGTGGGGGTCCGGGGGGCCTCCCCCGGAAAATTTTTGAAAAAATGGAATAAAATGGTGCATTCTGGAGCACATTTTCTCCTTACCTTTTCGAATATTCAGACCATTTTTTCCACTCAATTTATGTGGTTAATAAAGATTTCTAAATAAAATAATTTCTCCTTTACTGCTGGCAGGGGCGTAGCCATGGTGTTTTCGATGTGGACGTCTATAAAGAAGGATTGGACCAAGAACTTCAGCTGTCCGGGGGTACAGACACTTTTTGGGGGGATGACTTGCGAGGCCCGAAGGGTCAAGTGGGGTCAGTATGGAAATATATTACCCATCCCCTTGAAGGGGGTCCCCCGTGAAAATTTAGAGAAAAAAAATGAAGCAAATTTCTGACCTCTGGAGCGTATTTGAGCTGAATTTAGTTGGGATAACGCATATGATTCGATGTCAGCAGATGATGAACCGTATCTAAGATGAAGAAAACTTGAGATGTGAACATGACATTCCCTAAATACTTATATATGTACGTCCACATAAAGTCTTTCCGATCGACCGCTCGCACTTTGTTAGTGATCGTTGTATCATGCGCGGATACAGCATTTTTGGTCAGAGGGGGTCCAAAATTTAAGGAAGTCTACCTATCATGTAGGTACATATATATCGGTGCACATGATGGGGAGAGGGCAATTTTATTAGCTTTCCTTTCTCGTTTATTTTTATGAAGAATTGGCGAGCGAAGCGAGCCAGAAATTTTTTTAGATATGAAATATTAATTTGTCTTGATTCGATCGAGATGATTATTTATAACATTGAATATTTCACTCCTTATGTCGGCGAGCGGAGCGAATTTCATGAGAATAAATAGATAAGAGATGTGTCATTTTCCAAAATGACAAAACCTTGAAAAAGATGAAGTAGGTTACATCCTATGAAGTAAGGGACTGTTCAAAATATGAGTTCCTGAGACCCAAGACAATTATATAAAATTACATTGTATGAACAATTGATAATAATTAAGGAATTTTGCAGAAAAAATAGTTTTGTATTTGTAAATGGCGAGCGAAGCGAGCCGAAATTTTAGGTGACAAAGCCCTTTCATGCATTTTAGACCCATTTCAGTTAGAAATGGGCCAAAGCTGAACCCCACCTCCGAAAATCTCGGAGGGGGGGGGGGGGGTCCAGACCCCCGGTCCCCCCTCTGGATCCGCGCATGGTTGTATTGAGTTCTAATGAAACACAAGAAAATTACGAAAAATACATTCAAATCGGTGGTTTCTGGAGTGTCTTTGATCTATTTCTGAACAGTAGTTTGCTTTAAATACTATTTCAAAAGACCCTACCCCTTCTTTTTGGCAACTGGGGGAGGCGCTCTCCTTTTTTTTTTCGCGAGACGATGTGGACGTTTTTGCGTACAAATGTACGCCTGGCTTCGCCCCTGGCTTGTTGATTTGTCCTTGCTGTTACATGTACTTAGAATATTGGTACGATATCGAGTAAAAAAATGTTGAGTATCATTGGGTTTTGGCTTTGAAAAATTGAATGCTTAATTATAAGCCTCCGAAGCATATTCGAGCTATATACAATGTTAAATATTTGCCCATTTTTCCGGTTATTTCAAAGTATGAATTTAACAAAATTTGTTGATGACAAAAATACTCATACCGGGTATTTGAGGACAGAAACGTGTACGTCTCGATCCCCGTACCATTTACACTGATTGTTTGACACACGTACGTGTTTTGCAAATTATTTGAACATGTTCATATTATAGTATTTGTTAATGTTAATTTTCGGGAATAAAATAAACAGAAAACCCCCTCTGCGACGTACATTACAAAAACTTCGCGATTGTCTGTACGAATCCACAAATACATGTGCGCCAATTGATACGGTATCGAATCGATATGAGATATAGAATGTATCAGAAAATTTTTGTAAATTTTGTTTCAAAATAGTGAATTCTGGTGGACATTAAGCAATTTTTTATTACTCAGTTTGCAGGGTTTTTTCCGAGTGCTAATGTTACCACAAAAAAAAAAAAAAAAAAAAAAAAAAAAAAAAAAAAATTGGGAAACCGGGGGGGTTTTCCCGAACCCCCCCCAAACCCCCCTAAATCCGCCCTTGTTACTTTAGGCCGACAAATAATGTTAAACGTCTTTAAATTTAACAGCACCATTTAAGAGTAGATAAATTTGCAGCATGGATTACACCTACATAGAAATCATAAGAATGTTCCCACTTTCTACCTTTACACAGTGAGATGTCTCACAGATTGACTACACACTAAGCACATTAATTTCTTAGTGGAAGGCGAACATGCAGAGTGGACACCCTAACAACACCTCTACACACGACCCAGTCTGTGGGGGAGAACAGGGGGTACCTCTCCCCCCTCCCACCCCTCCCGCCGCCACCTCCCTCCCCTCCTTTTCATCCTTCCCTTACCCCCCCCTTCCGCCCATTTCCCCCTTCCCTCCTTCTCCCTCCCCCTTTCTCCTTCCTCCCGCCCCTTCCTCCCGCCTCCCTTTCACCCTGTCCATCCCCTCGTCTATGATACCATTTTATTAGAGAATGTACATGGGACACTAGATAGGGTCGAAAACCAAATTGATTTGAAAGAGTTAAATGAGACAAAGTTGATCATAGATATAAATACTGTGCCGAGGGAAGTAAAAAAAACTATTATGTTGCGAAATCTCCGAGGGCAGTACTGCAAACGACATATTGTCAGTTATTGAAACAGCCATAAATACAAACATACAAAGCTGTAATGAACTAAAACAGGTCAAAGGTCATAAGAAACCAAAGTTTATCTGTAATAATCTGTTACTTTTATCTAAGAAGTGTAAGAAAATCTTTTGGGAAATTAAGAATTTTAATGGGGGGGGGGGGGGGGGGGGGGAAGAGGACGGACTTCAGAGGTTAAAACTTGAAAGTAAGTTGGTTAAAAGGAACCTGCGAAGGACCCAAAGACAGGAGCAAGCGGATTAAGCTAGACATTTGTTATATCAAGAAATTATGGAATCAGAAGCGCAAAACCAGAGGCTTTTCTACAAGTTAATCAAGAAGCAAAGGTCAGGACCTCAGATATGAAACTACGGTATGCAGACTATTTGTTAATGATGTGCGCCTGAATTCTGAGGACGAAAAAAGGGGAGGATGGGCAGGATGTTTTGAAGAGCTGAGTAGGCCAAAGCTTATTGTGACATTTGATGTTGAGTACAAGGAACAAGTTGAAACCGACATGAAGTGCATAAAGCAGACCTGTGAGGCGTAGCAGTCCTGATCGATCCAACCTAAATCTAACACACGAACATATTTTGGAAATTGTGACAAAATTAAAGAAAGGCAAAAGTGCAGACGAAAATGACATCACAGCAGAAAAAGCATTAACGAGGCTGTGTACAATTAGAAAAATTTGATGACGGTCAACTTCCAATTTCTTTTTCTTAAAATGATATTTGAAGTACAACAAATAAATAACATGAATTTAATCAAAATCTCTTGCACAGAAATATGAAAAAATTGAGAAAAATCATTATTTTGCAGTAAAATCCTATAAGATCTCAATGTAAGTTACCGTTATCTTCGAGATGACCCCTAAAAAATACTGAACGGTCAACTTCTATTTTCTGTCCCATAAAATGAATTTTATCATATTGCAATTATATGATCCGAATTTAATCAAAATATCTTGGGTAGAAGTTCATCAATTTCTAATTAGACACAGCCTCGTTAAATTTGGAGGGACTGTCCCTATATTGACTATCTCCAGATCCTGTTTGGAAAAATTGTTAGTGAGAAGAAAATTCCTGAACCATTTAAATGTGGGATTATAACACCTTTTATTTATAAGAAGAACAACAAACCACTTGAAGACCCTAACTATTACAGACGTATTACAGTTTCGAGCATAATAGGGGAGATATTTGAAAAGGCACATCTGGATTCTATGGAATCATTGCTTGCATCACAACAGAATGACCTACAAAGAGATTTAAAAAAAAACGTGCACGCCGAGGCTATGGACACAAAACAAACACTATATATATGAAGGCTTTCTGGACGCATCAAAGGCCTTTGATGTGGTATGGCACGATTCTATGCTCAGAATATTATACATCCAAGGCCTGGACGGGACGGACTGGCTCCTTTTGAAAAACTGGTACACTGGAATGAGGTCAAAGGTCAAATGGGGAGGGGGATATTCATCAGCATTTCTGTAGTCACAAGGAGTTATAGACAAGGTGGAATCTGGTCGTCATGCAACGGCTTACAAAATGTTTATAAATCCAGCACTGGAACTTTATGAATTCAACGTGTCATTTGGAATTTAAAATTGGATCCATCCATCTAGGCTCACCAACTTGTGCAGATGAAGAACTTTTTCTATCAACGAAATATCAAGAATTACGAACTATGGTTAAGATACAAGAAACATATGCAAATAGAGAAAGGTATACACTCAGTGAAGCAAACAGTAAAGTCTTGCAAGTTGGTATTTAACAAAATGGTCCGAACTAAGGAGGATAGTGGATATATAGAAGTGAATAACAAAGAACTTGAAATTGTAGACTCCTATACATATATATGCATCGAAAGACACAGCAAAATTAAAGCAGGTGACAAAGGTGAAGCAGCGGTTGTGATTGCAAGGAAAACAACTTATTCCCTTATGGGCGCAGACTTCCATGGCTACAAGTCAGCATAAAAATATGGGCTATGTATGTTAAACCCCGCATGTTATATGGACTCGACTCCCAAATTTTGAAAAGGAAGGATATAGACGCTATTAACCACTATCATAAGAAGGTCATTAAACAACTTTTGGATCTCCCACAGAGGACAGCTGATGCTGCAGTTTACATTCTTGCTGGTGATATTCCGATTGAAGGCGACCTTCATATAAAAATATTAGGTCAACTGGGTAACATCATGAGGAGTAACGACGTTGAAAGAAAATTAGCTGAAAGACAACTCGCAATGAAGGAACGGGACTCTGCAAGCTGGTTCATATATGCAAAGTCAATACTAGAACAATACGATCTACCGTCAATACATGATCTGTTAGAATTACCGACTGCAAAAACCGAAAGGAATACTTACACTGATAAGAAAGAAGGTTGTTACAACATGGATAGATAGAGTTACAACAGAAGCTAGGAGTAAGTAAACATTTAGGCATCTTTACAAAGCACCATACAAAAAGGGGACAGTGCATAATCTCTGGAGATATGCTAGTGATGACACCTTAGCTATGAAGAAGGCAGGAGTCCATGCAAAGCTTGTAACTGGATCTTATACCTTGCAAGTAGATCATGCCAGGTTCAATCATAATGATAGGCCCACAACATGTACTTTATGTCATAATGGGGTGGAAGACTTAGATCATTTTTTATTTCTCTGTCCAGCCTTAAAGATAAAGGACCAATTCCTGGAAAACATATTTGAATTCCTTGCAAATAAAGGTCTCAGTGACATGTTTCAAGATAACAGGCCCCTTTTGATTCAAATAATTCTGGACCCGTCATCATCAGTTGTCCCTTGCATTTTACAAAGTGAAGATGCCCTTGATACTCTTGAATCTTTGTAAAGAGGACTGTGTTATGCCATACACTCTGTTCGGTCAAATTTGCTTCAAATCCCACTCTAGTTGTATGTTAATGAGGGTGTGCAACACTGTAAGCAGGGTAACACATGAAAATGCCCGTATTAAACACCCCATCTTACTAAGGGTTCAACCCCCCATAACATTCATGGAGAAGCAGAGATAGATGTAAATTTTATAGGTAGTTAAACCTTTTTCACAATTAACTGTCCAAATAGATACTAACACCAAGGCATTTTAGTATATTTTAGAAAGTCTTTTAAACATATTAAACTTTTAATACATAGTCGATATGCCTATAAGGCATATCTTTTTATATTATCTACATTTAAACATGATATCACTTGTTTTAATTATGAACATTTTATCAAAACACACATTTTTACATCCCATTTGGGTGGTACTCCAAGCAGTACTGGAGGAATCAATAAGACGAAAGAAGGACCAGACATGCACGTTTCGAGTACTTTACCAAATATATGATATATATATATATATATATATATATATATATATATATATATATATATATATATAGTTATTTTTATAAAGCAAGAACATCCATGAAACTAGAGGCCAAACTCTTAAAAAGTTCCCATACCACATTGCCCAAATCCATTTTTACCTGTCCCCCACACTCGATAAATTGCGGGGACATTAATAAAAAACGACTCATCCGTTTGTCTATTTGTTTGTCCGTCCGTCCGTCCGTCAGTCACAATTCAAAAACAACTTTAAAATGGAGAGATTAACTTTATGTGCAACGACTTTAAATTTGCATCCATATGACGGATAAATGACAATTATGTACAATATTTTGTATGCGTATGACGGATAGATTACCATAATACGCAGCAGCTTTGTATCGATATGGTAGACAGACTTCGGTATTTATAACCATTATTTGCGTAAATGTATCCATATGTATGTATATATATGTACAACAACTTTGCATCCATAGGACTGCCAAATATTATGTGTAGCAATTTTATTTCCATTACCAAAAATGGGCAGCAACTTTCTTTCCATTTGACGTACAGATAATCATTAATTGCAAATTTTTGTGTTTGCAATGGCAAATATGGATAATGACCATATCCCTGTATACAGCACAAAATCGATAATTCAGAAAACCAGAAACCGAAGTCATACAAAATCAGGATAAAACAGGAACCGAAGCAAACAGAAACTAATTCTAGGGACACCTTAATTACCCGTTGCGTATGTGTCCGTAGACGCAGCAGGTTGGGACCTTTTTATAGTGGGCAACGCCCCAGCCACTTTGTAGGTCTTGTGAGTACTATCCATTTAAGCAAAAGACTGCCCGACAAGAGCAGTGACACATGGACAGTGGTAAAAATGACAATGGATGATGATTATATCCCTGTATACAGCACAAAATCGATAATTAAGAAAATCAGAAACCGAAGGCATATAAAATCAGGATAAAACAGGAACCAAAGCAAACAAAAACTAATTCTAGGGACACCTAAATTACTTAAGATGGCAATACCCAGCCTATCATTAATTGCGAAATCTTAATTCATATCCGTATATAATTATATGATGCAAAAACTTCTTTTCCGAACGACAGATGAATGACAATCATGTGCAACAACATTGAACATTTCCAAATGACTGATAGATTACCAAATCATTTGCAGCAACTTTATTTCCATGTGGTGGACATATTACCATTATTTACGGCAACTTTGTATCATAATCACATATGACGGATAATTGACAATTCTAATTCATTCTGTTTGTTTCAAGCATTATAATTGGTCCGCATAATTTCTACAAGCGTGTATCTATAACGACGACATACATGCCGCAAATTTTAAGAGATTCACCTGGCATATACTTTAAAATGTATTCCTACGTACATTTGCAAGTTACAAGCTTTTGCACAATTTTTACGTATGACATCATCATTTTCTGTGATCATTAGGTCAAATGACGTCGTTGTGAGGCTATAGTAAACAGCATTCTACACGTATAAACAACACAACAACCAATTACGTTCTTTTAAAAGCTTGAACCAAGCTTAATATGATTATCATTGTTCAAACTTTAATTTATCGTGATAAACACGAAGCAATTTATTGATTCTTGATTTAGATTTTGGACGACAGTAATTTCTGTTGATCGTCGTAAGTCCTCCTTAGCAACGTCACGTCTAAGGTGACATGTGAGACTCTCTCAGGGGTACAGAGTTTAAATACGTCACATTAATTATTAACTGTTAGGTACTTCTTTGATGTTTATTATCATTATCACGTTAATTAGAATAGGGATAAACATACTGCGTTGTGGTTCCAACAGGTATATTTTGCAAGCCCCGACGGTATAACTATATCCAACATACACCTTAGACTACCTGCCGGAACCTCAAAAACACAGTACGTTTATCCCCTAATTATATGCAGCAACATTATTTCCATATGACGGAGGGGTGAAGCAACTTATTTGCAGCAACTTTGTATCTATATGACGGATAGATTAACATTACACGGAGCAACTTTATCTCCTTATGCTGGATAGATTACCATTATATAAAGCAATTTGTATTCATATGACGGAAAGATTACTATAAGATGTGCAACAACATTATGTCATTATGACAGATTACAATTGGATGAGTAGTTCGAATTATTCATGGTGCTTTCCATTCACTTGCTATATGTATCATAGACCATGTTGCAATAATCTCAGCCAGCGAAATATGAGGGGGTGGACAGGGGAAAGGGAGAGGAAAGGGGGGGGGGGGAGACAGGGGGTGGGAGGAGGGAGGAAAGGGGCGGGAAGAGAGAGAAGGGGGTGGGTAAGGGGGGAAGGGGGAGAGGTACCCCCTGTCAGCCCCCAAATATAAGCCCAAAATTTCTACATAACACATCACCCAAACAAGAGCCCCAGGGGGGCACAACGCTCACCTGATACCCATGCACGCTCTAAATGACATACTGACATTGAATACTGATAGTGCCAGTACCAGGATTTTAGCCCACAACCTTCCTAACAAGATTTTTGCCGGATGCAGACAAGTTTTTTTTTCAGACAACCTTTAAAAGTACAAACAAGAGAAAATAGTCACATTTCAAAACAACAACTTTTTTACTGATTTGAAAAGATGGATTATGTGATCCAAAGTCATAATCATTGCCCAGCTTGTATAGTTTGATTATGCAACATCAAAAATAAAATCATTTTGTAAAATTCCACATTAATGTGCAACAGAAACAGAATAAAACAATGAAATGATTTCATAAATTAAGTTTATTTAAAATTGAACACCAAACCTTTCATTATTAATAGCTAGTATGCCAGAAAATAATAAAGCCTGTGTTTGTGAAACACGAATGCCCCACGGTGGCATCTTTGTTGGTATAAACACCATTTTCTGTTAAGTATGTGAGAGGTCAGGGTCAGAGTAATGTTGGTATCAATGGAAAGATCTTGTCACAAAGAATACACATGTACAATATGAAAGCCCTATCACTAACCATTCAAAAGTTATGCCCAATGTTAAAGTTTTTGAAAAGTAGGTCAAAGGTCAAGGTCACGAGGTCAAAAATTTTGGTATCAATGGAAAGGTATTGTCACAAGGAATACACATGTGAAATATGAAAGCTCTATCACCTTCCATTCAAAAGTTATGCCCAATGTAAAGTTTTTCGGACAAACAGACAGACGGACAGGCCAAAAACTATATGCCCCCGTATCTTTGATTCCGGAAGCATAAAAAACAAAGACTTTTCGGTTTTGCCTTTATTCATATTAAATTATACAGAAATCTATGAATGAGAGCTTTTGAATAGTATTGATTTCATATTAATACATGTAACGTACAGTCAAAATCGTGTTAATCCAATTAACACAGACAAGTTGTTAGCGGACAATATTAATTCAAGTGAGTTGTGCAGAAATTGAGCCAATTTATTTTCCAAACAGCAGTGTACGGTGTATCAAACCTCATGACCCAGTGAAGCCACTTGGACAAATTATTTTCGGTAAATATGCTGAAATGCGGCGCTTGGAAATGTATTTTTAGCATATTGAATCAATAGTCGTGATAAATTTAACTTCGAACTTGATCTTGTCTTTTATGCAATCTACAGATAGGTTTGAAAATATGCAAAATTCGGAACATTTTCGATGAGGACGCAGAGTTCCTGTAAAAAAAGTGAAATTTGCGAAAAAAGGACATGCATGACCCCCCCCTTTTTCTTTACATTTTTATGCGTGCCAAAGATTCGCAATCAAAAAAGACCAATTTTACAGACTTCCGGGCATTTCATTTCAGGCAAAATTTTTAGTGTGCACCTTTTTATTTCCTGTAGTTACCCCTACTAAAGGGGCAAGGAGGTATTGAACCAATCAAATCTGTAACACAAGATATATGGCGACTATGTTTACCATAGATACAGAAATAAGACAGATAAAATAATCATTAAATAGGGAAATTGTTCTGAAATATGCATGTATAAAAAAAAGCAATTCAAGGAATGCTTGTGTCGCCTGCGTAGCGGATTTTTTTTTATTGAAATTAGGTCAAATATCAAGGGCAAGGTCACTAGGTTAAAAATTATGGAATGTTTAGAAAGGTCTTTTCATAAGGAATACAAATGTGAAATATCAAAGCCCTATCACTTACCACTCAAAAGAAATAGCAAATCATAGATTTGTTGAAAAGTAGGTCAAATATATAGGGCAAGTGCACGAGGTAAAACATAGGTAATCACAGATTACGAAGCTCACCTCGTGACAGCAAAATTCAATTCAAACATATTTCTTAGTACATGTATATTGGCTTTTAAAGGCAAAACCACTCAAGCAGAAAAAGTAGGTAAAGGTCATTTTATGAAAGTTTGATCAAAGATACATCCAATATGCAAGTTTGGTACATGTAGCAGTTATACTTTGCTCAATATTGGCTTTATAGAGCAAAATCACTCAAGCGGAAAAAGTAGGTCAAGGTCATTTTATGAAAGAATGATCAAAGATACATCCAATATGCAAGTTTGGTACATGTATCACTTATACTTTGCTCAATATTGGCTTTTAAAGGCAAAATCACTCAAGCGGAAAAAGTAGGTCAAGGTCATTTTATGAAAGTTTGATCAAAGATACATCTAATATGCAAGTTTGGAACATCTAGCACTTATACTTTGCTCAATATTGGCTTTTAAAGGCAAAATCACTCAAGCGGAAAAAGTAGGTCAAGGTCATTTTATGAAAGTTTGATCAAAGATACATCCAATATGCAAGTTTGGTACATGTATCACTTATACTTTGCTCAATATTGGCTTTTAAAAGCGAAATCACTCAAGTGGAAAAAGTAGGTCAGATGCTGCATCCGATGCATGGGTCCATCTCGGCATCCAAAGATGAATCACTTGTGCAAGTTTGGTTACTGTAGCATTAGTACTTTGTCAGATACTGAGCTACCCCAAACTTCTTATCCAAATCACTCAAGCGGAAAATGTAGGTCAGATGCTGCATCCGATGCATGGGTTCACCTCAGCATCCAAAGATGAATCACTTGTGCAAGTTTGGTTACTGTAGCATCAGTACTTTGTCAGATACTGAGCTACCCCAAACTTCTTAACCAAGTCACTCAAGCAGAAAATGTAGGTCAGATGCTGCATCCGATGCATGGGTTTACCTCAGCATCCAAAAATGAATCACTTGTGCAAGTTTGGTTACTGTAGCATCAGTACTTTGTCAGATACTGAGCTACCCCAAACTTCTTAACCAAGTCACTCAAGCGGAAAATGTAAGTCAGATGCTGCATACGATGCATGGGTTCACCTCAGCATCCAAAGATGAATCACTTGTGCCAGTTTGGTTACTGTAGCATTAGTACTTTGTCAGATACTGAGCTACCCCAAACTTCTTAACCGGACGCGGACACGGACGCGGACGCGTGGGGTTATAGCATAAGCTCACTCAACTTCGTCGAGGTGAGCTAAAAATGATGGTATGTGAAGAAAGGTCTTGTCACATGGAATGCACATGTGAAATATCAAAGCCTATCACTCAGCAATCAAAAGAAATAGCCAATCTAAGTTTTTTTGAAAAGTAGGTCAAATATCTAGGTCTTGGTCATGAGGTCAAAAGTTATGATATGTGTAGAAAGGCCTTGTCACAAGAAGGAACACACATATGAAATATCAAAGCTCTATCACTTACCAATCAAAAGATATAGCAAATCTTAATTTTTTTGAAAAGTAGGTCAAATATCTAGGTCAAGGTCATGAGGTCAAAATTATGGTATGTGTAGAAAGGTATTGTCAAAAGGAATACACAAGAGAAATATCAAAGCCCTATCACTTGCCAATCAATAGATATAGCCAATCTTGGTTTTTTTTAAAAGTAGGTCAAATATCTAGGTCAAGGTCACAAGGTCAAACATTATATGTGTAGAAAGGTCTAATCACAAGGAATACACATGTGAAATATCAAAGTCCTATCACTAATCAATCAAGAGATATAGCCAATATTAGATTTTTAGAAAAGTAGGTCAAATATCTAGGTCAAGGTCACAAGGTCAAAAATTATGATATGTGTATAAAGGTCTTGTCACAAAAAATACACATGTGAAATATCAAAGCCCTATCACTTACCAATCAAAAGTTATGGGGTGTGACACCCAAGTGTGACAGACAGACGGACAGACGGACAGACGAACAACGGACAAAGTGATCCCTAAGTGTCGCTGTGCTTCGCAGGCAACACAAAAAGTCAACATCTTAAAAATAAATTCAGAGTATATTTGATAGCATATGTGGCCAAGTTAATTCGAAGTATGAAAATAAGTACACAAAGCCAAACTAGCTATAGCTTGTCTTATTTAAAAAATTATTAAAAATCTAAAAGTTGATATTTTGACAAAATTCTTTCACAGTTTCATTTCTAGCGATAAATATAAAAATAAAAAGAGAAAAAAAAAAACTGAAAAAGGGAAAAAAAAATTGTTGGGGTCCCGCCGGGATTTGAAGCTACTCCCCATGGGTCCATTTGGCATGGAAAACATACATTATACCTATGTACAATCTTAAAAAATATTCCTTAAAAATCCAAAAGTGGATATCTTGACAAAATTCTTTCACTTGTAGGGTACCATGCATGAGTACCTCATACCTACAAATTGTCATGACAATCTGAAGAGTGGTTATAGAAAAGAAGCAGAAAATGTATGAAAATCAACCCCCCCCCTTCCTTTTTACATAAGAAAAAAATTCATAAAAAATCAAAAAAAATAAATTTTAAGCATAAAATACATATCAAAGCATTAAGTAAGTTAAATATGATAAATATGTAGTAAATGAGTGTGTAAAATCATACACTTATTGAGTTATTTAAAGAAATAGTGCAAAAATGTGCATTTCTGACAAAGTCCGAAAAGACGTCAAAAACGCGTCAAAAATTTGACTTCGAAGTGGAACCAAAAATAACAACACTTCTTAAGACATCTCTCTAGATCATCCTGATGCTTTCGGTTTGTCGATACATGCTTCGGTTCTGAAGAAGAAGTTTGTCAAAGGAGGGTACCCCCCGTGACCTACTTTTGGCTGTGGTGGCGCCACCTGTTGACAGATCCGGACGAAAAACAACAACACTTGTAGGGGACCATGAGTACTTCATACCTACCAAGTTTCATCAAAATCCCTTCAGCCGTTCTGGAGAAGAAGTTTAAAATGCGAAAAGTTTACGACGACGGACGACGACGGACGACGACGGACGACGACGACGACGACGACGACGACGACGACGGACGCCGGACGCCGGACGCAACACTATGACAATAGCTCACTTGAGCCTATGGCTCAGGTGAGCTAAAAACAGACACACAAAACAAGAAAGGAAGGAATCCTCAACAAGACTCGGATGTTACTTACGGTGACCCACAACGAAGCAAGTCGGAAGCACCCGCCAAATGCGAAAACAGAATGGACAAGCACATCAAAAGACACCAACGGGACATTTAACATCCGTCGTGTTGTACTACGTATTCGGTATTGGGATATGGTCATCATCCATATTTGTCATTTGACTCTACGTTTAGTTTCAACATCACAATGTTCCTGTGAATACTTCACGTTAGAAATAAAACACTTAATAGAACAATTTATCAATTGATTTGCCAATTAAGATATATTTCATCAAGTCAAGTCAAGTCAAGTATTTATTTCTTTGTGCCAGAGACACATCAGAATATTGAACATATATACAATATTTACAAATCATAGTAATAATGCTGTTGAAAAAATCAATAATTGTGATGAATTAATCTATCCAACAATCTCACCCTTCATCTTTTCCATACGCTTACTGTCACGTTCTTGAGTTATTTATCTTTTTTGCCCTCAACCCGGAGATATATACAAATTTACCCGTTCTGAGACAACTCTGTCTCGCACCCCGGATGTTTGTCTCGAATCCCCTATTGTGACGTCATAGACGTTTACGTTACGTTTTGTATGCGTATGACGGAAAGATTACCATAATACGCAGCAACTTTGTATCGATACTTACAACACTTTCTTACGTTTAGAAGTGTTTGACGTCACATGGAGCAACATTTAACGCAAAACAAGCAATGTTTATTAATGAATTATGTGAAAATGTATGAGTGAGAGAAAAATGATCAATCACCCCTTTGTACAGGGACAGGGAAATACCACCCTCGTATCAAAGATTTGCAACGTCCACGACTCGGCAAGCCTCGTCGTGGACTGCAAATATTTGATACTCTGGTGGGATTTCCCTGTCCCTGTACAAAGGGGTGATAGTTTCTATTAATCTTTTATAACGTGATATGTTGTAGACAATAATCTAGAAAATAAACATGTTTTGCTTACAGTTAATGCATTGATTAATAAAGTGGTAATATATGGCACTTCATGGAGTGGCATAAAACTCCTTATTCGCTGTTATCCTACTTTTCATTATTATTAGGTACTCTTGAAAGTGGCCATACTCTTGTGAAGTGAAATTCATACCCGCCATACTCACCAACCCCGTCCCGAGTGACGCTGAAGTCAGGGGAGGACTGAACTACATCTTTTGATTTGTCATCAATGTTTATGTAGAACAGTTTAACATCAACTTCGCGATGGACATTTGCTAATGACGTGATAAACTTTTCCCATCCTGAAGGTGACATATTAACTGACTCAAACCTTATCCATTCCAAATGATTCATATCAGCCGACAGACCAAGGTCTTTATCACCTAAAGTCACAAACCAAAGACTAAGAGAACGCAACATTGGCATATCTATAAGTAATGTAGGATAGACATTCTTACAGTCAACGGAATTGCTTATTTTCACATTTTCTAATTGCAAAGATCTCATTGAGGATCCACAAATGGTACCAATCGTCCGATCAGTATTAACACCATTTACACAGAGCCCTATCAGTGACCTTGTCTTATGTGTGTTTGACAGAAAGTCATTCAGGTCTTTGTTGCTGATACCACACATTCGGTCAGTGGGTACACGTAGAAGCCACAGTGACCTTAAACCTCGAATGCAATCCAACATAAGTTCCTTAGAAACCCCTGTGATTTCAATGTCATCTCTATCATCGAGGTATATATCTGATGCATACATCGTCACTGGGTTGTCTGTCTGTCCATATTTCAACTCTCTGTAACAACTGACTTGCAATTTATACAATTCTTTCACAATAATGTTGAAATCAAGTGATTCTCTATATCGACAGATGTCTATGTCTTTGTCTATCACACTTACAATTTGCTGTAATATAACATTACCCAAAGACGGACACATGCCACAGGAAAACATAATAGCATTCGAAAACTTCATAATGACATTAACATTTGAGAGATGGTCGCAGAAAGTCTGCCACAACTCCTCATTTGTTACAAGGAAAACGGCTGCTAAAAATTCTTGTATAGATCTATGAAAAAAATAAATCTTCACATTCTTTGTTGTAAGACTGGGTGCATCCCTCTGACTGATCAATCCTACATCTAGTGCAAATTGCATTTCTCTCGTGCCTATTTCATTTTCAAATTTTCTTTTCCCAAATACCATGTTTGTTTGATTTGAAAAAATACCTTCATATGCTACTTTTCCCAACTTTAAGAGCACAGAAATACAGTTCACAATGTTTTCATGTTCCGACAAAATTTTAGGAAATTTACAGTGTACTGATTCAAATTTTCCGATTTCAAGTCTATGTTTTTCACTTGCTCTCTCTACTAACATATTCAACATAACAACATAAAAGTCTGTCATACTTTCCTCCGTCTGTTTTCTTTCATACCATAGTTGTACACAAACAACAGCTAATAGAGGAATCTGCATGAATGAGTTTAGTCTTTTGTCTTTTAAAGACTTGAAAATTCTGGTAGATATGTCTCTATATTTTGAGGAGTCTTCTGTCAATCCATAATGGTTCAATAGAACATTCCGAATTGCATTTTCCATTCCATTTGGACTAAGTCCACACATTTCAATTACTCTTTCATTCACTTTCAATGTCTTTGATATTGTTGAAAATGCCCAAGGCCGCATTGAGAAGAAGCATGATACATTACTTGATATACCCTCTATGTTTGGCATTCCTTGACATGTAAGTCTCTTTCTGGTCTTCTTGCTTGGACTCCACTCGTCCAAGCCGTCCATGATTATAAGACTTCTATATTCGTCTGAGGATAAAACATGGCGTATGGTAGCACTGCAACCCTTGTCACTCCCAAAGATATCCTGGCAGATCATATCTATAACAGAAGCTCTACATGGATTAACATAACGAAACTGTAATAGAAATACAAAATCGAATTCCTGTAGAGCTGTTTCCCACTTTGACCTTCTTTCTACATTCTCGTATTTTGCATTGCACCAATTCTTTAAGAGCCAAATACAGTATGTTGTCTTGCCATGTGCAGCACCACCTAACATGTATACCTTTCTTACCATCTCATCGTTCTTTATAAAAATGTCAGCTGGATCTGTTATTTCTTTTCTGTTTCCTGATGAGTGAACTCCCTTTTCTAAATACCTCTTATCCTCATAGATTACTACTTGGGAATATAAAAGCTCTAAAGGTAATTCGGATGTTCCTCTTTCTTGTAGTGGTGATAGTGTGATAGCTTTGGTGATATCGTTGTTGATTTGCATCAGCCTCTTCTTCAATATGCTGACATTTCGTTTCTTATCTGGCGCTATAAAAAGAATAAGATAAAGAAGAAAAAATCCGACAAGTAGGAATTTCAACTAACTCATCTACTGAAACTGTGTTCTAAGTATATCTTAGAAAGTATTTTGAAGTTTCTACATGAATAAGAAGGCGGAGCGTCAGCGAAGCCCCTTCTTATTCATGTAGAAACTTCATTGAAAAATTCTAAAATTGTTATTTTCATCCGGATCTGTTAATAGGGATGCTTCCACAGGCACAAGTAGGTCAATGAGTAACTTCTTTTTCTAGGATCAAACCCAAATTGACAAAGTGGAAGAATCGGAAAAAAAAGAAATAGTAAGAAGTGTTTATCGAAATTAAATGCATTGACGTTTTAAGGAATTGTCAAGTATTCATGTTTTGTACCATTTCCTTTGAAATGAGAAAAAGAAGATCCTGACAACAATCACAGCATCACTCAATTGAGCATCGACGGACCCCTAGCAAGCTAGAGGTGGGACCAGGTGCCCGGGAGGAGTATGCATCCCCTGTATGGCTAGCCGCACCCGCCGTCGATGTTCACACATGGAACTGAAAACAATATCTACAAAACATGCACTGGCTGAGGTTATGGCTAAATAGTCAGTGCTATGGCGACTATGTCAGGGAAAGTAATTTAAAACACTGTGAAACATTTTCCCGATTGCTGCCCAATTAGCTTTAATCAAGGGACATCTCCATTGAGCAAAGAGAAAAATACTTTAATGTAATTGTAGAAGCCAAATAACCTCATGTCATATATATTCGCCATCTATATCTACTTGTATATACTTGTCTGACTTTGTCCTGCATCATTTTTATATCTCGGTCCAAACTTGTCAACTGTGGGTGAATTTTAATTTCGTAATGGTCAAATGTAAACGTCTTCAAATTGAATAGCATCATTTAAAAACAGATAAATTGACAACATGGACCAGACATACACGTTTCGGGTACTTAACCCTCATCAGTGATCCTAAATCTAAACATATGCCAAAAAGTATGAAAGTTATATTTAGGATAAAATTCAAACTAACATGATACGCATGCCATCTTCTATGATTTCAGTTAAAACGCCACAATCCAGCTTATTTCTCGATTTAAAGCTCTTGCACGGAAAGAGAACACTCAAACATTCATTTCTGTTATCTGGTGAGACTGTTTGTGTGAATGAACAAACATAATTGACCCTTCCGAACGCGCGAAAAATTTGAGAAATTTCATGACGTCACAATGCAATTTCGATGTTTGACCGAGGTTCGAAGCTTGTTTGTCCGAGGTAAAAGCATTGTGACGTCACGAAATTTTGCATTATTTTCCCGCAATCGGAAGGGTCAATTAATTTACTCTAAGAAGAAAATAGATCTCACGAACATTATTCTTTTCACGATATACTTTGTTTGTTTGTGCTACAGATGTTTTGAGAATAACGTATACTTACTATGACTTTGAAATGTGCGAATTTTCTTATTGATGATATTAATATAAATAATGCTTAAAGTACAGGTCCACACTAAGGGTCAGGCAGTTAAACAACCTTCAAATGTTTGCAGAACTGTTTTCTCTTGAACAGTGTTCAGATCAGCCTCCATGTGAATGTTCTTAGGGAATTTTCCGCATACTTGGATGGTGAAGAAATTATAGGGGTAGCAAACTTGGTTGAATTATATAGAGAAATTTTTCCCGCCATATTTTCCCTTCATAATCCCTTATAAGTTATGAGATGAATATCTCGCTTCGCCATCGCTATCTTGAGAAATGAATACCAAATGTCTTATTAGAACGACACATATGTCCCAAAAGAGAATTAAAAAGTTTAGCAAAAAAATTTTGATGTATCACCCCTGCCTGATTCTTACGTGAACCTCTACTTAACGAGGCTGGGTCTAATTAGAAAATGATGAACTTCTACCCAAGGTATTTTGACTAAATTAGGATCATGTAACTGCAGTATTATAAAATCCATTTTATGGGAAAGAATATAGAAGTTGACCGTTCAGTATTATGTAGGGGTCATCTCAAAGATAATTACATCTTACAATGATACCTTATGGGGTTTTAATGCAAAATAATGATTTTTCTAAATTTTTTCATATTTCTGTGCAAGAGATTTTAATTAAATTCATGTTATTTATTTCTTGTACTTCAAATATCATTTTAAGAAAAAGAAATTGAAATTTCATCGTCTTCAAATTTTTCTAATTGTACTCAGCCTCGTTAAATGCTTTACTTTTAATTAGTGTGTTTGTTTTGGAAGTGCCATTAGGATAATATGTTGGTTTACCAAGTTTTCCTTCATTATATGCATGCAAAAATTACCTGATGTACAATAGACAAATTTAAGATTTTGTTTGATGTCCACTATCTCTGTTTCCTGGCTCTGATACAGTGAACTTAAAGCATCCAGCTGTCTACTTTGATCTTTTATCTGTGACCGGTATTTTTGGACCCCTACGTCCACTCTAGTCAGCTCTCTGGAAAACTCATCGATTTGCTTTTCTTGTCTTTGAATTCCGTTGTCCAATGTAGCTAACTGTAGTGCATGCTCATCTATTTGTGCGTCATGACACTGACTTCTAATACCCAGTGTTGTTAGATCCTTCCTTTGTTTCTCAATACATGTACCCTGGTCGTCTAATTGTATGAAAAGTCCATGAACTTCTGTGTCCAGTCTAGAGATATTTCTGTCATACTGAACAATCTTTGTGCTATGTCCATCTATCTGTTCGCCTTGTTTCTTCACCTCAATGTCCAGAGTAGTGAGATTTCTGGCATGTTCAGCTGTCTGTATGTTATGTCTATTGACTGCAGTGTTCAGTCTAGTTAGCTGGCTTGTATTTTCATCTATTTGCATACCATGCTCATCTATCTTTGTTCCATGCGTCTGAGCCTCAGTGACCATTGTAGAGATCTGTCTTGTCTGCCCATCTATCCTTGCACCATGCATCTGATTACCAATGTCCAGTTTATCAATCCGAATATCATGTATTCTAATCTTGCTGTCTATATCACTTATTGTATCACTGGCAATTTGAAGGTCTTGATTCAGTACATTTTGTTGAGCTTCCAATGCATCTAACCTTTTAGTATGAGCCTCTATCGCTTTGTTTTGTTCTGCATGTGAGAAAAAAAAAAATCATGGATATTATTAACAGTCTTCAAATTCAATAGTTATCAACAATTGTCATTTTGCCGATGAAATATATTAAATATATACTTAAAATTAAAGTTACGAAAAAAAGAATGAAAGTCGGCAATGGGAGCAAAGATATGTAAAATCTAATTCAAACCTTAAGAAAAGAAAAGAAAAAAAAAATAAACTAGTGACAACACATTTGTCCATAGAGTAGTAGATTAAGTTAGTGTTAGAAGGAACACAATCGTAATAACACATGGCACTAAATATTTGAATTTAATTCTTATTCATGTATATACCTTCCTTTAAATTAATATACTTTTACCTCTATTTCGCTGCACAAGTTCAACAACGCTATTCCACTGAATCTTTGTGATTATACAGGTTTCCAGGCTGCTGATCTCTTTTAGGAAGTCTGTGCCATTAGGGTTATGACCCTTCGTTCTTGTACATACTTCCCTTAGTTGCCCCCAGATATCTGCAAACTGTGTATTTGGTATGGAGGGACGGGCCAAATGACCATACATTTCATTACGCAGAATTCGTATTCGCTCAACATCATCACTTTGCGTTGAGTCTGTAGCTAATGGCTGGTTTCCCCATCCACGTGTTGGTTTTGGAAAAGGAGGTTTAAAAAGGACATATGCATTCACATTAAGATTTCTTAGTAATGTATAACACAGCGTGATGTCAAAATTCTTGTATCCATCTGTAACCGCTTGACCAATCAGAAGTTTCTGTTGTGGGTTCAGTCTCCTCCATAAATCAGGATGTGTTGTACCCGTCAATTTTGAAGAAATATCTTTGGATGAAATGTATGACTCTAGTATTTCTTGAAGTATCTTAGTTCCTGTTCCAATTAAAGCTTGACCAAATCTAGTGAAGTTTTCTTGTTCGAAAGATAGGGATCCTTTTCGGTATGAAAGTCTGAAAGAAAGATACCTGTAAATTTCTTAATGGAATTTTGTCATTGAAGATATAGACAGAAAACCTGATTGGGAAAACAGAACTGCAAAAGTTAGGTCACGTGATCAAAGATACCCCCCCCCCCCTATTGTCATTTTTTTTTCAAGTAATATTTATAGTGAAATGTTCTCCAAAAATGGAATTTTCAAATATTTAAGTTCAAAGGTAAATTATATAACTAATGGGAAAATTGAATTCTTGTGATTGTCATGAAAAAAAAACATCTTGGTACACCAAGGGTTTTGTCACTTTAAAAATTACATTGACGCTTCATTGTAAAATACCCTTGGATTCAAGGGCCCCCGAATTCGACAGGATTTCTGTTGGCATCTTATTATTACATAACGTCATTGTAGTTGTTAATATCCCAACTTAATTCCAACTTGTGATTTTTATTTCATCAATGTCCCAAATATATGGGACCTAAGGAGTGAAGGCAAGGTCAAATTGATAGTGGAGAGTAGTGGAGGGATCCTATAACATTGTGGCTGAAGAATCAATAAAAAATAACATTACAATTACAACAAAATGTAGCTGATTTTCTGTTGAATTTAAACAATTTTTCAATACTCATTTTCCGGATAACCACACGATTTGCTACTTGCCTGGCACATGGTCATTCTTAGTCGGCATCGGTTGACCATTTTTATATGTTGTAAATAAGTCTTTGCATCATGTTTTTACGATTGTATTTATCTAATCATCCGGTACAAAAATATAGAGAGTGTTTCTTGTCCTGTTTGCGTCTCGTACAGTGTATGTCCTGTTCTGTGTTTTTGTATGGGGTGTCTTGCTGTTAGTGTTCCAACGGAGTGTTGTTGGAGATCGTTGGAAATCGTTTCTATGAAATATACTATTATATTTTTATCACGATGGAATAAAGTTACATTACAATTAACTCATGTGTAAAACTACATCATTTACGTATCACAAGATCATAGATCATTACGTATCATAAGGTTATTATGTCTCAACTAAACTTATGTTCGATAAAAACAAGATTACTTACATATTTCCCATACTGACATTACATTGTTAGTTGTAGCTTTAATTCACCTACTGTGTGGCTATTCAGGTCACTATAACAATCCTTTACGAATCAAGAACTGTATGTAACGTGATACTGAGATAATAGATTTTTTATTTATCTATGGTGAATGTGTCCATTTTCAACCTTTAATCGCTCTTTCATCAAGAAGTCTGGTAAGCAATTCTTATTTCGCTCTTTTCTTGAATGTAAAATTTAAGCAGTGTAAGGAGGTTTATTAAATATGATCGTAACTTATGGACTAGTTCCTTTTCATTGTTGTTGATGATAATCAAATGAAGAGAAATGCAGTGCAATGCTTTAAGTGTCTTTTCTATCTTTCATTAATGTATCTTTTAAAAATTATCTTTGATATATAATTGATCTTTTAGAAATAGATATATCTTATGGATATTCTATCTTTCAGATTAAAGTACTTTAAATGGTCAAATCATAAAAAAAAATATTAGCGATATGAAGAGGCAATTATGAATGAGGTAAGGCGATTCCCTTCCTCATCTTGTCGGTTAAAAGTAGAATTGTTGCTCTGGGAAACATCATTCATTGTATCTCCGTGAACATTTTGCATTAGCACTGTACCTACAATGTGCGCAGCGCGAGACTCACGAAAAAAAAAGCTTACAAAAACTTTTCAGAACAGAAAAAATATGTTACTTCGGCTATCTTTCTGAGATATCCAATATGGAAACATACATGAATACTTAGAAGCTTTATAGGATGAAATATTGATGTATATGGAGGGAGAAAAAGGGTAGAGTCGGAAATTCTTTAACAGGCTTGTCGATAAAGTAAGCCATTATCATAGTACATTGTAGCTCGTTACCTACAGTGACTGATAAATATAATGACGTATGCGACCTTTAAATTCTTAACCTTTAAATAGTATTGGGGATTTCCACACAGCTCTATTGTCCCACGACAAACATGAAATAATCGTCAGAAAGAAAGTACAATCATGGGAAACTTGTAAGTAATCCACGTTTTAGATGAACATAATGAGGCTTTCGTTGTAGGGAAATAGATCATTTTTCGCTCTTGAGTTCTTTTCCTTGATTGAAATTTGCTTTCTACGTTAGTCCTTCGGTAGACCTTGACCCATCCCTAGACACCATCAATTTATACATAAACCAGAGCGAATTTTTTTTTTGATTGATCCCTTCTCATTTTGTAGCTTTACGTTTCCATTTTCAGTATCATTTATATTCAATGGCGGAATACAAATGTACAGCTTGGGTTAATGGACTTGCTGCTAAGTACGATCAATGTTCAACTTGGTTGATGGCGTTTTCAACGCATTCGAAAATTTCTGTCATCAAAATTTCTTTAAATTTCTAAAACGTGGGTCCTATGGCATATATCATATCACATCCATTCTGCTAGCTTTTCGGCCCATTTTTGGACGTAATAACTTTCACACTCTATTGTCATATTACAGTGTTAAGACTGAGGTTTACTGACCAGGGTAAAGTACCGGAAACTTGCATGTCTGGTCCATGCTGCAAATTTATATGTTCTTAAATTATGCTATTGAATTTGAAGACGTTTAACAATTACATGGGAATCTACTTCGATTAAACAATAATACGGAAGTGTTCTAACTCTCAAAGAAAATTTCAAAACAATTTTAATGCATCAGACACGTGATTTCTTAAATGATGCTATTGAATTTAAAGACGTTTAACATTGGATAGTAAATCCACATCAACTAGTATTGCCTCTAGCCAAATTGATTTTTATTTTATTAAAATATATTTCATTGATAACGATGCCCATATGATGAGCCTTAAACTGATATAAGGTCGATTTAGATTGTACTGGGTATTTACCTAGGCGCTACTGAAATGAACTTTGGCTGTCTCTGAAATCGCTTTGGCTGAGAACATCGCTATGATTGTCAAGAATAGAGATACATGTGTGCATTTTGACATTTATTGAGAAAATGAGGTCATTTCTATAAATACAATTATTTTCAGATCAGTTTGAATGATGGATCTAGCTTCTCTTGTCAGTTGTATTTTCATGGGAAGTTTAAGAGGTAATGTTCCTTGATAGCCTCTAAAATAGATACTTGAACGTGAATTCATATCACTTTTTTGTCGCAGTATAATTCCCCATCAATATTGTATTCATTCTAAAGATATTGTTGTTGAGAATCAACGAGTTGTACAGGCAGAACTCGAGTGGACATACTATGAGTTATACTATAAAAAAAACCCAGAAGATGAAATTTCGAATTGCGAATAGATAGAATGGATTTACTCAAACTAAAACATGAGTACGATGCCGAATGTTCGTCTAATGATAGAAGGATCACGTCCACGGCATGAAAGGCTTTCGATGGAAATAACTTTCGATGTAGTTCTATAATCGCAGATTCCTCAAAACAAAGTCGACAAATATACAGCCTTGTACAAGCGCATTCTTAAAACCTGCACAGTGATCGACTGTGACGACGGTACTGCATGTAGAACCTTATCCAATTCTATTTGTAGAGTACAGGGCCCCGTCAACCTGTTCTCTCTGAATGTTGGTTGGACTCCTCGGGTGATGACTAATATGAAAAAAAACATATCCCTATAAAGAAGTATAAAATCGTTAATCGAAAAATCATCAAACCAAGAGCATACAAAACTAGGATAAAACAAGACATAAGGCGAAGGAATAGAAATGAAAAAAAAATTCTACCATAAGAAGAGAAGTGAACTCTCTGCGAGTGAGATCAGTTGCCCAGGAAGAGTGAGCATCTCCTGCTTGCATGCAACTCCCGCCACTTCAATTCGGTAGAAAGGTCACAATTGGTAAATCTCACAATTCGTTAGAAAAATCAAAATCGGTGACTACCATAAAGAAAGTAAAGATTGGCATGTCATGACACAAAAGGTCTACGTCATTATATCATTTATGACTCTCGACAAGGGGACGTCATAGTGTGCTACCATGTCCGCATATTGACCATAGAACTTCCTCAGTGACGATGCAAATCGGTCAAAAATGTATCCTTGACTGAGAAGCTTAACTGACAGCCGTCTAGCCCTTAGAACAAGATCTGAGTATTTGGAGCTTGCCCGAGCATAACGTATTTATTGAGAAATGAAAACGCCATGAGCTTGTGACGACGGGATGTTGCTACTCAGAACAGGAAAATTTGTGATATTGAAATTGAAGTCGTCACGTTTGTCATAGAGTGAGGTGTTCATATAACCATGGGCGTCAAAAGACAACATGCCATCCAATTAGGACGCTGATTTATTGGTCTCATGCATGAGCTCGCTAGAGCCTGTGTTTTGTTGTCTAGTTTGTGTGGTGATTTTACAGCTAGGAGGTTATTTTACACTTCAACTGTGCGTTCTTCGATATCTTTGGGTAACCTGAAAGTTTGGAGTTGTGCGCATTTAATCCGGATAACTGCATCATTTGCTGCTGGAGTACGTGGCAGATGGCCCTTTGGTCTCCTCGCTTTATGTATAAGTCTTTAGTGTTTAATGTTTCTATGTCGTATAGAACCAAATATATACATGTATAAATTCTGACACCACTTGTTGGGTGATTGATTTTTTTTATTATGTAGATCTTCCTTTTACTTTTCAGAATAATTCTCTGTACAAGTGTTAAGAGAAGAGTACATAAATGTCACAACTCTTTATTCTAATCATTCCTCCTTACACGAGGTAGCTTTAACTAGCTGTACTGATTGTTTTGTATGTCATTGTACCTTTGGAATCTTTTTTGAATTTTTGAGTCCTTCTGGTTTTGTTTCTAACTATCGTTTTTTTTTGTTTGCAGCAGTAGTTTAGGCAGACCATTTCATATTATCTTGTCCGAAAATTGATAGCGTATATTCTGTATAGATCACACAGTAAAACCATTTGGAGTTATTGTCTTGTAAACGTGGAAAACTGTTACTCAAAACAAATATACCACTAAATAAATAAATAAATAAATAAATAAATAAATAAATAAATAAATAAATAAATAAATAAAAAGGGATTGTGTTTGTTATGAAAATAATACGGAACTCTATACCTTCTAAAAAAGAATTTCAAACCAATTACTTGTGTACCGGACACGCCACTGTTTCGAATGTTAAATTCTCATCAGTGATGCTTCTAGCGGAGCTAGGACGTAAGTCAGTATAACTATTCAATATAATGTGTAATTAATGAGAGATTCAAGGGTACGTATTATTTCGGGATATTTAGAAATAACTTAATTTCTTACGTAAAAAAGATTCTGATTGATTGTTTTCCTGATAATATTTCTTTTTTCAATTCTCCGTTGACGTCATTCCCAGTGTCTTTAGCAATCATGAAAAAGAGAAGGATTACAGAAAATCTTAAGCTTGTTAGTACATGGTTAAATGATTAAGATATATGCTATTCTCCTTTGGACAAAGGTATTCGGTAATTTCGAAGACCAGATCGAGTTACTTCCCATTTGAGACGGTATATGACGTAGACTAATTGTTTGTGACTTCATAAAATTCTATGTAAACAGTCCCTCAACTCTGGGAAACAACGAGACAAAATCGACGTTACCTTACAATTTTCATGACGACATATTGATTTTACGTCAGATACCGTCTCAAATGGGAAATAACTATGTATTTCGCAAATACTAAATACCAGTAAGAGAAGGAGAAAGAGTAAATGTTTCTACAAGAATGATACAGCTTCTGTCTTCCCTAGCACTTGTGGTGATCCTACATCAAACTTGAAAACACATAGAGTCATCTTTAACAAAGAATCAGATGTGGAGTATTGGTGGATCTCTAGAAAAGAATATTAATTAGAATTCATAAATAAAGCGAAAACACCTTATGTATTGGCTGAGTCCATGTCTGTGAATGCTAATTCATAGATCGATGTAAGAACAGATGAGTAGAGAGGAACGATAGGTGGAGTGAAAACCACATCATATTTTCAAAATGATAGTTGTGATCTGTTAAAAAAAAACTGGAAGTACATTGAATATTGGATCATGTTACTTAATTACCGGTACTGGTTTCTTTTTCAGACTTTCACATCGAGGAAATACTTTATCATTCGAACAGGAAAACTTCACTAGAGTTGGCAAGGCTTTGGTTGGAATAGGGACCAAGATTCTTCAAGAAATTTTGGAAACATACATTCAATCTAAGGATTTATCTTTCAAATTGACAAGTACAACACATCCTGATTTATGGAGAAGACTGAACCCACAGCAGAAACTTCTGATTAGTCAAGCGGTTACAGATGGATACAAGAATTTTGACATCACGCTTTGTTATACATTATTAAGAAATCTTAATGTGAATGCGTATGTGCCGTTTAAACTTCCTTTTCCAAAACCAACACGTGGATGGGGAAATCAGCCTCTAGCCACAGACACGACACAAAGTGATGACATCGAGCGGATACGAATTCTGCGTAATGAAATGTATGGTCATTTGGCCCGTCCCTCCATACCAAATACAAAGTTTGCAGATATCTGGGGGCAACTCAAGGAAGTATGTACAAGAACGAAGAGTCATAACCCTAATGGCACAGATTTCCTAAAAGAGATCAGCAGCTTGGAAACCTGTAGAGTTACAAAGATTCAGTGGAATAGCGTTGTTGAGCTTGTGCAGCGAAATAGAGGTATAAGTATGTTAATTTAAAGGAAGGTGTATACATGAATAAGAATTATATTCAAATATTTATTGTCATGTGTTATTACCATTGTGTTCCTTCTAACACTGCACTTAATCTACTACTCTATGGTCACTAGTTTATTTTTTTTATTTCTTAATGTTTGAATTAGATTTTATAAATTTTTGTTCCAACTGCCGATTTTCTTTTTTTTTTTCGTAGCTGAAATTCTAAGTATAGATAAAATGTATTTCAACGTCTTTTCTTGAGTAACATGAACATATAACTTTATATAAACTTTATATAGCATTTATTATAATTGAAAATTTTGTTAATAATATCTATGGTTTTTTTCTGACAAGCAGAACATGACAAAGCGATAGAGGCTCATACTAAAAGGTTAGATACATTGGAAGCTCAACAAAATGTATTGAATCAAGATTTTCAATCTGCCAGTGGTCAAATCAGTGAAATAAATACCAAGATCAGAATGCATGATATTCGGATTGATAAACTGGACATTGGTAATCAAACGCATAGTGCACAGATAGATGTACAAACAAGACAGATCTCTACAATGGTCACTGAGGCTCAGACGCATGGAACAAAGCTGGATGAGCATGGTTTGCAAATAGATGAAAATACAAGCCAGCTAACTAGACTGAACACTACAGTCAATAGACATAACATACAGACAGATGAACATGCAAGAAATCTCAATACTCTGGACCTTGAGGTGAAGAAACAGGGCGAACAGATAGATGGACATAGCACAAAGATTGATCAGTATGACAGAAATATCTCTAGACTGGACACAGAAGTTCGTGGACTTGTCATACAATTAGAGGACCAGGGCAAAAATATTGAGAAAAAAAGGAAGGAGCTAACAACGCTGGGTATTAGAAGTCAGGATCATGACGCACAAATAGATGAACATGCACTACAGATAGCTACATTGGACAAAGGAATTCAAAGACATGACAGACAAATAGATGAATTTTCCAGAAAGCTAACTACACTGAACTCAGGAGTCCATGAACACAGGAGACCTATGGAAAATCACAGTCGACAGCTTGTTGTTTTAAGTTCACAGTATCAGAGCCAGAAAAAGGAAATATTGGAAATCAAAGAAAATGTTCAATCTGTCAAGAGAACATCAGGTAATTTCTTCATTAAAAGAAACCAGATTCATCCAATACAGTACAAGAATATGGATATATAAAGTACCAAAAACCCCAGAAAGTTATTGATCAAATTTTATTTTATTTTGTGACTTCAGTTTTTACGGTGAAACTTCCGATTTGGGACGGTATATGCCATAGACTAGTTGTGACGTCATCAAATTTTACGGAAACGGTCCAATAACTCTTGAAAATGACGATACGGATTTCGCGTTAATGGTTTTACGTCAAAGGCCATGTAAAATAGGATATAACTCTGCATTAAAAACGAAATTTGAAAATAAACGATTCCACAATCTAAATGGATATTATTCGAATTTAAGAAACATTCCACGGTAAATTTCTCAGAATTTGTTGAGAAAGATGGAGAAATTTACCTGTGAATGTTATGAAATTTTCTACAATTTTTTAGTGAGATTTTTTAAAGTAATATCATAATTTGATATCAGGAAGTCATTCAGAAGCTATTTAAAGAAATGTAGGTCGCTGCTATTCCGTAAACTTAATTCTTAGAATCCATCACAGATATCGGTTTATGTTATGATAACTGAAAATAAGTCAGTCTCCAAAATGCCTCCTGAACATAAGTTTGAAGACACAACGGCTGAGAAAAAAGTTATTCCTTTTGCAAAGTGATGGATCCCCATGCCTGATATAGTTTTAATGTACATGATACTTGGAAATTTGGAGCCGCGCGCTCTCTGTAATGTAAATGTAAAAATCTAACTTCAAAAAATTAAAGAGGACGCTATTGAAATTATTTTTGGTGGCTCCGCTGAAAGCATCACTGATGAGAATTTGATATTCGAAACACGTGTCTGGTGCATGTAAATTTGTTTGGAATTTTCTTCAAGAAAGTAGAGAGTTGGAACCCTTTGACATGATTGTAAATATTCCATTCAAAACATATGGTAAAATTCATCCGGTATCAATTTATAAATAATCACGTCTTTTTACATTTATTAACAAAAGACCATAATAGATTAGTTATTTTCATAGATTCTTTTGCAGCTACAGATGTCCAAAGATTGAAGAAGAGGTTGGAAAAAATCAATAACGATGTCACCAAAGTTATAACACTGTCACCTCTTCAAGATCGAGGGGAAAATGAATTACCAATAGAGCTTCTATATGCTCAAGTGGTTATCCTTGAGGATAACCAGTATGGAGAAAAGAGTTCTTTACATTACAGGAAAGAAGTTACCCACCCATCTGATGTTTTCATGAAGAATAGTGAAGATATAAGGAGGATTTACATGCTGGGAGACGCTGCCCACGGCAAAACAACGTACTGTTTATGGCTAGTAAAGAACTGGTGCAATGCTCAACTTACAGATCGTGGACATCGTGATGAGTGGGAGAAAGCTTTGCAAGAATTTGCCTTTGTTTTTCTTTTGCAGTTTCGTAAGGTAAATCCAAGAAGAGATTGCGTTGTAGATATGATATGCAAGGACGTATTTGGGGATGCCGAGGACTGCTGGGACTCCATACGCTACGTATTAACATCTAGCAAATACAAAAGTCTTATAATCATGGATGGTCTTGATGAATGGAACCCAAATGATGAAACCAGAAAACAGCTCACATATCAAGGAATGCCAAACATTCATGTGTCTAGTACTGTATCATGCTTCTTTTCTATGCGACCATGGGTGTTTTCAATGATAACAAATCTGATCAAAATCAGTGATAAGGTAATAGAAATTCAGGGTCTTAGCTTGAGTGGAATGGAGAAAGTTGTTGAAAATGTTCTGTTAAATCGCTATAAATTAAAAGATGACATAGGGAATTATCTACACACAAAGAAAAAAATTGTCAATCATTTGAATGAGAAAAATCTTATATCTTTCATGCAGATACCCCTATTGGCTGTGATTTGTGTGCAGATATGGTTTGAAGGAATACAGGTCGGGGACAGTATGACAAGCTTCTATGCAGTCATGATAAATATGTTGATTGAAAGAGCAAATGAAAAATATGAATTACAGAAATATCATGACGAATTAATTGATTCCAAATTACCTGAAATTTTCTCTAAACTAGGAAATGTTAAACGCCATAGTTCTGCATTGTTAAGATTGGGAAAAGTAGCACATGAAGGTCTGTTATCTAGTAAAATAAACTTAGTATTTCAGAAAAGGAAATTACAGATAGAGATAGGTGTGGGAGAATTACAGTTTGCGCTAGATGTTGGTTTGATCAGCCAGATGGAAGCACCTAGCCTTTTAACAAAGAATGTTAGTGTTCACTTCTTTCATAAATCTATACAAGAGTTCCTGGCTGCATTCTACATTGTATCAAACAAAGAGGTAGGTGACGCATTCTGTAAACATCTGTCCAATGCCAAAGTCATTATGGAATTATCTAATGTGATCATGTTTATATGTGGTATGTGTCCTTCCCTGGGTAGTGCTATATCACAGCAGGTTGCTTATTTGATATATAGTGACATGGAGATATGTAAATACAGAGATTCGCCTTATGGGGGTAATAGTACATTACGAGAAATATACAAACTACAGTTGAGCTGGTATAGAGATTTACAGTACGGACAGACAGATCGCGAAATGACGTTCCATATTTCAGATGTTTATCTGTCTGATGTCAGTGACGTAGAAACACTGAGAGCGACTAGGGGACTTTTATTTGATGATCGTGTAGACATTAGATCACTGTACTTACAATGGATACCCACTGACAATGAGCATGGTATCACTGACTCAGATTTGAATTACTTTTTATCTAATTCACACAGCACAAGGTCACTCGTCATGGTGTATGTAAATGGAAAAGACACCGATAGATCTATACATACAATATGTGGACCCAAGCTAAAAACGTTGTACCTTGTTAATGTAAAGATGATTGACATGCTTTCAGTTGGGAGAGGTTGTTCTCCACTTCTTTTGGACGTGACGTCATTATGTGAGTTATGGCTGTATGGTGTACAGGTAGGTGACAGAGAACTGGGTCTTTCTCCTGACATGGTCCATTTACAGAAGGTAGACTTAGCGTATGTAAAAATGTCCACAAAATGTTGGCAACAATTCATACTGTCTTTACAAAACGTGAAACATAAATTTGTCGCGGAACTGTATGCCACAAATATTGATGAAGTAACAAAGAAAAATATCCGATCATCTTCTGACTTTAATGTAACACTTGATCGTTTGAACGAGGTAACACGTTTGTATGAATTAGACTTTACAAGAGTATGGCCACTGTCGCAATGAATAAAACGAGTTTATCTAGAAAGTTCTAAATAAAATTCATGTCAACAACCCGAATTTCGATACCTTGCTTACAAAAATCGCAGTCACATTTATGGATAATGGGTATAATGCGCATCATCAGCTTTGACACAAGAGATTTTCATCTTATATCAAGTAAGACAGTTGTACTTTCTGATGAAATTTTGTTCAGTACTCACTCAAGGGAATTTGGTTCATCCATTTCGTACGCTTTTCCCACGGATCAAATATTATAATTTGGGTATATTCATATTCATTAGAAATATAAACTAAAGCTTGAATAATACCTTTACCTTATAAAACACCCTTTACCTCAAGTTGTAAGGTATTCTGCATAAAATCTAGCCACATAACTCCCATTCCCATTGAGGGCGGACAGGGGGTACCTTTCTCCCCCTCCCACCCACTCCCATCCCTTACCTCCCTACTCCTACAACTGCTTCCTCCCCTCCTTTTCAACCTTCCCTTACCTCCCCCTCCCGCCCCTTCTTCCCACCTCCCGCCCCCTTTCTCCCTCCTCCTCCATTTTATGCCCCTTCCCTCCCTCCCTCTTCCCTCTTCCCTCCCCCTCTCTCCCTCCTTCCGCCCCTTCCTCCCGCCTCCCTTTCACCCTGTCCACCCCCTCTCCCATGTTAATGTGCAAAGCAATTTGAGGTAAGGACAAATGATACTAAGGCTCATTGTCTACTACATGTACTCAATATTGATGTGTCACTTTCAAATGAATTTAGCTGTAGTATTCTAGTTTCTTTTTTAGATGGACTTATTCACTTAAGACACTCACAGTGTTTTCAAACATCCTTCCATATCTGTACAAAGTGTATATAAATCTATATGTACTTGACACACAGTCGCTAAAGAGTACTTAAGGTATAAGGGGTATAATATTCTACTTCCGGTTGTCTTGATAACAGAAACAATTAAATACCACGAAATTTGCCAAAGACGCTCGACGTCGGCAATATTGGGGACTATACATTTTCAGTGTGAGTTGAATGAAACATTAAAAATATCAAGTATCTAAAAATAAGTAAGATATGGTAGAACATGATTTCTAGCTATTCGACGATATTGTTATTATACCCCTTAAGGGAAAAATTGAAATGGTAGTTATATTCATATATTAAAGTTATGATATCAATTTCAAATTAATTTCTTATATTGTCTTTCAAGGTATAAAATTGTACATTTTAATCCTATAATTAAAGATTGCAAAAGCATACGGAGTTTTTTCGTTTTAAATCAGAATAATTTTATGGACCAGGGGAGAATTGTAACTCTTCATTTTCTCACAGTTGAGGTAAAAGAAACCCGACATTGCATTTACTCAGTGTCTTTTGTTTTTTGTATCGTATCACCTTACAGGGCGCTACTAAAAATTATTTTTTGGTGGCTCCGCTGAAAGCATCACTGATGAGAATTTATTATTCGAAACACGTGTCTGGTGCATGGAAATTGGTTTGGAATTTTCTTCAAGAAGTTATAGAGTTGGAACCCTTCGACATTACTTACAATGATATATCAGCAAATATTAGTTAAACATAAAACTGAAATTCAGAATGCAAAACTCAACTCAATGAATTATACGGCAATAAAAACAGCGAAACACTCACTATACGAGACAAAGTTGACAAACAGACGGAGACAATAACACCATATCGGAGGAACCTGAACAAAAAGGAGAAAGTTTACATTTTATACACGTCAGTTGTTTTACGTCTTACGAAATCTCTATTTATATGAATTACACAACATAAACAGCAACAACAACAACAATTGTGTAGAGGATGCTCTTCCAAAGTCGGTTAAAGGCCAGCATTAAGTGCCCACTGTTTATCCAGATAAATTATATGTCGATTGATAGACGAAACTTGGATAACAACATCATCCTTGTCCTTCTTCTGATATCGTCATTAATGTTTTAATTATCTTGCTACTTACTTTGCTATAGTCCATATGCCGAAAAACGCATAAAAAACGAATTCAATGTGAAATCCTTTTGATTGCTGTTTTTTAAATCTGATTTCGGGTTTTCTGTTTGACTTTCATTCACTGATGCTAATAAAAACAATTGATATATTTTGTTTGAATAGCATTTACATTATTACTTGGTGGTACGTATGTACAAAAGTACCAGAAATAATGATAGTGAATTCCCTATTCTAAAACGAAATAAAAGACAGGAAGGGATCTCAAACAACAATCGATTGCAGCACACAAAGCAAAACGCCAAAACACCCAATGCAGAAACACAGCGCAGACAATCACAGAGAAAGATACGCAAAAGGTACAATGAACACCACATTACATCATAAAAACATGAAACACAAACAACTACACATAAACCAACGAGGCCAATGGGCAATCGTTGCTAAATTTGGACGGTCATCTGCCACGTAAGTAGCAGACGGTGTGCTCCCACTTTTCCGATTACTTAGAGATCTCAAAGACCTCCTCATTGTTAGATGACATCGCAAACAAGACAGTATAACGTACGCAAAGGCCAAAGAAACACACAGCTGGATATGTAAATGGATAAAATTCAGTAGGCGTACGAAATATAGTCCATGTTCTGCCGACTGTAGCGAGCTCATGCATGTTATCACCCGAGGTGTCCTACTGACATTTAGAGAGGGCAGGTGATCGGGGCCCTGTCTTGTCTAAAGAGGTTTGGACAGGACCAGTCACGGAGTCCTGTCGCCACAGTCAGCCAGAGTGCAATTCCTTAGAATGTGCTGGTACAAGTAACAAGAATGGTACAAGGTTGTGGATTGATCCAAGCCAAGTGATCGATCCACGGTATAAAAGGCGTTTGCCACGGGGATTTATTTCGCTAATACCGGTTGCTCTATTTACTATATGTGTTAACACATATATAGTATATAGAGCAACCGGTATTAGCGTGATAAACCCCTGTGGCGTTTGCATGATGATTCTATCACAATTTCTATGGTAATTTTGTCTACCTTTGATCCTTTTTATTTTGTTTACTATGTCACCATAAAAGGAAAGTTGGGAAATACCCAAAGTGATATACTTTATTACTTTTATGGGTCCGAATTTCAAAAGAAGCTGACAGTAATTTTTGTAAAATTTCCAGAAAGTCTTTGCTAGGTTTCTTGGTAATTTGTCAATTTCTACTTTGAAAATTCGAAACATCAGTACACGTTCTAGCGTACTGGATGAACTTTGAAATGTAAATACCGTTTGACGGAAATCTAGGAACATCAGCATCAAGCAAGGGAAAATTTACTATGTTGAATCCAAAGTCATGTTTTGTTTTGTCATACACACATGTATTAATCTCTCCATTAACAATTTTGATATTGAGGTTCAAAAATGGTGTTTCTGAAAGAATAACGAAGCACCGAACTCCGTTGCACTCTCTGAAAATGACAGTACTTAATTTTATTAAGTGTTATAATACATGATTAAACATAGTCAAACACAAAATCTATATCAGGAATTAAAACTCAAGACAGATATCGATAATGGGGATACAAAACCAGGCGAAAACCAGACGAAAACCAGGCGAAAAGACTCCCTTCACACTTTCATTGAACGGCCCACGGATAGCTACGGATCGAGAATTTTTTTACATCCGTAGCCGTGACTCGATCTTGCACTGGTCGTTGCAAGTTGTAGCTAACCTTGGCAATCCATAGCTATCCGGGATGAGACAGACATTTTTTTTTAACTTTTTCAAAAATCTCTACTACTCAACTACGGATAAATGTGTCGTAGCGGAGTCGTTGGGAATATCCACCAGTAGAGGAGTCGTAGCTATCCGTAGGGCA
Source organism: Pinctada fucata (assembly GCA_028142955.1). Lineage (NCBI taxonomy): Eukaryota > Metazoa > Mollusca > Bivalvia > Pterioida > Pteriidae > Pinctada > Pinctada fucata. The sequence continues at coordinate 59,858,687 of AP027106.1, read as the reverse complement.
GTCGTAGCAACCCGTAGCGCATCCGGGACCATTCTGGTGATAAAGATAGTCATACGACTCGCCTACGGATTGCTTCGACTCTCCTACGAATTGCTACGACTCTCCTACAGATTGCTACGACTCACCTACAAATAACCACAGATTTTGTCTTATATATACTTCAAATCTATCAGTATTCTGTGCATTTTTCGGTCAATATATGAGCTAATGCTTCAACTATTCAATTTCAGGTAATGATATAAAGGCATGTATGAAACCTCAATACTGGTATAAAACAATTGAGACTGTCTCAACTTAAAGATATTTGGTGTTTTAGCAAATAATCATTGTTTAAAAATACATAGGAAATTCAAGCCAGTCCTACCAATCCGTACTGTTGTCGTAGCTAACCTTGTGCGAATCGTGGCTGTTCATACTCGAGTCGTTGTAATCTTTAGCAATCCGAACCTATCCGTATGCGTGTCATAGCAATCCGTAGAAATGTCGGGACGATATCCTTAACAATTATGAGCTATCTGTAGAAATCCGCACTCGAATCGTATCAACCCGTAGCAATCATTCAGATTTCAAACTTCCTGATCGTCACCATTTTTGTGGTGTTTGGAGGAAAGGTCTTTCAAAAATAGCTGGCCAACCAATGGAAATAATTGTGCCCAACTACTTGCCGACATTTTTCTTTACTCGTACGAAGCTGAATTCGTCCTGTCTCTGATCTCTGAGGGAAAACTCTTAGTTCTTAACTTTAACTTCACATACAGTTACATAGAGGATATCCTGTCCATCAATAATCCGAAATTCGCGGATTACCTAAGTAGAATCTATCCTTCGGAACCACAGAGACTAATAATTCAGCACCTTGTTTGGGCATAATGCTGTCCTACAACACTGATGATCACATGAATACCTACCTCTATGAAAAACGTGACGATTTCAATTTAAGCAAACCTTTCCTTTTCTTAGTAGCTATTTCCCTTCATTGCCTGCATACGGCGTGTTTATATCTCATTTGATACGTTATGCAAGAGAAGTACCAAATTTACATATTTTTTTCTAAGAGCTAGGTTTCTTTCAGATAAGTTTCTCAGTCAGGGATACGTTAGTGACTGACTAACATCGTCACTAAGAAAGTTTTACGGTCGACATGGAGTCTCGTCATACACTATGATGTCCAATTGTCCAGAATAATAAAAGTTATTATGTCTTAGACCTTTGGAACATACTTGTATCTTCCTTAATGGAAAGAAATTACAAATGAGTTATGATGATTCAACTTTTAATTTGGAACACATGGTGATCAATCAAAATTCTTCATCGCTACGATGTCAATAGGAAAATCAGTTTAATAAGCGGAATATAAGGAACAATTAAGACAGAAAAAAATATAAAATTGTGAGAATTGCTGAGTACAAAGGAAACAACTTTTTATAGATACTAGTAGGTGAGATGAAAACAAAATGGAACTTGGTCTTTCTCATAGAAAGAAATTAATTCACATTCGTTCATCATCAGCAACTACGGCTAAGAAAAGTCCGGAAAAATGAGAACTTAATAACATTTAGCTCCCGAGCACCTGGTCCCACCTCTAGCTTGCTAGGGTCCGTCGATGCTCAATTTTTGCTCTATTGTGAGTGCTGTTGAGATTATCGTCAGGATCTTCTTTAACTCATCTGTGTCACACTTATGCCCTTTGCCGTGTCGAGCTCGTAAAAAAGTTCCCCGCGAGGGGTATGACAGTAAGTGTTTTGATTATTTTTCCCTTACATGGTCTCCATAACACTTTCTATATAGACATAACCTCTGACAGTGCATGTATTTTATGTATTGTTTTCATTTTCGTGCATGAACATCGACGGCGGATGCGGCTAATCAACAGGGGATGCTTACTCCTCCCGGGCACCTGGACCCACCTCTAGCTTGATTGGGGTCCGTCGATGCTCAATTTTTGCTCTATTGTGAGTGCTATTGAGATTATCGTCAGGATCTTCTTTAACTCATTAGTAAGTCCAAGGATAAAAAAATCTTTCAATTAAAACCAAACTTAAACTCTATGCGTATGAATCTAAAAAATGTTAAGTTAAACATGTTAAATATCCTCCAAAAGAGCGATAGAAATGTCTGGAAAGCAAATGTGTGACAGACAGACAGACAGACAAACAAACAGACGTATGTCAAGAGATATTTTGTAATTCATACATAAATGACATTTTTTTGGCATACATGTTTAAATTTTCGGTCTCCATCTTTTCATTACTTTGACCCACATCGTAATTGACCTCTATCGTCACCGAGGAAACATTGTTTGTTGAAATGTACATATGATGCACTGACATACATTTCAGTATTGACAATTTTTGAAATAACTGTACAAGATCTTTGACGGTTTATTTATCCAATGAGAAGGGCTAGGCCTTCGAAAGGGGGGGGGGTTAATGAGTTTTAACCCACCCTCCCACCTCCGACTTACATCTTACATACTTGTACATACCTGTATTTACCTACCCTGTCTAGATCCGCCCTTCGAAAATAAGCAAACACGTTTGATAGATTCATAATTTTATTCTCTACTATTGACAATGATTCTCATACAAATAAGTACTTTACAACATGCACATTTCCGTCGTCATGGGTTATCCACAAATTGCTATCTCTATCCACAGCCAACCAGCGTGGTCCAAGAATACCATGTGAACGTCCTACCAACTCCCTCATCTGCTGATTTTGATCTATTATATAGACACAGTTATTGTCAAAGCCTGCGATCAAAATGTTGCCTATTTTATCCACAGCCAATCCTTGTGGTCTCCCTAGCTTTTGTTGTCCTTTTGTGTGTGTTATTCTAGACATAACTTTCCCATCCTTACCGAGCTTCACCACAGCATGGTTTGCCCAGTCACTTATGTAGATGTTTCCGTCAGAGTTTTCTACAGCATGTTAAACTGACAGAATAATAGAACCTGAATAAATCTGTTTAACATCGGTACCATTGGAACTGGTTTTCAGTGCTCTACCATCCTTTGTACATATCAATATCTTCTGATCAGCGGTAACAGAAACTGCGGTACTACCGAACGGTAATGCATCAAACAATGGCCGTTCTCCGCCATCTTTCAGGAGTTTGCTAACTGACCAAGAATCTTTTTCATGAGGACTGAAAATAATGTCACCAGAATCCATCGGAGCAAGTGAGTAAGGCCTGTTCTTCATCTTCCTCCTCTTCTGTACCTGACCCCTTACGTTCACCATTACTAATTTTCTCGATTCACGTCCTCCTAGCCATACTTCATTATCCTTGGTAATACATATTCTTGGATATTCCCCCAAAGAGCACTTGAACTTTGATACAATAGCTGGTGATGTCAGCATCATGTTGTTGTTTCATTATTGAAGATAATGGTAAATCTAGTTTTCCAACACTTTCTGCTACTGAAATCAAGTTTCCTTGCACGAATGTAGGTGGATGTGGTAAGTCTGCTTTACTTGCTATCTCTGACAAAGTCACGTTTCCTTTTAAAGCATTTCTGAGAGCAGTAAGGCTTTTTCTTCCAATCGCTTTCTTGAACTCTGGTATTTTGTTCTGGTATAAAGCAATCCGTCTTTCTATATCTTCAGCAAAGACATCAAAAGCTGCCATATCAGACCGTTCAAGTTTGGTGATATCATTTACTATTTTCTCATGTATTCTTTGAAGTTTATTTATGAAAGCTTTATTCTCGTCTTCCATATCTCTGGTTATCCTCTGTATTTTCTGTCTGTAATTTTCGTTTTTTGAAAGGATTTCCTCTCTTTGCATCATTAATGTTGGTAGAGCTGTTTGCATTGCCTCAACGTCATATTGCAACATTTTTCTCTCGTTCTCTAGAATGTCAGAAAGGTCCGACAAATTATGTCCCTTGTGTATTCCAGTTACACATTTCATACAAACTTGTATGTCGCACTTGTCGCAGTAAAAGGTGACATGGTGCCCGTGGTCATCACAGGTCGATATTGTGGTATCTTCATCATTTATTTGGGTCCTAAGTATAACGTTGTGGTCTTTCGAAGAGGCAACTTTTCTGTGAACCTTCTCACATTGAGGACACAGTGTCTGTTTACATTCTATACAGTAGTATTCACCGCGTTCCTCATCCTCGCAGACATCGCATGGAGCAGCTGCCTGGGCTTCAAAGTTAGCAGAAGCTTCCGACATTTTGTATCACCTGGTGATCTCCTCCATATCTGAAAATTATATAATCATCCATTTAAAAAATATTAGGCGGTTCATGGGCATACATTCTATGCTTTCTCATAATACAGATTTCTGAGTAAATCGATGATTTAAACAATTTATGACGTTTGCGGTTTTTATTATGTGATAGTCCTATTATAGATATTACTAATTTAGCTCGTTATGCGATTAAGATGTTGGCGCTAAGGTTCGTGCTGTGTGTAATAGAAAAAAATTATTTTGAGATACTCTGTGTATACGCATAACGTCATATCATCACATAGAGACGACGAATGAAGGTAAATGCTAGCAAAAGCAAACGATTGCATTGACTCAAAATTTCTTTATTAAAATGGGGAATAGGTAAAGGCAGATAATAGGAACTTGTGTTCGGGATGCCAGCTGTATGTTGATTATATCCCACTCCTTGCCGACATTTTACTTACTCGTACGAAGCTGAATTCATTAGAGAGGTTGAGATTTCCTACATGTAACTTGTACGGGTACGTCTAGTGTACAAGTTGAATTACACGTAACTGTTGTTGAGATTTCTTTTCAAAGTTTTCAAAGATCACTACGCGTACTTGTAAAATCTTAGTGAACTTGAGTTGACTTTTGGACAGTATAAATTCAAGAGAAGCATGAAATTCGGTTCAATCTATATTGAAATAGAAACTTTAAATCATTATGAATTGTTTGCCATACTTTTTATACTATTTGATAGAATAAAGGGGATGAAATATCTTGAAGTAAAGACCTGGGTGTACCTCGCACTTTACACGTTCACTGATGACGCAAATGACGTCAATGCAATAAATGATGACGTCACAATAGCCGACAAGAATACAAGTACACGTACAAGTTACACGTAGGAAATCTCAGCCTCTCTATTAAATCTCTGAATTTTATCTCTGAGGGGGGAAACACTTAGCTTATAACTTTACTTTCACATGCAGTTATATAGATGATGTGCAGTTAATCAATAATCCAAAATTAGCGGATAACCTAAGCAGAATCTATTCTTCGGAGCTTGAAGTCAAAGAAACCACAGAGACAAATAATTCAGTATGCTATTTGGGTATAGTTCTATCCTACGGAACTGAGGGTCACATGGACACCTCACTCTAAGACAAACGTGACAACTTCACCTTTAGCATCACAGACTTTCCTATTCTTAATAGCAATATCCCTTCATCGCTTGCATATGACGTGTTTATATCTCAATTGATACGTTATGCCAGAGCAAGTACCAAATATTTGAGGGCCAGGCGTCTCTCGGATAAGCTTCTCGGTCAAGAATACGTTTGTGACTGACTAACATCGTCAATGAGGAAACTATACGACCGAAACGGGGAACTCGTCATAAACTATGATGTCCCTTTGTCCAGAATTGTAATTGATATTCTGTTTTAGATCACTGGAACCAACCAACCACAAAAATTACTCGTATATGTGGAAGTAAACGGATATAATGTGTCTGCAAAATTGAGGCGCCGGGTGTTCCATGCAAGCAGGAGGATGTTGACTCTTCCTGGGCACCTGGTCTCACTGCCTTATTGGAAGTTCGCTTCTGTTCATACAGAGTTACCTCTCTTTAAAAAAACCTGTATTACAAACAAACATATTCTGGAGATACCCCTCTCTGACTGTAAAAGATCTATACTGTGGTCATTTAGTATAGGCAAAATTTAACAAGAAAAACTATAGCAACATAAATTTGGCATTAATTTTAAAGGAAAAAATCAATATCTAGGAACATTTGCTTGGGTATCTTGTATGAAAACGACATGTCTGTATATATTAGCAGGTCAGCATTACATAATGTCATGAACACTACTGTGGAAAGACAGGGGTGCACTATTAGGTTGATAGAGCACACTTGAAAAGGTGATAGTGTACACATCAACCGTTCTCTGTCACAATATGGTAGAGTAGAACCAACCTATCACAGAAGAAACTCACTGGAAGCATAATAATGATTAGTAGGTATGTACTATTCGAGTTATTAATTTATATGTCTGATAAATAATAAAATGGTATATAAGTCATTCGATATCAGTTTCAGGAAGGGTTTGCACCTCATCTTTTAAAAACGGACCAGTCCGCGAACTTTTCGGACAACTCTCGTACATGTTATTTCTATTTATATATACCTTTACTGCTTTACCTGTTTACACGTATGATTGATACCAGTGTTGCATAGTGGTATCGATTTTTAAGAGTCCCCGTAACACTACGCAAAGCCGTACTTTATTATCAAATTTCGAAATTTGCCGATGTGGGAACTGTTAAAAAATAGATATAAGCATTACTTAGAAAATAATAAATTTGAGGAAGAAAACTACAATGCCCGTTGTTGCAAACCAAACAAAAAAAAAAAGAAGAAAGAGAAACACCCCCCCCCCAAAAAAAAGATAGGGAATAGAAAATGTTTTCCAGAAAAGAAAAATGAATTTTGGAATGGAAAATTATTTTCCGGAACAGAAAAAATATTTTCCAGAACAGAAAAAATATATTAAATTTACATTCCAAGAGTCATAATTAACCCAATCCATTACAGTATGTTGGGATATAAGCTGTGAAACAGCTGTGAAACAGCTAATGACACGTCTTTTCAATGGAAGGGAGATGGAGTGTTCAAATCCGTCAGGGAAACCTGTACACAGAAACCGGAAAATTCAGTTATTTTGAACATATGTTATAGATTCAAAGGTCCTTACTGCTCAACCCTCCTTTAGATGCGTCCTTGGCCTTAGCTTCGTCAAATTCCCATATAAAAATTATTTGATAAATCTTGAGAAGCTCGTCTAGAGCAAATATCAAGTGACGTGACATTTTATATATTCAACTTTTAAATAGTGCTAAGCTCTTTATACGCGTGCTCGAGTGATATTTGAAGGAGCTGAAAAGCTAAGGGCCGGATTTAGCCCTGAAATCACTCGATTGTGCTGTCCTTCCAATTTAAATAAAATTTTGTCAGGATAAAAATATAAAGAATTATAAGATTCCTAGCAGGTATTTCATTTAAATAAATTTGGTGAAAGATGTTATGATAACAGGTTGAAAAGGTAGGGGTACAGATGACGGAAAACGTCGAATGTCGATCGAAAATGCACAAAAATGCACTTTTTTAAACCACATTTTAAACTTTATTATGCTTCTGTTACCTTTTCATGTCCAAATTGGGTAAGAGAAATTAACTTTGAGGTTACTATATCAATAAAATCGGCAAACTCTGCAATCCGGAAACTGAAAAACGGTTTTATTTCGTTCTTCTCAGCCACTTATGTAGCTTTATGGCGCGAAATACACACGGTGTAGAAATAGAAAACTTTCTCGTTTATTTCCTTCCAAACGGTTAAATATTTGATCAGAACACATTCTGAATATATTGTTCCATGATATAAAATGAAAAAAATGGCAATTAGAACCTACTTTATCGCTCTAGAGACACATTTGAAAATAGTCATCTATCCCCCCTTTTTTCGTTTTCGCCCGTGGGACATTGTTCCCCCCTCGCTTCAGCACCCCACTCTGCCAGAAAATGTGTTTTATTGATATACACCTTTGGTGAAAGTGGCATTGTAAAGCGAGGGGGGGGGGCGATGTCGTATAATACTTTTCCGTTTTCCATTGATTTATGTGTAAAAAGCGCTTATTTTGACCCAAATATCGGTCTTATTTTGAACAAATTTTCCAATCTGCTAGCAGATTCATATGTGAACCAAGTTACTTGACATTTCTACCTAAAAAGATTCTTAAATTTTGCAGTTTGAAATTTCGACTTTTCAGGGCAGATTTTACGCCTTATCTTAACAGCTCCTTTGATTTTTTTTATATCCAATAATCGATTTTTTGAAATCAAAAAATGGAGTTTTTGATATCACAATTTTTTTTTTTAATATCAAAAATTCAGATTTTGATTTACAAAAAGAAATTAGTGATATAAAAAGTAAAGAATAAGTAGTAAAACGGCGCCTTATATATATATAGAAATTAGTAAGACTTTGTGAAAAATATTTTTCAGTCTTATACTATTGAAATCAGAAACACTATTTGTAAATATCTTAGATTCTGTGAAAAAACCATACACTTCTTCGTGGGAAATCCCTAGTTTTTGGTTCCTGTTTTATCCTGATTTTGTATGCCTTCAGTTTCTGATTTTCTGAATTACCGATTTTGTGCTGTATACAGGGATACGGTCATTATCCATATTTGTCATTGTAGACATGCTAAATTATTTTGGCAATACATGTACATTAACTTGTTAAATATCTTAATACACAAATAATATTAACCCACTATTAAAAATAAAACAAAAACTTGCTTATTCATAAAGAATAGACGTTGTTAAGAATTATCAAATGTTACACAAATGATTGGAAATAAAACAACAGATTACTTTGCATTCTGGTACTTCATAGTTCGTTAATGTAAAAAAGTTGATATATTCTAATATTCGAAGGAAAGCGGATTTCCATCTAGAGGGGGTGCGGTGAAGCGTACTGTGTTTAGGGGGGATAAGTTATGCTGAGACGTTTCATCCATGAGGGATAGTCTGTTCTAGGCCGCTTTAACCCTAGGGGATGCTTTTTACTGGGCCGGTTTATCGGGGGGATCTATACTGGGCCAGTTCATCCGGGAGATGAACTATGCAGGAGATGATCTATGCTACAACACCGACAGAAGACGGACTGTATTTCGTATGCCATGTTTTTGAGATCAATTTACATATTCATCTGTGTGTTTCTTGGACCCATGCGTAATGATGTCCGTGTGTATCTTACAGTGAGGTTGTTATCTAATTTACAGCACCATTATGCGTTCTTCGAGACCTCTGGGTAATCGGAAAAATGAGAGGGTTGTGCGCAGTGAGAGGGTTGTGCGCCCGTATTCCGAATAACTACACTTTCTGCTACTTGCGTAGCAGAGGGCAGTCCAATTCGGTACCAATTGCTCATTGGTCTCGTTGGTTTATGTATTGTCTTTTGTGTTTCATGTTTTTATGGTGTGAGTTGATGCTCCGTGCCCCCCTTTGCGTCTCTATCTGTATGTGTCTGCCATGCGTTTTTTCATTGAGTAGTGTAGAGTTTTGCTGTGGGTGCTGCAACCGAGTGTATGAATGTAATTAGCTTTTTACAATGTTCACTGCGGAATGCTAGTACTCGACGGTGAAATTAACATCGTACTTAGTCTTGTTTATCTCGTTCCTCATGCATGTATATTTCATTCGATCATATAATAGTTTAGAATAGATTTTTGGCCGGGATGGATGAGAGATGGAAAATAGTATTCAATTTGACCAATTCAATGGTATAAAAAGATATTTATTCAAGAAAAAAAACATCCTTTATTTTTTTTATTTTTCTTTCTAGGATAGTGTCCCCCGAGGAACGCCATCATACAGGACCCCACCTCGTTTTTAGAAAGTATATGATGAATGAAATCTTGTCACAATGTGCACAATTCCTTTTATTTATATACTTTTAAAAAGTTATATTAATGAATGGAATCTTGTACATTCAGTAAATTGAGATAAAAGCAGATGAAATTGAAGAACAAATTGACATTAACAACAGATTCTGAAAAATACTGAAATCAGTGGTGCACAGACTGTAGAAAGGAATCGCAATAATTATACCGTAGAAAAGTGTCGTCCCATGCTACAAGTAAATGATTAACTTCTTTTAAATATGAAGAAAAACGAATTATCCAACTCTGTCAGAAACCAGCCTTCTTGACGAGCATTCTAGACACAGAACATATCAGTGATACGATAAGGGTAACAATTAACAGGGAATAACCCTCACTTCCTTGTATGATTAACATAATAAATGAATTGGCCCGATTTGACTGACCTGAAATGCCCGCAAGTTTATATAGTTTGAGTCCTTTTCGCTAGCAAAACATTTGAAAAGTAAAAGGTTGTCAGGCATGTTTTATTTTTTCGCAAATTTTACATTTTTACATAATACCCATCCGTCCTTAAGTCCTTATTAAAGCTTTTCCAATTTTTACATCGTTTTACATCAATCTGTAGGAGACAAGTTAACTTATTCCGAAAACAGATGATAACATTTTCAATATTTTTTACCACGGAGTTCGCAATCAAATCGAGAGGGATTCGCCGTGTTAATGTCAAAAAAGACTTGTGTTACACCTGAAGTTACACTTTGATCCATGTATAATATATAATAACGAAATTACATCGTAAAATAGTTTTAAATTCTTTCATTTGAATGTGTTTTTGTTACTTTGAGAAAGTATCTTTCAAATTGTTGTTTATCCTCGGATACACAAAAGTGGCTCCGCTGAAAGCATCACTGATGAGACTTTAATATTCGAAACACATGTCTGGTGCATGTAAATTGGTTTGGAATTTTCTTCAAGAAGGTAGAGAGTGTTGGAACCCTTCGACATTATTCCACTAAGGAAGATACAAGTATTTTCTGTGGTTGGATGGTTCCGATTTGGTTGGATGTGTCCGCAGAACTACCTCAATGACGATGTTAACGTACTCCGATTGAGAAGCTTATCCGAGAGACGCCTTGCCCTCAGGACAAAATCTGTATATTTGGTACTTGCTCTTGCATAACATGTCAATTGAGATATGAACACGCCATAAGAAAGCGATGAAGGGATATTGTTACTAAGAGAAGGAAAGTTTGTGATGCCAAAATTGAAGTCCGTTTGTCAGAGTGAGGAGTTCATGTGACCATCAGAGTCGAAGGACAGCTTAATATCCAAATAGGATGCTTTATTATTTGTCTCTGTAGTTTCTTTGACTTCAAACTCCGACGGATAGTTTTCTGCTGGGGCAATCCGCGAATTTTGGATTATCGATGGACAACACAAACATAACTTTTATTATGCTTTTATGGAACATAGACGGAACATTTTCATCTTTGCCCATTCACTCGCCCCTTAAACACTAGAATACAAGCCTCTGCCTTTCAATCTTTTGCACTGTTTACGTCAGAAGTCCGAATGACGTCACTGTGACGACATGCCGTACTTGCGATGCCTCTCGGGTTTTATCATTGCTTTAAATGGCGTAGGAAAATAACGATGATGGCAAGGTTATATTGCAAGCCTGTGCCGCCTATGACCTTGTTGCGATTTCGTCCTCCGTAGGAAATATTATACTATAAACAACAATAAACACTCAAAATCCTCAAAATGAGGATATTGAGTGGCCGAAAATTTGTGGATATTGAGTGTTTATTGCTTTTTAATTTCATTTCATTCTTTGAAAGAAATAGTTTACCGTACGGAACATGTATATTCGATATTTTCGTTATACAGAATTGCTTCCCGTTCGGAACGGTATATGACGTAAACATATTGCATCGTCAACAAATTCTTTGGAAACCGACGCTACATATAACCGATGTTTCTATAGAAATTTTATCACGTCACAATGTTTTTACGTTGGATACCGCCCCAAATCGAACACGACCTTACACCAACGAAAAGACAGAATACCTATTCTATTGATTTCAGATTTATCTTCAGTAATTGCAACATGATGTTCGAATGAAATCATATCAACGTGTACACTATTATGTAAAGAATATGACTTCAAACCTTTATTTTTGTTTCGAAATCATTCTTTTTTAAGATCAACTATCATTCTCATATCATGAAATAATGTCAAGAAAATGACTAATTGTATTTATTAATTCTAAGTGTAATGCTATTCTACGTAATTACTTTTTAAAATAAGAGATTCATTGCTATACCTCTGATATGGAAAGAAACCTGGAGTTGCAGATCACAATTTCATATCTATATTATGGCTTTTTCATAATATAGTGATGGCAATTTTACAGTATGGCAATGCAATTCAATTACAATGTAAAGATCCCGGACCTTAAGGTGATATCACACGTTTCGTGTTATACAACATTTATTTTCAGAAAAAAACATAATCTTGATTTCCTAATTTAATTCAGATGTAAGGGACAATATAAGGAGGTCACCATCCAAAATTTTGAGATTTTGAAATTGATCAGACTTTTTAGCCATCCATTGATTGTAATGGAAACGCTCATTTTTTGGCTGTATTATTTTTTCAGCCCAAGATTTTCAAATGAAACTTTACATATGATTCCCTCAACATATTGAAACAATCTAACTGATTATGTCTTAACGAAAATATTCTTACCCTTTTCTACTATGATATAACCCTTCACGCTGGAAAAATCAATTAAAGATGTACTCGCCCTTCGTGAGCTATGCACAAAATCCAAGGAAGTTTTGATAAATTTCTTCAAAATAAGGTAGGATCGCAAGTTTTTATGTCTAATTCAGCAAAGAAGGTGACAGACAGATCGTCATAGAAATAAATATAAGTGAATGATTTCTGAAGAGGGATAAGGAAAAAGATGGAACCAGAAATTGTTTACTAGGCTACTCCCCATATGCTTAGGCACGGTCCATTTGATATTCTGGGGGGGGGGGGGGGGCTTGGGTTTTTTGTCGGAGCAAGATTATTTTTTTCGCCCCGGACTGGCAAAGTTGGAGCAAGGAAATTTTTTTCTAACAATTATTGATGTGTATACCCGGTATTAGGAATGCTTATGTTTTTTTCAACAGAATTTTTTTTATTTTTACTTAAATTGCTCTTAACATTACTAAATTCTTATGTAAAACTTGTATTCACTTCCAAACTGAGAGAGATAAAGGATTTTTACAATGTGATTTAATTTTCAGTAAACAAAATGTATATAAGGTCATGTAACATGTAAGAGGGCCTGAGGGGAGGGTCTCCTTAGATAAAAAATTTTTGAATTTAGAAATGTAAACTCGTGAAAACTTAATTAAATTCTCCTTCCAAGATTGTGTATAAATTTTAGAGTCTATGGTGATACATGTATCTATTAATAGTGATAAATGATATTGATAATGAATTTTATAAAAGCAATTAAGGAAACCCCTTTTTTCAGTCACATGTATACTTTTGATATTTCTAAATATGAACTTGCCATTAAAAGTGAAAACTGTGGCGAGCGAAGCGAGCCTAAAAATTTTCAGGAATTTTAAGTGAATTTTATGGTTATTTTTCAAATTCAGATTACTTGTAAGAGCAAGATTATTTTTTTCTGTCACATCATAAGCAAATTTATTTTTTTCATCAAAATTCAAAGCAAAATTATTTTTTTCGAAAAAGACCCAAGCCCCCCCCCCTGAATATCAAATGGACCATGCCTTAAAGAAAACTGGTACACGTAACGTTACATAATCGCACATCGGATGATTCATTCAAGATTAACTTTAAATAGACTATCGGGGATTTCCACACAACGTCGACTTTGCAGAGGAAGTTAACTAGCATGATAGAATTATAAGAAGGCACACAAATGGGAAATATGTAAGTAATCTTCGTGTTTAATTAACAAAAATTTGCTTAATATCAAAGGAATTTTAGGTAATGGTAAATCTATACAATGAAACCCCACCTCTTTGTAATATTTTGATGTGTTTTGTGATAATATGCAATCTACATTTCCTCTTTGTAATGTAATATGACAGAAAAAATAAGATAATAATATCCTGAGTAAAATCTGAGTATATTATGTCAAAAGTGTATGGTTTATCAAGACACATCGTTTAATTGCCATCATTATGTAAATTTCACATCTGTCTGTCACAGCATGTTAAATGTATAAATCATACTTCCTCTCAAGTACTAAGAGAGCAATTTTAAGTGTTTAATGCACACAGATACGATCGTTTACGTATATATTTGTGTTTTTACATCTGATTAAGTGTCAGAAGAAGTTCTAGCATACTATGCCATACTATATGTAAACAGGCGTTTATTCATTTTTAAGGGTACTTGAAATCCTGCCAATCCTATACGCTAGTGCAAAAAAAGATAAATGAAATAAGATACGATAATTATAGTGATATTCCCAAGAATTAGAGACCCTCCAGTACACAATTTGGAACATGTATTTATAAATGATTGGTATTCTGAATATATGATAAATGCCTTTGAAGTAAACATACTGACTAAAACTTTTCCCGTGTGAGATATGTTGTCTTTGAAATAAGCAATGTTTTGATGTCCACACTTCAAGCTGCTGAAAATATTAGACAATAATGACATATTCTAAATCTTTGAGTAAGTAGAAAAGAAAGCGTATACATGGTTACTATCAGCATACAAAGTCCTTCAGCCATTCTAGCAAATAATGTTTCATCGGGAGTATTTAAAATCGGCATTTGGACGGTTAGAAAGCAACAGTTACGTTACCAATTATCTAGCTCTGCAGTGAGAACTCAACTGATTTGGCACTTTTTATTGATTTGATAGAGTAAATATTGGTTAAAATGACGGCTCCTTTAATAAAAAAGAAGAAACATACAAAATAACCCGGAAAATGCAGCTAAAAACAGAAAAGTTATTGACAGAATTCATTTTTGGCCCCTATTAAAGTTTTATATTACTGGTTTGACGCTGATACTTTAGTTTTTGTCAGAAGAAACGTATAACAGTTGAAAATAAATCAAACCCATAGCTTATAGGGCATATTTTGTGTTTTTATGGAAAATCATGCAAAACAGCCTTTTCCCCTTAAAATCAATAAATGTCTTAATATAGAGGCATAATAAATATAATAAAGTGTTGTTTCGTTACTCATTTGTCTCAATGTTAAACGTTTTCAAATTCAATAGCATCATTTAAGAACAAACAAAATTTCAGCATTGACCAGACATGCACGTTTCGGATACTTAACCCTCGTAAGTGATCCTCAATCTTAACAATGTAATATGGCCAAAGAGTGAAAAATATTGTGTCCAAAAATGTACCAAAGACGTAGCAGGATGGGCAGGATATGATGCTACAGGACCCATGTTTTAGAAATTTCTAGATTTTTTATCACAGAAATTTTCGGATGCGTTGAAGAGTCAGACGATCAACCGAAGTTAATCGAACTTGGCTACACGTGCCCTTATATTGAGATGACAAATATGGATAATGACCATTTCCCTGTATACAGCACAAAATCGATAATTCAGAAAATCAGAAACCGAAGGCATTCAAAATCAGGATAAAATAGAAACCAAAGCAAACAAACAAATACCTCCATCATATGAAAAGAAGCGACCTCCCGACATGGGAGTGAGACCAGGTGTCCAGGAAGAGTAAGCATCTCCTGCTTGCATGCAACACCTACCGCTTCAATTCGGTAGAACTGTCACATCCGGTTACTTCGATTTCGGAAGACATAGAGTACAATCTTTGGCTGGATAGTTCAAAAATGGTCTATGACAGAATATCATTCACCATTCTGGAGAACTGGACATCATAGTGTATGATGAGTTCCCCATATCGACCGTAGAACTTCCTCAGTGACGATGTTTGTCGGTCACAAACATATCCCTGACTGAGAAGCTTATCTGAAAGACGCATAGCTCTCAGAACAAAATCCGTATATTTGGTACTTGCTCTGGCATAGCGTATCAACTGAGATATGAACACGCTATAAACAGGCGATGAAGGGATGTTGCTACTCAGAAAAGGAAAGTTTGTAATGCTGAAATTGAAGTCGTCACGTTTGTCATAGAGTGAGGTGTTCATGTGACCATCAGTGTCATGGGACAACATTATATCCAAATAGAATGCTGAATTATTTGTCTCTGTAGTTTGTTTGACTTCAAACTCCGAAGGATAGATACTGCTGAGGTAATCCGCAAATTTTGGATTATTGATGGACAACACATCGTCTATGTATCTGTAAGTGAAGTTGAAGTCAGAAGCTAAGTATCTTCTCCCTTCAGTGACCAACGATTGAATGAATTCAGCTTCGAACGAGTAAATGAAAATGTCGACAAGGAGTGGGGCACAATTGGTCCCCATTGGAATTCCGACAATTTGCTGGAAGACCTTTCCTCGAAACACCACAAAAACGTTGTCGATCAGAAAGTTTGATATCTGAATGATATCTGTTTCAGTGCGATTCATAGGGGAAAACCTATACACTGTACTGAAACAGGTCTTTCGAACTGAAAGTAACGTATCTGTTTCAAATAGTAACGTATCTGTTGGGATAATATTTGTAGTATTTTAGAGAAACTAACGTGAATATCATAAAATAATGGGCTACTTATTTACACATTGCTTTCTTATTACGTCAATTAGAGATATTTTTGACCATATCTTTGATAATTGATACTTTTATTACAAATGCTCTACCACTGGTGTGCCAAATAAAAAATGCTGTAAACGATTTCCTCAGCAATTCACATAAAATCATAATGCACAGGACCACTTATTACACCCTCTGGCATGACAAGCAATAAATATTTTGTTGAGCAGGGAATAGTACGTTGTATAATTGTAGATGGAATGTACAGAGAGCGAAGACAGAAGACAGAAATATTGATACCTTCCTCAGACGTCGAATTTTCAATTAATGTACTAAATCAAAAAGGTTAATTATAGTTCAGAATATTTCTTATGCATAGTAAAACGTCACAAGATAACAGTTAATAATCTAACTACATTTATTTCTTAAGTAATGAAATGAGCAAAAGGCTATCCCCTTGTAACGTAGCTGTTAAATTGCAATCAAGGCCCCTCGATTGAACAAAGCATATCGCTAGAAGTAGATTAAGTAGATATCTCCCCTGTCCCATTTCAAATATTTTAGATATGTATCATTCAATATTAACATAAATAATTATCAAATGCGGAACTTTATTTTTTTTTCACAATTTTCAAATCGTAATTTAACACTTTAGTGGAGAATGCAACTTATATACTTGATCCAGTGATTTTGACCTTATCAATTTGCAAATCTTAACCTTTTAGTTTGATTTTTTTAGCAAATCATTTGATTGGTTTTTAAAGTTCAGATGCGCGTAACACATTTGTTCTAAATTAAAAAATTAGCTAGTATTGTTATATTTAATTACGTATAGGTCATCGTCATCGTTAAGATGGGATTTTGTATTTTACCAATGTATTTATTTGTAACAAGATTTTAAAGTTTTCGTTCTCTTTGGAGATGACTAGAGCTCGATCTTTTGTCCAATCTGAAAGTCGGCAGGTGATCGCTTTAGATAGCAAAAGCATGGACGGTTCCCATTTGTCATTTTCTTTGGACAGCGTTCTTTCGGTCCCCGCGTTTGTGCTGTTAAATTTGTGATTTTCTAACAAACAGGAGATATTTACTATTCTAACTATTTCGGGCCGGAATTACTTCGCTCATCTGAGCCAAAGGCTCAAATTGAGCTGTTGTCTTACCGCTTTTCCCGGACTCTGTCTTTTAACTTTTCACATTTTCAAATTCTTCTCAAGAACAACGGAGTAAATTTTGATAAGACTTGGTATGTATGAAGACATAATGGCTGCCTACAAGTGTTGCTGTTTTCAATTCCAATCCGTCAGAAAGTGGCACCACTTTAGACAAAAGTAGGACAAGAGGTATCAGCCTATGAGAATTTTTTTTCTTCAAAACTCAAGCATATTATGGCACAGCGAAAACAGGAAGAAAGTTGTCCTGAAAAGTGATTGTAGTTTTGGTTGCACTCCAAAGTCAAGATTTTGACAAGTTTTGACTTTTTTTTTTAACTTTTCAACACTGCTAAATTTTGCACATTTTCTTTTAATATCCAGTAAATGTATAATCTTATTGACTCATTTATTGCATATTTGCCATATCTAAGTTACTCAATGCTTTTATATATATTATTTGCTAAATTTCTTATTTTTTGGAAGTTTTATGATTTTGTTTAATTATATGAAGAGACATGTTTACTGCGCGCTTTCAAGAACCAAAAATGTTGTGGGTCGAAATCTCGGCAGCGTCAAACACCATTTTTTTATTTTTATTGACGGGGCGTATTATGTTATGGCGCTGTCCGTGCATGCATGTGTGCATCCGTCTGTCCGTCCATCCGTCCGAGGTCATCTCTTCTGGACTTTTTTTCTTAAGCCTTTCAATGTATTGGATTGAAAAGTGACATATGACAAAATATCAACTGGCGTAAGATACAGTTCGAGTTTTGGAACAATTGATATATTTTCATCAGAGTTATGACCTTTGAACATAAAATTTTCAACAATTTTACAGTTTTGCAGACTTTTTTTGCAGCCTTTTCATTTATTGAATTAAAACTTAGTCTATGCATTCGAAATAAATGATTACAGATTCACTTTAAGTCTCGGAACATTTGACATATTTTTAGCAGAGTTATTGCCCTTGAACATAGAAAGTTACAACAACTTTACAGTTTTCTGGACTTTTATGCAGCCTTTACAGCTATTGAATTGAAACTTTGTAAACACCTAAATAATAATGAATTGCAAATAAAGAATGATTTTCTGGTTTCTTTTTTCAGACTTTCTCAACGACGAAACACCCTTTCATTAGAACAAGAAAACTTCACTAGATGTGGCAAAGCTTTAATTGGAACAGGGACAAAGATACTTCAAGAAATACTAGAGTCGTATATTCCATCTAAAGATATATTTTCCAAATTGACAAGTACAACACATCCAGATTTATGGAAGAAGAGACTAAACCCGCAACAGAAAGCTCTTATTGGTAAAGCTGTCACGGATGGGTACACAAATTTTGATATCACGTTGTGTTATACATTACTAAGAAATCTTAATGTGAATGCGTATGTGCCGTTTAAACCTCCTTTTCCAAAACCAACACGTGGATGGGGAAATCAGCCTCTAGCCACAGACACGACACAAAGTGATGACATCGAGCGAATACGAATTCTGCGTAATGAAATGTATGGTCATCTGGCGCGTCCCTCTATACCAAACATACAATTTGCAGACGTCTGGGGACAACTTAAGGACCTATGTACAAGAATGAAGGGCCATTATCCAAAGGGCACAGACTTTGAAAAAGAATTCAGCGCATTAGAGTCTTTCAAATTCAACAGGATACAGTGGGACAGCATTGTGCATCTGGTCCAAAACAGCAGAGGTATCTATCAGCAAAGACAAACAGTTTTTTTATCAACAAAGTTCAGTTGAATAGCTTACTATTTCGGTTACTTTGTGTGTTTATAAATATACTATTACTTAAAAAGTTCAGTAACCTATACAGAAAGACTAACAAAAGCGTAGGATATCCACCATCAACATGAATATCAATGACCGACATCCTTTTCGATCAGCAAAGAGAAAATAAAATTCAAAAAATTTCTGCAAACACTAATAAGTTTGCATGTGGTTTTAAAAGGATTCTTATGGGGTTTATAGAAAGTTTTCTCCAAATTATGTAGCCTTCAGGTATATATTGTTATTGCCGCTATCCCGTCCTTTCAGCCAAGTTTCATATCTCAACTTTTATCTCATGTCATGCACTGATGAAATTTCAAGCACATCATATATCAGGTTGACTAGATGTCAGTACTCGGTTGCAGCACCCACAGAAAAACAACGAAATATTCCCAAATGTGAAATCACACATTAGTATGGTTATCCGGATTACTAAGTATAGATAAAAACAAAATGTTGATGTCTGATACATATCAACGTCAGCAATCGCTAATAACCATTACAACTTATTGATAACAAATGAAAAAAAAATCATTCAATGTTTATATCCCATGTCCATTACACATGCAGCATTAAAACATTGATGTGACGTCATGTCTTTGTTCGAACAGTCCGAAATTTACCTTTGACTGTCCAATATCAAATCTAGGTCGCGTTTATTAGAAAAAATATACGCGACCTAGATTAAATATTGGACAGTCATAGGTAAATGTACTTTGACATCTACAGGACAACCGTTACATCCTTATTTAGAAATCACGCGACAAGAATTCCATGTATCGTGGTACTGACTATTCCAATTTTTGCTATTTTTTCCGGAGTGGACAAAATCCAGCACAATCTTATATATCTAAAGAATCGGCCGTTGTGTCGGAGATGACAATGTAAGAGGCACTATAGATCTAGTTCAGTCCGTTTTTCCATCTGTTTGATTTTGCTTATAATTAAGATTTTTGCTCGACTTTTTCTAGTCCGAAATACCTTACCTAAATCCAGCCTTTGACGGTTATATTGACCCAGTCCCCCCCCCCCCCCCGTGCAAATAACCGTCAAAGGCTGGGTTTAGGTCAGGTTTTTCGAACTAGACTCCTTCAAAATATCTTCCTGAATTGTTTCTTTCATTTAACCTTGCAAATAGTGAACGTCCCCACTGATTTCTTTTCGGCATTTAATGGCACCATATTATTTCTTGATTGTCCGGAAAACGACACTTTTAGAGACACGCCCTTTTATTCTATATATCCAAAGAAGCTTCAACTAAATCGTCATGCATCACGCATAGTATTCTCGTTGATTTTTTTCCCAAAAATTGTATCTTATTTCATCTTGGTTTACGGAATATGCGTCATAATTTGTCACAACTTTTTTTAATTCAAAAATGTCATCTCCGTTGTCTTCTCATATAAACGATTCCCTACTGCAAGTAGCGAGAATGTTAGAACCTGGAGTGATTACAATTCGTTACAGTAAAGGCAAACAAAGTCAAAGGTCATGCAACTTTGAATAGTGATCAATGTTTTAAGTACGATATACGCCTCAAACAATTCATTCTTAAAGATATTCGACAGTTCTCGGCCATGCGGGCCTCAAACGGTACAATATCTTTAAGAATGAATTGTTTTCGGCGTATATCCAATACTTATTTAAAAGCAGATAATTTTTAAGAGCATGGACTAGACATGCAAGTTTAGGGTATGTAACCCTCGTCAGTGATCCTCAATCCAAACAATAAAAAATAGCCAAAATTTATGAAAATTATGTCCAAAATCTATCGAAAGACGTAGCATGATTTTGAGAAAATTTTGTTAACAGAAATTTTCGAATGCGTTTGAAGAAATGACCAACCGAACATGATCGAAATTGGCTACATGTGCCCTTGGGAATTCAATGTTCATTTTTATGTTTTATTTTACTTGTATTTCTTTTCGTGGGTTAGAAATGACGAAATGTCACTTTTCTGAATACAGATCAAGAAGAAGCCATTGCAGACCACACAAAGAGCATTGCAGAGCACACAAAGAGATTAGATTCCTTGGAAGTGAAACATAGTATCCTGGATCAAAATTTACAGTCAGTGAGCATAGACCAAAACAGACATGACAAAAAGATAGAGGATCATGACAAAAAGATAGATGAACTAGACAAAACGATAGACGATCATGAGAAAAAGATAGATGAACATGACCAAAAGGTAGATGAACATGGAAAAAAGATAATTGAACATAGCAAAGTTATAAAGGAAGAAGGCAAAAAAATAGATCAACAAGGCATAAAGATTGAAGAACATGACAATGTGATAGATGAGCATAGCAAAGCGATAGATGAACATGTTAAAAGTATACATTCACACGGTAAAATGATAGATCAATATGGACAAACGATAGATGAACATGGACAAACGATAGATGAACATTACGAAATGATAGACGATCATGACCAAAAGATTGATGCATTAGATGTACAGTATCAGAACCAACAGGCAGAGCTTTCAAACATCAATGAAAAATTAAAAACAAACAGAACGGAAACAGGTAAATTTTATAATTGTAAAGGAAATGAGGGGATCTCTAACAAGATTTGGTTGCAGTACTCACTTATTACGCATGCCCTCTTTTTATATCCATTTACATATTCATCTGTGTCTCTGGGGCCTCTGCGTTTTGCGGTCTTGTTTGTGTGATGTAATCTTACAGTGAGGAGGTTGTTTTACACCACAATTGTACGTTCTTCGAGACCTCTGGGTAATTGGAGAAGTGAGAGGGTTGTGCGCACGTAATCCAGGATAACCACACCATTTGCTACTTGCGTGACAGATGGCCGTCCAAAGTCGGTATCGGTTACCCATTGGTCTCGTCGGTTTATGTGTAGTCTTTTGTGTTTGATGTTTGCATGTCGTGTGTCTCTTTTCCGTCTCGTGCTGTACTCGTCTTTTGTGTTTTTGCATCGGGTGTTTTGGTGTTTTACTGTTGATGATGCAACGGGGTCTTGTTGGAGATCTCCTCCCTTCACTTAAGCAACACATCAAAACACCCTAAGTAAAACACAAATACAAGGTAGACAGCAGAGAAAAAATACCACATCCAATCACCAAACACAAAATACTACGAATAAGCCAACAAGGTCAATGGGCAATCGGTGTTGATTTCGGTCGGTCATCAGCATGGACATTAGCAAAACGTGTGTTTTTCCGACATACTTGAGCACAACCCTTCCACTTTTCCTCCTACTCAGTGTTTTTGATAGAAACACAAATGTTATATAACACAAATCCTATGATGGGAATGATAGAGAGAGAGACTTCGTTGGACGCCTGCCCTGGATGAACAAATACATGAATGGCAAACCGAAGTTTAGGCCATCCGCTCCATTGACACCATGTAGTGACATTAACAGCGGAGACAAATATTTTAAAACGTTTAACAAATATTTAAAAACGTTTTGTCTTTTTTATGATTTTTTAAAAAGTGTTTTGATAGATATTTTGTAAAGTCTTAAAAAGACACAGAGAAAGTTTCAATGTGGTCATAGTTGATTACTTTAAAATTACGCCTTTTGGCGACTCTAAGGCAAAATGGACCACAGAAATTTATATTTCGAACCAACCATATAGAATCGCTGTTCTTGAGTTTTCACTTGACCTAGTCAATTGACTAATTGATTAGTGAATTATCGAAAAAATAATAAATTAATTTTTTTTCAGAAAAGTTGGACTTGGACAAACTGCATCAAAGACTCATAAGAATGAACCATGCGTCGACCCGAGTTGTCCAGCTATCCCCTGTACAGGAAAGGGGAGAAAAAGAATTGCCTATAGAAATGTTGTATGCCTCAGTGGTAATCCTTGAAGACTATACATATGCCGAGAAAGGAAAAGGTTCGCCTCAGAACATGGGGACATCTGAAGTGACCGATCCAGGTGATATTTTCATTAATAATGGTGAGCTTGTCAATAGAATTTACATGTCAGGTGATGCAGCTCATGGAAAGACAACTTACTCTTTATGGCTTTTGAAGAAATGGTGTGATGTTGTTAACATAAAGACTGAGTGTAGAGGGGAACTTGATATGTGGGAAAAGGTTATGAAGAAATACCAATTTGTTTTTCTGGTACAGTTTCGTTATGTTAATCCAAACCTAGCCTCTGTTGTAGATATGATTTGTGAGGACGTTTTCATGGGTAGTGAAGAGTGTCATTCTACAATACGCCATGTTTTATCATCAGACAAATATAAGAGTCTTATCATCATGGACGGCCTTGATGAGTGGAATCCCAACGAAGACACCAGAAAGCAGTTGACACGTCAAGAAATGCCTAACATACCGGTATCAAGTACTGTATCCTGCTTCATCGCCATGCGCCCGTGGATGTTTGCATTGATCTCGAAAATGGTAACAATCAATGATAGAGTCATAAAGATTCTTGGTCTAAGTGAGAAGGGAATGGAAAAAGTTGTCGAAAATGTTCTGTTGAATTACTATAATTTGAGAGAAAACGTTAAGTTATTTAAAACCACAAGAGATAGAATTGCCAAACATTTGCAAGAAAAAAGTATAAAATCATTCATGAAAATACCTTTATTAGCTGTGGTTTGCGTACAGATATGGATAGAGGAAAAGCAGTTCGTTGACAGTATGACAAGCTTCTTTGCTGCTATGTTAAATATGTTAATAGAGAGAGCTTATGAGAAACACAAACTTGAAGCCATATCTGATAGCACAGTAGATCATATATTACCTGATGTTCTGTCTGAGCATGACCACATTGAAAACTATATTTCTGTACTGTTAAAATTAGGCAAAGTGGCTTATGATGGTTTACTATCAGATAAAACAAACCTAGTGTTTCAGAAACGAAAACTAGAGAAAGAAATTGGGAAGAAAGACTTACAGTTTGCATTAGACGTTGGACTGATCAGTCAGAAGGAAGCACCTAGCCTATTCACAAAGAATTTAAGTGTTCATTTCTTTCATAAATCTATACAAGAGTTCCTGGCTGTGATCTACATAGAATCAACCAAAGAGGTAGGTGACTCCTTTTGCAAACACCTATCGAATATCAAAGAAATAATGGAGTTTTCTAATGTTATTATGTTTATATGTGGTATGTATCCGTCCCTGGGTAGTTTCATATCACGTCATGTTGTAAATGTGACAGACAAAGACCCAGGGATCTTGGAGAACAGACAGTTACCATATGGAGGTAACAGTACAATAAGGGAAATGTACAAAATACAGGTAAGTTGGCTGCGGGAGCTAAAGTACAGCCAAATGGATAACCCAGTGCCATTTCATGTATCTGACGTGTATCTGGCTGACAGTCGTCGAAATGGTACGAATGACATCGATACGGTGAGGATGACTAGGGAACTGCTGTCTGACCATAATGTAGATATGAAGACTTTGTTGGTATACAGGATATCAACTGACAGGGAACATGGCATTTCAAACAAAGAGCTTAATGAATTCCTGTGTAATAAACACAAGAACACAGGCTCGCTGGAAACGATACGTATCAATGGTACGTTTCAAGATAGGTCCATAGATCAGATATGTATTCCATCAGTAAGAAATTTGTTTCTTCATACTGTCAAGATAAATGAAACTGTTCTTGATGCTTATCCATTTCTGATAAACATGACGTCATTAAGCATCTTGGAGCTTTCTAGTTCGATGATTGGTGACAGAGAACTTGGTCTGGCACATCTTACGTCATTAAAGCAGTTACGGCTGTACAGTATGACCCTACCTGATCTTGCTTTGAATCTTTCTGCTGAGATGCAAAAAATTAATAGAGTAAGGTTACACAAAATTTATGCGTCTGCAACAGGGTGGCAACAGTTCATGATATCTGTTCTGAACATAAAACATAGATTTAAAGTTGAACTAGAAAGTACAAATATTGATGATGAATCCAAGACAAAGATCCGTTCATCTACTGACTTCAAGGTAACAAAGGATTTTGCTGACAAAGATGTGCTGTACTTCGTCAAACTACAGAGAAATATCACACAGTAAATAACACTGGGATAAATATCCATTTCTGTCTGTGAGATTCAGTAAGTATCCTCATAATTATGATTATTAGCTCATCACTCTTGTTCAACAACTGGTCTCATGTGGTAAGGGAAAGTGGTTGCTTTACGGTCTAAGGAATTTCTCTGATTCTGGCGCTTCCTTAAGCGCAAAACTAACACCCAGCAGGTTTTTGTTTATTTGCTTTGGTTCGTGTTTTATCCTGATTTTGTATGCCTTCGGTTTCTGATTATCTGAATTATCGATTATGTGCTGTATACAGGGATATGGTCATTTTCCATATTTGTCATTTGTATGCCTTCGGTTTCTGATATTCTGAATTATCGATTTTGTGCTGTATACAGAGATATGGTCATTATCCATATTTCTCATGTGACATTTGTATGATGAATTTTACTGTAGCTTACATTAGCAATTTTTATGCATGAGTTCTGTCTTTATCAATATCGAAGTAGAATCTGTATGTTTTTACAAAAATCTCGGGTTTTGCAGGTTTATGCTTGCATAGATTCCTGATATGCTATCAGAGGAACATGTTTCCCTGACATTGTCGCCATAGCACTTTCTATATAGACATAACGTCAGAGAGTGCATGAATTTTAGATATTGTTTTCATTTTCGTGCTTAAACATCGACGGCGGGTGCGGCTAGCCAACAGGGGATGCTTACTCCTCCCGGGCACCTGGTCCCACCTCTAGCTTGCTAGGGGTCCGTCGATGCATAATTATGTGCTCTATTGTGAGTGCTGTTGAGATTATCGTCAGGATCTTCTTTAACTCATGTATTTATAAAAACATCATAATTAAAAAAAACTTTATTTATTTTACAACGTTTAACAAACAAGTTACACAACTTCTATTAATGTCTCACGTTGGCTTAGATGTTGGCATAAGGGGGTCTAAGGAGCAGGAGGAAACCGGAGTACCCGGAGAAAACCTCCTACCGAGGCCTGGATGGGGAACCACCAACTCTACCACATAAGACCCTTCGCCGAATCTGGGATTCGAACCCGGGACCTTAGAGTTGAGAAGCGAGCGCGCTACCACTGCGCTAACCCGGCCACGAAAACATCATAATTGAAAACATCTTACTATTTCTTCATAAAAATGGCACTTCTCATACTACATTATGAGCAGATCCAGAAAATTTTCCAGGGGTTCCAGACTGTGGTTATGAAAAAAAGGTAAGTAAGCACATAAATCAGTATTTTTGCAAATTCTAGGAGGGGTTCCTTATCCCTAAACACCTCTCTAGACCCGCCTCCGTCCGTTTATAATTGAATTCGCATGCCCCATAAAGATTTCTCGCATTTATTTCAAGGTATAAATAAACGCATATTCTGTGGTCTTAAAAAAGAAAAAAAAAAAGATTCATCAGCTTGTATCCCAGAATACTCTTTATATGTGCTTACTTATTGTTCTTGCAGCTTTACAATACTTCGTCATTTTTTCAAAGCGTTCATTGATGGTACATGTATATGACATCGGTTTCTGATTTTCTGAATTCTCGATTTTGTGCTGTATACAGGGATATGGTCTTTATCCATATTTGTCGTTGACAACTATGTATATCCATTACATGTCAAGATGTTTAGGGTGGTCTGATTAAAATGCAGAAAAATGATTATTATCATATATCATATATTTTTATCATAATGACTGTATTTCATATTGTATGAATAAAAAGCGAGATAGATATACACACACAAAAGTTCAACTTTTTTGTACAGAATCATTATAGGATCACTGACGAGGGTTTAGTACCCGAAACGTGCATGTCTGGTCCATGCTAAAAATTTATCAGGTCTTAAATGATGCTATTGAATTTGAAGACGTTTAACATTTGAACTACTTGGTGAGTGTCACTGCCGGTGGACTTAGAGTCCCCGAGGGCACATGTAGCCAAGTTCGATCAACTCCGGTTGATCGTCTGTCTCTTCAACGCATTTAAAATTTTCTGTTACAAAATTTCTTGAAATTTCGAAAACGTGGGTTCTGTAATATCATATCCCACCCATTCTGCTACGTCTTTTGGTACAATTTTTGACATAATAAATTTATCTGGTCTTAAATGATGCTATTGAACTTGAAGACGTTTAACACATAAATACAAAATACATCAAGTTGTCTGAAATGTGTAATTAGTGTAGTTAAAATCCACCTCTGACGTCACTCGATTATGTTAATTCTCCATTATTTTTAAGGAATGGAGCGCTATCAGATCTATAAGAAGTATATTATTAGTGAAGTTGCATTGTTTCTCAATGAATTATAAAAATATACGGTGCCACTACTTTGCGTTTCCCGATAGCGTTTCTCTTTACCAACAGTATTTCGCAACTGAAGTTAAGGGGCTCATTAAATATATTTAATCATACACAGCTCCAAGAAGAAATACATAATATATGAAATTGTAATGTATGATATCGTGAAATTTATAATTTTTATTGGGGTAAAGGCTGTAGTCGTTGGTCGATTTTGGTGAATGTCCTCGTAACTCTCTCTTTATGAAAAACAATAGACCTTCAAGGCCTCGATCCATTATTTTTAGGGAATTCGGGACCGAGGTCTTTGCTTTTAATGAATGGAAAATTACTCGGACATTCTCTCTTACATCTAGATCACAGGTTAAAATCAGTCAAGCTTTTGATTTTGTATTAATTAAGGGAAAATAAGTCGTCAAAAGAAGCCCATGGACCGCATAGCTCACATTGGAACATCTGACAATAATTGTGTTTAAGACATTCGTAGACTCATGTAAACATTTGCAATAAATTCTCTTATTGCAAGGGGTACTAATCACTTTACTCACATATTATCATTTTTTACATAAGACTTAAGAGCCAAAAAAGTGTGCAGTTGATTACATACTTAAAAATAAAGAAAAACATGCCTGTCATATCAATTAAGGAATACCAATTGTCTTATAACCACCATAGTTAAAACCAACTAAACATGCTTTGCTATTGAGTCTTTTCCCCTTACAGACGGTATCTGACGTAAAACGATTGTGACGTCATGAAAATGGTGTGGTAACGTCAATTTTATACCGTCTTTTCCCAGACTGTTAGAACTGTTACCATATAATTTGATGACGTCATAATCAGTCTACGTCAGATACCGTCTCAAATGGGAAGTAACTCTGGTTTTCGAAATTAGGGAATACAACTGTTCATGGTTTAGAGAGAAATTCCAGACTGAGGCAGCACGAATTCGGACTTTTTGAGTGCCTAGTGCAATACTACTTTAAATATACATATTTTTTTTCCACATAGATATACATGTACTAGTCAAAATTTCTGACTTACATTTTCCCATTTACTTGAATATCACGATTGGTATAAATCAATTATCTAATATCTATATTTATAAAAACACCGAAAGTTTTTTTTAAGTGTAAATGAATAGATGATCATCCTGTGATGTGTATCTTTAAATTTTACATCATTTTAGCAAAGAATCATTCGCTTCCGCTTCGTAAGAAAACTTTGTGTCTTGACTGAAAAATGAAAAATAGAAAAAGTTCTTACGGTTATCGTGCGATTCGTTTTTCGGATGTTGAAATATTCGCTATTGAAACTGTTATTTCGTCGTGATATGCTTACAAATTTTCTGATGCGTTTCGAGTCAATAACACTTCCGGTATCATTGATATACCGGGTAAGGATTTTTGTGTTGAAACATTTCCTGTGAATGCGATATTTTATTTTTTCCTGTGCTATGCCTCTTTTCTTGAAAAGTAAGCCTAGAAAAGATGTTTGGTTAATGGAAGCTCATCTTACGCTCCACTCACAAGAGTTATGCGCACGCATCCATTTTATGGAAAATTCGTTAACTTTTATTTGCTTATTATCGCTTTTTTAACATTCCGTTTAATTTATGTTTTTCTGATCAAACTTGGTACAAACAATTCTTTAAAAGTGGTTTTACTGTAATTTTCCGATAAAATACGCGATATTCATGAAAAGTGTTCAAAATTCAAATTTCGTCACGGTCTGTTTCCCTTGAAAGAAATTTCGTTTTTCCTGATTTTAAAGTAAAGAGTGAAATGTTGTATATCAAATCCAATTATCGTTAAAATAATTTGAATTCCATATTAACGAAAATCCATACCCGTAGAATGGTAAGTTAGAAATTTTGACAAGTATATGTCCCAGATTTTCTCTTCACATCTTCAACAAAGAGTGAGATATCATGGTTGTATAGATTATTGGATTTATCAACAGGAAATTAATCCCGATCTGTGTGACCATAATTTCTGAAAAATTCGATCTCTTTATACAAATCAAATTATCTGATGAAACAAAACATACATAAAGTCTAAGTATATAAAACTTTTGTATTACAACACACATACATGAAATCGACCTTCAAGTGTTTTTTCCTGTTGCTTGTATGGCTTACCACAAAACAGGAACTCGGCTTTGATCGAAAGGATATGAGAAACCCAATATAAAGGAAAGAGTAATATCATGAGAATTATCACTCGATTTCGATCCCTTTAGCTAAGCATATATTTAACGTAATCATGTGCAAATCATCTTTTTACAGCATTGTTGTAATACCATAAAAGAAAGGAGGGGATCTCCAATAACACTCGGTTGCAGCACCCACAGCAAAACCCCAAAACACTCAATGCAAAAAAATAGAGCAGACACGAACAGAAAGAGACGCAAAAGGGAAAGGGACACCAAATTACATCACAGAAACATCAAACACCAATGACAACACATAAACGAGACCAATGGGCAATTGGTGCATTTGCCACGCCAGTAGCTGACGATATGGTTATGCGGATTACGTGCGCACAACCCTCCCACTTTCCGATTACTCAGAGGTATCGACCATTTCATAATGGCATGGACCGATTGGAGATCAGACAGGTGCAAAAATGATACATTGAATCTCAGCCAAATACACTTACCGTGAAATAAACTACATATCTTGCAATTGGAAACGTATTATAGAAAAATAAATAAACAGGCAACAAAGTCTGTTTATCATAGCACAGCCGAAAACATGGACTGTTTGGCCCAAATAAGCAAACAAAAATGCTTTCATTCGAATGCCAGGTTTGACATATTTGAAGGGCCAGAAAATTTGTGTTATTAAGCATTTTATTTTTGATTCTAATGTAGAGACATTTTGCTGAAAATGGGTTAAGGTAAACCTTCATAAAGATGCCCTGAAACAATTTATAAAAACTTCAATGAACAATCAGGACCTCGCACAAATAATTTTGTAGACTGATATAGAGAGATCAATTAGCTTCCTTGATTACAAAGTTTTTTTTAACATTTATCGGTATAGACCAGAGCTAACAGTGTCAATTTCTTCCGAAAAGAAGCTGCAATATAAGGACCTTATTACTTGCTTCAACCTTGAAGCGTGGAACTGTTAATACAATTCCCCGTACCTCAATGTTTAAAGTGTTAAAATACAACTGTGTTCTGAAACCAAATTGCGTCAACTTAAGATCTACCTTTCTTCAATCCTTTCTATATGACATAGATAAAGTCACCTCGTACCAGATTAACATTTGGTGTCTCTTGTCTGATTTTCTACTCTGTGTTTTTCGAATTTGGGTGTTTCGGGATTTTCATGTAAGCATTTTCTTTTGCATTTGTTTGGTATCTTTCTATGTCTATCATCTGTATAAAGACAACATGTATATTCTTTCGATTATTTACTAAAAGCATTGTTTGGTTCAGTTTCGTATCAATCTCACTTTATAAGGATTAACTTCGGAGAATGATATGTATTTTAAATAAGTAATTGTATACAATTTGTGTCATTTCATTGTTTAGTCATTCAGGATGATATGCCCTATTCAATCAGGAAGTGTGATATCACTCGATACTTTAGAGAAACTAATCTTAAATGCATTTCTTTGTTCTCTTCGTTTTCATAAAATGTCTACTTGTCTGGATTACAACATCCCGTGAAAACTCCTTGAGACATCACGACAATGCTAGCTAAATATTAAAAAATACCACGATGGTTGTTCTTACTTTACCAGTAAACCGAGCCCTCGGTGACCTGAACTTTAACGTTACTGTTGCTACAGCGGTAATAATAATAATAGAAAAAGAATACAATAATACGGAAGTATTCCAACTCTATACCTTCATGACGAAAATTCAAAACCAATTTTTCTGCACCAGACGGGGGTTTCGAGTATTAAATTCTCATCAATGATGCTTCCAGCAGAGCCACCAAAATTCATTTCAGTAGCGCCCTCTTTTATTTTTTGAATTTAGATTTACTTTACAGAGAGAGCGCGGCTCCAAATTTCCAGTAGGGTCGATTCAGAAATATACCCAAATAAAATATATGTTCAAACTAGCATTGGAGGGATGTTGCTAAGATGTTAACCTCCTTTAATTTCGGTGACAGATTTGAATGGAATGACAAGTTTTCGAAATAGCAAAATAATATTTATGATGTCAAATCGACAGTTGTGCTCCATATATACGGAATGAATGTCATGATTTATGTTTTGCTATTGTTATGCCTTTCCCTGACATGGTCGCCATAGCACTTTCTATATATAGACATAATGTTGTGAAGATATGTTTTCATTTTCGTCCGGAAACATCGGCGGAGGGTGCGGCAAGCCAAACAGGGGGTGCTTACTCTTCCAGGGCACCTGGTCTCACCTCTAGCTTGCTCGATGCTCAACTTGGTGCTCTATTGTGAGTGTTGTAGAGATATTGTCGTCAGGATGATCTTCATCTCTCAAAGCAAATATATATAATTATTGTAGTTAATGTACCAGCGCCCATCCACACTTTTCTAGTGGAAGCACTTTTAATAATGTCGAAGGGTTCCAACTATCTACCTTCTTGAAGAAAATTCCAAACCAATTTACATGCACCAGACACGTGTTTCGAATATTAAATTCTCATCAGTGATGCTTTCAGCGGAGCCACCAAAAATGATATCAGTAGCGCCCTCTTTAATTTTTTTAAGTTAGATTTTTACATTTACATTACAGAGAGTGCGCAGCTCGAACTTTCCTATAGGGTCGATTCAGTAACATATCCAAATAAAATCTATGTTCAAAATAGCATTGGAGGGATGGTGCTAAGATGTTAAACTCCTTTAATTTCGATGATATTTATCGGTGAAATGGCTAGTTTTAAGCAAGGTTTCATGTAACCGTTTTAAGAAGTTTCTGGGGAGGGGCAATTCCCCGGATGCCTATGGATTCCACATATTGACAGAACAGTTTGTTACATTAATAATGACCCGTTGTGCACTCGTTTTTCTATTCCTTTCATTCGATACATTCAACATTTCTAAGAATGTATTAATCCAAGGAAAAGGCGATATATGCTATAAATTACGTATGGTATGACCACATTTTCTTAAGTTTGTCTAAAAAGAAAGATATCTAAGTTTAGGTTACGGTGTGCGATGACACAATGATACAGAAAGTATATAAACCTTTCACAATACGACAGACATATGACGTGCTTTTTTTCTAGTGAGACTTACCACAGAACAGGAAATTTGCTTTTATTGGAATGAGATAATGTCCCGATATAGAATTTAACGGAAGAGTACTTGCGTCACAAGCATTATCTCGTTTTATACCTTTGCAAAAATAAAAAATAAAATAAAATAAAATGAAATAAATAGAATAAAATAAAATAAAGTCACCAAGAGAATTATTCTTTTCATAGTACACTTGTACAGGTAAGTACAATAAGGTACGATATCATTTATATTTCATAATGTTAATTGAAGATTAAGCAGGTACTACAATTATTAGACATTTTTCATCGCGACGAACTTCGCACTTCGAACTTCGAACTTCGTACTTCGCACTTCGAACATTGAAGAAACCGTGGCGTATCTGCCGTTCGCGTATAAACTCATAAGCGGAGTAATCTTCATTTTGATTAGTATACTCAATGGAATAGTATATTGGACGTCTTGTACAACTGGCACGCTTTTTTCGGCAACCCACTTATGAAATTAAAGTGCGAAGTTCGAAGTTCGAAGCGCGAATATCGTCACGGTGAAAAAAAGTCTATCAAAGATTTGATCTGAAATAATTGTGTTTACCTTAAAATAAATTTATCTCGCAAATTGAAAGCATCTATAAAGAGTGATTAACAGGCGACACATACTAAGCATAGCCAAAAGCATAAATGTTTGATCTCAAATTCGTTAAAATTCGAATGACATGTTTTACATGTTTGCGGGGGAGAGACTGTGAGATCGAGTATTAACACCATTTCTCTGTAAGCAGAAATAATTTTTGGAAACACATGTTCTCCGATTTTCATTAAGTTTCATACATGGGTAGGGATAAAAGCAAGAAATAAAAATTCAGCAACATATTGTTGCCAAGTGACTTCGTTTCCAAGGTAACTAGCTCACAGAATAGCAAACTAAGAAATATAAACAATTTTAAAGCCTTACCGTGTCTCATATAAATGCTTCATAATTTCAATCGTGATAATATTCGAAAACATAATCTCTAAGATACTCCACCGTATTTACTATATTTTCAGATTCTGTTTATGAATATCGTCATCACAATAAATATTGCTCATAATTGCAAACTTCAAGTAATGAATTAGATTTTATTTTCTGTTTTTCGTTTGCTATGAGTTAATGATAAAAATAAAGCAGTTTCATCTAATGTTTTGAAATAACTCAAAATATACACTAAATTAAGTACTTAATTTAGTCCTTAAGGCAATAAGGGACATAATTTTCCGTGCCAACCGTTTCTATGGGTTTGAATTATCTAAATATTTGACTTTCTGAGTTTGAAATGTCAAAATATCCATTCGATTGCCAAAATGTAATAACACATTACTGTAACATATAGATAATGAACTCTTTACAAAACTTGAATACAATAGGTGAGGTAAACTAACACTGACAGCCATTGTATCACATGTCAAATTTAAAAATTCTATCGTTGTTATAATAACTATATTCATTCCATAAGAAATTTCAAATTCAGTAGAATTGATTAGACAAACGTTTAGTCTCGCGTTTGCATTGTGGGGCCTTTTTGCGTTTTGTCAATTTCAAATATATCTTTTCGTACTTAACCGTTTAAACTAATGATATTTGTATATTTTTGTTTCAAATGCCTATTTAGTAAAGAATGTTTCTACTATCACAATCCCTCCAATGCTATATTGATCATAGAATTAATCTACTTGCGCCTACCCTCCAACAATTTTTGGCCATATTTTTAACTTAAATACGCTTCTGAATAAACTCTACACAAAATTTGGAGACGCTCATTTTGACAAGAGGAAATTAAAGCTCTTTATTGTAGATGACGCCCGGTAAATTCACTTAAGCTTTTTTTTTTTTAACTGTTTGGCATGAATCACTACTGACGAGTATTAAAATATCCGAAACACGTATCTAGTACAACAAAATTGGTACTATAGAACATATATTCTAATCCATTCTGTTTGTTTCACGCATTCTGATTGGTGCACAGGATTTCTACAAGCGTGTATAAAGACGATATACATGCCGCAAACCGACTCACTTGACAAACTTTAAAATGTATTCCTTCGTAAATTTGCACGTTACAAGCTTTAGCGCACTTTAAGCATATGCCGTCATGCTTCCCTTTGTTCTTTGTTCCTGTGACGTCATACTGTGACGTAAAAGTACAAGGTATGAGCTTGTAAATGGCGTTCAACACATGTAAACAACAGAGCAAGTAAGTTTATGATTTATAAAACTTCGCCATTGTAATAAATACGAAGCAGTTGTATTTCATGTTTCGCTGCGCAATAATTTCTGTTGGTCGTTGTTAGTCCCGACGGTATAACTGCGTTTCCAACAGTATATCCAACGTATCCCCTAATTTTGATATTAACAATTTCAACTAAGCTAATGACACAATCCCTTCGATGCTTTTTTGGTCATAAATTTTATTCAACTATACTAATGAATCCACCTTACACAAAATTTGGAGCCGCGCATTCTTTGCAAAATAAATGCACACATTTTAACTTCATCAAATAAATTCAGAGGGTGCTACTAACCTCAGACAGTGCATGTATTTTACATATTGTTTCATTTTCGTGTGTGAATGTGGACGGCGGGTGCAGCTAGCCAACAGGGGATGCTTACTCCTCCCGGGCACCTGGTCCCACCTATGGCTTGCTAAGGGTCCGTCGATTCTATTTGGTGCTTTATTGTGAGTGTTGTTGGAATATCGTTAGGATCTTCATTATCTAGGATACATTTGACTGTGTCTAAATATCATTTTGGCCTAAAAATAATAATGTCGAAGGGTTCCAACTCTATACCTTCTTGAAGAAAATTCCAAACCAATTTCCTTGTACCAGACACGTGTTTCGAATATTAATTTCTCATCAGTGATGCTTCTTGTGGAGCCACGAAAAATCATTTCAGTAGCGCCCTCTTTAATTTTTTAAATTTAGATTTGTACATTTACATTACAGAGAGTGCGCCGCTCCAAATTTCTTGTAGGGTCGATTCCGTAGCATATCCAAATAAAATCTATGTTCAAAATAGCATTGGAGGGATGGATTTTAAGTACGACTGGTGAACATTTACTATCCGAAGCACGTATCTGGTGCATCAATATTTGTTTGATATTATATTCAAGAAGCTAACGAGTTGGATCACCTCAATTTTCTTTTATTCGTATCATGACAAATATGGAGAATGACCGTATCCCTGTATACAGCACAAAATCGATAATTAAGAAAATCAGAAACCAAAGAAATACAAAATCAGGATAAAACAGGAACCAAAGCAAACACACAAAAACCTCCACCATATGAAAAGAAGCGATATGGGAGTGAGACCAGGTGCCCATGAAAAGTAAGCATTTCCTGCTTGCATGCAACACCCGCCGCTGCAATTCGGTATAACTGTCACATCCGGTTACTTCCATTTCGGAAGACATACAGAACAATCTTTGGTTGTATGGTTCAAATAGTCTATTTTCTATCTTTTAGGAAAAGGAGGAGACACATTAACCAGTATGGTTCAAAATTCAAAAAATAAAAGATTTTCAAAAATAAACAACTCCTTCATTCAATAGATTGTATTTGTAACGACACAAAGAATGAAAATAAACTAGTTTTTGAACTTCTAAGTGACAAAATCATGATATTTCCCATATATATATATATATATATATATAATCAAAATCAAAGTGACATAATGACGATTAAATTTGTTTATTGCACTAAACGTTTTCGCCTGTTGGCTCTTCAGAGTTGCAATGAATATAAACAATAACAATAACAAAGAACAGTAGGTAGGCAGCGTCTATGACGTCATCATAACGTTACAGTTAGGCGCATCACGTACAAATGTCCCAGACGTTGGCGCACTTATTATTTACGTATATTGATGCTTTAAGAACAATAATAAATAGCTTTTTGTAAAGAAGAAATGAAATCATAGTTTAACAATTCAATTTAGGTTTGAAAATCTCTATGAAATAATCTTCTTTGGCTTTACGTAATTGTTCATTGTCCTCTTTTACTTTGTAAAAGGGGAAAATAGAAAAACTTCCCCCACCACACATATCAAAATGTCCGCTACAAGGAGTGTTTCTAGTGGATGGATCCCTGATCTGTTGTTTGTGTACGCGTACACGGTCCGCCAATTTCGTTCCCGTTTGTCCGACATAGTTTTCGCCGCAGTTTGGACACGTCATCACGTAAATTAAGTTCTTGGATTTGCAATTCATTTTTGCGTTTACGTGAAATACTTTTCCATTTTTAAATGTAAATGATTGACCGGTTTGAATGTACGGGCATGTTCCACAGCGAGGGTCCTGGCATTGGCTAACGACGTGTGTTTCCGTTTCGGTTGTAAATCTGGCTTTGGTGAGAAGTCTTTTTAAATTAGGTGGTTGTCTCCTGCTATTAATGATATCCTGTTGGTTGATGAGACTCCTCAAATTGTCGGACTGATGAAGAATTGGTAGACAAGTTTTTGCTGTTTTGAATACGTTTTTATTTCTCGGATTGTGTGTTGTTACAAATGGAATGATTTTATGGCTATTTGTGTTACGTCTGCTTTTCTCTCTAAGTTCCGGTAGCGGTATTTCCTTTGCTCTGTTTGTGGCTGCGTCAATTAGATTTACGGGATAATTCTGTTTAAGTAGGAAAGACTTTAGTTCTTTTAGTCTTTTTTCTCTTCGATGTTGGTCTGAAACTATTGTACAAATTCGTCGAGCCAAGTTGAACGGAATGTTACGTTTTGTGTGAGATGGATGACAGGAACTGAATATAAGGTACTGGTGTGTATCCGTACTTTTGTAAAACAGATCCGTAGTAATTCTGTTATCTTCCTTAATTATCAATATATCGAGAAAAGGAAGCTCTTTTTCACTCTGTTCCATAGTAAATTGAATGCTAGTATGAAGTCCGTTTAAAAGATCATGAAATTTATTCAAGTCATCCAAAGATCTATTCCAAAAAATGAAACAATCATCCAAATAACGTTTCCAGATAACAAATAACGTTATATATATAACGTTAAATAAATCATCCAAATAACGTTGACTTGAATAAATTTCATGATCTTTTAAACGGACTTCATACTAGCATTCAATTTACTATGGAACAGAGTGAAAAAGAGCTTCCTTTTCTCGATATATTGATAATTAAGGAAGATAACAGAATTACTACGGATCTGTTTTACAAAAGTACGGATACACACCAGTACCTTATATTCAGTTCCTGTCATCCATCTCACACAAAACGTAACATTCCGTTCAACTTGGCTCGACGAATTTGTACAATAGTTTCAGACCAACATCGAAGAGAAAAAAAGACTAAAAGAACTAAAGTCTTTCCTACTTAAACAGAATTATCCCGTAAATCTAATTGACGCAGCCACAAACAGAGCAAAGGAAATACCGCTACCGGAACTAAGAGAGAAAAGCAGACGTAACACAAATAGCCATAAAATCATTCCATTTGTAACAACACACAATCCGAGAAATAAAAACGTATTCAAAACAGCAAAAACTTGTCTACCAATTCTTCATCAGTCCGACAATTTGAGGAGTCTCATCAACCAACAGGATATCATTAATAGCAGGAGACAACCACCTAATTTAAAAAGACTTCTCACCAAAGCCAGATTTACAACCGAAACGGAAACACACGTCGTTAGCCAATGCCAGGACCCTCGCTGTGGAACATGCCCGTACATTCAAACCGGTCAATCATTTACATTTAAAAATGGAAAAGTATTTCACGTAAACGCAAAAATGAATTGCAAATCCAAGAACTTAATTTACGTGATGACGTGTCCAAACTGCGGCGAAAACTATGTCGGACAAACGGGAACGAAATTGGCGGACCGTGTACGCGTACACAAACAACAGATCAGGGATCCATCCACTAGAAACACTCCTTGTAGCGGACATTTTGATATGTGTGGTGGGGGAAGTTTTTCTATTTTCCCCTTTTACAAAGTAAAAGAGGACAATGAACAATTACGTAAAGCCAAAGAAGATTATTTCATAGAGATTTTCAAACCTAAATTGAATTGTTAAACTATGATTTCATTTCTTCTTTACAAAAAGCTATTTATTATTGTTCTTAAAGCATCAATATACGTAAATAATAAGTGCGCCAACGTCTGGGACATTTGTACGTGATGCGCCTAACTGTAACGTTATGATGACGTCATAGACGCTGCCTACCTACTGTTCTTTGTTATTGTTATTGTTTATATTCATTGCAACTCTGAAGAGCCAACAGGCGAAAACGTTTAGTGCAATAAACAAATTTAATCGTCATTATGTCACTTTGATTTTGATTATATTGACTATACCGGGAATGGATTTTTATTATATATATATATATATATATATATATATATGCCTCAGAGGTGATGAATTCGCTTAGTATAGACCGGATACTTCTTCGCTCAAGTGTTTTCCTTTTACGTAACAACATAGAAATCGAACTTATATGATAAAGGGCCTTTATTGCGATATACACACATTGTATTTGAAGCAAACTGACTAAACAAAGGACACAATGAACGGTCTTGACGAAGCACGGTATGGAAGGGCATGTTTGTTAGTACTCAATATATGTGCGTTTACTCTTAGACAAGTGATTGAGGACTATTACGGACGGCAAGGCTCCCTTAGTCTACAGGATTTTTTAATTAGAAACAAGCACAACTTATTCCATCTCTTACGAAAACAATGTTGCTGCCAACATCCACATAATGCCTCAACACCAATGAACAAAGGGCAATGGGATATACTCTATATGAGTACTCGAACTTCTTGCTCAAAAAGTCAGCGAGGTGACTGTCCATGCTTATATGATGTAAAACCAAATATCACCACCGATGACATGGATGTTACTTTGTGCTGCCTATTTTTACATAATTTATGTCCAGGAATCAATATGGCAGATGTCAGATCAATTCGCGAGGTTCGCAATAAACTTATGCATGCTGATACTGCAGAACTGGATGAACCTACTTACCGTCAATACTGGACGAATGTCAAAACTTCTGTGCTCAACCTTGCGAGAAGTGTTTCTGTCCGTTTACATACTGCTACATTGGATAAAATACAGAAGCTTGAACAGCAATTGATGAATTCCGCTGACTTGGGAGAGCTAAGAAAATTGATAATTGATCAGAAAAAGTTACAAGAGCTCGAAACAGTAAGCTTATGATATACTTTATATTGATTTTAAAGACATTAGATATAAGAACGTTCTCCCCTCCCCTTGCATGCCTTATGATATACATTTTATTTCAATTTGATATTTCACTTTCTTTCAAACTCTTCATTTGCTATAAAATGCTACATAACATGAATTCTCACATTAAAATTACGTCATCCGTTCCTTCCCCCATTTTCCAACCTCTATATGACCCTTCCCTCATCCCTTAGGTCCTGTATATTTCTAAAATTAATTAAGAAGGAAATTAGGTTAATTAAGATCATTGTAGATGGGAATAAAGTAGGAAAAAACAGCTTTAAATTACGACAATAAAAATTGCATTTAATCGCATTTGTTGTTTTGCGATGATATTAACTTATATTGAAATGACGTCAAAATAAGGCTGCCGACAGAAACCATGGGAGACCCCGGAATCCAAGGATACTTTGCTATGAAGCGTCTAGCGGAATGCAATGAAATCCTTGGTGTACCAAGACGTAGGGCAGTCACACATTTGACATGTCAAATCTCCGGCGCATAGTTTCTGTAGGGAAATATTTTCGATGTTAATTGTAGTACTTTATATTTGTTAACATGTAAACTAATAATTGTTTTATTCTTGGAACCCATATAATTTACCTAATGTATATAATGAATGAAACGGTGAATTGACTGACTGACTAACTGACTGACTGACTGACCGACTGACTGACTCATTGACTGACTCACTGACAAAATAAACTAATGAATAGGTAAATATTTTTTGTTTTTAGAAATAGGAGAAAAATTTTTTACGACAATCTGCAGGGAGGTCCTGACCCCCGTCCCCCTCTGGATCCATTTATGATACGGAAATCTTGGTTGTTTCCTTTCCGTATTCACTTCACAAATGATGGGATCTTGATATTTTCTTTCACATTTTTGTAGCTCTTCTGGTCTCAGACAAGTCGAACTTATTCGATCGACATTCAACCGTATGTTCGCAAACAATACCTTGGCCCGCAACTTCTCTGAACCTATTAGAGATAGAAATTTACGTTTTGCATTATCTACGATCTAGATATGCGTCTGAAATTTTGATTATGTGCTAGACCCCCAGGATTTTGGAAAATTGGGTGTATTTATTTTCTTCCACTATGTAATGTGCCTGCAAATTCTCTGAAACCATGTGGAATAGAAAATTAATTCGTTTTACATTTTACTTTGTCTATGGTCTAGTGGTTTACCTAATATATTGTTTCTGTTCTATTCTCCCAGGGTCTTAAGTGTTGTCATTTCCTCCTATTAATTTGTATTCAATCTTGTGAATACCATTTCCCAAAAATGTTTAATTGATAGAAAGTTTTTCAGTAGTATAACTAGTCGGTACTCAAGTAGTGCATCTTACATTTCCTATGAGCTCCTGTACCTAAGTTCTTCGAAAAATTTGTTTTTTCTTTTTCCTCGATTTTTGTATGTAGTCACAGTATTACATGTATTGATAGAGAGTTAATGTTTAATATAATTCTCTGCAGTCTAATTGCACACCTACGGAAGCCCGTAGGTGACAAATATGAGTTATGATTGATCTTGCGGCCGCCAGATGATTATCTAGCGGCCGAAGATTTATTGTCTGGTGGCCGCCACTTAATTAATGTGTCGACCGCCAGATAATTATCTGGCGGCTGCCACTCAATTATCTTGCGGCCGCCACATGATTAACAATAAATCTAAACATGGTCAATGCATAACATGTTTTTTTTTCCTGGATGCTAAATTCATCCTCTTTATTAATCTTTTTGATATGACAGATGCAAAATAACCAAGATTTATATGACGGCCGACATATAATTATGTGGCGGCCGCCAGATAGATTAAGCGGCGACCGCCACATAATTATCTAGTGGCCGCCATATAATTATATGGCGGCAGCCATATAAATATCTTGCAACAATCACTGAATTTTCTGGCGGCCGCCACTAAAGTAAGTAGCGGCCGCCACTAAAGTAAGTAGCGGCCGCCACATAATTATGTGCCGACCGCCAGATAATTATGTGGCGGTCACCAGAATAATTATGTGGCTGACACCAGATAGCTGAAGCCAGATAAATTATGATTTATACCTGTCACCTACCGGCTTCCATACACGCCTGCTTTTTTGTTTGAATCCTTAACCCGCAGGGTCTTGGAAGATGAGTTCACTTAATTATCTGGCGGTCGCTGCTTAATTATCTGGCGACCGCCACATAATTAAATAGCGGCCTCCAGATAATTAAGCGGCGGCCGCCAGATAAATTAAGTGGCGGCCGCCAGATTAATATATGGCGCCGCCAGATAATTATGTGGCGGTCACCAGATAACTATGTGGCAACCAGATAAATTATCTGGCGGTCGCCAGATAAATAATAAGTTATACTTGTCACCTACGGACTTCCGTAGATACCTACTTTTTTGTTTGAGTCCTTGTCCAACAGGGTCTTGGAAAATGAGTGTGGTTTTTCTCTTGACTGATTTCTATGTTATCTTGTTACCACTTATTCTCAGAAAGTATACTCAATTGAAAGAGAGAAACAATTCTGTTTCCATGATCATTAGTCTGTAATATATAGTTGTGCACTAGATATTTTGTTTGTGCCCCTGTCCCGCAGCATTTTGCTTTGGTTCCTGTTTTATCCTGATTTTGTATGCCTTCGGTTTCTAATTTTCTGAATTATCGATTTTGTGCTGTAAACAGTGGATATGGTCATTATCCATTTTTGTCATCTTAGAAGACTGATGTGGTCATTTCTTCATGATTTATATCTATGTTATCTTGTGAACACTTATTCTCAGAAAGTACATTTAATAGGAAGATAGTTAATCTCTTTCCATTATAATCAGCATTGGATCTAGTTGTGCACTTGATTTTTGTTTGAAACCCGGGGTCTTGGTAAATCAATGTGGTCATTTTCTCCTTTTAAATCCTTATTGGAAAATATTCTAAGAAATTGTTAATAACATCAGTTGAATACGCAAGATCGCAACTACAACGCGTGCGGCACGTCCTTTCTGATTTGCATTTAGTCACCTACCTAAACCATTGTTAAAAACTTGGGCACCTTTTCTGCCCATTGATGACGTCAAGACAATGGAGAACAATCAGAAAGTGAGGGAAAAACATCCGTATAACTTTTATCAGATATATTTGCGATCTTCCGTATTCTTTGGAGGTTTAATAGACAAAGTCATTTAGTGTTGCTACTGATTATTTGTTAGAACCCTTGAACCATAAAGTCTAGTTCTAATAAATAATGGGTGTTTATAAATGTAAAAATGTTGTTATATTCACTTGAGTGTATCGAACAAAACCACCAGTGAAGCTTTACTCTCATCAGAGAGAGAGCGAGAGAGAAAGAGAGGGGTATAAAAAACATACATCAGAATAATTTTGTTGAATACTGGAATACGAAATGCTATTTTTAAGTTCTCGAACTACATGAAGGATGGCAATGAAATAACGTAGAAAATGGCGACACCACAGATTAGGAGCTTTGTAAAGGAACATTAATCATAATTCCTAATAATCTGGAAGTGTTCAAACTCTTTACCTTCTTTGAGAAATTTTAATGCAGAAGATATGCTTTTCGAATAGTTAATCCTCATCAGTGATGATTACAGACAAAAAGCTTTTTTTTTGCAAATCCTCCTCTTAGATAATCACATTTGAACTGAATAACTATGACGACAGGACTCCCTGACGGACCCTGTTCAAACCTGTTAAGAGAAAACTGCCCTTACGGAATATCGCTCAGACTCCTAATAAACATGAGCATGAGCTTACAAAAGCCGGCAGATCACGGACTGTATTTCGTTTACCCTCTGCTTTTTTATATCCATCTGTCTATTGATTAAGTCCCTACCCTGTGCTATCTTGTTTATCTTGGTCATCTTACTGTTAGGAGTTTATTTTACATCGTATTGTGCGTTATTCGAGACCTCTTGGTCATCTTATAGTAAAGAGGTTATTTTACACCGTATTGTGCGTTATTCGAGACCTCTGGGTAACCGGACAAATGGGAGGGTTGTGTGCACATAATCTGGATAACGACAATATATGCTAACGCGGTCAGATGCCGTCCTTAGTCGGCAACGGTTGCCCATTGGTCTCGTTGGTAAATGCGTTTTATTTTGTGTTTGATGTTTCTGTGTTGTGTTTTGGTGTTCCTTGTCCCTTTTTCATCTATTGCTGTGTTGTTGGAGATCCCCTCCTTTTTATTTCGTCAAAAGTATCTGTACCTGTCAATAATGTCACGCTGCTCTTTGTAGTAGAACTGCACTTTGTTTGAAACCTATGTGAATAAATCAATATCCGGAAAATAGAAATAGAGAATTAGGAAACTAGATTTCATATGCAGATACGAAAAAAGAAATCACTCAACTAATCTTTCCATTTTGTTCATAATTTGTTTTCTTGTTCTGATTTTGAAATTTAACAACACCAGGATGTAGCATTAGCGACGCAGACCATGTCAGTGATGCAGGATACGGCTAATGAGACGACACAAGCAGTAGCACAGAATGCCCAAAAAATAACACAAGTTGCGGACATGGCTACCGAGACAAAACAAGAAGTAAAGCAAGTGGACCAGAAAGTCCTACACGTAGAGGAAAAAGTCACAGAGATTGAAGAAAGAATGAATCAGACGGTTCATGACATCATTCCGGCACCGAAAGATATGCGAAAACCTAAGAAAAATATTGGTATGTGTGTTTTAATGCTAAGTGTAAGTTATAAATAGTTTCTTTATTTG
The DNA here is from genome assembly GCA_028142955.1 of Pinctada fucata. Taxonomy (NCBI): domain Eukaryota; kingdom Metazoa; phylum Mollusca; class Bivalvia; order Pterioida; family Pteriidae; genus Pinctada; species Pinctada fucata. The sequence goes on along the minus strand of AP027106.1, from coordinate 59,813,961 downwards.
TGGCTAAGACAAAAGGTTCAATATGAAGGTTTTCATTTACAATAAACTATGACCTTTCTGATAGTAAGCACAGCTACTTGTTTGTCATAAAACGTTCTTTATATGTATATTTCCCTGGACTATTTCATTCTAAATTCAGCAATGTGATCAATCAATGCAAGTGTATATTTTTGTACATAAAGTACGAGGGCAGTTCCGAAATCACATGCCTTATGAATCATCTAAGCGGGCGAAATAAAATAAAATTTTCCTGAAATAAACTCGTACTTACCCCCCCCCCCCCCCCCCCCCCCGTGGGACAGAAGAAATAAAAAAGGTGTGTCCTTTAACACGGCAATCTCATTGGTTAGCGACGTTTTTAGTTCTTACGTATGAGCTGAGGGTTTAGTAACCTGAAATGTGCAGGTCTGATTCATGATGCAAATTTATCTGTTCGTAAATGAAGCTGTTGAATTTGAAGACGTAAAACATTTATGAGAGCTATTTCAAACATATGACTTTTAATAAGGTACATGTTGTCTTGTCTATTTTAGCTCCTTAATATGTTACTATCACGACGTAAAGAACTATAATCAATCGATTCTAGTGATATTTGCTTATTAGGGTTATTGGCAATCATAGGAATGAACAGTGCAAGCTAATTAAAAACGGATATGAGATAGTATTTTAATATACATGTACATGTACAAAATATGTGAAAAAGCAGTCATGGTAAAGTGAAAACCATCCACTCATGTTAAGTTTAATTAAATTTAAATTTAACTCATGTTAAGTTTAACTCATGTTAAGTTTAATTTAATGTTAATCTTAACTCATGTTAAGTTTAATTAAATTTGAATTTAACTCATGTTAAGTTTAATTCAATTTAAATTTAAGCCCTAGCCTAAGGGTTCGAGAGAACTCTAAGTCATAATCATATGATTCCAATTTAGGGTTAGATAATCCTTAGCTTTCGTTCTAGGGTTTCAGTTAACCCGAAACCCTACCACTAGCGTAACAAGAATAGAGGGGATCTCCATTAACAATTTTCGAGTTTCTAACCCTTACCCTATGTCCGATCTAAAGGGTTCAAACTTAGGGTATGTTTACCCTATGCCCTTGCCCTAGGTTTCCATTTAAGGATATCTGTCAGATGTGTTGGATTGCCGCATTATTGAGTGTGACTTTTGACTTTTGATTCCTTAACAGAATAGGTTATAATCCATAAATGTGTTTATATACTAACTCACATTTATTTTCTTTCATAATACAAGATGTTAGCAGACTAAAACAGAGACTAATACAAGTCAACAACGATATAACCAAAGTAATACCATTATCACCATTGCGAGAGAGGGGAGAGAACGAATTACCAATAGAACTGCTATTTGCTGAAGTGGTCATAATTGAAGATCCAAAATATAGAGAAAAGGGGCTTAGCCGTCCTCGGCAAGGTAAAAATGTACCAGATCCAGATGACATTTTTAAGATGCACGATGAAGAAGTAAGACAAGTATACATGTTAGGCGATGCTGCGCATGGCAAGACAACATATTGTATATGGCTTATAAAGAACTGGTGCAACGCTCAAAACGCATATCCTGGGGGAGAGGAAAAGGTTGATAAGTGGGAAAGAGCTCTGAATGAATTTGATTTTGTTTTTCTTTTACAATTTCGTCATATAAACCCAAAAAGGACCTCTGTTATAGAAATGATCTGCAAAGATTTGTTTGGGAGTGAACAGGAACTTGTTGCAACCATACGCCATGTATTATCATCGGACCAATATAGAAGTCTTATCATCATGGACGGCCTTGATGAGTGGAATCCGAATAAAAAAGCACGAAAGCAACTGACATGTCAAGGAATGCCAAATATAGAGGGTATATCTAGTAGTGTTTCATGCTTCTTCTCAATGCGACCCTGGGTATTTTCAATTATATTAAAAAATGTTAAAATCAGTGACAGGGTAGTAGAAATCTATGGTCTGAGTAGAGATGGAACTAAAAATGTTGTGGAAAACGTACTATTAAATCATTGCAAATTGAAAGATGACATGGCAAAATCAACAAAAAAAGAAATTATGAAACATTTGAACGAAAAAAATATATTATCATTCATGAAGATCCCCCTGTTAGCTGTAGTTTGTGTACAGTTATGGTGTAAGTGTAAACAGGTTGCAGACAGTATGACAAGTTTCTATGCTGCCATGTTAAATATGTTGATAGAGAGAGCAAATGAAAAGCATAAACTACTGATATATAATAGAAAATCAGTTGATTGTAGATTACCCGAAATTTTGTCTGATCATGAAAATATAAAAAATTGTGTATCTTTACTGTTAAAGTTGGGGAACGTAGCATACGAAGGTATCTTATCAAAAGAAACAAATCTAGTATTTGGAAAAAGAAAACTAGAAAGACAGGTCGGCGAGGCAGATCTACAGTTTGCACTAGAAATTGGATTGATCAGCCAGAAGGAAGCAATTTGTATTGTCACGAGGAATGTTAGAGTCAACTTCTTCCATAAATCTATACAGGAGTTTCTGGCTGCTATGTACGTTACTTCCGACAAAAATAATATTGTGCCAGTTTGTAAGTTTCTGTCCAATGTGAAAGTAGTCATGATGTTATCTAATGTCATAAAGTTCATTTGCGGAATGTATCCTTCCCTTGGGAGTGAAATCTCAAAGCATGTTGTTGATGTGATCGATAGAGACGCAACGGTCTGTAACTATAGAGAATCATCTTGTATCAATGAAAAGGTTTCTGAATTGTATCATCTGCAGTTAACTTGGTACAGGGAGATTCGATGTGGGCAAAGGGGTTCTCCTGTTGCATTTCATTTTTCAGATATTTATCTGAATGGTGAAAGTGACATAGAAACCGTGAGACTGACGAAGGAAGTTCTCTCTGATCATTATGTAGATATCAGATCACTATGGCTATGGCGAGTACCTACCGATAGGGTTAATAGTTTAAATAACTCGACAGTGAGTGACTTTTTGTCTGATAGAGATAGGACGAGGTCGTTAGTCATGGTTCACATTGACGGTCTGGGCACAGATATGTCTCTACTCAATGTCTGCGGAGAAAGAATGAGAACCGTAAGCCTATGTCATGTTAAAGTGAGCCGTTCTCACATAAGTAGAGGTAGATATATTTGCTATCCACTGTTGAAGTTCATGACGTCACTTCGCGTCTTATATTTGAATGATATGGATCTAGGTGACCGAGGTCTGGGTCTGTCTGCTGACATGACGGACCTCCAAAACATTCAGTTAAGTCGCGTAGATATGTCAATAAAAAGCTGGCAACAGTTTATACTGTCTATTCAAGAGATACAACATCCCTTCAATGTTTTGCTATTTGAAACGAACATTGATGATGCGTCAATAAAACACATCCGGTCGTGTCGGAACTATTTTAAGATGAAACGGGATGGTGAAAAATATCTATTAGAATTTCTCAGGGTATGACCGTTTCAACAAAGAAGACGATGATGAAATGTGATAGGATTTTCAAATTGCATGCATTTTCGACAATGGCTGGCTATAGTTCTTGATAATGATATGTGGCTAACCCAGTTTAATGGTGATGTGTGCATTCGTTTTCTCCGAGTGTTCGATAATGCGGTAGTTCTGTTTCCCTTTTTTCGTCTTATAAGATTTTTTCGCAAGAATTCCTGGAACGTCATCTCTTTATATTTCAACTGGAGGAGTTTAATATCTTTCAATACACCATAATATACACTTTCCTTAAAATGCTATTTGTGAAATCTGGCGTTTAATCATAATTTAAAACAAATTCTCCAAAAACCGATACATGTGTATATGTGCAATTCTAGAATAGATTTGTTTGGCAAAATTTCTTGTTTTTGTGTACATATAAAATGTACTCTACGTGATGCACGAGTGTACGAACTTGTAGCGCTTGTTTACTGAAAAGAGGCATGCGCATTCAGGAAATGCTACTTTCCCAAACTCTGGTACAATCCAAAAGGAAAGAATTGTCTAATAAGTCCATCTTTATAGATTATAAGATATGCTTATATGTTTTTGAATATTTCTAAAAATTAAAATCATTATTATGATAAGGTTTCGTAAATATTCGAATGTCACCATCGGATATTTTGTATACAATTAGATTTTGGTTAGACCATTAGTCTGCTAATCTGTAAAATTTGTATCTGCCCATTGTAATTTTTTTAAAAATTATATCAGCGAGGGTTAGAAATCCTCTAGGCTAAGTATATACGTAGATCAGATCATATTCATGTCATGTATTGTATTTACTTCAAAATCGTTTATTTACATTATCGCAACAATGTATGTAACGCACATTATTACAAGAATAAACTGTTTTCATTGTCATTGTCATTGCCGATCATTGTATATAGGTAAGAGAAATACATTTCATTGTTTAAATGGGTAAAACTTTAGGTTAGACCCTTCTATTTGTACCAAAAAATATACCTTTATCTTTTCACATACGAGCGTGTCCTACTTTTGAATAAAAGACTATAATCTAGGCCATTATTCCTTTATGTTAAGCTATAGGGTTTTCATATTTCTATGTTGTTTTCTTGTGGCAAGACCTTTCTGTTTCAATATCTTTTACCCCGTGAAACTTAATTTGTAGTATAACAACTTTCTAAACTTCTGTCTGTCTAACGTTTTGGATATGAAGTAATATAAAGCTTACATATTTTTCATATGTATAATCCTCGTGGCAAGACCTTTACATTGGTACATGTGTACCAAAATCGTTTTTGTTTTACCTTACCTTGAAACATTATACTGACAGAGATACTGACAGACAAACGTGTATTTCACAAACACTTCTTGCTGTTTTTTTTAATATCTTTATTTATATAGATTGAAATATTTCTTCCAGAGGGAGGGGATTATGTAAATAAATATACTTTGTGATTTTTACACTTGATAAAGGCCAAGGGACCGAAAATGTGTGTAAACGAGTGTTTGTGTTTTTTTTATTCATATATTCATGAACCAGAATGATTGCACTTGTATATATTTTGACATGCTGTCTCCTATATAGGAACACGTTTTATTGATATTAATGTATAATTCAATTGATGTTTCAATTAAAGAGCATTCTTCAGACGTTTTTAAAATTTATCTTCAGAGATGATTTAGTTTCATTCATTCCTTTGAGAGAGACAATAACACAGCACCATAGAAACACGAATGACAACTCTATTTAATAGTAGTAAACAGTTCCCCGATTCCAGAACATGATCATATTAGGCGTTAAATATGCAAAGTAAAACATCACATCTCACATGAACTCATATTAGATATAAAATTATATTCATAGAGGCCATCACCAATAAACATCAAGAAGTAATGTACTTGTACATGTATCGGCATTCGAGTTGCCATAGCACTGTCTATATAGAAATAACCTCAAACAGTGCATGTATTTTAGATATTGATTTCATTTTCATGCGTGAACATCGTCGGCGGGTGCGGCTAGCCAACAGTAGATGCTTACTCCTCCCGGGCATCTGGTCCTAACTCTAGCTTGCTAGGAGTCCGTCGATGCTCAATTTTGTGCTCTACTGTGAGTGCTGTGGAGATCATAGTCAGGATCTTCTTTAACTCATTTGCAATACATTTGTAATTTCTTCGACACAATATTTTACAAATTTTTTTTTAAACTACGTGGTGCCGCCCTGATGTCATATCTCTGTCCTTAGGAGGTTCTTTGACAGACATTTTAGGCCAAGTTAAGAATTTTACACTTCACAGGATAATCCAGGATAACCACACCACCTTTTACTAACGTGGCTGATGGCCGTCCTTAGTCGGCACCGGTTGCCCATTGGTCTCGTTGGTTTATGTGTAGTCCTTTGTGTTTAAATTGATGTTTCTGTGTTGTGCGTTGACGTTCCTTGTCCCTTATTCGTCTCTTTCTGTGCTTGTCTGCTTTATGTTTTTGCATGGGGTGTTTTAGGATTTTGCTGTGGGTGCTGCAACCTGGTGTTGTTGAAGATCCACTCCTTTGTTTCACATTTTTCGGCCTCGAGCATCACTGATGAAACATAACAAGTTGAAATGCGCATATGGCGCATAAGAATTTTATGAATGAACACATATTTCAATATTGACGATGTTCAAGACATTACTACTAAAATCACAATCACAGAATTTCACGGCTATTAAGAACCAGCTGGTACTGAAAGGTCTTCTACAGAGTTGACCAATTTGTCCGGAACCGCTACTCAGAAATTTATCTTGGTGAAAGCATGAATTCGATATACTCGCTCTTCTCCGTCTGGCTTTTTTTACCCAAACATCTAAAAAAGATGTCCTCCAATAAATCTGCCAATGTACCATTAGGGCTATTGCCTCTTGAACTGTTTCATGGAATTTCATACACTTGTTAGGAAGCAGAATTTGAAGGTCCTCTACATTACTCTGTGTTACCTTTCCCGGGAACATGAATACATATAAATACTTCTTTCGATATCTATTATCATTGATTTTTGTCTTGCCTATGGTCCTTTTTAAATTACAACTTACATCGATACGGCTTTTTGTTAATTCAGAAGAAACAAAAGTTGTACGCCTTTTGAAACCTGTGTACCAGGAGGAGTGGGAAGGTTATGCCCTGTTATCCGGATAACAGCTGCTACTGTGGATCATCGTAAAAAGTCGAAACTGAATACATATTGACCTCCCTCTTTAAAGTCGAAACTGAATACATATTGACCTCCCTCTTTAGAGTCGAAACTGAATACATATTGACCTCCCTCTTTATTGTCTCAATAAAAATATTTTGATAAACATTACAGAAGTACCCATCAGTTATTCAATCTAATAGTCGAGAGATTTTCCACAGGAACGCTTTCGAACCTGGGAATGAACAAAATTCCAAAGTGAGACCAGGTGCCTGAAATGCTACTTTCTCGATTTTGAAAAAAACAAACAAACAAACAAACAAACAAACATAAAGAAAAACAATAAAGCTAGTGCTTGTGAAACACGAATGCCCCCGATGACATCTTTGTTAGTATAAACACCATTTTCTGTTATGTATGTATGTGAAAGGTCAAGGTCAGGGTCACTGGGTTAATTCTTTTATGTCGATGGAAAAATTTTGAGACAAAGAATATACATGTGAAATATCAAAGACCTATCACTTACCATTCCAAAGATATTCCAAATGTTTAAGTTTTTGTTAAGTAGGTGAAAGGCATGGTCAAAAATTTTGGTATCAATAGAAAGTCCTATAACTTACCATTCAAAATTTATGCCGAATGTTAAACATAAGAAGGTTTTTGAAAAGTAGATCAAAGGTCAAGGTCATGGTCACGAGGTCAAAAATTTTGGAATCAACCGAAAGGTCTTTTCACAAGAAATACACATGTCAAATATGAAAGCCCTATCACTTGCCATTATAAAGTTATGCCCAATGTTAAAGTTTTTGAAAAGTAGGTCAAAGATCAATGTCAAGGTCAAAAGGTTAAAACTTTTGGTATCAATTGGAAGTTCTCGTCACTAGAAATACACATGTGAAATATAAAAGCCTTATCACTAACCATTCAAAAGTTACGCCCAATGTAAAAAAAATTGAAAAGTATGTCAAAGGTCAAGGTCATGGTCACGAGGTCAAAAATGTTGGTATCAATGGAAAGGTCTTGTCACAAGAAATACATATGTGAAATATGAAAGCCTTATCACTAACCATTCAAAAGTTATGCCCATTGTAAAAAAAATTGAAAAGTAGGTCAAAGGTCAAGATCATGGTCAGGAGGTACAGTGGTGATCGTAGTAGTTTACACACTAGAGCAGTTGCATTTAGTTTACTTTACCACTACTTTTACCTCACCTCTACGCTTCAGTGGTCACTGCGGTTAGGGATTACATAATCTTGTTTTCGAGTATTGACTTTTAAAGCTGACCTACCCTGACGTTTTACGGGTACATTTCATATCTTAGACATAAAACTTACGGACAGGATTGTGTATTGAACAATGTAAAGCCATGGCTGTGAAATATTCTGTTTAACGTGTGCGGACTGGTACCTTTCGAGACAAAATACGGTGTAAAAAGCATACACTCACAATTAATTCGAGATTGCCAAAGGTATCCTGTCTAACTGAAAAAAAAGGTTCCACTACGGCTTTATTACTCGAAATGAAAAACGGCTCAAATGGATCTATTCAAACCCCGACTTAGCTATACTAGCTCACATTCCCGTCTCCCCTGACTTGTGCAGTGGATATATGCCTTAAATAAAATTTCAGAATAATACATGTCATTGACAACAATACAAAAATTGTATGTTTGTGTGTTTTCGCCTATCTGGAGGGTGTCTTTCTTTGAAACATCAGGATGGAAAACAAATTTTAAATACCACGGCCTAATCCCTAACCACAGTGACCACTGAAGCGTAGAGGTGAGGTAAAAGTAGTGGTAAAGTAAGAAATAAAATAAATGCAACTGCTCTACTGTTTTTCGGAAACTTCGGGCACACCTCGGAAACTTCGTTAGGAAAAACTGGTAATTCGGAAACTTCGGGCAAAATTCCGCCCTAAATTTACCGATGTTTCCTAAAATTCCTAACTTTCCGAATTTTACCGGAATAACCTAAATAATTGTATTTACCCGAAATCCAAAACGAGGCTGCGTGAATATATATTATTATTGTTTATATCTTTTAATAAATATATCATTTCGAAATTGTTTTTCATTTGAAGGCATGAAATGTACAACTGATTCATTTTGATTGTCTAACGAGCATCATTTGCACCATTAAGTGACGAAAAATTCATTTTCGTTTTCTATCATTTCAAACCACGGATCTGTAATTTTTTTTTTAATGATAAGTCGAGGTTAATTTCCTCAAATATTAGAAAATAAGATATATTCTAGGATAATTTTAATATAAAATTAGACAAGCGATCCCTCTCCTTTGCTGGGTCATCCCCCCTCTCCCAAATCAAACACAGACATACATGTTCCTTTTTTCACTCACTACCGAGAAATTACATAATTATGATAATAAAACAGTTTTATCTCTCTCTCTCTCTTTAATTTTATTCCCCCCCCTTTTTTTTTATATGTATAGCTCTGCATTTTGTCGGATTCGGAATGTTCTAGGTCTACTTTCGGTTTCAAAACATTACTACGATCGAATTTTTAAAGCAGTAAAACTTGATGTTTTATATTTCTCCCTTGATGAAATGCACGAAACAGTCAGGAATTTGATGAAGAATGATCATAGCCGTGTTACACATTGAAGAACAGACTGGTAAAATGTCTGTACTGACAGCAAGGTATCCAAGAATCTGCAAGATGTGCATGGCTTGCACCTGGTTGAATTGTTGCATGCATGTACATGTACTGATGAATGGTACCAAGGACGTATTTAGTACGTATAAAAAACAACAACAAACATGGTCCAAACATAATGAAGGAATCGCAAACTACTGTCGGAGCCACTGCATTCAATCCAATAATCAACGATTGATGTACTGGTCGAACAGATAATTCCGAACGATTTTTTCGGTTTTTCGTCAATAACTCGGCTCCTATACGTCCAATCACCATGAAACTTGGAACAAATAATGCTTCACCCTTCATACAAATGCCTATGTAAAATAATTTTGAAAATCGACCTATCAATGCTGATTTGAGGGCGTTTTAATACCCCCCTCTAACGGCCATTTTACGCAAGTCACTAAAGGTATTTCCGAACAATTTGCATTTTAGTCTGTCCTGGGGTCAAATATAAATCAAATGTTTCGAAACTTTGTTATTTTATCCATTAATCCTTATTGAAGAATTCTATGTCAACATATATCATAAAACTTTTACAAAATTTATTTTTAAAGCGACTTTCTGAACCATGATGAGGTACGTTTATTTCCTACTTATTTCCAATGATTTTGGTATTCTAACACATGAAATGTATACACTTTTTCGTGATATCCTGCTCTGGGCCCCTGTCGATGCAGGTTTTCATCGATCTGTTGACAAGAATAGATTTTTTTAAAATAGATGACTCCGAAGCTAGGTCAAGATATGTTCTCAACACAAGGACATCACTTTCCCCAGCTCCCAAACAGACGAAAGTTACAAACAGCAGGAGAAACAAACGCTAAAGATATACTAAATAAAGTTATTTTGAGATTTCCTTTTGCATGTCGGTTATTTTTCTGAATATCTAGACATCTGTATCACCAAAATTGTGAAAAAGTATATCCAAGTAACCGAACTAACGAATCGTTCGGAAATACCTTAAGTTCGGAAATATCTGCTCGACCAGTACGGATTGCACTGGCCCGGTATTCTGGAAATTCAACGGTAGGTTAATATACGTAGTACATGTAAAATGATCTGATGATGTATTATATCTATTTCGTTTGGTGATTCGGGCTCGGACCGTTTTATTATACTGCTGTTGACTGATAATCCTTACTTGGGTAGGGACTATCAGTCTACGGCAGTGTAATATAACGGTTATTATGCTACCATTGATCGATAGTCCTTACTCGAGTAAGTCGACGGCAGTATAATAATTGACTGATAGATCAATCCTTACTCGGGTTAGGACTATCAGTAAATAGCAGCATATTGATACGGTTTGTGCCTGAATAACAAAAAAAAAATTAAGAGATTATGATTTAAATCACTGTCCACCAGTCTTTACAAAAATAAAATTCAACCACTGGTCCGAAGACAAGCTAGACATTGAAAATGTCCCCATCTAAAAAGTATTCGGCTTGATTGCAAAGCAATTCCAGTCTATAGATTGACAATGTCCGCCTGTCTGTCTATCCGTCTGTCTGTCATCCGTTGTCAACATTTTGGTTAAAGTTTCTGCCCCGACTTCAACCGTTAAAGCAAAATCTAAGAAACTTTACCTTGACCTTTGACTTTGACGTAGTTAAAGATTTTGGTTGAAGTTTCTGGTTAAAGCAAAATCTAAGGAACTTTATGCAGTAGAAACTTTATGTTATACATGTAGGTTGTAGGGCTGAACGGTTTTATAGTGGTACTGGTATATTGCAATACGAGACTTCGCAATACGTACCACGGTATTTGTTTTCAAAAACCGGTTTTTGACGGTATTTTTATATTCATATTTTCATGTTGTTTCTTTGAAAATAATTAGCGAACGCGAATTACTACTCAAAATACATCAATAGCTAGGGTCATTTAAATTGTACAATTTTCTGACTAGCCATTTTTAAACAAGACGAAGTGTCCGTACTATGCTACACAGCCTGGCGCTTGTTTGACCTTACGTCAACACACTGCACAGGTCAAAGACAAAAGTAAATACTCATTTATTTTGGTATACCAATTTGCAAGAAAGACTTGAACATATTAGCTCGATTCTTAGCAAGTATCTAGTTCATGATTGGCAGATTCTTAAAAGTACAACGTCGTTGTGTTTGAAATTCTCGGATGTGAGCCTTTCTTCTCCTTTATTAAATAAGGGTAGTAAGTTTTTGAGTGGCTTTTTGCACTTTCTGTATGTCCACGAGTGTCTGCCATTGTCCTAGCAGGCAGAATTATCACATTCTTGCAACACACAGCAAGTTTGCGTTAACGCGCATTACATGTACGATAATATTAAAATGCACTTGCTGTGTGTTGCATACCCATAACAAGACACAAATTATGACACTTATTCTCTATATGGAAACATTTTCAGATGTTTTAAGTAAAATTTTGAAAGCAAAATTGAAGTAGGAAAATGAAAAAGATAAGGAATATCAATGTTATGAAATATTGCAATATATCGCAATATTTTCCTAAATATCGCACTATATCGCAATACAAATTTGACCCGCGACACTCAGCCCTAATAAGTTGCCTTTGACAAGAACTTTCAATTTATCTCGTAACATTTCACCTAGTGACCTTGACTTAGGGCTTTGACCTAGTTAATGATTTTGCTTGAGTTTCTGATTGAACCAAAATCTCAGGAGCTATATACATAGTAGAATCATAATATTATACTTATTGGTTGCCTCTGACAAATCCTTTCAATTTATGCAGTAACATTTGACCTGACCTTGACCCAGTTAGTGACAGAAACTTACTTTGCAATCCAGCCATACTGACTTTAGCAGTGTTTTATTTGTTTATAAAATATAATTGCATTATTGCATTCCTCTACCATATAACAATATAATTTATGACTAAGTGAGAACAATGGGGGGGGGGGGCGGACAGGGGGGTACCTCTCTCCCCTCTCCCACCCCCTTACCTCCCCCTCCCTCCCTCCCGCTCCTTTTCACCCTTTCCTTACCTCCCTCCTCCCGCCCCCTTTCTCCCTCCTCCCGCCCCCTTTCTCCCCCTACCTCCCATTTTCCCCCCTTCCCTCCCTCCTCCCTCTCTCCCTCCTTCCGCCCCCTTTCTCCCCCTCCCTTTCACCTTGTCCACCCCCTCAACTATACCTTCATGATTTATTGTTAGATGATGTGATTTAGATGTTTGTTATCATCACATTTTTTCTATTTCATTTAAAAGTTGTACTTGTTTTATTTCAGGAAAATGAGATTCAACACATACAACATGGTCAAACAGAAGTGAGTGATCATGGATTGGTGCGGCATAGCTTCCTTCCTTTATAATTTGTGTATCTTGGACACCAGAATCAAGACAAGATGAGGAAAAATTAACAGATTTATATGGCATGTAATACATGTATGTGGAATGGCAAAAACATGTGGTTTCTGATTTACATAGATTGAGAAATTTAATGTCGCCATATAAAAATCACTTTGTTAGGCTGTTTGTTCATCTGCCTCTGACTGTCTGTCTGTTTGTCAGTCTGTCACATATTTGTCTGTAACTTACTTGATATACATCAAACATTTTTTTTAAACTTGCAGAGATAGTAAAGCATGGTGAGACTCAGCAGGTCAAGGTCACTTTCAAGGTCAAAGATCATTACGAAGCATTTTTAGTTCAAAATTTTAAAATTTCATTTATTTTTCATCAAAATGTTTTGAAACATTGTATAATTCAAGAAATCGGCATGTGATATATTAGGGCAGGGACAATACTGCACCCAGCCGATCCAATACGTTTCATGATACCTGATATCGGATATAATATGTATCGAAATACTAAGTAAATTGATAAAACCTTCTCAAAATCCTATTTGATACTATTTATATTTATCATATATAAGTAGCTATTCAACAGGTTATATGTATTCAATACTATTTTTCTGACCAGAACATTCCCGATTCCTATAACATGTACTTCAAAAACCAGGAAACCAAATGTTTACCCCACCAATCTTGTGCTGTTTTTGGCATTTCTAACTTAATCCACTTGCCCGTAGCCATATTTCACTTTCTCCGAATGTTACATGTACTTTCATTTTCTCTGAAAGTTATTTTTGTTTTTGACATGGGGGACAAAAATCCAGAAAATTCAATAAATGTTTTTTTTGGAAATTTTAACTTTGGTGTGTTTGGATATATCGATACTTGGATCGCGAAAAAAAAATATTGTGATGCATTGATGAATCAGAGTATTGTACCAGCCCTATGATATATGTCACATAGTTGTGAACTTAAGTGAAAAGGGAGGGGGATGTTCATTGAAGATACATAATCATCTATATATGGCTACAGTATCTATAGCTAATTCATATGCATCAGAATGAAATATGTTTAGAGGCTATAGTCTAGCTCAAGATCAAGGCAATGTTTTAGGGTCAAACATGTGACAGGTGACATACCTGTTTTTGAGCGGTGTTATTCTTGTACTCAAATATAGACAGCAATTTACCATCTACTGCCATTCACACTTGCTGTCTTTTGACAGTTACAGTAAACTGTTGTAAATTTCTTATTGTCAGATTGATAGTATTCTACATGTACTTCATCAGTTGCAAGAAAGGAAATAAATTGTAAAGCAATTGGGTTTTGGTATCTAATGTTAATTTTTTTAGCTCTACCTTCTTGACCTAGAAGGTGTTGAATATTGACCCACATTATAAGCTATGATAATTACAATTACAATGAAATTGAAAGGGTTAAAAATCTTTGCAAAAATGTATATACACAAACATGTCAGCACAAATGCAAAAGAAATACCAAGCACTTACAGCAGTTGGATCAGCCAAAGGTCTATAGATCGTGTTTACACATGTAAATTTATATTGATGATGTGATTAAAATCATTAGATCACTTATTTGAAATTCAGTTTATACATGATCATGCTCATCAGTTCATTATGTAACACTTCCTTTTGATTTCAACTTTACTCATTGCAAAGCAAATACAACATGCATATATGCGGAAAACTTTATTCAATGTCTGTTATTCAGTATCTATGTCAAGGTTAACGTCAAAATCAAAGTGACATATTGAGGGTCAATCTGCAACGAGCAACTTGCCCCTTACTTGAACAAATCAGTTTCCGGTCCTCCTGGCTATCAATTTTATTGTGTTGTTTGCAGAATTGTTACGTATACGTAGCACTCGAGGTTTTTAATGACCTGAATCTAGATCAGAGGTCAAGATAACAATAGACTTTCTTGGCAAAACTTTGTGACAAAACTTTTTCCCCTCTACATGGTTTTCAAAAACATTTAACATAATTATCTCTTAGGACCCAAGGGTGTATTATGCTCTTAAATAAAGGTAAGAGGTCAAGGTCATAATATACTTTTTAATGAAACTTTGTAGAAGATTCAGTATGAATACTTTGAATGAATAGTTGGGTATAATTTATTCCTTTATGACAGATCTTGCATAGGAGTGTTTACCTCAAGATTGCAGACAATCACAGGTTTTCGGACAGAGTCCGGCAACATATTTGTATCTCGGGACTTGTAAAAAAAATATAAATAGTATGTGACGGTACGGTTATCGTGCCCGGTTAGCTCAGTTGCTAAGAGCTAGCATCTTCCTCCATAGCAGAAGGTCTCAGGTTTGATTCCCGGACTGGCCACATTTTTCATTCTGCCTATCACAATTAATTAGTGCAAAGGGCTGTCATAAGACTGAGAAAACCTTGGAAAGAATTTGTTAGATATAGAGTTGTACATGTAATGGTAACTAGACAAAAATTTTAACAGATTGGTCTAACAAATTATAAAATATTGAGAAGGACAAATTAAGGAACCCCAAATGATTTTTATGAGGGGAGGGGCAGGAAGACTGCATCCCTCCCCAAGAAAAATGTCCAGAAAGTTTGCACCTCCCCAAAAAGAATCCAGCCCGAAGGGTCTGCTGAATTATCTTTGGTCATGCATCCGCTAAAGAACAGAAACAAATCGGGCCCTGATCGAGGGTTTCCATAAAAAAAAAACAACAAAACCCTCCACGCCTCTCCATTGTACAAAATGCTGTTATTTTTAAAAGCCACATACGTCCCCGTCTAAGGACAGCTGAAATTCTAGAAAGAAAAAAAAACCGCACAGACACACGAACACACAATGAGGAATTATTAAAAAAAACACATAGAACTTGCCTGAAATTGCAAACAAGGTCGATCATTAGCTCGGTTTATAGTCGGTACACACGGCCTTTTATACAGGAATATAATATATTACTTATTGTGTTTTGAAATTTCATTAGTTTTCTCCATTTGAAATAAAAAAAAATCTCTAAGAATTTTTGAAAATGCCGAAGTGTTTCCACTGTGAAAAGTACAACTTCGTCGATCAGAGGAAATTCGAATTGTTTATATTCAGCGATCTTTTCTTAGATAAGATCTTTTCTTTAGTTCAACGATCTTTTCTTATTATACTTTTCTAATATCGGATCTTTTCTCTATTTT
Source organism: Pinctada fucata (assembly GCA_028142955.1). NCBI lineage: Eukaryota > Metazoa > Mollusca > Bivalvia > Pterioida > Pteriidae > Pinctada > Pinctada fucata. The sequence continues at coordinate 59,798,194 of AP027106.1, read as the reverse complement.
TTTTATTTATTGTACACAGGGGGCCGAATCAAGGTTTTTTTTTAATATTTCAATGACTGACGTGTCCCTCTTTCCATTTAATCAGCTACGTAACGTACAGCGATTTTCCGCAGATTCCATATATCTTTCATATAGAATCTGTGGGAAATCGTTGTACATACATGTAGCTGATAAAATGTAGCGAGGGAAGGGGGGGGGTTTGATTGCAGAACGATTTCATGGAAATAAAAAAAAATCTGGCTATATACGCCCCCCTGTGACTTATTCAATACCACATTTGACCTGTATACATCATGATGTATGTGCGAATCTAGACAATCAGGGGAGGGGAAGAGTTATAACAGCGTGAGCGTATTTATTTAAGAAAAAAACATCCCTAGTATTGCAAATTGTCAATAAAATAGGATATGACTATGTTTGGAAATTTTCAAGGGATATACCCCCCCTTCTTAATTACACCCCAGCATACACATGAATTCCCCAACACATGTTGCATTCCTTTTGTTTACATAATTGAACTTTCGTTTTGTTGAAATCAATCTTAAAACTACCATTACCCCGAAAAACCCGAAATACATTTTTGGACATAATAATTTTCATACTTTTTGGGCATATTACATTTTTTAGACTGAGGATCACTGACGAGGGTTTAGTACCCGAAACGTGCATGTCTGGTCCATGCTGTAAATTTATCAGGTTTTAAATGATGCTATTGTATTCAAAGACGTTTAACATTTGAACTACTTGGTGAGTGTCACTGCTGGTGGACCAAGAGTCCCCGAGGGCACATGTAGCCAAGTTCGATCAACTTCGGTTGATCGTCCGTCTATTCAACGCATTTGAAATTTTCTGTTACAAAATTCTTGAAATTTCTAAAACGTGGGTCCTGTGGCATCATATCCCACCCATTCTGCTACGTCTTTTGGTACATTTTTGGACATAATAATTTTCATACTTTTTGGGCATATTACATTTTTTAGACTGAGGATCACTGACGAGGGTTTAGTACCCGAAACGTGCATGTCTGGTCCATGCTGTAAATTTATCAGGTTTTAAATAATGCTATTGTATTTAAAGATGTTTAACAATATTACGCTTTTCCTAAAAACCCTAACTAAAATAACTAGCTTTCACGGTTTATCCTAAATTTCCTACCGAATTTTAGTAATTCGGAAATTTCGGTCAAAGCGGTAATTTTCATGAAGTTAGGATTCGGAAACTTAGGTAGGATTTTTCCGAAATTCGGAAACTTAGGTTAAGCCTCGGAAACTTCGGTAAAAGTGTGTAATCTCCCGCGATCACCACTGTAAAAAAATTTTGGTATCAATGGAAATGTCTTGTCACAAGGAATACACATGTGAAATATCAAAGCCCTATCACTTACCTATCAAAAGTTATGCCCAATGCTAAAGTTTTTGAAAAGTAGGTCAAAGGTCAAGGTCATGAGGTCAAATATTTTGGAATCAATCGAAAGGTCTTGTCACAAGGAATACACATGTGAAATATGAAAACCCCATAACTTCCCATTCAAAAGTTATGTCCAATGATAAAGTTTTTCGGACAGACAGACAGATAAACATACAGGCCAAAAACTATATACAGATTCGGGGGGGGGGTGCATAAAAAAATCATTTTTTTATGGCACAAGCGTTGAAGCGTAAAAATTGAAATAAGTCATTAAACACTTAATCGCGGGGAACTGTGTAACCTAATCCACCCCATTACGAGGGTCACGTGATAAAGACAAACGTGTGTTCAATTTCCCCTGGCTTGACAGAGATGTCCCTTGATTACCGCCATGCGGTATCTACATTTCACAGCTCATCTGGTATGCTAGAGCTTAAGCTTGTACTGATGTTTTGGATTTTCATAGTAGAAATTTACAAATTACAAAGAAACTTTTAGGTCAAGGTTTTCGCTTCCACAACCTAGTAGAGACTTTCTGGAAATTTTACAAAAAATTATGATCAACTTCATTTGAAATTCGGACCAATACAAGCAACAGAGTATATATTACTTTAGGTGTTTCTCTTTCTGCATTTTATGGTGACCTAATTAACAAAATAAGAAGGATCAAAGGTAGACAGCATAACTATCGAAAATGCTTCAGAGTCATCAAACGCCTTTTATACCATGGATATAATCCTAATGTCACCAGACGGACACGAAGCTTGGTACTTGACCAATTTACAGTCTTGTACGAGCGCAATCTTAAGACTTGCATTCTGACTGACTGTGACGACGGGACTCCATGACGGGCCCTTTCCAAACCTCTTAAGAGAAGACAAGGCCCCTACCACCTGTCCTCTCTGAATGTCAGTCGGACTCCTCATGTGATAAAATATATGAGCTCGCTACAGCCGGCAGATCACGGAATGTTTTACGCACATCCTCTTTTTAAATCCATTTACGTATTCATCTGTGTTGCTTGGACCCCTGTGTTTTGCGGTCTAGTTGTGTGTGGTCATCTAACAGTGAGGAGGTTGTTTTACACAATAATTGTGCGTTTTTCGAGACCTCTGGGAAATCGGAATAGTAGGAGGGTTGTGCGCACATAACCCAGGATAACAAGACCGTCTGCTATTTACGTGGCATATGACCGTCCTTAGTCGGCACCGGTTACTCATTGGTCTCGTTGGTTTATGTGTGGTCTTTTATGTTTAATGTTTCTATGTTTTGAGTTGGTGTTCCTTGTCCCTTTTGCGTCTCTTTCTGTGGGTGTCTGTTCTGTGTTTTTTGCATTGGGTGTTTTGGGATTTCGCTGTGAGTGCTGCAACCTAGTGTTGTTGGAGATCCCCTCCTTTCTTTTAAACTCTACTGTCCGACTGACCACAAGATGTATGATTGCTAACCTATTCGGAGTCCACATGACACTATGCAGGCATGCTTATGTAGTGTAGGATTGAAAAGTGGTGTATGGGACAATATATGACAAGCAAAAGCAAGGAGGTCTATTATAAGTATTTACAGGAATTCAACATATCCAATTACTTTCTATATCATCATCCCATAGTGATCTGGTAGAGATCTGTCGCAAGGCCATCCTGCAAAATCTTGGCTGTAGACGCCCACAGGCTTGTAACAAACAACAATTTCAACAAACAAGAGATAATGAGACACACTACATCATTGAACGATCCAAAGCACAATTAATGGAGAAACACCGAGACATGACTGATTAAACATGACTGCGAAATACCAATGTGCATTCTACTAAGACTTAACATAAAGGATAGGTAAAGGATCAAATTATGATAATTTCTTTAACTTTAGAAATGAATTCAAGAACAATACTTGATCGCAATATCTTCAAATCTCTAGAGATTTCTAAATACATCAAATAATATTATAGTAAAGCAAGAGCAATAACTCTAGAATTTAAACTAAATTTGTTATAACAACGGAGTGAGGATGAAGAACCCTTAATTAGATACTGTAATGATTCAACGCCGTTCATTTGTACAAACGATTTATTTACAACAGGTTTTTGTACAAATTCATTATCTATTTTATCATTTCATTAGCAACAAATTACGCATTACATCTATACGAATAATCCGGTCCATTCATCCTTAATTATAAATTCATCCCTCAAATGCAAGTTGAACATAGATTCTATATGGACATGCTACTGAATTGACCCTACAGGAAATATGGAGCCGCGCAACCTCTGCAAAGTAATCGCACAAATCTAATTAAAAAATATAACCAGAGCACGCCACTAAAATAATTTTTGGCTCTGTCTAAAAATTACTTTTGTTGGTGCACTTGAGATTCTTAAACTTATTATTAACATTATCACAACATACGATGGATAATAAGAAAACATAGTCAAATGAATGAGTTAAAGAAGATCCCGACGATAATCTCAACAGCACTCACAATAGAGCACCAAATTGAGCATCGAAGGAACCCTAGCAAGCTAGAGGTGGGATTTCGTAACACAAGAAATCAAGACAGCATAGAATAGGTACGACTACGTATAATAGGAGGGGGGGCAAATGTGCAGTCGAAACATACTGTATTTTCACATGGAATGGAGGGGGAAACTCACAAATCAGACACAACTAGACATCATTTTATCTTTAGTAGTATGTCTTTCTTCAGTCAAAAAATTGGATGAAAGTATTTTTCATATAAGCACTTGTTCCGTTTACTCTAGAAATTATAAGTTTGATTCGTAATTAGGAGGATTATTTTCTTTTCGAGATTTATGTTATTGTGGTTAATGCAACTGATTGTCGATGTTACATTCTTTTGAAACAGGATCAGAATGTTACCTGATAGTTTTCGTGTAAATAAGCCAAAATGTAGTGTACATGAAGTCTGTCCTTGAAAAAGTTATAAATACAAGAGTAAAATTTAAAATGATGAAATCTTACACTCTTGAAACTCTCTTAAATTCGAATTTGAGAAAATTTCGTTAAAACTTTTATTTCAAAATGGAAACAACTTTAGAAATCTTCAAGTCCTATGATTCATTTGATATTTCATCAATACAATTTGTAGTTATACGTTAATATGTCATCATATTTTGTTAAATGAAGCATTACTTTTGACAACTGATATTCCTTCTAGGGCGCAATTAAATTTCAACTTGTAGTCATACAACACAGGCATTTGATAGAACTTTTCGGTCCACCGATCTTAAATGCTTTAAATTTTAACTCGCGTGCGTATAGAATTTCACTTTTAAATAGAATTGGGGATTTTCAAATATCAGCGCCACACTGTTGGTGCCTGGAGTTTATTTAATAACAAACATGAAATAATAAACAGAAAGTACCACGATGGGAAATTTGTAAGTAACTATTTCTTTTAATGTTCACAACTTCGACGAAAACCGAGAGACTTTGAGTTAGAATTATATGATTATTTTCCCGAGATGTTCTATTAAATATCACAATTACAAAAGGCTATTACGAATCCGTTGTGATCAAAATCTGCATAGCAACCAATGCATAAATAATATTGAAATCTTGGAAAATAACAATTTTAAGCAGCGTTTTGTTACCCTTCAGTTTGCTTCTTTGATTATTGATTCATGTTAGATAAATTAGGCATACGTTCATTGATAAAATAGTATGATCACATCTTTTCAAAAATAATTCCAAGTTGACAATCTGTTTGGCACAAAATTGGCAAAAATTCAATTTTTATAAAAAAGCAAAATTATACTTTTTCAAATACAAATATTTTTAATTAACAATTCAATACATCAACTACATTATGATTACAAACTAATATAGGCATGAAAATTATATATTATAGTTTCAGTTTTCTCGGATCAAGACTCGTGTAACTAAGCAACCAAAATCGCTAAAATTGTGAATATTAAAATCATTCTTATTTTCTTCATACAGCTTTTAGAGTACACTTATACCGCTACAAACGAAATTGAATGAGGGTGAGGATCGCCTTGAATATATACATATATATATATTTTTAAGATACTTCCTTTCAGGAAGTCTCTTACTGTTACGGTAACTGCTACAATTGAGATACCGCCGCTTTGCAACCTATCTCAAAATATAGGGCACGTGCTTAATCTAATTTTAGAATTTGCTGTCTGACACATGCAAAATGCAAGAACAAGGATATTGTCCTTCTTGAAAAAAATTCAATTTCATATAAAGTAAATGCATCACAAGAAATCAACGATACATTTCTTGTTTTCATTGCACGTTGGTGGTGTAATAATATATTACTTCCGATAAGAGTTGTCTTCCTTATATTAAGACGAAACGACGAGAAACGAAAGTAGAAACAAGAAGCACGATCTTGTTGAAAGAAATAGGAAATTCTGGTAATGGAAATGAGAATTTTTGGAAATTACCAGCAATAATTACGCTGGAACTACTAGTACATGCAACTGCTCTTTTATCAAATATATGGTAGACTGTCAGTAATTTAGACATGCATGCATTACTATATATATTATTGAGAAATAAGTTAAAACAATATTTTGAAAGATCAGGCATCTCCTTTGATATTTATAATATTCTGTATGGTGATGATATTCCGTCCGACAAAAAATGTCTAATTGCTAAACATTTTCATCAATTTATTGTCAAAAGTACACGATTTGAAAATCATTTATCATAAAATACTCTCTCGCTGGACTTGCACTACCATAATGCACATCACCCCTTTGCACCCATTATATTAACATATTTTCATCGTAATAAATCCTTTATATTCATTCATTCCTAGTTTATAATCTATTCAAAATCTTGTTTACTTTTTTTTGGTCAATATCTTTTGCGGCTTTGTGCTAGACATTTAAGAATATTTTTGTTTGTATAATTCTGCATGCATTGTTATTTTGTATTATATGTATTTGAAGAGGGACTAGTAAGTTGTGAGAACTTCTTCCCAATCCTTTTGCTATCATGCAATGAAATGAGTTTAAACTGAAAACATGCATGCATGGTCTTTTTAGTTTCTATAGAACCAAACGGGTTTATTAATTAAAGTGACTGCTCCAGGTTTAAGTCATGAGAAAAACTTGGAATTTAAAGTATACCACTTCTAGTAAATATAAACAGTTTGTGCTGTTCATAGAACACATTGAGCACATAGAAATGAAAAATTTATTTTTATTATTAAGCCTCAAGTCCTATGTAAAAAAATCATCATCATCTAAATACCTAAACAATAAAATGATTCAACATTTATCTGCTGACCATAAATTTTGAAAAGAAGTATCTCTCAGGACCTTCAGACCTTTGATTTTTTTTACAATTTCATAAAATAATTCTTATGTTGTTACCATAGTAACCAAATCAATTATTTCAAAAATTGGAATAAATTTACATATTTTGACAATATCTTATTATTCTTTGTTAATAAGTTATAATTTGTGCTATATATCTGAGAGAAATGATAAATCAAATTTAAAATATATATGTATTTACTTTCACAGTTTAGCAAAATAATTTAAGGGAAGATCCAGATACTGTTACCATGGATATAAATAGATCAGTTATAGAATCAATAATCAGTTTACTAATATAGTGTATTTCTGAAACTGAATGGACCTTTGAGATATGCATTTCTTTATTTAATCTATTTCAACGCATATTTATGTGTCCAAAAAAGAAAAAAAAAAATATATATGTGATATTTTTTTTATATCTATAGTATGTTTAACGAGGGTACTTTCCTTGACGACACATAGCAACCATCATATGAAAAATACTTATCAATATTGCTTGAGTGAATACTTTTTACGTAGCTTGAAAAGGCTGAATGAGTAGAAAATAAACTATTCTAAACATATGGTGTAATTTACTAAACTTATCAATCTACTAGTATCTCAACGATCTATTATTCAACTGTCACTCGGTAAGATGTTACGATTCTAATCTTAAAAAGGCAAAGTATTGTGATTTAAAACACGAAAATCAGCATATAATTTAGATATAACGTCTTTTAAAAATAACATGACGGAAAAAGGTGCGATTAAAATATTTTCAAGCATGCTAGGCAACGATTTAAAAGTAACTAATGATATCAAATTAGAATATTTGTTCCCCGAAATAGGGGTAGTTGTCCGTTTGTTTTTTGTCTGCTTGTCCCCCCAAAAAACTTTAAACTTGGCGATAGCTTTTGAACGAAAAATGATAAGGCATGCTTCCTGTAAATTTCCGTGAAAGACTCCTCCTTTGTTTGCACATTGATACGTAGCATGATCTCCCGATTCGAAACTGTCAAAAAACACGGGGAGGAATACGTTCAGACAGTTTTATCACCGTTGTTATCAAAATATTTAAAGTTAGGCGAGTTTACCGTCCTTGGATATAAAAACATAGGTGATGCGACGCCATGAGTTTTGTAAAAATTTTTTATCGATAATTAAAATAATGCTGAACAATTTATCGAGTATTTAATATTAATGGGAAATCCAGATGCCATTCCTCTTTACATCTAGACTAGTTTGGAGGCCATGTCTGCTGGGGTAAGGACGGAGTTTAGATCGGTGTGGGAGTACTAGTAGATCATTAAGGATTCCGACTATTCCGTCGTAATCCTTTCTGTTATTGCATTGTCTTTTCTTTATTAAGGATTCCGACTTCCGTCGGAATCCTTTCTGTTATTGTATTTTCTTTTCTTCATTCTTATTATTATTATCATTCTTATTATTATTACAAGCTAATCGGTTCAATTATAATAATATGGTGATTTAAAAAAATCTAGCCAAAAAGGATCTGAAACCTGGAAAGAATGACATCCCCTAAAATGCATATATTCCATTTTCGTGGTTTATACTTTTCCATCGTATGATCCATGGTGATCATGGTTTAAACTTTTCTATCTCAAATCACCATATTATTAATTATGGAACAGATTAACTTGCAGTACATGTAATATTAGTACATATATATTACATAGGTAATACATGTATGTTATTTCAGTATTTTCAAAGTAATGCACCGGCATCATCCAAATGGAATATGAGGTCAGAGTCAAGCAAAATCTAATCTGTGACCTTTCCCAATAAACAATTGTGGGATACATGATGAAATACTCATAAGCAGCCTATATATATACATTCACCTGAAGATATGTATAACAACCATCCCCTCCCCCTTTGGCACAAAATTTCTCATCAACTCAATGAAAAATCTTAAAAGAGATTTCTAGTATACATTTTTCTATCATTATTCAAAATTTCAGATCATTTGATCAACACACTGATTTTTAATGAATTTAAAAGTTGCACAAGAAATATACTTTCACAAAAAATATACTTTTTTAGCCTGTAATAACCTTGACCTTTGATAATTGACCTTAAGTACCTTTGCCCCAGAGGATATATCCTAATGAACATTAATATTAAATATGAACAAATTCTGATGTAGGGTTTAGAAGATATGAGCTTAGACAGACAGACAGACAGACAGACAGACAGACAGACAGTATGGTGACTTTATGCTCCTCCATCATGTCCATATGTGAAGGGTTTCCTATCTGGTCATGATACAGTCAATGAACATGGTAAATTGAAGAAATTTCTATAGGGCTAGGTGTTTGGTCAGTATCTTATCTGCTGTTGCACACAGAAGAGGAGGTGGACAGAGATACAAACATCCAGATACTGTGATATTTATGTCTAAATATTGGCGTGTCATAATACTTAGTGATAAATCAGATTTCGTTTTTCAAAACTGTCACATTTAAATAAATGTGCAATGAAGTGAAATGAATTTCAAACCGATTCTGAGTGAATATGTTCAGATAATGGAATACCTGTTAAGAATGTTTTGTTTTCCACTGATTTTGAGAATTTTCATCAATCAGACAAATGTTGCCCTTCATTATTTCACTTGACATGAAAGAAAAATTCGACAACAGGTTGCATCTGTTGAGTCACATTTGGAAATTGTGAGTGGAAGTGCATCAAGTGTCATTCAGTTTCCAAGTATACTGAAAATAGAAAAAAAAATGTATATGATAAAAGAAGGGATGAATTCAGAAAGTCAACCCAGAAGGTAATACTTGATGTATAGGTTAATACCGACTCATTGATTTTAAAAGTGTGCACATATTATTAAGTCATATGAAGCACAGGTATATGACACATGCCTTATGAACCAATAAATGCCTCCATCATTTCGAATAAAGCCTATGCTAACACAGTAAATTATGCTTGTCAGAATTGATTTTCACAAACCAAACAAATCTAAGAGCCATCTCTCTGTAACACCATATTCGGTGAACATGAAAATAGAAAGGAAGCATCCTCTCTACATTCTGAGAACCATGATCACTACAGTGTATGAATTAATATCAGGCATATTCAAAAATGTTATGATCGCTGAGCGATTTAAGTCCCCTACCAGCGGCATAAATTTTTGTCCTGCAACTCTGCCTTCTAAAAACTCTTCAATCAAACGTGAATAATTCGAGTCAAACTTGCTCTGTAACTATTCAAGGCTAAGCTATGTGTTGCAGAAAAATATCTGGAAAACTTATTTATTTATTTATCTATTTTTTTTGGTTTAAGGAGCATAACTCCTCGAAAAAGGTAATGCGTGACCCAAAGTCAAACTTACTCTGTAACTATCAAAGACAAAGGTACATACAAATTTCACTGAATATCTTATTTGTTGCAGAACAAAAGTCAGGAAAACTGAAATTTGCAAGTCATGAATTTTTCAAGTCATCAAGGGGCATAACTCCTTGGAAAATAGGTCAAGAGTAACCAAAGTTGAACTTGCTCTGTATTTATCCAAGCCGTGTATCAAATTTCACTTGAAAATCTCTGTTTGTTGCAGAAAAATCTGGCAAACTCACAAGAACTGAATTTCGCAAGTCAACAAGAGGCTTAACTTCTCGAAAAATAGGTCAAGCGTGAGGAAAGTTGAACTTGAACTGTAACTAGCCAAGACTAAGCTGTGTATCAAATTTCAACTGAATATCTCTATTTGTTGCAGAAAAAAGTCTGTTAAACTGAAAGAAAAGAAAAAACAAACTGAATTTTGCAAGTCACCAAGGGGCATAACTCCTCTTAAAATAGGTCAAAAATATGTAATGTATCTGGGTAACGTTTAAGTACATGTACTTGTACATTTGTGACTGCAAGTTAGAAATAAAACATGCTGATTTTTAATTCATTATTTGAACGTCTACACAGTTTAATTTTGATTAGTAGTTCTACAGTTACCGGATATTCAAAATATTATCTATCGCGGACTTAAATTGGTTTCAAAAAATACTGTTGACGTTGTGATCATATACGAGTCTTGATAATCAATCGATTGTTGATATTGTTTGTCTGTTCCTGATTAAATATTATTCGTCTGACTTTGTCCAATCTATACAGAATTCTAACATGGCTTGAGATTTTCTCCCAATATGTACTATAATACCAGTGATTTTTTTCATGAATTTGGGAATGGGGTCAGTGCCCGTGCAATTGGGAAAATTAACGACGTTTGGGAATATTTTGAGAAGTACTAATACAAAAGTAAAATGACAGTTTATACAATCAAAGAGTTCAGAATTGAAATTTTAATCAAATAATATTCTTTTCAATATGATTTAATTTCTTACAAAAATATGGCAAATAATTAGTAAATTCGCTACTTTTGAACCAGTAGATTTTACTTATTTCGGTGATAATTCCATATATAATATGTGATTGGGAAATTTTAGAGCCACAATTGGGAAAAAAGATACTATTTTTCATTGGGAATGGGGCCGAATAACGGCCCCAAAAAGTGGCAAAAGAATCCCTGAATACTCACCTGGTGTACTTCCAGTTCGCTAAGCTCTGCCCCTTGACGTGCTATAAAGTTTGTGCAGAACAATATTTGAATTGAAATAACAACTAGCAAGCTGTGATTTGTTGTCTAGTAATTCCCCTTGTCACATGAACCAATCAAATTATCAACTCGCCAGTGATTAATCTACAATTTGATCTAAATGGGTCCTTTGGACCCAATGAAATTTGACCAATGGGTCAGCAGAATTTTATGGGTCCCAAGTACTATAAAGCCTACGCTCACGCAGCAAGATACGCCTGTTGGGATTTTTTACACAACATCAAAATATATAAGTCCCATAACTCCATAAGGACAAATCGATGTACATTAAAATCGAAAGGCGGCTTCCTCTTCAAAGTCTGATCACAATGTACAAATATCATGAAAATCTGTTGATGTATTTTCAATTTATTGCGTTCCATGCACCTATATTTTGCCCTTAGCTTAACATGAATGTGCATATAATCCCCCCATTACACATAATTTCCCAGTTATGCGACAAAAAAATTAAAACCCGTTACATATGTCAAAGAACATCCTTTCTACTTGAAGTATACAAAATTTCAAAACATTTTGACCAGAAATAGATTTTTTAAAGAATTTAAGAACAATTTTTTGTATATTTTCATTGTATTTTATAAATCTAAGTCTCATAACTCTGTAACAACAAATTGGATAAACCTGAAAATCAAAAGGCGGCTTCCTCAGTCCAATCATAATGCATTGTGAAAATCCATTGACGCATATTCAAGTTATCGCGTTCCATGCGCCTATATTTTGCCCTTAGCTTAACATGTTTATGCATATACCCCCCCCCCTCCCATCAGACATTACACATAATATCTCACGTTATGCGACAAAAAATTGAAAACCCATAAGATATGTCAAAATATCCTTTCTACTTGAAGTATACAAAATTTCAAAACATTTTGACCCGAAATATATTTTTAAAGAATTTTTAACTATTTTAGTATATTTTCACTGTATTTTAAAAATCTAAGTCCCATAACTCTGTAACAACAAATTCGATGAACTTTAATATCGAAAGGCGGCTTACTCTCCACAGTCCAATCAAAATGTTTGAATATCGTGAAAATCCATTGATGCGCATTTGAGTTATTGCGTTCCATGCGCCTATATTTTGCCCTTAGCTTAACATGTATGTGCTATAACCCCCTCCCAGTACACATTATATCTCTGTCATGCGACAAAAAAACCCCCATTACATATATCAATGAACATCCTTTCTACTTGAAGTATACATTTCGACCAGAAATAGATTTTTAAAGAATTTTAAACTAATTTAGTATATTTTCACTTTATTTTAGTAATCTAAGTCCAATAACTCTGTAACGACAAATTGGATGAACCTGAAAACCAAAAGGCGGCTTCCTCTCCACAGTCCAATCATAATGTATGAATATCGTTAAAAATTGAAGCATATTCAAGTTATTGCATTCATGCGCCTATATATTTTGCCCTTAGCTTAACGTGAGTGCATATATAACCCCTCCATCCCATTACACATAATTTCTCGGTTATGCGACAAAAAAATTAAAAACCCGTTACATATGTCAAAGAACATCCTTTCTACTTGAAGAATACAAAATTTCAAAACATTTCGACCAAAATAGATCTTTAAAGAATTTTTAACTATTTTAGTATATTTTCACAGTATGTTAAAATTCTAAGTCCCATAACTCCGTAACTCCGTAACGACAAATTGGATGAACCTAAAAATCGAAAGGCAGCTTCCTCTCCATAGTCTGATCACAATGTACAAATATCATAAAAATCTGATGACGCATATTTAATTTATTGCGTTCCTTAAGCGGACGGACAGACGGACGGACTTCGCCATACCATAATACGTCCCGTCAAATGACGGGCGTATAAAAAAGGGTATTTTCTTCGCTCAGCGGCTTAAGCTCGAGAATAGTGATATGAATGGTTTGCGGCGTTCTATGTCCACGAGATCATTATATTCCAGAAACTAGAAGTCTCTGACGAGACTGAAGCTCTCCTGGTTGTTTAGTAAAATACATAACTAAATGACACAACTATTTTCTAAGACCCAAGGGTAAGGGGCTAAAGAAGTATATTAGATGCGCAAGCTTAACATTAAGCGTACAAATGTAAGTCTGAACATAATGCAAAAATTTTTCATACTTTCTAAGAAATAGTGTTCAGAAGATTACATAAAGGTGTATACTAAAAAATGACCATACTCATTTTCTAAGAACCTGGGGCTCAATCATAGACATATAATATAGAAAAAAGAATTAACTTTTTATTGTTTATACTTTCTGAGAAATTGTGACTTCAAGATCACATTGGGGTCTGTAGGAGATAATGACCACACCTATTTCCTGAGACCCCAGGGACCAGGGGCTAATATGAAATATCAGGTGCACACCTAGATCATAGACCTTTAATATTGCAAAAAGAATTAACTTTTTATTATGTATACTTTCTGAGAAATCGTGCCCACAAGATTAAATAGAGTTATATTGAAGAAAATGACCATACCCATTTTCTAAGACCCCAGGGGTCAGGGGCTCAGATGAAATATCAGGTGACAAACTAGATGATAGACCTTTAATATTGCAAAAACAAGTAACTTTCTATCATTTATAATTTCTGAGAAATTGTGACCACAAGATTACATAGAGCTGTATAGGAGAAAATGACCACACCAATTTCCTAAGACCCCAGGGGTCAGAGGGCTCAGATGAAATACCAGGTACACAACTAGATCATAAACCATTGATATTGCAAAAAGAAGTAACTTTCTGTAATTTATACTTTCTGAAAAATGGTGACCACAAGATTACATATAGTTATATAGGAGAAAATGACCACACCCATTTCCTAAGACCCCAGAGGTCAGGGGCTCAGATGAAATATCAGGTGCACACCTAGGTCACAGATCTTTAATATTGCAAAAAGAATTAACTTTGCATCATTTATACTTTCTGAGAAATGGTGACCACAAAATTACATAGAGTTATATAGGAGAAAATGACCACATCCATTTTCTATGACCCTGGGGGTCAGGGGCTCAAACAAAATATCAGGTGCACAACTTGACCATAGACAAATCATGTTGCAAAAAGAATTAACTTTCCATCACCAACAATTTCAGAGTACTGGAGACCACAAGAAATGTTTAACGGACAGACGGCCGGACGGACGGACGACGGACACAGGGTGATCGCATAAGCTCGACTGGTCATAGACCAGTAGAGCTAAAAATAGAAATCAAACAATGTATCTCACAAAATTCCATCTAAAAGTAAAATTTACCAAATTAAGAAATTTGTTGTTTATTTAGTTGCTTTATTTACGCATGTGAGGCTTCGTACATGTGTATAGTACATAACTTTTATATCCAAACATTTTGATGCGCAACAATGTCTCTTACAATACCATGCATGGACATGATCAACCTTCTGTAAGGTTTAAATGACCAGACAAAATATAAACACGAGACAGTAATTTTACAGAAAACTCTCAATGTCGAGAACGATGAACTAAAGGGGACACATTGTACAAAAATGAATAATGCGTCCGGTGGGACGCACGATCTTATATCAATGGGTCCTGGGGAATTTTTATGCGTCAGTAATGCAGGACGCAGAAGTAGATTAATCCCTGGCCTCGCTGCTTTGCGGCTCGGTGATAATTTGTTTGGTTCATGCAACTGGGGGAATTACTGGACAACAAACCATGGCTAGCTAGTTGTTATTTCTTAAGCAGTAGCTTCATTTTGGCAGATGCAATATGCATTTATCAGCCATTCCATAATTTTTCTCGAATTTCAATCAAGCCTGTACTGATTTCAATGCCTAATAATCATAACAATTTACATGTTCTGAATATTACAGACAATCCGAAAGTCACCAGACATACCATACAAATCTGGTAAAATTTGCTTCAGTCTGGTAAAATATTAAAATTTTTTCTTCATAAACATGTTTGAATTTTTACAAAAATTTAAAATGTCTGGTAAGTTGTTAATACTTTCGGGAATTCTGATATATAGTTACATAATATTTCATCATAGAATATCTTGATAATTTCAAGCAGTCTTTCCAATAACTCAGTAGCCCAACTCCAGTCTCAGTTCATAAAATGTATCGGTTTACTCGGATTTGCCGATAAAAATGATTTGATCCGCTAAAAACTCACATTGTGTCTGAAAATTATTTGAACCGATAAAAACTCATTTTCTATTCATCATTTGGACCGTTAAAAACTCTAAAATATCTGACATTTCAATATGGGAAGATTTCAAGAACTCTGTGACGCCCGAGGCTACCAATTTTTTCTGGACCAGTAGAAATTCATGAAGAACCTATACAAAAAACTAGTAAAATTTATCTTCGGGCTTGTGGCTGAAAAAAGTTTTTGGAGAGACTGAATAATTTCAGGTCACTTATTTGAAAAAAATAATTTTGGTCAATTTATCAAGAGAAAATAGCAGATAATTGGCTAATAATGTGATAAAGAAAACACGGAAATCGAACCACAAAATTAATTTCTTGATAAAAAAATCAATTATAAAGGGTCATAAAAAATCTAGTTGCGGTATTGCGATTGAGTAACTTGGTTGTGTTATATTTAGCAAACGCACATTTTTCTGAGGATGCCATTCATATAGACTGAGCTTATACATGATCGATGCAGACTTATTATAAATTGACCCTTTCGAACGCAGGAAAAATTTGAAAAGTTCCATGACGTCACAATGCAATTTCGATGTTTGACCGAGATTCATTTTAAGCTTGTTTGTATGAAGTAAAAGCATTGTGACGTCACAAAATTTTGCATTCTTTTCCCGCAATCGGAAGGATCAATAAGCCTTTTTCACGTAACTGCGTGACAAGCATTTTGTGGACAGTTAGTACCGACTTTCGTTACGTCACAAAAAGAAAATCTGTTAATCAATATAATTGTCAAACGCTTCAATCAATTTCTGAACATGTTGACTTCTGCATGCATTGCAATAACAATACAGCATGAGAAAATATCGAAAATTTTCAAAAATACTGTAGTAAACTGGCACTTGTACTAGACTGGGCCAGTGGGATGTCTCTTTGGCTCATTCAGTAGAGCGTCGGACTTAACATCAAAAGGTTGCGAGTTCGTCGATCCTGGGTGGGGGTAGTCTCGTGTTTTCTACAATGGCACCCGACATAACTCCCATGGAGAGATGGTGGGTAGGAGGGTTGTCGAGGAGGGGTAGGGAGGCCCAAAATTGAAATGGGAGAGTAGTGTAGTAAACTGGCACTTGTACTAGACTGGGCCAGTGGGACATCTCTTTGGCTCATTCAGTAGAGCGTCCGACTTAACATCAAAACGTTGCGAGTTCGATCCAAGGTGGGGGTGGTTTCGTGTTTTCTACAAAAATCCCAACTCAGCCCTTTGGGCCTCGCAAGTGTTTCCCATCAAAAATTGTATCATGTATGTGCCCCCCGTGCAGTTGGGGGCCCCTGAGCAAATATTAGTAGCCCGAGGATATTTTTGGTAGCCAGGGCAGTTGGGCTAGTGAGTTTTCGCGATGACTGTGAAAACTTTTACTCGCACCTAGCACCTGTCAGCCTGCAGACGATAATTGAGTTTGACCCGGTATGTCTTGCACCGTCTCCCTCGGCATACAATTTCTGTTAAGCTCCAATGAAATCAAATAAATAACTTCCCTTTTAGTAGCTTACCTAATTGAAATGAATTAAATCAGCATATAGAAGGTTATATTCAGCTCCATTTTCAGCGTCGCGCGGAAAATGCAACCTCGGCGTCCATCTTGTTTTCCTTGGAGATTTAGCTCGCCTGGCTCGCTTGGGTCCGCGAGTTTCCTCTACATAGTTGATCAGTTTTTCTAGATTTTCTAGATTTCAACAGTTTAAATCAAACTGTTTCCTCTACATAGTTGATCAGTTTTTCTAGAATTTCTAGATTTCAACAGTTTAAATCAAAGTTTCAGTCCTTATATGCAAATGCTACTAATTTTTAAAGATGGAAAATAATTATTTTCTGCACAAGCTATATTCATACTAGCTGTAATAAGGGGTTATCAAAACAGATAAGGGTCGCTTATATCCCTGTTAATAATCGGAATCGGGTCCCGATTTCGATTAATTCCTTTTTACTATTTAAACATGCTTAATCGTTATTATTTGTCCGATACATAAGCGGGCCTAAAAACGTATTATTATTATTATAATTATGGTTAACAAGCTAATCGGTTCCATAATAATAATATGGTGATTTAAAAGAAATCTAGCCAAAAAGTATCTGAAACCTGGAAACAATGACATCCCCTAAAATGCCTATTTTCCATTTTAGTGGTTTATACTTTTCCATCGTATGATCCATGGTGATCATGGTTTAAACTTTTCTATCTCAAATCACCATATTATTAATTATGGAACCGATTAACTTGCAGTACATGTAATATTAGTACATATATACTACATAGGCAATACAATGCACCGGCATCATCCAAATGAAATATGAGGTCAGAGTCAAGCAAAATCTAATCTGTAACCTTTCCCAATAAACAATTGTGGGATACATGATGAAATTCTGTTATGGGTCAGAATACCCCAAAAAGCCAGCAAAAATCAGACAAAGACATAAATTTACAAGTTTAATTATGTACAATATATATATATTTAAAATGATTACAACTTGCAATACGATGTCCGGATCAAAGTATCCGTTACGGTCCACAAAGTCTATCGAATGTATGGTTTCCGGTAATCACAAACGTTCTCGAAAGATCGGTGTCCAAACGTTGTTAAATGGATTAAGTCTCAACAAATAAAGTATTCCAGTATATCAAAATAGATGAATGAATCGTGTCTACCAATGTGTACGAATGCCCCCTGAACACAGTTCCTCAGAGGTATTTATACTTAATACCAATGAATTTACCAGAAGCTTCTAGAACAATGACTCATTACAAATGATTAACAATAGAGTAAATTCTAGAAATCACAGTCATGTGATGATAATGATGTAACAAAGAACATACTGGAATATTCTCAAATGAAATAAACATGACATAGTAAAATCTAGAAAGAATTATTATGAAATCATTAAATAACATGACTAAGTACATGCGTACCTACACATAAAGTAAAACTAAAATAATGCATGACCCACAACACCTCCCCCCTTAAAAAAGTTTGAATGTCAATGAAAACTTAGGTGGCAAATTCTGCAAAAAAATATCACTCATGAAACTCTCGATAGTGCATCTGCAATCACATTGTCTTTGCCCTTGATATGGTTAATAATGATATTGTACTCTTGCAACAATAAACTCAACCTTGTAAGTCTTTGATTCTTGTTTGACATTTTGTGCAAAAATGTTAGAGGGTTGTGGTCATTAAACACAAGAATGGGATGTAAAGTAACATTCAAATAAACATCAAAATGTTGTAAAGCTAACAATAATGCAAGACACTCTTTTTCAATAGTAGAGTAATTCTTTTGACATTTTGTCAATTTCTTTGAAAAATAACGAACAACTCTATCTACACCATCATCATTTTCTTGAAACAAAACAGCCCCGATTCCTACATCACTGGCATCAACAGTAAGCTTAAACTGCTTATCAAAATTTGGAGCTGACAGGACAGGACTATTCATAAGAACACATTTGATTTTCTTAAAAGATTCGTCACAGTCATTGGTCCACGCAAAATTCACTCTCTTTTGTATCAGATTGGTAAGTGGACCAACAACTGACGAGAAATTTGGACAAAATTTTCTGTAAAATCCTGCCATTCCCAAGAATCTCATTATCTCTTTCTTATTGGTAGGAATCGGGAACTTTGAAATAGCTTCCACCTTGGCCATGATAGGAGTAACAAAACCTTGACCTACTTTGTGACCCAAATATTCTACAGTCGCATGACAAAATTCACTTTTCGCAAGGTTCACTGTGAGGTTTGCTTTCGCCAGTATGTTGAAGAAAGTACGCATGATTCGGAGATGATCATCCCAGGTGTCGCTGTAGATGATGACGTCATCGATGTACGCTTCGCATCATTTAAGATGATTTAGGAGCGAATGAATCATCCTCTGGAATGTGGCTGGTGCGTTTTTTATACCAAAGGGCATTACTTTATATTGCTATAGCCCATCTGGAGTCGCAAATGCCGATATTTCTCTGGCTCTCTCGGTAAGCGGGACCTGCCAATAGCCTTTAAGCAAGTCAAATTTACTGACAAATTTTGCACTGCCAATTTTATCGATACAGTCATCGATTCGTGGGATCGGATAAGAGTCAGTTTTGGTGACTTAATTGACTTTTCTAAAGTCCGTACACAATCTGTAAGTTCCGTCTGGCTTCGGAACAAGAATACATGGGGAACTCCAATCACTATTGCTGGGTTCAATAATGTCATTTTCAAGCATGTATTGAATTTCTTTCCGCATGTATTGAAGTTTTATCGGATTTAATCGATAGGGATGCTGTTTAATAGGTGAAATGCTCGTATCATGCTGAAGCTGTTGAATAATCCCGCCCAAAGTACGGAAATAATTTTCCCGCTCTACCTTGTCTTTAGCCCTCTAGATACAATTTTCCCGAATTTCGAATATTTTGAGAGTCGTTTGTATCATTTTTGATATTCAATATGTAAAGTTCTTCAACTTCAACTTTGTCACGGAAAAAGATTTAATGCATATTGTGTTGGTCATTGTTTCATTTGGTGATTGATTTGAGTTTGATTGTTTTGCTGTTTTTTATTACCCTCACTTTTAAATAAGTTTTGCTGACGTATGCTGAAATGAGGAGGGGGAGGGCAAGCCGCCCGGTTTTAAGGTAAGACATACACAATAAGGTCAGATTTTGATGCAAGGCAAGGTATATCTATAGTATACAAATAACTCTGAAAAAATAGGCATTTCATGGATGTATAGCTTTATTTCATGCAATTTATCATGAATACATAACATGACATTTGTCAGCCTCTATGAATATTTCAGTATCATTAAGAAATTCAGAAAGGGGAGATAACTCTTCCTCTCTTTGTACCAAAAAGTACGACAAGAGTAATAAATACTATGTATATTGAATGTCATATAGAAATGTGAGGTAATTGACATGATGGTGATTATTTCTAAAGAATAGAGACGACCTATTATCTTAAAACTAACCATTAAATCATGTTGGAGCCAAGAATAGTCATTAGAAGCTTTTTCTAGAACAAAAAAAAAGGTGGGGTCGAATTTTTTCTTTTTTTTTTTGGCCACATACATGTACAAGTTCAGTCAAAAGGAAGAGGAGATTATAATTATCTTCTGATGAACCTTTAACTACCATTTGTTACTTTGACCTAGACCTCTAACCTTGAAAATAAAATAAAGTGTCCTCCCACCAAGGGTAACTCCCAAGCGACTTGATGAAAGATGAATTGTTTGGCAATATAAATCTGTGACCTATAGAATGTGCTCAAGTTGTTTCTAACGTTGCCAGTTCTGACCTTGAACTTCGATCCTTCTAAATAAGTATTGAAGATGTACCCATCAGTTATTCAGTCTCAAAGTTGAGAAAGTAAGGCCATGTTATACGATAAAGGTAAAGCAAAATCATTATAATTTCCATTGGAACAGTTTCAAACTCCGTGATAAAAATTATTCCGAAGTGAGACCAGGTGCCTGGGGAGAGTCAGCGTCTACTGTTTGCATGCAACACCCATCAATACACCTCATTCTCTCATAATTGGAAGCTCATATCCAAATTGTCAATATTCAAAGTTTGATGAAGATAAAAAAAAAAAACAATGACTCCATGAGTTTGCATAGACCAACTCACCAACTTTACCTTACCACCAATCAACACACACATTGGCATTACTATATGAATATCCCCTAGGCAAGAGATTTTTATTAGAGGATTAAAATATGTAATTTGACAGAGACATAATATATACAATACATTTTCAACTACAAATTTGAAAGATAATCACACAGTTTTGGTAACACATTTTCTAAAACTTTTGTTGTTGACTGCACTCTTGGTCTTCCATCTGTTTTGGATGTGAAAATGCAAGTCCATCTTCTCCATTTCTGTCATATATTGTTTTTAGATGTCCAATCGCTAATCCAGACCCAGCAATATTTTCTGCAAAACACATCTTCATTACTCCCTTGGCAATAGCATTGTCAAAAGACCTTGTATTTCTCTCTTTGGCACCAACAAATAGTTCCTGTTTGAAGTGACAGTCTGAATTATACAAGTGCTTCATACTTTCTACTCCATTGCATTTTGTCTAGTGCAATAACATCATCCACAGCGTTATGAGCATTGTATGTTGGAAGATTGAAGTGTTCTGCTAGCTTTTCCTGTTTATAACTTGGTAACTTTGGATGATTTGCTTTGATAGCCGTCATGGAATCTACAAAAGCCTTCACCACTTTCATAAATTCTTGATCCATTCCACACTTGTTGACTGCATAACTGAGCACACGGAAATCAAAGACTCGCCCGTTGTGAGCAACCAACACTACATCATCGAATTTTCCCAAAAAATCAAAAAGCAGCTTGAGAGCATCTTTTATATGAACGGTGGATACTTCCTGTCCTTTCACTTTCAATTTTGAACCATCGAATATTATCCCCGTTGCCTTTTCCGCTCCTGGCTCAATGGGTATTTGAGGCATCACATATGTTGAAAACACTGTTTTATGAACAGTATCCTGGCATGCTATCTGAGTAATATGTGGCATATTGTGCTTGGTGACTGGAATAAAAAAAAAAAACAAAAAAACAATTGAAATAATTAAAATTCTTGATATCATAACATTTTACTTGAGTCATGATAAACAGATTTCCTAAAATGTAATCAAATAATTTTCATCAAAAAGGTCATTATACTATATCATTGAATGAAATAACCTTATTATAGCAAAACATATCAAGTATTGATTTGCTCTATCACTTATTTTGCTACATGTATATTGCAATTGATGAAGGGACATAATATTCATGCAAATTAATGCACCATACATTATGACAAAACGTACTTCTTAGAATATACATATCTTCAATACTTACACAGGCCTGTTGTTTCTAGATCAATTATGACAAAATGTGGCTGTATATTCTTTACTGCGGTGAAAGATGGTTTGGCAATTGGGTCTGGTATTTTTTCAATATCTTGAGTGTCCGACATTCCAACTTCTAAATAAAATGAAACACAATATACTATGATGTTTATATTATAGATTTTGAGTCAATATTACTTACATTTGACATACAATGGATATGTCTAATGCATACAACCTGTTGACATAACAATGAAAGAAAACATATTTGGTTCCTTCATATTCACACAACTTGTTTCATAAATACCGTATGAAATAGAAAATCATTTGAGATCCTATATATATCATACATAAAAGTGCAAAAATAAGGTAAATTTAAATTACCAGATTGGTAGGTTGAGCCCTCAGTTGCTTCACATGCTCCTTTCAATGTTGCACGTTCCTGTTTGAGGATCAGTCTTCGTAGTTTGGTCTGTGGCAATTTTGATTTCTGACTATTCCTTTGTCTAATTTTCATCAGTTTTGTTGAATGCTTCATGTTATAATGACCAGGAGAGAGACCGTTTTGTTGAAATGTCTGAAAATGTAATATAAAATGATGGTGACATGAAAATTTATATCTGATATACAAGTGCAAAAGAAAGGAGGCGATCTCTAACAGGACTCATTTTGCAGCAACCACAGTAAAACACTGAAACACCCAAATGTGATTGAAACGAGAAAACAAGCACAATTTACAAAAGAGAAATAATTATTACAAAATCAGTTTGAATTCATTATGTAGGTGACTAATGTTCTATCAATATTCACATGTCATGTACATGTTAAGTTGTAGATGATAATCTTAGATTGGTGGGGGCTATTCCAAAAATATGTGGTTGAGGAAGCCTTTAAACAAGCAAAAAAGAATTTGTCAGTAGCATGCAAATAACCAAAAGCTAAAATAAACTTGGAATAACAAATGCCATGAAAGCATAAAAGTAACCAAGCACTAAATTGAACTTGGAATATGTAATGTCATGAAATTATGAAAATAACCAAAAACTAGATTCAACTTGGAATAACTAATGTAATAACAAAAACCTAAGTTGAACTTGATAAAACTAATGTCAGGAAAGAATAATAAAAAAAATCCTGACAAGGAACAGAACGAAATCTTTTGAACACCATCACCTCAGACAGATATTGTCTCCCTTCATTTATAAAAGCAGCTGCAGCCTTAACCCTAAAATCTAAGCTCTCGCTTTCACCATAGTGAATATGTTTGGGTGCCTTCAAAGATACAGCCCTGTTGGCATGCTCACAAGCCTGCGATGATCCCAAATCCACATACAAGGCAGCTTTATCAATTATCGGCTTGAAAATATCGTTATGTTTTTCAAACAACACTGGGTCGTTTAATGGTGCCTTGTAAGGTAAACTTTTATGACTATACTCTTTCGAATTATTTCTTTTATAGCCACAAAATCTTCCATGACATTTCGTATGATCCCCAAATTGATGAGTAACAAGTGCAATCAAATTCTCTCTCATATTTTCAACGTTTCCTTGGTTTTTTTAGAAGACATACTTCAAACATTTAGATAAATGTGCAATTACTTGATCACTTATTTTGATGTTCTTCGACTTCAAATTATAAAATGATTTGATGATATTTTTGACGCTATGGTTTTTGTCAAGTTTTTTCGTGATAGTTACTCCAAGTTGGTTTCGAGCACGAGCAATTAAAGTATTGTCCCCATCACCTTCTATAATTTGAACTGGCGTACCTTGATCTGACATAGACTTTAAAGCCTCTAAGCCTGCTTGACTCTCCATTGATCTTGCTGATCCACTATGATTCCACACACATCGATGTGCTGGAGGTCTAATTCCTGGCCTGTTTCTTCTCCACCACTTACATTTTCCGCAGGTTCTGTGAGTTATCACAGTTTTCAAAACCTTGATCTGTTTACTGATTAAAAAGGTATGCCCTGTAAAAAATCAAACAATATTTAGGTCATGTAATTTAGGATGCTGATATTGCACATTAAATAAGTCGCATAATAAGATACTGTTTTATCAAATGAAGAAATAATCAGCATCAATATAATCCCTTGTCCTTTATAAACAAAGCTGCAGATATCTACTGCCTTTTATACATTTAGGTATAGTGAAAAAGTTTTGATTAACAATGTGACCTCTTATGATTTATGTAATAATTACCAGTCAAACTATCAAATCCTTTTTTCTGCCAACCATGATCAGTGCTTACAGTCATTCCTGTGTTGGTAGTCGGCATAAATTTCAATTTCTTTTTTGAAATGAGACTTTGGGCTTTGTCATCGAGAACTCTGTCCCACCTTCGTTTGCGATGACAGAATGGAGTGTGCGCATTGTTCACGGGACTGAAATCAGACATTCCAGCTGCAGATGAAGCAGAAAGGATATTTATGTCCCTGAAAATCAAATCAATTACAATTATTAACAGTTACTTTGAGCATAAGAATTATAAAAATCTCTAATTGCAGGTAATTCCCTTTTTATTGAAAGGATAAGAAATGTAAATGTAAATAGAAATATATGAAGAATACAAGTAAAATGGATAGAAGTTCTATATATGAATATTTTGACAAAAATAATTCAGCAACTAAAAGAAGCCACATATATCATTTAATTTTATTCCATGTTAGTATATTACGCCTATTCTGATTGGCCGAGACGCCTTTCAGAAATTGAGGTGATTACTCGGTCACCTTAATTTTTGTGTCACGCCGGAATGCGTTCTATTTAAAGAGCTTATTTTAGAACAGGGTTTTTTAATCTTCCGGTCTAATCGATCGGGGTCGAAATATTTGTTCCTTTGTTGTTTAATTCTCTAATTACATGCATAATCAAATAAAAAACAACAACAAATACAATAAAACCATAAATAAGGTTATGTTTCTTTCAATTCCGCACACAGACACTAATAAATAGCACAAACGAAATTTTTTTTTGCCCATCCTCCCCTAAACTAAACAATACTCGTCTGCTTACAAATAACACGAGCGATCATGGATGAAAACGCTCTTTTCAATCTTGGGAATGTGGATGATATATTTGATATCCAAATGCCAAATGATGAGGAAGCACTCAGAATGCTACTGACAGATATGGAACAAAATAATGATGATGAGTTTGGTTTTGGACTAGAAGAAATCCAGGCCTCATCAACCAATGACCAGGCCTTACAAGAAATGGCAAGAGCCCTTCAAGAGGACCAGAAGTCTCCAGCTTCCCCAAAAATGTCATCACGATTCAAAACATTGACGGAATCGGATCTTCAAGAAATGGAGGACCAGAGACAGTCCAAATCAACTAAAAAAAAGACAAAATGGGGCATAAGAATATTCCAAGGTACCATACTAAATAAAACAAAGAATAATAAAATTCCAATAGCTCGTATTGTTTAAAAAGAAGTATTATTTTTCTTAAATTCAAAATGAAGAAAGCATACACACATGCATGTATCAATAATAGTAAAATTGACCAAAATATGTCACTACAAGTAATCACAAAAATTCACACCAGGATTTGAACCTGGATCTTTCCAAATAATGGAATGCTCTCCTTTGAGCTATGCGAATCTTCTATTGCAATGACATAACTTATGTGAGATTTAGAAGTTCTTTCTATAGATTTACAAAATTGTTTACATCTACAATCTATATGTACCTACATTGCAGACAACAATTGGATTCAGTCTATTATAAACAAGAACTCTACACACATACAAAAAAAAACATAATATAAACCACGCAAAATGAAATAGATAAAAAGAAATAACAGAACACAAACAAAATGGGTTATATTTGTTGAATTTCAGACTGGAGTTTAGAGAGATATGGTAAAATTGTGGATTTTCACACCATTTCTGTAGAGGATCTAAATAACCATCTTCGGCGGTTCTATGGCGAGGTCCAGCCAAAGATTGACCACAGTGTTGGGAAAGAGAATGAACCGTCTGGTGGAGGCGAGTACCACAAAAGCACAATGAAGGGTTTGCGAGCCGCTATAAATCGCCATCTAAGCGACATTGGAAGGAACATTGATATAGTGCGCGACAGGGAATTTAAGCAGGCGAATGCTGCACTTGATGGTAAACTAAAACAAAATATGAAGATGGGGCTCAGTAAGCCAACACAACACAAACCTGTCATCACACCAAATGATCTAAGCAATATTTCAACTTACCTGATGTCAGATCTGAACCCCGTCATACTGCGATACCGTGTATGGTATGACTTGTCCATCCATTTTGTAAGTCGCGGCCTAGAATTCCACCAGCAGCTTAATATAAACTCTTTCCTCTTTCTCTCCGATGACAAAGGATGTGAGTATGTAGCTCTTTCTCACGAAACAAAACAAAAAAACTGGCAGGGTGGCCTTGAAAGTAAGGAGGCTCCGCAAGACAAAAGGATGTACGCTACTGGAGGAGAATTCTGTCCTGTCGCATCTCTGAAAACCTTCCTTAATCACACGGATACGGAAGCAACATCATTATTTAACCACATAAACAAGGAGGCTATAAAATCACCCGAAAGCACCGATATCTGGTACACCACAAAGCCTGTTAAGCAGTACCAATTCTCACGATTCATGGCTGATATATCTAGAAATGCTAAATGTTCGATAAACTACACAGCACACTGTCTGCGATCTACAGCAATCCAGGCTCTAAATGATGAGGGATTTGAACTACGTCATATCATGTACATGAGCGGGTACAGGAATGAAGCTTCTGTTCGCAGCTACAACAGGGACTGCTCTAGTGACCAGAAACAGAATCTAAGTCTTGCCCTTGCTAAAGTAGCTCGTCCGTCCATTCCCTCGGCGACTGTAAGCCGTCCGACAGACGACAACACAACTGCAGCAGTTACTGCACCTGCGCCAACGCCCCTTGGATTTCCTGCGATGGGCCCCCCTGCAATGAGCGTGAACAACAATACTCACAACAATTTAAGCCACAGAATGTCGTCCTCGTTCATCACTAACTCTGCCTTCAATAACTGCACATTTAACTTTGCAACAAATCCATTTACAAGTGATTAACTGTCCGTACATACATCTAGTACGGTTTTGTTTGTTCTCCTTTGTTGACTGTTCCAATGCCATGAAGGCCGCCATTATTGACGTGCACCAGCTGACTTGTTATATTATTGCGCGTGACCGCTTCGCATCAACCCAATGTATTAAAGAAATAATCCATTAATTCAAGTTAAATTAAATTAAAAGTTTAACTCATTTTTTCGTCGTTATTTAATAAATTCATTTAATAAAATGATAAGAAATGAATTTTATATTTTTTTCTGTTGATGCAGGTATCATCCCAAAAAATTGGACAGAAAACTTTTGCATCAACGCGCTTCGCGCATTGATGCAGTTTTCTGTCCAATTTTTCGGGTGATACCTGCATCAACAGAAAAAATATAAGATTCATTTCTTATATATACATATACATATAATTATACCCAGTAAATTCATTCTCAATAACTGCAACACCAAGGTCTTCATCAAAGTTGACAATTTTGGAAATGTTCCTTTTTGGACAAATCTCTAAGAAAAAAAAAATCATAGGGTAAAGAAATGTTTCTCGAAGCTATTCTCAACATGTAATACACACTATATTGACTCTGCTTTTCATGTAGGTTGTAGAAGTCAACTAATTCAATTTATAATTGGATGAGAAAGGTGTTTGCTCCTTTCACTTCCCCTTCATAAAAAGTAGTACAATATACAAGATTTTTACATCTATTCAGAAGCAAAGGTACGTAAAATATGTAAAATGAATTGTTCCTTACTCCATTTCCTTCTCATAAGCAATTTTACTTTCTTTCATAGTATTTTCGTCTGCATACCTTTCTATCATATCCCCAGGTATTCTCTCCATGACCTACATAACCCTTCGACATTATTAATATGGACACTTATTTCATGTTGCACTGTGGAGCAGTTAAAATCGTTCCCCGTGGCCTGATGTTTGTCAAGTGTATTAATTACTTCTTTCCAGCTCTGTCACCTGAAAGAAGCTTTGTTTTGGCCTTTTATCAATGAGACATAAAATATATTGTTTTGCTATTTCGGATACTAGCCATTTCACCGATAAATATCATCGGAATTAAAGGAGTTTAACATCTTAGCACCATCCCTTTAATGCTATTTTGAACATAGATTTTATTCGGATATGCTACTGAATCGACCCCATGGCAACAAGCTAAAACGTATTTATAAGACAATACACTTCTTAGAACTGTTTATTTTATCAGAATTTTTCAAAATAGGCTTTAATTCATACACAAGCTATAATAATCCAGAAAAATAAGGGTATATATGACTTTTTGAAATTTCATGCATTGCAGAGGTATGTAAAGTTATGGTGTGGTATTCTCTAAAATGACGAAAATGTTAAAATAGTGTGAATGACAAATATGGATAATGACCATATCCCTGTATACAGCACAAAATCTTCCATAATTTCCCCAAAATAAAGAATGTTTCAGGTCTTTGTTTTCTTCTTCTGATTGAGATGCGAGAAATGGTTTCAGATGAAAATAAACCAGAACTTTTCCTCTTCCAATTTTTTGTGTAGACCATTTATGTGCTGTTCTGGTACATGTAGCAGATTTTATAAAGGCTTCTCTTCCTTTATGTTACTATGGCGGGCTATGGGACAATTCTGAATTTGTTATAATTTTCTATAGGTCATAGCAGGAAAACTACTCATATTTGAAAGGTAATATTTTTTAAAAATCATTTCTATCTTATAAACTTTCAGTTTTTAACAAAGAAAACTATTTCCGTTTCTAGTGATGGATCATATCGTTCCCCGTGGCCTGATGTTTGTCAAGTGTATTAATTACTTCTTTCCAGTTCTGTCACCTGAAAGAAGCTTTGATTTGGCCTTTTATCAATGAGACATAAAACAAATTATTTTGCTATTTCGGATACTAGCCATTTCACCGATCAATATCATCGAAATTAAAGGAGTTTAACATCTTAGCACCATCCCTCAAATGCTATTTTGAACATAGATTTTATTCGGATATGCTACTGAATCGACCCTACAGGAAATTTGGAGCCGCGCACTCTCTGTAATGTAAATGTAAAAATCTTACTTCAAAAAATTGAAGAGGGCGCTACCGAAACTATTGATGGTGGTGCCGCCGAAAGCATCACTGATTAGAATTTAATATTCGAAACACGTGTCTGGTGCATGTAGTTTGATTTAGAATTTTCTTCAAGAAGGTAGAGAGTTGGAACCCTTCGACATTATTAATATAGACACTTATTTCACGTTGCAGTGTGGAGCAGTTAAAATCGTTCCCCGTAGCCTGATGTTTGTCAAGTGTATTAATTACTTCTTTCCAGCTTTGTCACCTGAAAGAAGCTTTGTTTTTGGCCTTTTATCAATGAGACATAAAATATATTGTTTTGCTTTTTCGGATACTAGCCATTTCACCGATAAATATAATCGAAATTAAAGGAGTTTATCCCTCAAATGCTATTTTGAACATAGATTTTATTTGGATATGCTACTGAATCGACTGTACAGAAAATTTGGAGTCGCGCGCTCTCTGTAATGTAAATGTAAAAATCTAACTTCAAACAATTAAAGAGGGCGCTACCGAAACTATTGATGGTGGTGCCGCCGAAAGCATCACTGATTATAATTTAATATTCGAAACACGTGTCTGGTGCATGTAAATTGATTTGGAATTTTCTTCAAGAAGGTAGAGAGTTGGAGCCCTTCGACATTATTAATATACACGTAGACACTTATTTCACGTTGCAGTGTGGAGCAGTTAAAATCGTTCCCCGTAGCCTGATGTTTGTCAAGTGTATTAATTACTATTATCTCCAGGTCTGTCACCTGAAAGAAGCTTTGTTTTGGCCTTTTATCAATGAGACATAAAATATATTGTTTTGCTATTTCGGATACTAGCCATTTCACCGATCAATATCATCGAAATTAAAGGAGTTTAACATCTTAGCACCATCCCTCTAATGCTCTTTTGAACATAGATATTATTTGGATATGCTACTGAATCGACCCTACAGGAAATTTGGAGTCGCGCGCTCTCTGTAATGTAAATGTAAAAATCTAACTTCAAAAAATTAAAGAGGGCGCTACCGAAACTATTGATGGTGGTGCCGTCGAAAGCATCACTGATTATAATTTAATATTCGAAACACGTGTCTGGTGCATGTAAATTGATTTGAAATTTTATTCAAGAAGGTAGAGAGTTGGAGCCCTTCGACATTATTAATATACACGTAGACACTTATTTCACGTTGCAGTGTGGAGCAGTTAAAATCGTTCCCCGTAGCCTGATGTTTGTCAAGTGTATTAATTACTATTATCTCCAGGTCTGTCACCTGAAAGAAGCTTTGTTTTGGCCTTTTATCAATGAGACATAAAATATATTGTTTTGCTATTTCGGATACTAGCCATTTCACCGATAAATATCATCGAAATTAAAGGAGTTTAACATCTTAGCACCATCCCTCTAATGCTCTTTTGAACATAGATATTATTTGGATATGCTACTGAATCGACCCTACAGGAAATTTGGAGTCGCGCGGTCTCTATAATGTAAATGTAAAAATCTAACTTCAAAAAATTAAAGAGGGCGCTACCGAAACTATTGATGGTGGTGCCGTCGAAAGCATCACTGATTAGAATTAAATATTCGAAACACGTGTCTGGTGCATGTAAATTGATTTGGAATTTTCTTCAAGAAGGTAGAGAGTTGGAACCCTTCGACATTATTAATATACACGTAGACACTTATTTCACGTTGCAGTGTGGAGCAGTTAAAATCGTTCCCCGTAGCCTGATGTTTGTCAAGTGTATTAATTTCTATTATCTCCAGGTCTGTCACCTGAAAGAAGCTTTGTTTTGGCCTTTTATCAATGAGACATAAAATATATTGTTTTGCTATTTCGGATACTAGCCATTTCACCGATCAATATCATCGAAATTAAAGGAGTTTAACATCTTAGCACCATCCCTCTAATGCTCTTTTGAACATAGATATTATTTGGATATGCTACTGAATCGACCCTACAGGAAATTTGGAGCCGCACGCTCTCTGTAATGTAAATGTAAAAATCTAACTTCAAAAATTTAAAGAGGGCGCTACCGAAACTATTGATGGTGGCGCCGCCGAAAACATCACTGATTAGAATCAAATATTCGAAACACGTGTCTGGTGCATATAAATTGATTTGGAATTTTCTACAAGAAGTTAGAGAGTTGGAACCCTTCGACATTATTAATATAGACACTTATTTCACGTTGCAGTGTGGAGCAGTTAAAATCGTTCCCCGTGGCCTGATGTTTGTCAAGTGTATTAATTACTTCTTTCCAGCTCTGTCACCTGAAAGAAGCTTTGATTTGGCCTTTAGTCAATGAGAAAAAATATATTTTGTTTTCCTATTTCGGATACTAGCCATTTCACCGATAAATATCATCGAAATTAAAGGAGTTAAACATCTTAGCACCATCCCTCCAATGCCATTTTGAACATAGATTTTATTTGGATATGCTACTAAATCGACCCTACAGGAAATTTGGAGCCGCGCGCTCTCTGTAATGTAAATGTAAAAATTTAACTTCAAAAAATTAAAGAGGGCGCAACCGAAACTATTGATGGTCGCGCCGCCGAAAGCATCACTGATTAGAATTTAATATTGGAAACACGTGTCTGATGCATGTAGTTTGATTTGGAATTTTCTTCAAGAAGGTAGAGAGTTGGATTCCTTCGACATTATTAATATAGACACTTATTTCACGTTGCAGTGTGGAGCAGTTAAAATCGTTCCCCGTGGCCTGATGTTTGTCAAGTGTATTAATTACTTCTTTCCAGCTCTGTCACCAGAAAGAAGTTTTGTTTTGGCCTTTTATCAATGAGACATAAAATATATTGTTTTGCTATTTCGGATACTAGCCATTTCACCGATCAATATCATCGAAATTAAAGGAGTTTAACATCTTAGCACCATCCCTCAAATGCTATTTTGAACATAGATTTTATTTGGATATGCTACTGAATCGACTCTACAGGACAGTTGGAGCCGCGCGCTCTCTGTAATGTAAATGTAAAAATCTAACTTCAAAATATTAAAGAGGGCGCTACCGAAACTATTGATGGTGGTGCCGCCGAAAGCATCACTGATCAGAATTTAATATTCGAAACACGTGTCTGGTGCATGTAAATTGATTTGGAATTTTCTTCAAGAAGGTAGAGAGTTGGAACCCTTCGACATTATTAATATAGACACTTATTTCACGCTGCAGCGTGGAGCAGTTTAAATCGTTCCCCGTGGCCTGATGTTTGTCAAGTGTATTAATTACTACTTTCCAGCTCTGTCACCTGAAAGAAGCTTTGTTTTGGCCTTTTGTCAATGAGACATAAAATATATTGTTTTGCTATTTCGGATACTAGCCATTTCACCGATAAATATCATCGAAATTAATGGAGTTTAACATCTTAGCACCATCCCTCCAATGCTATTTTGAACATAGATTTTATTTGGATATGCTACTGAATCGACCCTACAGGAAATTTGGAGCCGCGCACTCTCTGTAATGTAAATGTAAAAATGTAACTTCAAAAACTTAAAGAGGGTGCTACCGAAACTATTGATGTTGGCACCGCTGAAAACATCACTGATTAGAATTTAATATTCGAAACACGTGTCTGGTGCATGTAAATTGATTTGGGATTTCCTACAAGAAGGTAGAGAGTTGGAACCCTTCGACATTATTAATATAGACACTTATTTCACGTTGCAGTGTGGAGCAGTTAAAATCGTTCCCCGTGGCCTGATGTTTGTCAAGTGTATTAATTACTTCTTTCCAGCTCTGTCACCTGAAAGAAGCTTTGTTTTGGCCTTTTATCAATGAGACATAAAATATATTGCTTTGCTATTTCGGATACTAGCCATTTCACCGATCAATATCATCGATATTAATCGAGTTTAACATCTTAGCACCATCCCTCCAGTGCTATTTTGAACATAGATTGTATCTGGATATGCTACTGAATCGACCCTACAGGAAATTTGGAGCCGCGCGCTCTCTGTAATGTAGATGTAAAAATCTAACTTCAAAAAATTAAAGAGGGCGCTACCGAAACTATTGATGGTGGCGCCGCCGAAAGCATCACTAATTAGAATTTAATATTCGAAACACGTGTCTGGTACATGTAAATTGATTTGGAATTATGTTCAAGAAGGTAGAGAGTTGGAACCCTTCGACATTACTACATGTATAAAAATGAAAATTTTATGGAGTACATGTACACACTACAAAGTAATGAATAAAATCATGACAGCTACTCACTAATATAATATGTATAATATTACTTAAATGACTCAAATTATTTGTGTACACACATTATACAAGTGTCGGATACATCTGAAAGTACATTTCGCTATACATTTATTGTATTTTTTCTTATTTACCTTTAAGTTTTTGTCATTGACCAGAGGCAGGTTTAGAGTGGCTAATAAATTGTTTATTCTTCTCGGTCCTCCAACATTGTCTACCATTGCTAAAATTTTAGAAATTGCATATATTAAGTATGGTGCATTGTGTATGTTTCTGTGAATAAGAAACTCACTTTGTGTCCCAAAATTGATACAATGTAAATATCATCTTAGTATCTTGGGTTTACATGTATGCAGTCATATTGTGCAGACAAAATACTTTTTATATGGGGCGTTTTCAATGTTAAATTTTCGCGTGACATCAGCAAGTTTGACATTGAGCGTATGGACAACATCACGATGTCACGGGAAAAATTAGCATGGGAAATGAAATAAAGTCTTATTTCATGCACCAACTATGGTATTATGTTTACGAATTTTGCGACTCGGCGATATGTATTGAATGGTATAAATATTCAAATTTCTGTATGACAAAGTCAATTCCATTTCCTGAAGTGAGCCACGCCACGTGGACAGTAATTCAAACATATACTATAGTAAAGCCTAAAGGGGATCTAATGTAGAATATTCACATTTTAGCAACTTAACTTACCAGATCCAGCTTTGGTGTTGATGACAAAACTGGGCATTCCTTTTCTTTTCAATCTGTGCGTTTTGCTGTATGGTACGTTGTTGATATGCAGGCAGTTCGTACACTGTATTTAAAAGTACCCTCCCAAACCAAGCTTCATCTCTCCTTTCATCGTACCCTCACTTAAAATTAGCGGTCCCATCAAACAATTGGTACAAGCCTCCAGGTTCTTTAATAATATGGGTATTTCTATAATTCTCCATCCATTTCGCCAACTGTCCAGCGATATTTTCTTCGACTTTTTCAATTTTGTTATAACCGGTACACATTTTTCACAACCATATGGTTCACAGATATGACCAATGTCATAATTATGGTCAGTTATAACATCGTTATAATTGTGATCATTCATAACTTCATTTGATCTTTCAGTTTTCCTTTGTAACTTTTTAATTCGCCCGTTTTTGTACCTCGACAAAATTTTCATGGGCGCCGCCATCTTGTCAATCAAGTCCTGTTTTGTAATCTCAACCCGACATTTCATTTTGATAAATTTTCGCTATATTGACATGTTTTACCACAATAGAATGTTTTTTTTTATTTTTTTCAAATTCATATCAACACATTTTTATGTATTTTATGTTTATATGGGATGGATTTCGTTAATCTCTTTTGTTAGAGATTTTACCGATTACCGCCGAGATAAATACGGAGAGTCCCGAGAACCCTGCTAATGTATTGGGTATGTCTTACGTTAATGAGATTTGGGTTTGTACAAATCTACGAAATAAAAAGTTTTCGTAAAAAAAGTGGCTACACGTTTTAAGGTTAGGGTTGCGACTACAGGGAGATAACTCTATTTTCCTATCACGTAATATTTAAAACCGACATGATGGTAACTAGTATAAGCTCAGTTTGTTACATTAATTCAGAAAAAAAACATACTCCATGAAATTTTCGTTGCTGAACGGGTAAGTTTGGGAAAAATGCATATTTTTGAATGAAAAATCGCAGAAAATAGGAAAAAATTGTCATTTTCGCATGAGTTCTATTTCTAATGATTCAAACATAATAACATATACTATTCATTATACTCCTTAAAACGAGAGAATTAGAAATTCGATCTTCGAGTAAATCTCTATGTTTTTAGGTCAAAATGTTGATTTTTTGCACAAGTTATTGTGCTATTTATAGAAACAGTCATTTTCTCAAAAACGAATTCGGGTAAATATTGGTTTGACTGCTTTTGGATAAAGCAATACCATTGCTCTATACATAGAAAAAAAATGAGTACCTGGCGATCCTCTAGCTATTGATAAAAAAAAAATGAGTTGTTGCCATGGCAACCAGCTAAAACGTATTTATAAGAAAATACACTTCTTAGAATTGTTTATTTTATCAGAATTTTTCAAAATAGGCTTTAATTCATACACAAGCTATAATAATCCAGAAAAATAAGGGTATATATGACTTTTTGAAATTTCATGCATTGCAGAGGTATGTAAAGTTATGGTGTGGTATTCTCTAAAATGACGAAAATGTTAAAATAGGCAAAAAATGGACGTTTATAACCCCAAAACGACAAGGGCAAATTCTGATTTTTTGGTCTTAATAGTTCGAGGAGATGTTCCTCTACATGTTGACATATCCATCTATCTTCTTCCTCATTTCTATTAAAAGTCGCCACCCTGCCTTAAGCACTACATGGGACCAAGATTCCATTCCCTCCATTGTGAAAATCAAATAAAACAGCTATTCTTTCCGATGCATGTTGTATTCTCCATATCTCCCCTTTTCAATGTGTATACGTGTTTTTGAGACTAAAATAAACTAATGAAGAAGAAAGTCAATGTTGCCTGAATTTCGTGTCTTGTATTCCAACTTTACAAATAAAATCGCTAGCTCTCATACATATAGTATATTCATGCTTTTGACGATTTTTTTGCGGGGGGGTATATTGTGATGTACATTAATGAGATGAGGAATAACAGGATTCTATGATAAATAAAACTTTTTTCCCAACTCAGGTTTTCAAAGGAAAAAAAAGCGGCATCGTAAATATGATAATGACGCAAAGTATATGACGTTGTTACTGATGACGTCATTTTTCCCGTAATTGCTTTAAAATTACAAATCTGAGGTATGTGACCGAGATGAATAAAAGTTTCTAAAAATTTAAAATCATTCTTGATGATATTAAACCGATTGCAGTGTGAATGACAAATATGGATAATGACCATATCCCTGTATACAGCACAAAATCAGTTACCTTCCATAATTTCCCCAAAATGAAGAATGTTTCTGGTCTTTGTTTTCTTCTTCTGATTGAGATGCGAGAAATGTTTTCAGATGAAAATCAACCAGAACTTTTCCTCTTCCAATTTTTTTGTGTAGACCATTTATGTGCTGTTCTGGTACATGTAGCAGATTTTATAAAGGTTTCTCTTCCTTTATGTTACTATGGCGGGCTATGGGACAATTCTGAATTTGTTATAATTTTCTATAGGTCATAGCAGGAAAACTACTCATATTTGAAAGCTAATATTTTTAAAAAATCATTTCTGTCTTATAAACTTTCAGTTTTGAACAAAGAAAACTATTTCCGTTTCTAGTGATGGATCATATTGTTCTCATTTTACGAAAAAAATGAATATGGACAGCTACTTAAAAGTTGCCGAATACGCGAACAAAATACACGGATATATCAAAATCGAAATATGGCCACGTATGGAATAAGGTCTGCATCGAATTTGTAGATACTCTGGTTAAAAAAGAAAAAAGGCCATATATTCCCTTTCTTAATTTTTTGGAAAAGGACAGATAAGAACTTGTTCATTAAGGAGGTGTTGAACACTTGGACGCCAAATTCAATTTTTCTCAAAATTTCTGAAATTATATATTACTTGTCTGTCCTTGACTATACAAATTGACATTTGATTCTATCCATAAGAAAATTTTCTATGAGGTAAAGAAGATCCTGACGATAATCTCAATAGCACTCACAATAGAGCACCAAATTGAGGATCGACGGACCCCTAGCTTCCTAGAGGTGGGACCAGGTGCCAGGGAGAAGTAAGCATCTCCTGTTGGCTAGCCGCACCCGCCGTCGATGTTCATGCACGAAAATAAAAACAATATATTAAATACATGCATTGCACTGTATGAGGTTATTTCTATATAGAAAGTTCTATGGTGACCATGTCAAAGAAAATATTCATAACACTTACTGTCAAACCCCTCGCGGTGAACTTTTTTACGAGTTCCACACGGCAAAGGGCATAATTGTGAGACTTTGAAATATGCATTTTTCAATGTTTCCCTGAATTTCTTGATGACGTCATAATATTTAAAGTGTCGTTCCATTTCTCGTAAAGCTATTGGAAATTCATTTCAATTTAACATCCAAAAGCTTCTTAAATGTATTGCACTTTCATATGGAAAAGATGAGATGAATTATGTTTTAAACAAAGGTAGTATACTGGAACAAAATATGACACTATCGTTCAAAAATGCAATTCCGAGCCAATTGACAGTAGTTGATAGTCAATTATTATTATTTGTCCATTCATATAGCTATACTGACAGTTAATCATCAACACTATTTTGATCATTGAATGAACTGGGTTTTTATGTATATATATAATCTTACATGCATGCGCATGCAAACAATAAGCAATCATGCATTGTACTCACATCCTACTCCCTGTCATACTATCTGATTCACATCCCTCCTTGTTTACCCTATTATAGTTTCTAAGAAGAGATGTAAACTTTTTAGTGATATTTTGTTTTGGTTTTCTTTAAATTACACTATTATAAAATCTTTCCATCTATATTCAAATTTT
Organism: Pinctada fucata; assembly: GCA_028142955.1. Taxonomy (NCBI): domain Eukaryota; kingdom Metazoa; phylum Mollusca; class Bivalvia; order Pterioida; family Pteriidae; genus Pinctada; species Pinctada fucata. The sequence continues at coordinate 59,759,969 of AP027106.1, read as the reverse complement.
TGAGCTTGGTTTTTTTTCGGCAGTACATAATTTTCTTAACTTTCTGATAATCTTGTACATAGATAATAAAACCATTATAAGTAGGTGTTGCTTTTTCATACGATATCGATAAATATATGATTTAAAAAGAATAATAAGAAGGTTTATGATATCTGATGCCTCACATAGTCCTAAAATAGCATCTTTTTCGCATAAAGATAAATTCCTTCTTCTTCTAGTGTTAATCCACCTTATACATTCTACCCAAATACTATGAACATAATGACATTCCCACAATAAGTGGGTTATTGTTTCTGATTCGGTGTTGCAGAATATACACAAGTCAGAATCTATATAATTTATTTTAAACAGATACGAATTAGTAGCTAGGATTCTATGAAAAATACGATATTGGAACCAATGTAGTTTTGTATCATTTGTAACTTTAAAAGGAATAATGTTTAGTAGTGTTTTTGCCAACATTTTGTAGTGATATTGATAAGTTCAGTGTATTTTCCCATTTAATCTCATTTTTAAACTTAACTTCAGATATATTTAGACAGTTGTATATTCTTCTACTCCCTTTAACATCTGCCATAATTATTCTAGAAAAAATTGGGATACATGGTCCATAAGTTTTGGATACATCAACGTTTTTACATATTATCTTAACTTGTCTTGTAATACTTAAATATGTGGTAAATGGTATATTTATGCGGAAATTACTATTAATTTCATGTATGCTCATAATATTATTACTTTCATCAATAAAATCTCCAATAAATATTATACCTGTTTCAAACCATGTAGGTAAGTATATAGTTACATTTATTATCAATCTTAATCAATTCATTATAACATAGAGGAATTCCCAAAACTTCATCTTTTACAATTTCCCTAATATCTATAAGACTACTAAAAACATCCCTCCAAAAAGGGTTTAGATTTTTTAGCATTCTGTGTATCATATTATTTCCTACTAAAACATATTTTTCAGACTATTTGGCATGGAAGAATATAATAGTTCCCCCCCATGATGTATTAGAGTGCTCTAATCTCCTTATCCAAGTCAATTTTAGACTTTTAATAAATTTTCCTAGATTCACCGTATTAAGCTCACCATCCATGTAAGTTTTTGTAATAATTGATCTAGCCACTCTATCTATTTTTGAGTTCCATAATTATGTAGTTATATAATAGAGTATTCAATTCTTTCAAATATTTTACCTCTGGGTTTGGGAGAGCCATAAAAGGATGAGTGAGCTTGGGGATTAAAATTGATTTTACCACCGTAATTCTTCGAATTGTTGAAAGATTTTTTTTGGACCACGAGGAAATTGTTTTCCTTATGTTGCTTAATTTTACTCTGTAATTTAATTTAAACTTTATTTATTTTACAACGTTTAACAAACAAGTTACACAACTTATATAAATGTCTCACGATGGCTCAGATGTTGGCGTTAGGGGGTCCAAGGAGCAGGAGGAAACCGGAGTACCCGGAGATAAACCCCCTGCAGAGGCCTGGGTGGGGGACCACCTACCCTCCCACATAAGACCCTTTGCCGAATCTGAAATTCGATCCTGGGACCTTAGAGATAAGAAGCGAGCGCGCTACCACTCAGCTAACCCGGCCTCTGTAATTTAATTCATTAATATTACTCAAGTCTGGTGAAAAAGTTTTTCCTAGTACCTGAAAGGGTTCCTGAGACCACAGAATATTATATACTAATTCAAAAGTAACTTCCTGTTGCTTTAATGAACCTATCTTTATGCAAAAAGTTTTATCATAATTTGGCTTGAGTCCGGAGAATTTTGAAAACTGGTAAACCAAAGTAAGAACCGCATTAAGAAATTTTTCTGAGCCATCTAATAGAAGTGAGGTATCGTCTGCATATTGTAGCAGTTTGTACTCTTTATTAAACAGATTTAATTTATATAAGCCACTTATGGCCTTATTTTCTCTTATCATGATGCCCATTATCTCTACACAAAGTGAAAAAATGTATGGGGATGCCGGGTCCCCTTGCCGGCAGCCACGACCAATTTTAAAAAAAAATTTGAGAAGAAGCCATGTTGGATCACACATAATAAAACATCAGAGAAAATGATATTATTAATAATAAGATTTATACAGAAAGAACCAATATTAAAGAACTTTAGAACCTCTTCTACATATTGCCAGGAAACAGAATCGAAGGATTTTTTCAAAGTCCAATATGAGCACCATACTTGGTTTGTTTAAAATTTCAGTTTGATAGAATGTGTCATACATTAATCTCGTATTTTCGCCTATAAATCTACCCGCTAGAAGGCCCTTTTGATTTTCATGTATTAACTTATGTAAGACTAGTTTTAATCTATTAGCAATGATTCCAGAAAATATTTTATACAATGTATTTAAAAGTGTAATTGGCCTCCAATTTTTTAGATATTCGCGAGGTTTTTCTCCCCAAGGAAGTATTGATACTATACCTAGTTTTTATGACTGTGATAATTCTTCCTTCAATAGGCTACAATTAAATGATCGAATTATAAAGAACTTAAGGTCATTCCAGAAGAATTTATAAAAGTCGACCTGAAAGCCCGTAGTTCCGGGGGATTTTTTATTCTTAAGTTTCTTCAAGCTGTCTAGGATTTCAGACTCAGTGATAGGAGAATCTAGCGTATGTTTTTCCTCATCTGTCAATTTTGAAATTGTTCTTTCATTAACAATATTTCTCAAATCCAATTTATCATCCTGGCTTTTATATAATGTTTTATAAAAGTTTTCAACCTCATAAAGAATATCCACTTGATCTGTCATAGTTTTATTTTCATTATCAATAATTTGAGTAATGTTTTTATTTATAAAATTACTTTTTTCCAGTGAACAAAAGTATTTACTAGGCTTTTCTCCTTCCTCTATCCACTTTGACCTTGTTCTTAATAAAATGTCTCTAGTTTATATCGCCTAAATTCCTTTTAAAAGCTATTAGTAGAGCAACCAAGTCGCTAAATTTGAAATTTCAATCAACATCCCTAACATAGGGCTAAATTTGATATCAAACGAAAGAATATAACATGGGCCATCAGTTTGAGGTGTCGTAAACAAATTCGTATGGTCAGAATTTCTGTAATTTCACAGAAAAGCGGAAAATTAGTTAAATTCAAAATCATAGATTTTTGAACAAAAACCTACTTCTTTTTACAAATGGATAGTCCATGTGACCGAAATAAATGTCATTATGCTTATTGAAGTCAAAAGAAACTTTTTGGATTAAATTGATTTTTCTAATTCCAAATTCATGGATGAATGAGCACACATTCTAAGATAAATAGGTAGAATGGAAAAATTCGATTCTTTCACTTAAATTTCGAGAATGTTGATTCAAACATACAAATTACCAAAAGGAAGCAATATTTCGATATGTGAATGTGTTTTTTGGAAAGTTTGATAGAGAACGATTTAAAAACTTTAGAGTTACAGGCAATTAATCTGCCCCTCCCCATAACATTGTTAATAACAATTCACTACAAAATAAACTAGATGTTTCCTCGATACTGTTACGGAGTTAAAGACCACATAATTACAGCAAAGTCTAATTTTAACGTATAAATATGAATAAAAAAATTGTTTTATTTTAAAGTAGACGACAAATTTAAATCAATAATTTTGAAATTAAAGCTTTTTGTCTTTCTGTTCTATCTCTATTCTGATGATTTCAAACATTTAATATGGAGGCCATTTGTCCGCCCGTTTATAGAAATAATTAAGTAAAACAAAGATTTTGCGATCAACAAAACAAGGAAATGCGCATTGTATTTTACTTTCACAAGCTTCAAGTTAGATAAGCAGCGTAGCTGCCTATACGACTCCTTCACATTCAAGGCAATCATTGCAATTTCTTCCTCCGTTTGACGGTGTGAAAACACTTGTTGCTAAAACGTAACTTAAAGACAATTGTACTACATGAGGACGTACATGTAGATGATAATGGAGATAAACTCTGGTTTCTAGTTCTTGAACTCCTATAAATTGATTCTGATTGGCTGACCGTTGTTGGACATAATACGATATTGATCGCTTACGAAAGATATGACTTTGTATCCATTTTTTTAGGTTTTGACTTTATGTTCATCATTTTCCATACTTCATCGATATTGAAATATAAATGACCATACATTAAAGGATGCTCTATAGTAGGTCACCTACTATGCACATAGTAAATGGTGTTCTTATCCATAGTACTTCATTTCACATTTTCGTATCTAACGCCCGACTTTTATTTCTGATTTGAAAAATGGAATTCCTCGACAAAAGAAAAAAAAAAAAAAAAAAAAGAACACTTCAAAATAATAAATGTGTGTAATTAGGTACAAAATAGCTTTTCTCTCGGTTACAGTATTACAGTTGGAAATAGGACATTCAAATTACTCAACAGGCACCTAAAATTGCGGATATATATTGTCTCATGATGCAATCGAATTGTTGTAGCTATACATGTAACATAATAAGTTTGGCCTTTTGATATGATTTTTTTAATCGGCTATTCATTTTATCAATTACTTTCCTTTTAAACCATGTTTATTCACTGACACTTTCTTGTTGATCTTCTTTTTGGTACTGACGCTGAGCTGACAACATTAGTCTCGTCGTTATAAAAGTTTGATTCTAATATTGTTGTATATTACCTTAGACTCTTTAATATTCGTAGTTGAATATCGGAACTTGGATACATTGCACTGACTTTGAACAGTCATACTGTTCATACCTTTTTTCATACTTTTTACTCTATTCGGAGCGCTTAGGGAAAAACGGCCATCGACGCTCCAAAATTCCAGGCTCCTGTCGATCAAACTTTCCGTTGTCAACAGACCACAACACACATTTTTCTGATTTTCCTCTCCGAAATATAAAGCTGTTTATTTGTTTTATTGTAGAAGTATGTATATAGTCCTCATTAATGTAGGATTGTTCAATTATGTCACCAATATTACGTATGACTATGTGGTGTTTGTGCTATGTACAGCATCACAAAACAAAGCCCCCCCCCCATTCTGTGACACTTTAGGACTTTCCATGAGATCCCCTGGGCGCCTTAAAGGGGTTATCTGACCCAATGCATCATGAAAAGCATCCACTTAATTTGTAACAGCTACGAATCTGAACGGAGGGTAAGAACGGATGATAAAATTGAAAAAAGTGCAACAACGTTAACGAAAGGCATATTTCAATGTTTAAAACAAAGGAAAAGAAGAGTCCAAACTCTGACCAATGTACTTGGCATATTTATTTACATCACTGTAGTACTAAAATAAACGTCGTAAGATACTTTTTATCATTTTCTAGAAACTTCATGCGAAGTTTTGAAATTCAATTATTTTCATTACAACTTGTCACAATCGGGTCTCCATACGTGATCTTCACACGGCATATTACAATGAGGTATATTTCATGAATTTGTCAACAGGATGACATATTATCACTTTCGGCAGTTACTTTTATCAAACATACGTATATATACCGACAAAAAGGTACAATTTGATAGAAACTGTAAAACGTGGTCAACCGAATCTTAATCTACGGAATCTTCTTTGGGAAATGACGCTTAGCTTAAAAGTGTATACGCATTAGTTTTTTATATCTATTTATAAGCATCTAGAAAAATTAACGATGAAAAGGCCTAGGAAATAATGAACACATATTTTTCGATATGTTTCGAGACAAAAATTCAGTCTCGGGGCTCTAGATAAGACATTAACACGGATTTTTCATATTTCATAGAAATTTGCAAAAAACTGCCATTTTTCGAGAGAGGAGAAAATACTCTACCCCCCAAACAATTCTATATCATATCTACATATCTAATGCAAGAATTTCAATGACTCTCTGTACAAAACAGAGCCAAATATAGGAATGCAGAGGATGTAACCGATAAATATTTCGTTTTTATTTTTCACGGTTTTATCAATTTTAACCCAATTTAAGCAAAATCTGACCATGATATATTCTTTACGACAGCTGTTCTTGAAAGCAGGGGTATTCAGCTAAAAGTAAAGACCAAATTCAGGTCTGTGTTAGGGGTGTTGATTAAACTCTAAAACTAAGCCCCATTTTCAATTTGGTCGCTCTACTATATGAATTAAACTTCCAGAAGCCACCCCCTTTTTAAAATCTGTTATTCTTAATTCAAGTGAGACCATGGAGTGGTCTGTCCTATAACCATTTTTAATCGAAATGTTATCTACTCTTGAAAGTAACTCTTATGAGATTAAGTAAAAGTCCAATCTTGCCATTTTCACTGGATTTTTCCTGTGCCATTTGGAAGTTTTTGATTCAGAGTTATAGATTCGCCATGGGTCTACTAGATTCAATTCGCACATCATTTTTAGCACTATATTTCTACTATTCGGGTTATTTATATTGTTATACAAAATGTAGTTATGATAATCAACATTTGGATTTAGGACAAGATTCCAATCTCCACACAATATGGTAAAATCTGCATTAAAATAATCTATTTTTAATCTTATAGTGCTGTAAAATTCGGGCGAGTCATTGTTCAGGCCATATAAATTTATCAAACATAAAGAGAATTGTTTTTCTATTTCTACCTTTAGTATAAGTAAATTTACACTATCATCATTAATTGATTGTTTACAGAAATTCATTACATCCCTCCTCTCATTCAAGTCTTGTAGCCCTCTACAATTCATTGTCTGCAGTTTGAGTAGCCTAAACATGTATGTTTAGTTTCAAAAAATTATTAAATATATTTTAAAAAATCGCTTAAATTAACCTTACTAGTATAAGTACTTATAAGCAGTGACTTGAAAATTTAAAATAGTATCAGGGCTGTTTCCTTCGCGAAACTCGGGAACTAAGAAGTGCAAGATAAACAAGGGGGTACATACACACTCACATAAATTCAAACATATAAACAAACTAATCATGTTGGTAAAAAAACTAAAAAACATGCAGAAGTACCTCAAAAAGGCTATCTAACTAGAGTTTTCTGATGGGAGATGCATCGCTTTCTAGGTCAGTGCCAGCTAAATCATTTTCCATAGGCCGTAATGTTAACAAAATGCCGTGTAGCTTCTATACCAACATTGCTGGCCATGCATGTTATATACCGATTTGTTCGTTGATTCAAGCTTTATACGAAACTAAATATAAAAATTTAGCATGACCGGCTCTTTTTCGTGCTATTTGCGTCACAAGGTACCCTGCAGTGATTTTTCAAAATTTCCCGCCCCGTCCCCTTTAGCGGATCGGGAGCTAGGGGAAAAAATCCGGGCATCGACATTTTAATTGCAATTATTTTTTACTTATATATATCATATTCAAACAATAAACCAAAAGAAATCATAACTGATAGCCAATCTCATCTTCTGTCACATTTAAAGTAACAGGCCTCCTCACCCTACAGATTTTTCTCCAATAATGATAATAATATAATTATAATAATAATTCTTTATTTAAAGAAGGTAACTCTTTTAGTCAAAGACTATTCTTCCAAGAGGCCTTCCATATCACACAACAATATATACAATATAATAATACAAAGTGAGACAGGGTTTGAGCATAAAATCAAACATGTTTAATTAAACACAACATTGAAATATGTAATTGTATAGTTATCGCTTTGAAACTATATACTTATGTAGGTTATGCTTGAATGTTCCGAGGGTAGAGGCCAGTCTAATGTTCAAGGGGAGATTATTCCATATAATTGCTCCAGAATACTGAAAAGATTTTTTGAAAAGCTCGTTATTGTGTTTCGGAATAGACATTTGCTGATTTGACGAGGACCGCAAGCCATACGAAGACGACATATCTGTTATGTATTCTGGGCACATATTATGTATAGCTTTGTACAGAAGAATACCCTTTTTGAACTCGACCCTTTCGAAAACAGTCAGCCAACCCAATTCAGTAAAGAGTGGTAGCGATGGCGCGTCAGGTGGCGCATCCAGAATAATACGTGCGGCGCATTTTTGCAATTTGTGAATTCTTTCCATATGAATTTTGGATGCATTTCCCCAAATTGTTAAACAATAGTCTATGCATGGGAGAATATACGCGTTATAGTAAAGTTTTCTGAATGAAAGAGGAAGGTATCGCTTTATTTTTCTTAATAAGGCAATTTTTGATGTAATAGATCGACATACATGGTCAACATGTTTATTGAATTGTAAGGAAGGGTCTATATGAACTCCCAGTAACTTCTCACAGTCAATGTGTTCGAGTGTGTTTCCATTGACATCAATCGCTAATGCATTTGGTTGTAGTTTTGAAAGTTTTTGAGAAGTAGCAATCACCATACATTTACTTTTGTTTTCATTAACGATCATACCATTTTCCCGGCACCATTTGTTTACATTATCAACATCCGAGGAAAGTGGCAACTTGACGAAGTCTACAGAAGGTGCTGACTTATGTAGAGTTGCATCATCAGCAAACAGACTCAAACTGGATGATTTGACGTGGAGGGGCAAGTCATTAATATAAATAAGAAACAAGAGTGGACCGAGTACCGATCCCTGTGGGACGCCACATGAAATTGCTTTGAGTTGAGAGTGTGTATTACCCATTTGAACGCTCTGAAATCTTTTGTCTAAATATGAGGAAATCCACTTTATAGCCGAGCTATGGAAATTATAACATTTAAGCTTGTCAATTAGTATATTGTGATTGACCAGGTCAAATGCTTTCCTAAAGTCGAGAAAAGAAACACCCGTAATGTTACCATTGTCCATTTCCTCGAGCCAAGTATCAACTAACTTTGTCAATGCAGTTTGACAAGAATGAAATTGCCGAAACCCAGATTGTTCTACATGTAGTAATTCAAACGCAGACAAATAATTATGAATTTGAGATGCAACATGACGCTCGTAAATTTTGGACAACGTTGGTAAAATTGAGATTGGTCGATAGTTTCCGGGGTCAGACTTGTCACCCTTTTTGTATATCGGGATGACCTTAGCAATTTTAAGTTCATCTGGAAAGAATCCACGTGTAATACTTTGGTTTATCATGTGTGCCACGCATTTGCTTATTACCGGTGCGGTCAACTTTAACAACCGTGGTCCCAGACAGTCCACACCGGACGACTTTTTGATATTTAGTTTTTGAAGCATATTAAAAACGTCCGTCTCATCGATTGGCTGAATGCAAAATTCAGTTGCACAATTGAGCTTGGATTGAGTGAATTGATTCAATGTACGCAAGGTCTCACTGTAATCTGCATTGTCTGACAAGAGGGCATTTGACAGATTTACAAAGTAATCATTGAACATATTGACTATGTCTCAATTATTAGTGGCAGTATGGTCATCGACAGTTAACATAGAAGGTGACGAGTGGTCTGCCTTAGGTCGCAGCTCATTGATATACTTCCATATATCTTTTGAGTTTTTGTTTTCGTCGATTGCAGATTTGTAATATTTCTCTTTCGCGGAGTTAATTAACGCAGTAACTTTATTGCGCCAATACTTGAATTTAATAGGGTCTTTCTTTTTGTGGTAGAAATCACGAGCGTGTCTCGCTTCTTTAATTTCAGGTGTCATCCAAGACGGATTGAATTGGCACTTTACCCTCTTATTTTTAATTTTCGCATGTTTATTTACGACACCAAAGAATAACGAGTAAAATGCTGCTACTACTTCATCGGGATCATATATTTGTTCTATTTCATCAAAGTTGACTTCAAGCATGTCACTTATGAAAACATTTACATCAACGTGTTTAAAATCGCGATATTGTATTTCAATATGTTTGTTCTTCTTAATAGATTTATGACAGCGATATGTAAAACAAACAGGATAGTGATCAGATAATGCAATGGTAGGGACATTAATTTCGCATATATTTTCCGGTTTGTTCGTGTACACATGATCTATTAACGTGGCACTTTTCACAGTTACGCGAGTTGGGGCTGTAATAATTTGGGACATATGGAATTCTTCTAATGCATTAATCCAAAACTGCGGGGGCTGCGTTACGTAATCAATATTGAAGTCCCCGGCCAGGATCACCTCGGTGTCAACACAGAGGGAGGCCTTCCGGACCTCTTCAGTAAGACTATCAACCCAACTTGTTGGAGCGGACGGCGGGCGGTAAGCTGAACAAAGAAGTATCGATTTACTACCTGGTACGAGAAGTTCTATCCAAATTGACTCGATAGATCCTTCTTCTAAATCACGCCGACGTTTATATGACAGTTGATTTGAAATATACATTAGAATACCACCACCTGACCTGCCATCATCCCTGTCCCTCCTTTCAAATGTAAAACCATCAATAGACAATTCATTATCATCAATATGGTCATTTAAAAAGGTTTCAAAGAGGCCGAGAATGTTTACCGATCTATGCTCATTTAAAAGTAATCGTATTTCATCTAGTTTTGGTAATAAATGGCATACATTTAAATTTCCTATACGTAATCCTTTCTTAATTAGGCCAAAAGAACTTAAGTCATTCGAGTACTGTATATTAGATGGTAATTTATCGACAGCTTTAGTTTCTTCAGCATTTGCAATTTCATTTGGTGTATTGTCGCTATTATTTTGCAAAGCACATTCAGCTGTAACATTTAAAGATCGGTCAACATCACTTGACATGATGATTTCATTGGTATTATTTACATTTATTTCATTACTAGTTCTTATATTTGAACAACAGACTTTTGAGGATTCATTTCCTTGATGCCTAACAGTATCGTTTACATAATTTGACATAGGGCTTTTAGGGGCAGACCTTTTAAAATAAGCAATACGTGTAGAGCGAGGTTCATTAAGTACATATGATACAGGTAAACAAATGCAGATAAATTCATTACAATCACAACATATTTCACTTAGAAGTGAAAAAGTGTTTCGTGAACGCCGATTTTCGGCATACTCTTCTTTGCCGTATTCCTAATTATATAGACTGCAGTATTTCTGTTTATGCCCAAGGTGACATGACCAGCATTTAACTTCGTTGCCATGGCGACAGTTTCGCGAGATGTGACCTTCTTCGCCGCAGAAGTAACACCAGCCGGACTTAGTAGTATTCATGATGTCACCGTCGGATATCATAATCGGCACATAAGAATTGTACATCTTAACTAACACTGATGTACCTTTCATTGACAAATGAAGGCGATCCGAGCGATACAAATCCGATTCGATGTCGAAGATTTTCTCGTTACTTGGAATCACTTCAGCTCCATATTCCCTGGCAACATATTGAATGATGTCATTTACTTCCGACACGTCCACGTTCGCTCGCGGCAGCACTGTTGATAAATACACATTTGCGCGAGGGGAACGTCGTTTCACATCATTTATAATCTCAGCAAAATCATTCTCAATTGCCTCAATATCTCTCGCCGGAATCCCTTTCCCCGAATCAACATCATTGCCACCGGCTTGTACAATCACATTTTCTACGTCACGTAGATCCATAGTTTGAAGACGGTGTCGAATCGTTGGTAGTCTGGCTCCTCTATTGGTTCGAACATACACTTCTGGCTTAAGATGTCGTTTCTGGATACCCTGTATCAGCGAGCTGCCAATGATAATTGTTGAGTACTTCCCATTTCTTTTCGTTTTTTGAATTTTATGTGTTGGCGTTTGATCTCTTATTTCAGTTTGATGCGTTTCCGTCTCTGTACGTACGTCCTGGTTAGACATAGCGATGCGAGTGTCGTTCGTTTTTGGGGTTGTACTACTCACATGTCCTTTGATTTTACTCTTATCTTGATTATTTGACTTTTTGGCATGTTTTGCAGTTGTTTTAGCACTGCCGGATTTGCTGTCGTTTATCCCATTTTCCTTTAACCCATTTGATGTACACTTTTTCTCTAGTTCCATCTTGTTAATTTTCTCTTTTAGCATTTTTATTTCCTCTATGAGAAGAGTTACTTTTTCACAAAGGCCGTCTAGTCGAGAAATAGGGACATACCTTTCCACTTTCGGTGTGGAAGACATGGGCATCTGTAATGTCGCGAAACTTGTATACAGCTCTGTACTGTATTCCTCTTCGGGCCCTTGATTTGCTCCTTCCATGTAATGTGCGGTCGGGCTGCGTTCCACTGGTACAGAGTTTGAAACCGTTTTAGGGATCGTAGACATATCCATATTTCCTGGATTATGTTCTGAGAATCTATCATCCGTTACATCAATTATGCTAAGGTAACGTTCACAGAACATTTTCGTCCAGTCGGCATACCCACTTCCCTGTACGTGTATGAGACATGTTGATTCATAAAGTGTTACAGTGACGGCCTTGTCCTTACTTTTGTGTATTGCACCATTCTGTTTATCAATTTTCACAAACTTTAGACTGTCCGAAATATATTGATTGATTTTGACATAGTCCTCGGGCAGAAATGAGAGGGAGTCGCCGTGAGTATTGTGTTTCACCTGTAAACGTAAACGGCTACCGGCGAACACATTTTCATCCACGTCCTGTGCATAATTTACCGAAGATTCCACAGTTTCACCATTGTTACATTGAGAATTTAAATCTATTGAAAATGTGGATCGAAATAATCTGGAATTTACATTTTTATCTGACTCCATAGTAAGGATATTGTTATATAAATCACAGTATTATCATCCTTTACCGGAGCGACCTATAGACACGTCTTATCACCTCCGCAGTCGTTGTCAACCAGAGCAGGCCTTTTAGTTGACTCTGACCTATAGACATATATAAACCCCCCTTTGAATAATTCAATTTCAATGCATATTAAAGGTATTAATATAAATGAAATTTATGCGAAGTTTCAGTTTTCTACTGTACATGGTGTAGGCATTATTTGAGATTTATGCTTGTGTGTCAGGCTTGAAAAAAGGCGCCAAAATTCGCATTTTGATGTATCTTGTTTTTCTCTTTTATTCCATTCTCAGAAGAAAGAGCCCTATGTAATGTACATATATCTACATGTTTTACATAGTTTATTGTATGCCAAACATAATTCATGCAAATTTTATACAATTAGATGGTTTTTTTAGCATTTATGAGAAATTAATTACCCCTACCCCCCTCCGTAGGACGTATTTTCCTACATGTATGTGAACTGGCGTTAATTAGAAGAAATTCACAGATAATGCATGAGAATGCAATTAGAATTGCAAATAAAGAACTAAAACATGGTTTAATGCAGAAATTCAAAAAATAAAATAATCCTATTCGAATTCTTCACGGCTTTATGTGTAGCAATATCATACAAAGTTTTGCCCATAATACCAAGGAGGATACCTTCATGTATCTCCGACGAATGATTCTTAAGAAATATTTTGTTTTTAATGTGCAACTAGATGTTCATACTTAAAAGAACAATTTCAATGCATATTTGGCTATATAAGGTGGCTATAGTGTGTTAAATTGGAAAAATAGTGAGAGCGCGCCCATCGTGCTTTTGGCGGGAAATCCCGATTTACCCATATAATAGCTCATATACACAATTTCCAATAAAAACTGTTTAATTTATCTCTTTTCTGCTGAAGAATATATAAATGTATACAAACAGAACGAGTAACATGGAAAAATAACGCTAACTCAGAGCCGATGTTGATATTTTGCATTTATTACAGTAATTTACAATTACAAACGATTCCTGCAGTGTATTGATTTAAGTAATCCCTCACTACATCCACTTCCCTGCGAATGTTCTTCATCGGATTTCAACTACTCTCCTTGTGGACACGTTATTACTGGTGACCTTAGTATAGTCAAGAACGACAAGTTGAGAGAATTGTTAAAAAAGGGTCCAAATACAGAGAAAGTATGTCCTTTACATGGAACCAAAATGTCAAAATTATCATGGACTCTTGTGAGGAATATGCAAGACGATGGGCAAAGAAAGAGGATGTACAGCTCGACACCCTTTCCGAATGGATAAAATCAATCAGAGGGTTACTTTTATCTAGAATAACCGATTAAAATCAACTGTGAACACCAGATTCGTGTCTATATTTAAAGACCCTGATGTTATCACAGAACTTACCTACCTCCAAGAACATTATGTCATCACACCAGCGGACAAAGCCTCAAATAATTACACATTTACTTGCAAAAAGTACTATTTCGACAGTCTAGTTAAAGAGTTGGGTTTAAATTCGACACCTGGAAATCCCACTTACACCCCAACAAACCTTTCTGCCTCTGAAATAATAGATAACCACAAATCAGCTCGTGCTTCCTTTGGCTTCGACACTACCAATTTAGATTTAGATTTACCATACTTATACTGCATACCTAAAATGCATAAGAATCCGTACAAACAACGTTTCATCGCTGGTTCCTCAAAATGTTCTACCAAATCTGTATCGATCTTACTCACCAAAGTTTTATCTGAAATCAAATCTGGGCTACAAAAATATTGTTCGACAGTATATTCTCGCAGTGGTATCAACCAGATGTGGATTTTAAAGAATTCGAAGGAACTTTTAGAACATCTGAAATCCACTCATTTTAGTAGAGTCCATTCGATCAAAGCCATTAATTTTTCGACACTTTACACTACAATTCCACATTCTAAATTGAAAGAAAGACTCGCAAAAATTATAAGTAATGCGTTTACAAGTAAGAACGGTAATCGCAAATACAAATTTATTGTTGTTAACTATGACAAAACCTACTTTGTAAAAGAAAAGTCAGATTCTGAAAATAAGTACACTGAAACAGACATTATTCAGATGTTAAACTTTCTGATCGACAACATATTTGTGGTGTTTGGAGGAAAGGTCTTCCAGCAAATTGTCGGAATTCCAATGGGGACCAATTATGCCCCACTCCTTGCCGACATTTTCCTTTACTCGTACGAAGCTGAATTCATTCAATCTTTGGTCTCTGAAGGGAAAAGATACTTAGCTTCTGACTTCAACTTCACTTACAGATACATAGACGATGTGTTGTCTATCAATAATCCAAAATTCGCGGATTACCTGAGCAGTATCTATCCTACGGAGCTTGAAGTCAACGAAACTACAGAGACAAATAATTCAGCATCCTATTTGGACATAATGTTGTCCTACGACACTGATGGTCACATGAACACCTCACTCTATGACGACTTCAATTTCAGCATTACGAACTTTCCTTTTCTGAGTAGCAACATCCCTTCATCGCCTGCTTATGGCGTGTTCATATCTCAGTTGATACGCTATGCCAGAGCAAGTACCAAATATACGGATTTTGTTCTGAGAGCTAGGCGTCTTTCAGAAAAGCTTCTCAATCAGGGATATGTTTGTGACCGACTAGCATCGTCACTGAGGAAGTTCTACGGTCTATATGGGGAACTCGTCATACACTATGATGTCCCACTATCCAGAATGGTGGATGATATTCTGTCATAGACCATTTGAACCATCCAACCAAAGATTGTACTCTATATCTCCCAAAGTGGAAGTAACCGGATGTGACAGTTCTACCGAATTGAAGCGACGGGTGTTGCATGCAAGCAGGAGATGCTTACTCTTCCTGGGCACCTGGTCTCACTCTCGTATCGGGAGTTCGCTTCTTTTCATACGGTGGAGGTTTTTGTTTTTGTTTGCTTTGGTTCCTGTTTCATCCTGATTTTGTATGCCTTCGGTTTCTGATTTTCTGAATTATCGATTTTGTACTGTAGACAGGGATATGGTCATTATCCATATTTGTCATAGCACGTGTTTCCCTCTAGGTCAGTACCAATTAAATCATTTTCCATAGGCCGTAATGTTAACAAATTGCCGTGCAGCTTCTATACCAACATTGCTGGCCATTCATGTTATATACCGATTTGTTCGTTGATTCAAGCTTTATACGAAACTAAATATAAAAATTTAGCATGACAGGCTCTTTTTCGCGCTATTTGCGTCACAAGGTACCCTGCAGTGAATTTTCAAAATTTCCCGCCCCCGTCCCCTTTAGCGGATCGGGAGCTAGGGAAAAAATCCGGGCATCGACATTTCAATTGCTATTATTTTTTACTTATATATATCATATTCAAACAATAAACCAAAATAAATCATAATTGATAGCCAATCACATCTTCTGTCACATTTAAAATAACAGGCCCCCTCACCCTACAGGTTTTTCTCCAATCAGATCCGGGCATCGACATTTTAATTGCAATTATTTTTTACTTATATATATATCATATTCAAACAATAAACCAAAAGAAATCATAATTGATAGCCAATCACATCTTCTGTCACATTTAAAATAACAGGCCCCTCACCCTACAGGTTTTTCTCCAATCAGAGCAGGCCTTTTAGTTGACTCTGACCTATAGGAACTCGAACCGGACATCACATTTACCATCCATCGCGTCAACTATTACGGATATCGCCATATCCCGAGAATGAAATGAGTCTTGAAAAGAGACCAAAACAAAAACAAAAAAACATTACATAACTCGAGGTCTATATACAATTTCGTGCTTAAATGAGTAAAATAAAATTATAATTTTTTATTGCCTACGAAAGAGATGCATCTACATAGCGACAACTAAATTAGTAAATAAACTTTTTTAAATTGATATTTTTCATTATTCAATCATACAAAATAACCAAACGATAGAGTTACTTTTCTTAGATTGTTATCAATAATATTTATGTATGTCATACTGGACTCCAGTGCGCTCGTCTCAGTCTGAATCGGAATCAGTCGAATACCCGCGTGAAGGATCTAATTGTTTTGATTTCGGCAAAAGCCGCTTCCGTATTTTCCTATTTATGTTGTCATTTATATCAAAACAAACTCTTGTTTCTTTTCCTCCTTTTATATTTGCAAAGACGTTGTAATTGTAGAACCACGCACGTTCTACTTGATCATGCTCGTTCAACTTTGTAATGAGCTCTGCGTTGTCTTTTGTCACATCATCGGTGAACTTCGCCCCTCTACGTTTTTCCCGAAATTCTTTTGCGCATGATGCGGGTTTTTATTTCAGTATTCTTAACTTTAAGTAGGATAGGCTGAACCCCTCCTCTGCGACTCGGGATCCTATGAACCGCGGTTATCTCCTCCGGAGAAATATCAATATCTATTGTGTCCTTTAAAACTGTTCGCACGGTATCTTGCGTGTTCTGCATACGACCATTCGGGAGCCTAATTTCCTCTATTCCATGTATATTAATATTCGTTTTTCTGGAACACTGTACGTTTCTGTACGTTTGATCTGGCCTAGGCTATTTCCGCTGTTTTTTGTGAGGCGGTCACTATTATTTCTAATTTGGCTATTTCCTTGCCTTTTTCGTGGATTTTTTCTCTTAACGTGTTGTTCTCCATGTAAAACTTGTCATGCTCGTCCTTTAGTTTTCCGCATTTTTCGTCATATTTCTTCTTGACCCACCATCCCTGTGAAAATTTATTTCACGACATCTTTCAAATGATCCGTTTTCACAGTTTTTTGTAATTCTTCTTTGATTTCTGCAAATTCGTCTTTCTTGACATTCAGCTTTAGTTCATTTTTTATTTCTAGAAGTTCATCTAGAATATATATAGTGATGCTATCTGACTCGGAACCTGTACTAGATAACTGACTACGAGTTCTTTTAAAAGGATTTTCTCCATCTCTGTTATCATCTTTTTTGGCGAAATAATCCATAACAGAAGCTTGATTTGACGCTTGACTTGCTGCCAATTTACTGCTCTATATACATGTATTTATAACCATCGATACAGGTACGTGCAGGTATGTCTATAAATAGATGATCTTTGGTAGGTGATTGAGGTAATTAGATTTCAGTGTTATCACAGTAAATAAACAGTTGGGAAATAAGCCAAAATAAACCTGTGGATGAATCTTTGTCAAAAACTTACAAATTGATCAACAATGTGAAGGAATGATTTCATGATTAAATGAGAAATATTGAAATTAGAATGATGCTATTTAAATTTGAAGACGTTTTTAACATGTGTACCATTTGGTGAGTGTCGCTGCTGGTGGACTAGGAGTCCCCGAGGGCACATGTATCATGTCGCTCAACTTTGATCGTTTCTTCAACGCATTCGAAAACTTCTGTTACCAAGATTTCATGAAATCACTGAAACGTGGGTCTTGTAGGATCTCCCAATCATTCTGCTACGTCTTTCGGTACATTTTTTGATATAACAATTTTTACACTCTTTGGCCATATTACATTCTTTAGATTGAGGATCACTGACAGTAGGGCGGCCTAGCCAGATTTGCACGTGACGGCAACCGTTGCTTAGAACGGCGCATTGATATCGAAAAATGTTCGCGTAGCCGTCACTAAGCAATTCTTCGAAACAGTTTTACTGCGGAAAAATACTAATATAACAGCGATATACATTGATGGCATCGTATTTTAAAGGATTAAATAAACTCTTTAATATCTTATGTCTCTAAATCTACCCAAGATGTGGTGTTTCATTCTGTCAAAATGTCGAAAATCAGCTGACAAAATGACAGCAGCACTCTCAACGTTCGACCTCCATGCCCCTTCCTCGCAAACAGGGGGATTCTTTTCAAAAATATTAAGAAGTGGTTCTGTAACTTTTTTATATGTTGTGGAGAATATATGCAGGTGTTCTATTCTCAAATTTTATGAAAATCGGTGAGGGATAATTTTTTGTACCTCATTTATATACTCCGACATCCTGATTTTGTATGCCTTCGGTTTATGATTTTCTGAATTATCAATTTTGTGCTGTATATAGGGATATGGTCATTATCCATATTTGTCATCCTGCACAGTGTCGACAAATTTGAAGAATTTGTCTATCGATCGAACGCTTCGGCTTCAGAAATTCCTAATGCAGAGCATAAATTCGAATTGTCCACTCTAGATGAAAAAAGTTGTTTTAATCTTTTGATGAGCAAACAACTAAATTGTGAAAAATATCACCAGAATTCAACAGACGGAAGATTTTTCCAGCGACCTTCCTAATTTCATCTGATCAAGTACAAAACCGTCACACACAAATGAAAAATGACATTTTCTTGAATATTCAAGACAATACATGCAAAATTTGAAATGCATTCACTGGATGCGAGAAGAATACAAATAAAAATTCAAATTTTGTTTTGTTTAATGAGCAGGAGCTTTCAATAATTGGAAAACAAAAGATACAAATATGTGATTTTTTTGCAAGAGAGCTTTTTAATCCAGATATTCACTACAAATGTAATTACTATTATAATTCAATGTGTCCATGATCCAAAACAATTCAAATTGAAATTCCTATATCATGAAGAAGAACTTTAATTTATTAGATTTTCTGCACAACTTCACAAGATATATATCTCTCATTATATACTTTAGACCTATATAGATCTGTCAATATGATCCACAGTCATTAATCATGTTTATTATTTTCTGAAATGGAAAAATAGAAAGGTCTAGAACTCTTCAATCCTCTGTGAATAATTCATTTGTATGATAAATATTTTCACTCTCACAAAGAAGATTATGATGACAGTATTCCCTATCTTTAAACCAATTTCGTGTGTACACACTAAATACACACAATCTCTTCATTCATTAATTTCCCAACAAAATCAATTTCCTTTTTACACGAGTGTCTTTGCATGCCTTCCACGGTAAGCCACAGGGTAATTTTCAGGCTGCAGGATTTCTTCTAATTATGTTGGACCTGGTGAAAAAAAAAATATTTTTTTAGTCAGTAATATACACTGCTCCCCCGATTTATCGCCCCTCGTTAAACCGCCAACCCCGGCTACCGCCACTTTTTCCCAATGTACAGATTTCCTTACATTATAAACCCCCGTTGTAACGCCAACCCCCGCATACCGCCATCCGCCACTGATTTCGGCGTACAAATTGTAGTATTTGGTATATAAAACCCCCGATTACAATGCCATTTAATTGAGTTGTTTTCACTAAACAAACAACTTAGATTCATATGTGCACTGTCTTGTTAATTATCGCGCTTGGGTTTATTTTCGTTTACATGAAGGTTTTGATAAACAATCAATATGTACGTTTACCTTGATAGTGTAATTTGAACTTTAATTAATACTTATGGCCAGTCCAGTGAGGATGCAGATATTTAAAAAAGAAAACGGCATTAGCCCAGGATAAAATTCAAGCGTCATTGAACTGACTATAGACGAAAACCTAAAAGATGCGTTGTGCACGTATCTCGGCGCTACTAATTCCAATGCAAGGAATGCCTTCATGTTCTAAAATACGAATAAACCTGTATCATGTATTTCATGTTACTGTTTTAACACTGACTTCTATAAGGGGCGGCACCCGGCAAAATTTCGCCAACTCAGACGATAAAAGTCGCCGGTTTGAATTTCCTCTGATCGTTTATTTGCTCTTAACTTTCTCAATCGCCGCCTCAAATAAATCGCTTTGAACACTCTGCATGTACATGCACTTTTCTTTGACCCAGCACATTCTTGAAATGCGAAAGTAAGAATTTTTCAAAGCGTATAGCTGTCCATGATCCTTTTATTTACTCCCCCGATGTAACGCCACCCTCACTTTAACGC
The DNA here is from genome assembly GCA_028142955.1 of Pinctada fucata. Lineage (NCBI taxonomy): Eukaryota > Metazoa > Mollusca > Bivalvia > Pterioida > Pteriidae > Pinctada > Pinctada fucata. The sequence continues at coordinate 59,739,543 of AP027106.1, read as the reverse complement.
CAATTTTTTCTCGGGACGGATGTTGGCGTTATATCGGGGGAGCACTGTATTTGAATTATTCACTCATTCAATTATTTATTTGTTTACTTTGACACAATTTTATGATCATCTTTTTTTCCACTTATATTGATGAATAGTCATATACTGAAAATAATTCAAGAATTGTACATATATTGTATTAATATATTCTTTCATACCCATGTTATAATATATGTTTTAAAATGTTTTCAATAACTTTAGCAATCATATATCATTGTTTAAATAAGATGCTAAAATACTTTCGTCAGTATACCGGCTATATGGGCACTGCATATAGTACAACAGAACAATACCGAGACTCCAGTTACGGTCTTAATGAATCAATGTAATTTGTACTAGAATCAATCTAAGCCGGAACAAGTAAAGATGATAAAACAAATTGTAATCATCAGAAGATCCGGTGGGTTATATTTATACTTTAACATGATTAGCCTGGCTGAGAAAGAAAAAAACAACCTCCTCCTCACCCCCCGCCCTCTCTTGTCACTGATAGAGCTCTGCTCACGAAAGCACTGTGACACAAGTTTAAGAATAACTATGAAAAATCAACTTTGCTAAATACAAACTTAGAAGACGGTCAGCATCTACTGAATAGTTCGCCGGATCCAGTTGGAAGATTGGGAATCCTGGTTACAAAATATTGCATTGATACATAGATTTCAATTTTTTGATAAAACGTTTTAAGCAACCTTTATCACCAGAGTCATTCACTATCACAGACTTTTCCACAAAGAAAGTATATCTTGTTTTGAATAATATACTAAAAGAGAACGCCCGGACGAGGCTTGACCCCGCCTTATTTATATATTTGTATAATGTATATTACACTCTCATCGTTATAAAAATAAGACATGTACTAAAGTAAAAACAAAATCAATTAACATTGTATCATATATTCATTTGAGATGTAAAAAACCCGTGATCTTATCTATCTGTACTTTATATATTCACGTACATGTATGTGTATGCTGCATATTCATGCTTTCCCGCTAAATTTCTATGACGTAATCCAGATCACATGTGCGTTTATGTCCCATCTGAAAATAGACTGATAAAGGGTAGTTGTAAAAATTTGTAAATTTCAGATGACTACCCTTGTACGATTTCAATCTATAAAGGATATTTCAATTAACCAGGACATCGCTGGACATTTGATGGAAATTACATTGGTTTTGCAAAATGTGGATGTAAAGTTGAGCTTTGTAGAGTTTTTACCACTTTTTCCTTCTTGGCATCTTTTCTCCACTTAATCGTTTTCAGTGTTACAATGCCCAGCACATTTCTCAATCTACAGGATATACTGAAGAAAATTTTCTAGTATTTTCTATCATTTATTCCTTGTTTATCACTTGCAAAATTCAATTTAAAAGCGGGACAACTTTAGAGTTACATCTAGGGCTGTCACATGACAGTGGGGAATTCCCCCTGGTGAAACTTTTCTTAGCTACCAGACACCTAGTAGATATAAAAATATACAGCTTTGAATTCAAGAAAGAACGTTTCAGCTGTGATGGAGGGTTGAATGCCAGGCACTGTAAAAATGGAATATCTTCAGCGCGTCGTCAGCTTGGAGTACCTTAACGTAGCCGCGTATTTCAGATACCTTTTTATTCACTTTTCAATCCGTTTGGCTAAAATTACCATGATTAAAAAACATTATCCGAAACATGCACGTTTTTATTATCCGAAGCATGAATGTTTTATTGCACTGAATTTTTAATTTTTCGAAACAAAGAAGTGTCATTTATCTTTCTTGACTCGATACTGTAAAAATAAAAGAGCTGGACACTCCGAAATTATGAATCTTAATGAAAGCGAAATGTTCGAGTGAATGAATGTCAAACGCAAAAGCCGAAATCGGAATCAAAAATTTACAATCAAAATGCCTAGGAATTTTTTTCATGGTCAAATAAAGAGGAGACAATAACAAAGACTACTTATTCATTCTATTGCATTGTTGGTTAAACATTTTTAACAATTTACATATGTATTTTCTCTCATAAAATCATGATAGAGAGATCTGAATCATGTAAAAGTTATGGGTGGATATGAAGTGTTTGTCATTACAACATCAAAAATCTGATTCCACTCTATAGTATACCGGTATTTTTCTTTTTTTCAGCTGTTTAAAACGACAAAGCAACAATCCACCAGAACTAAAAAGATACACAAGGTGAGATTAATCTAAACTTCTAAAAATAGATGAGTCATATATTCCATTTAATAGTTCTGCTTCAAAATTTAGGGATCTAAAAAAATTAAGATTATTGATGAGAGTTTGCTCTTAAAAGAGAGATCTACTTTATAGGGCAAGTATAGAATATAAGTGTTTGCCACGAATCTATGCTATATAACTGAGAAATGATAATGTCAATATCTCTATGAGCTTTTAACCTCCTTTTACAAAACAACATTAACTAGTAAATTAATTTACAAGCCATACACCACAGAAAAAAAACAAAGTGATGACATAAAGGGTATAGCAAGCCACGAGCCACAAATATCACAAATGAGAGATCCTGACAATAATCTCAACAGCACTCACAATAAAGCACCATATTGAGCATCGACCCCTAGCAAGTTAGAGGTGGGACCAGGAGACGGGAGAAATAAGAATCCCCTGTTGGCTGGCCGCACCCGCCGTCGATGTTCATGCATGAAAATAAAAACAATATATAAAATACATGCATTGCACTGTCTGAGGTTATATTTATATCGAAAGTGCTAACTGATGAAATAGAGCATAAACCTAAACATAACACCAGGGGGCACAACGCTCACCTGATATCTTGACATACTGACATTTATCTGTTCTGAAATGATGCTATTCAATTTGAAGACGTTTAAAATTATACCACTTGGTGAGTGCCACTGCTGGTGGACCAGGAGTCCCCGAGGGCACATATAGCCAAGTTAGATCAATTTCGGTTGATCGTTTCTTCAACGCATTCTGGAATTTCTGTTATCAAACTTTCTTGAAATTTCTAAAACATGGGTCTTGTAGCATCATATCCCACCCATCCTGCTACGTCTTTCGGTACGCTTTTCGACACAGTAACTTTCATACTTTTTTGGCATATTACATTGTTTAGATTTGGGGATCACTGACGATGGTTAAGTACCCGAAACGTGAATGTCTGGTCCATGTTGCCAATTTATCTGTTCTGAAATGATGCTATACAATTTGAAGACGTTTACATTGCATAATGATGGTGCCAGTGCCAGGATATGAGCCTTCAAGCTTTGGGTCCATATGAACATAAATAATTTTTTTAATTCATAAACATTTCAAAAAAATAATTTAGGCATACAATATAGCACTAAGAGACTTTAATATGACAAATATTGAATAAATGAGTCTGCAAAATAGAAAAAATATTAATTTTCTGTCCAAAAAAAAAACATTTTAATTTATTCAGATGGTTTAAAAATGCACAAAAAGCTGAAAATTGGAACAATGAAAAACAGGCAGAAAAAAAAATTGGATGCGAGTGCCAGGACTTGAAACCACAACCACATTTAAGCTTTGAATTATTTGTCTCAAATTACCAGTGATCTCCGAAACATGCACATTTTTTGCACCTCATTTAGAATTTTTTGTCTATAAGGCTGCTCTGTTGCAACAAAGTTAAACATTTTCTTGTTATTTAATATAAATAAGGCATTTGTAATGGACGCTATAGGAAAAAGGATGGATTTTACGTAGTTGAGGTTTGCATTGTCGTTTTTTTTTTCACACTAGACAAAGGTAAAAGGATTGTGAAGATTTATGTTTTGAATAATTTGCGACGATGTATCGACGGTCTATCATTTTCTTCATAATTATGATTATACTTATTCTCATACAATGGCGCTATAACATCGAATTTCATTGGCTGTTTGCTCGTTAGTTAATGCTGTAAACGAGAAGATACTAGGCTTTGACGTTGCTAACGTCACATTACGCTTTATAATCATAAAAAAATATAGATTGCATTAGAATGAGAATAACAAGATACTGACGTTTTGTTTGCAGACGGTAAATTACAGTCCGCATACATACATGTAACGTCAAAAGCTATTTATTATATTCTTTTGTCGATTCTACATGTACACGCGGATATTATGTAAGCTTGGGTTGCCATAACGAATCCATTGCAACATAAATTTGCTAAAGCTATCAATCAATGAGTGATAAAAATGAAATGGAAAATTCCTGATTCGAAAATATCAATGCCTAGTTTTCCTTTTAGTTAGATGATAACGTGATCATTTAGATATCATTGCTTACAAATGTTCACTTTACTTATCATTACTGTTTCGATGGTACTAGGTAATGCTTGAAATGAAAATCAGAGGCCAACACAACACATTGGAATAAAATTTAAGTAAATGAAAATGTCACGTGAGAGAGAGGAATTGCCCCTGGTGAATTTTTTCTTAGCTATCACACACGTCTAAATATAAAAAAAATACATGTTTGAATTGAGGAAAGGACGTTTCAGCTGTGATTGAGGGTTGAATGTAAAAATGGAATATCTTCAGCGCGACGTCAGCGTGGAGTAAACATGCATTTTTTCATTATCCGAAGCATGAATGTTTTGTTGCACTGAATTTCTAATTTTTTGAAACAAAGAAGCTTCATTTATGTTTCTTGTCTCGATACTGTAAATAAAAAGAGCTGGACACTCCGAAATCATGAATCTAAATGAAAACGAAATGTTCAATGAGTGAAGAGATATCAAACGCAGAATCCGAAATCAGAATCCAAAAATTACAATAAAATGCCTAGGAATTTTTTCATGGTCAAATAAAGGGAGACAATAACAAAGACAACTTATTCCAATGTATTTTAGATTAAAAAACAATTAAACAATTTACATATGTATACTCTCTCTTAAAATCATGATAGAGAAATTTGAATCATTGAAAAGTAATGGGTCACTTAGAAAATGCTAACCATCTTGTTATATCAAGGCTTTACGCTTCAATTTTACCTGATCACTGGTGCTAAAAATAAACAAGGGATTTTCCAAAACAAAGGAGGGGATCTCCAACAACACCAGGTTGTAGCACCCACAGCAAAACCCCAAAACACTCAATGCAAAAACAAAAAGCAGACAAGCATGGAAAGAGACGCACAAGGGACAAGGAACGTCAACGCACAGCACAGAAACATCAAATACAAAGGCATACACATAAACCAACGAGACCAATGGGCAACCGGTGCCGACTTAGGACGGCCATCTGCCACGGAAATAGCAGAAGGTGTGGTTATCCTGGATTACGTGCGCACAACCCTCCCACTTTTCCGATTACCCAGAGGTCTCGAAGAACGTACAATTGAGGTGTAAAACTACCTCCTCACTGTCAGATGACCACACACAAACAAGACCGGCGCAGGGGCCCAAGCAACACAGATGAATATGTAAATAGATATAAAAAGAGGGCGTACGTAATACAATCCGTGCTCTGCCGCCGTGAGTTCATGTATGTTATCACCCGAGGAGTCCGACTGACATTCAGAGAGGAAAGGTGGTCGGGGCCCTGTCTTCTCTAAAGAGGTTTGGACAGGGCCCGTCATGGAGTCCCGTCATCACAGTCAGTCAGAGTGCAAGTTTTAAGAATGCGCTTGTACAAGACTGTAGATTGGTCAAGTACCAAGCCTAGTGTCCGTCTGGTGACATTAGGATCATATCCACGGTATAAAAGGCGTTTGATGATTCTGACGCATTTTCGATAGTGATGTTGTCTATCTTTGATCCTTCTTATCTTGTTAATAATGTCACCATAAAATGCAGGTTGTGAAATACCCAAAGTAATATACTCTGTTGCCTGTATTTGTCCGAATTTCAGAAGAAGTTGACAATATTTTTCATAAAATTTCAAGAAAGTCTTTACTAGTTTGTGAAAGCGAAAACCTCGTCCTAAAAGTTTCTTGGTAATTTGTAAATTTCTACTATGAAATCCAAAACATTCAGTACATGCTCTAGCATACCAGATGAGCTGTGAAATATAGATACCACAGGACGGTAATCTAGGAACATCACCGTCAAGCCAGGGGAAATTTACTATGTTAAATCCAAAATCATCTCTTTTGTCATACATGGATCCCTCCATTAACAATTTTGATATTAAGGTCCACAAATGGTGTTTCTGTATTTGAAACGTTTGCCTTTTTTAGAATCAATTCTTTTGGATAAATAACATTTTTATATTTTTGAAAAACAGGATTGTCGATAGTAAGAATATCATCCAGGTACCTAGAAGTAAAAATGAAGCATTTCACATCACCATTTTTTCTTTGCTTTTGACGATTTTGGATAAATTCCTTTTCATACGTGACTGTATAAAAATAAATCTGCAACAAGAGGCGCACAATTAGTACCCATTGGAATCCCTACAACCTGCTTGTAGAGTTTCTCACCAAATTTTACATAAATATTGTCCAAAAGGAAGGACAAGACAATACAAATGACAAATATGGATAATGACCATATCCCTGTATACAGCACAAAATCGATAATTCAAAAATCAGAAACCGAAGGCATACAAAATCAGGACAAAACAGGAACCAAAGCAAACAAACAAAAACCTCCACCATATGAAAAGAAGCGAACTCCCGATATGGGAGTGAGACCAGGTGCCCAGGAAGAGTAAGCATCTCCTGCTTGCATGCAACACCCGTCGCTTCAATTCGGTAGAACTGTCACATCCGGTTACTTCCATTTTGGAAGATATAGAGTACAATCTTTGGTTGGATGGTTCAAATGGTCTATGACAGAATATCATCCACCATTCTTGAGAGTGGAACATCATAGTGTATGACGAGTTCCCCATATCGACCGTAGAACTTCCTCAGTGACGATGTTAGTCGGTCACAAACATATCCCTGACTGAGAAGCTTATCTGAAAGACGCCTAGCTCTCAGAACAAAATCCGTATATTTGGTACTTGCTCTGGCATAGCGTATCAACTGAGATATGAACACGCCATAAGCAGGCGATGAAGGGATGTTGCTACTCAGAAAAGGAAAGTTTGTAATGCTGAAATTGAAGTCGTCACGTTTGTCATAGAGTGAGGTGTTCATGTGACCATCAGTGTCGTAGGACAACATTATGTCCAAATAGGATGCTGAATTATTTGTCTCTGTGGTTTCTTTGACTTCAAGCTCCGAAGGATAGATACTGCTCAGGTAATCCGCGAATTTTGGATTATTGATGGACAACACATCGTCTATGTATCTGTAAGTGAAGTTAAAGTCAGAAGCTAAGTATCTTTTCCCTTCAGAGACCAAAGATTGAATGAATTCAGCTTCGTACGAGTAAAGGAAAATGTCGGCAAGGAGTGGGGCACAATTGGTCAAAACATGTCAAAAGGTCACCACATGTCCATGATTTGTATGACTTGTAATCGGTGGCGGAAAAGAAACCCTTCGATTCAGAAGTTCCCCCTCTCGATCAAAACACCATTTAATGAGTTTGGACAGTCGAGCATTTATTTTGTGGTTAGGAAGCGTGGTGTACATATTAGAAAAGTCGTATGAAGATATCGTATTTGCTTCAAAATTTCTTGATTTCATTTTGTCAATCAGATCCCCTGAATTTTTAATAGACCAAAAAAAGTTTACGCCATTCCTGTTCATGACAGATTCACGGTATTTTGCCACGTGTTCCTTTATAGCCGTGGGTGCTGACGTCAGATTTCTAGACAAAATTGTTGTTGAGCAGTTGCTAGAATTAGCAATGTATCGAAACTTGTAAGGAGACTTGTGAAGATTTGGTATACAGTATATTGTAGAGAGATCCAATTTAGAAATAGGAATGTTAAAAGAAGAAATTTCACTGTTATGCTTGTTCAAAATATTGGGAACACTTTCGTTGCTTTCGATATAAGTATTAGAAGAGGAAAGTTCCGAAACTAAAGTTGATATGTAGTAGCGTTTTCAAAAAATTATGGTGTTATTGGCTGCTTTGTCTGCAGGCGCGAATACACATTTTTCATGTAAATTACGTAACTTGGATTTGAAATATCTTTCAGATTTAGAAATTGGATTTTCAAAAAGATGAGGATTTTTGTGGTAGTTATCTATTCGAATATCGGTAATATCCAAAATGAGGTTTTTCCAGTCATTCAGAGCATGCGATTCGACTCCTTCCGATTTACACCATCGTTTGGTATAGTTATCTAAAGCTTCCTTTGTCACTTCGCGACATTTAATAAAATCTATCTTGGATGGCATTCTATATCTAGGTCCTTTTTTGAAAAGACCACGGAGTTGCCTGTCTTTGATAATTGAAAAGTCACCTGTAGTAATATGTCCAGCTGGTTTATAAAGATATTCAGACGTTGCACATTCTCAAGAGGCAGGACATGATTCAAGAATTTTAGGATCTTCCAAGTTGCACATGCGCATTGCCTCTAACAATAGACTTCCTGTCGAAGAGAATGTTGCAAATTTGACACGTTTCTGATAAGAAATTGATTATTTGTGAATATTTGAACTTGTGAAGCGATGTAAAAGGATATTTGGAATGCTTTGAAGTGACACCTTTGTACCGCTGATACTAAGTAAGTGATTTTTGTCATGGCATTTATATATATTTTTAGTATTGCTTAGACAATCTACTTTCGTTTTATGCTCGGGCAAAACTATCGGAGCTCGGACGATTTTTATAAGTCGGTCTCAAAGGGAAATTTGTCAAAGCAGGAAGAGATAATTGCAACATGCAGGTGTCATGATTTTCCTTTTATATCATAATTTGACACGTTTTCATATGTATGCAATATATTGTTATTGGACACAAATCTATCAGTCAGAACTCTGAGTCGAGTCCAGCAAAGGACTATCGATACAGCCAATCAGACCAAGAGCCTATGTTACAAATATTTTCGATTTCTTAATGGAATTTTCGTCACTTTCATCATCAAATATAAGCTTAAAGATACAGTGTCCCTGCAAATAAATTTTATTGAAAACGTAAAATTTATTCCAAAGGGTCTAGAAAGAGGAAAAAATGCCATAAATAGTTTTATTTGAGAATATGCTGTAACGACGCTAAAATTGACGATTTTAAATTATGAAATCGCCATATACTTCTATTGTAATTTTAAGCTCAATACATTGTAGTTGGCGCTAGTGGAAAGTATTAGAGATGCGCACCCCAAATTCAAAATGACGTTTTTAATAATCTATAACTGCGAATGTATGTGTTCGATTCGCCTGAAAATTTGAATTTATACAAATGAGAATGTAAACGTTCATTTGAAAAGAAAGATTTAGTATTCCTAAATTTGTAAAATTAATTAATTTTCAGGGACCTTTAAAATCTTTTTTCACTTTAGATTATGTTGTCCTTTCTAATTGCATTTCTACATACTGAATACAAATTCAGAAACAAAAATTCGCGATTATTAGTTTCTACAAGAAGTACAAGGCGATTTAGAGTTACGAAAATTCCTTATATTTTTCGTAAATATTTCTGTAAAACAGGCACCAGATTTTTATGTAGAGGATATATACTGAACCCTTATAATGTCGGAGACCACAAGGCATACTTGGGGACACCAGCAGATTAAAATAAGCTAACTAGCAAAACTAAAAAGTCATTTTCAGAATGAAAGTTCTGGTATACACGTATTTGGAATTTAAGGCATCATTGTAATATTTGTTTGGTTGATCGAGGTATCAACACCAAAAATTGAGAGAAAATTACATCGTGTGCGTAGCACAGGATGCATACGTTTTCCCTAATTTTTTATGTTGATACCTCGATCAACCAAAGAAAAAATATTACAATTAGTAGGGCAACAAAGTCGCTAAATTTTAAATTTTAGTCAACACCCCTAACACAGGGCTAAATTTCATATGAAACGAAAAAAATATAACGTGGACCATCAGTTTGAGGTGTCGTAAAAATCGTATGTAATTTTACAGAAAAGCGGGAAAAAACTAAAATTAAAAAAAATCTTACTTCTTTTAACAAATGGATAGTCCAGGTGACCGAAATAAATGTCATTATGCTTATTGAAGTCAAAAGAAACTATTTAGATTAAATTAATTTTTCAAACTTCAACTTCATGGATGAATGAGCACACATTCTATGATAAACAGGTAAAATGGAAAAATTCAATTCTTTCGCTTGAATTTTGAGAATGTTGATTCAAACATAAAAATTATCAAAACGAAACGATATTTAGTTATGTGAATGTGTTTTTTGGAAAGTTTGATAGAGATCGATTAAAAAACTTCAGAGTTACAGGCCATTAAACTGCCGCTCCCCATAACTTTGTTAGTAACAATTCACTACAAAATATACTAGATGTTGTAAACACCACATAATTGCAGCAAAGTCTAATTTTAACATATAAATATGAATAAAAGTATTGTTTAATTTTAAAGAAGACGACAAATTTACATCAATAATTTTGAAAATAATGCTTTTTTTTCTTTCTGTTCTATCTCTATTCTGATTATTTCAAACATTGTGATATGAAACCTTTTGTCCGCCCAATTACGGAAATAATTTAGTAAAGCAAAGATTTTGCGATTAACAAAACCAGGAAATGCGCACTGTAATTTACTTCCACAAGCTTCAGGTAAGATAAACAGCGTAGCTGCCTATACAACCCCATCACATTCAAGGCAATCATTGCATTATTTTCTTCCTCCGTTTGACTGTGTGACAACATTTGTCGCTATTTTAAAACGTAACTTAAACGCAGTTGTACTACGTGTAGATAATTATGGAGATAAACTCTGATTTCTAGTTCTGGATCTCTTGTTTCTGATTGGTTGATCGTTGCTGGACATTATACGATATTGACCGCTTACGAAAATATGACTTTGTATGCATTTCTTTTTAGAGTTTTAACTGTCTGTTTATCATTTTCCATGCTTCATCCTAGTCTCATGGACATATTCTTAATTTGTCTTCGCAACTTGTTTATCTATAAATGAAACAGAAATAATACAAACAGACAATGAAAATCAAACAAACAAACCTTCAACAATCAAAGACACTCACATGAAAATACCAACCGAGAAGCAAATCTTAGGCGATATTGAAACAGAAATGACCATACATTAAAGGGTGCTCTATTCTATAGAAGGTCACCTACAATGCACATAGTCAATGGTGTTCATATCCGAAATACTTCCTCTTACATTTTCGAATATAACGTATTATTTCTGATTTGAAAAATGGAATTGCTCGAACCCCCCCCCCCAATAAAAAGAAGTAAAAGAACACTTTAAAATAATAAATGAGTGTAACCAGATACAAAATAGCTTTTCTCTCGGTTCCATGTATTACAATTGGAGATCGGACATTCAAATTACTCAACAGGTACCTAAAATTGCGGACATATATTACACTTGTCTCATGATGCAATCGAAGTGTTGTTATACATGTTACATAGGAAATTTGGACTTTTGATACAATTTTTAATCAATTATTCATTTGATCAATAACTTCCCTTTTTAACCGTGTTTATTCACTGAAACTTTGTTGTTGATCTTCTTTTTTGGTACTGACGTCCGACGCTGAGCTGACAACATCAGTCTCGTCGTCATAAAAGTTTGATTCTAATATCGTTGTATCGTACCTTGGACTCTTTAATATCCATAGTTGAAAATCGGAACTTGGATACATTGCACTGACTTTAGTCATAATTTTCATACCTTTTTTCATACTTTTTACTTTATTCGGAGCGCTTCGGGAAAACGGTCATCGACGCGCCAAAATTCCTGGCTCCTGTCGATCAAACGTTCCGTTGTCAACAGACCACAACACACACTTTTCTGCTTTATCTTTCCGAGATATCTAGCTGTTTATTTCTTTTATTGTGGAAGTATGTATATAGTCCTAATTAATGTAGGATTGCTCAATTACGTAACCAATATTACGTATGACTATGTGTTGTTTGTGCTATGTACAGCATCACAAAACACCCCCCCCCTCCATTCTGTGACACTTGAAGACTTTCCATTTTATCCCTTGGACCCCTTAAGGGGGGTTCTCTAACCCAATGCATCATGAAAAGCATCTACTTAATTTGTAAGAGCTACGAATCTGAACGGAGGGTAAGTACGGATGATAAAATTGAAAAATTGCACAATGTTAACAAAAGGCATATCTCGATGTTCAAAACAAAGAAAACGAAGAGTCCAAACTCTGACCAATGTACTTGGCATATATATTTACATCACTGCAGTACTAAAATAAACGTCGTAAGATACGTTTTATTACATTATGTAGAAACTTCATGCGAAGTTTTTCAATTAACATATTTTCATTACAAGTTGTCACAATCGGGTAGCCATACGTGATCTGAATTCAAACGACATATCAAAATCAGGTATTTTTCATGAATTTGTCAACAGGATGACATAATTCCACTTTCGGCAGTTACTTTTATCAAACATACGTATATATATCGATAAAAAGGTACGATTTGATAGAAACTGTAACACGTGGTCAGTCGAGTCTGAATCTACGGAATCTTCTTTGGAAAATGAAGCTTAACTTAAAAGTGTATACACATTAGTTTTTTATATTTATTTATAAGCCTCTAAGAAATAAACGACAAAAAGGCCCAAGAAATACTGAATATATATTTGTCAATATGTTTCGAGACAAAAATTCAGTCTCGGGGCTCTAGATAAGATATTAACACGGATTCTTCACATTTCATAGAAATTTGCATAAAACTGCCATTTTTCGAGAGAGGAGAAAATATCCTACCTCCAAAACAACTCTATATCATATTAACATATCTAATGCAAGGATTGTAATGACTCTCTGTACAAAACAGAGGAAAATACAGGAATACAGAGGATGTAACCGATAAATATTTCGTTTTTATTTTTCACGGTTTTATCATTTTTAACCCAATTTAAACAAAATCTGACCATGATATATTCTTTACGACAGCTGTTCTTGAACGCAGGGGTATTCAGCTAAAAGTTAAGACCAAATTCAGGCCTGTGTTAGGGGTGTCTATTAAACTCGAAAACAAAGCCCCTTTTTCAATTTGGTCGCTCTACTAATTGATTACTTATCATTTCATTTCGTCGCTTTTCAACGTTTATTTGAAGCTTTGAAATCCTGTTGCTAACGACGTTGCTTATAACGTTCCTAGGCGCGTACTTCCGTTTTGTGTTGATACAGAAAAAAAACCCAATAAGAATAGTCGTTTCTTAATGCTCATAATGGAAATTTAATGATACCTGCATCAACAGAAAAAATATAAGGTTCATTTCTTATCATTTTATTAAAGGATTAACATATTTTTCATGTAAATTACGTAACTTGGATTTGAAATATCTTTCAGATTTAGAAATTGGATTTTCAAAAAGATGAGGATTTTTGTGGTAGTTATCTATTCGAATATCGGTAATATCCAAAATGAGGTTTTTTCCAGTCATTCAGAGCATTCCTTCCGATTTACACCATCGTTTGGTATAGTTATCTAAAGCTTCCTTTGTCACTTCGCGACATTTAATAAAATCTATCTTGGATGGCATTCTATATCTAGGTCCTTTTTTGAGAAGACCACGGAGTTGCCTGTCTTTGATAATTGAAAAGTCACCTGTAATAATATGACCAGCTGGTTTATACAATGTAAAGATATTCAGACGTTGCACATTCTCAAGAAGCAGGACATGATTCAAGAATTTTAGGATCTTCCAAGTTGCACATGCGCATTGCCTCTAAAAATAGACTTCCTGTCGAAGAGAATGTTGCAAATTTGACACGTTTCTGATAAGAAATTGATTATTTGTGAATATTTGAACTTGTGAAGCGATTTAAAAAGGATATTTGGAATGCTTTGAAGTGACACCTTTGTACCGCTGATACTAAGTAAGTGATTTTTGTCATGGCATTTATATATATATTTTAAGTATTGCTTAGACAATCTACTTTCGTTTTATGCTAGGGCAAAACTATCGGAGCTCGGACGATTTTTATAAGTCGGTCTCAAAGGGAAATTTGTCAAAGCAGGAAGAGATAATTGCAACATGCAGGTGTCATGATTTTCCTTTTATATCGTAATTTGACATGTTTTGATATGTATGCAATATATTGTTATTGGGCACAAATCTATCAGTCAGAACTCTGAGTCGAGTCCAGTAAAGTACTATCGATACAGCCAATCAGACCAAGAGCCTATGTTACAAATATTTTCGATTTCTTAAAGGAATTTTCGTCACTTTCATCATCAAATATAAGCTTAAAGATACAGTGTCCCTGCAAATAAATTTTATTGAAAACGTAAAATTTATTCCAAAGGGTCTAGAAAGAGGAAAAAATGCCATAAATAGTTTTATTTGAGAATATGCTGTAACGACGCTAAAATTGACGATTTTAAAATAATGAAATCGCCATATACTTCTATTGTAATTTTAAGCTCAATACATTGTAGGTGGCGCTAGTGGAAAGTATTAGAGATGCGCACCCCAAATTCAAAATGACGTTTTTAATGATCTATAACTGCGAATGTATGTGTTCGATTCGCCTGAAAATTTGAATTTATACAAATGAGAATGTATACGTTCATTTGAAAAGAAAGATTTAGTATTCCTAAATTTGTAAAATTAATTAATTTTCAGGGACCTTTAAAATCTTTTTTCACTTTAGATTATGTTGTCCTTTCTAATTGCATTTCTACATACTGAATACAAATTCAGAAACAAAAATTCGCGATTATTAGTTTCTACAAGAAGTACAAGGCGATTTAGAGTTACGAAAATTCCTTATATTTTTCGTAAATATTTCTGTAAAACAGGCACCAGATTTTTATGTAGAGGATATATACTGAACCCTTATAATGTCGGAGACCACAAGGCATACATGGGGACACCAGCAGATTAAAATAAGCTAACTAGCAAACCTAAAAAGTCCTTTTCAGAATGAAAGTTCTTGTATATTTGGAATTTAGGGCATCATTGTAATATTTGTTTGGTTGATCCAGGTATCAAACACCAAAAATTGAGAGAAAAGTGCATCGTGTGCGTAGCACAGGATGCATACGTTTTCCCTAATTTTTATGTTGATACCTCGATCAACCAAAGAAAAAAATATTACATTTAGTAGGGCAGCCAAGTAGCTAAATTTTAAATTTTAGTCAACACCCCTAACACAGGGCTAAATTTCATATCAAACGAAAGAATATAACGTGGGCCATCAGTTTGAGTTGTCGTCAAAAACAATCGTATAGTCAGAATTTCTGTAATTTCACAGAAAAGCGGAAAATTATTAAAATTACAAAAAAAAACTTAATTCTTTTTACAAATGGATAGTCCAGGTGACCGAAATAAATGTCATTATGCTTATTGAAGTCAAAAGAAACTTTTTAGATTAAATTAATTTCTCAAATTTCAACTTTATGGATGAATGAGCACACATTCTATGATAAACAGGTAAAATGGAAAAATTCAATCTTTCGCTTGAATTTTGAGAATGTTGATTCAAACATAAAAATTATCAAAACGAATCGATATTTAGATATGTGAATGTGTTTTTTTGGAAAGTTTGATAGAGATCGATTAAAAAACTTCAGAGTTACAGGCAATGAGGCAATTAAACTGCCACTCCCCATAACTTTGTTAGTAACAATTCACTACAAAATAAACTAGATGTTGTAAACACCACATAATTACAGCAAAGTCTAATTTTAACATATAAATATGAATAAAAGTATTGTTTAATTTTAAAGAAGACGACAAATTTACATCAATAATTTTGAAAATTAAATGCTTTTTTTCTTTCTGTTCTATCTCTATTTTGATGATTTCAAACATTGTGATATGAAAGCCTTTTATCCGCCCAATTACGGAAATAATTTAGTAAAACAAAGATTTTGCGATCAACAAAACAAGGAAATGCGCACTGTATTTTACTTCCACAAGCTTCAGGTAAGAAAAGCAGCGTAGCTGCCTATACAACCCCATCACACTCAAGGCAATCATTGCATTTTCTTCCTCCGTTTGACTATTTACTACGTCGCTATTTTAAAACGTAACTTAAACGCAGTTGTACTAGATGTAGATGATAATGGAGATCAACTCTGATTTCTAGTTCTGGATCTCTTGTTTCTGATTGGCTGATCGTTGTTGGACATATCTAGGATCTCAAATGAATTTTCATTTCATACGATGTATTATGAAACGAGTTGTGAGTTTTATATCCCCGAGCCTTGGCGAGGGGATATAAAACGCACAACGAGTTTCATAATACATCGTATGAAATGAAAATTCATTTGAGATTCTTTTTATCACATGATATTGCCTAAAAATGTGTATTTCTAACGTGAAATCAACGTTTCTGAGAACTACATAGGCGAATCACGCCGTGATCCAGAAGTCGTCTGCTACGCCATGAGAAGTAGTGTCCCCATCGTATAGATATTCTGTGCGTAAGAGAAAAGTATTTCTATTTTGAATAGTATTTTAATGCAAGAATTAATTCAACAACAACAATTTTAATCATTGATATTGACTCCGGGTCTGCATTTAACAGTTGACCGATATTTGAAAGGTCACATCTGTCAAGGTCTATGTGATTAGGTACCAAACTTGACCAATCGCATTCAAGCAGAGCGATATGTAACGTGTTATCATATCATATATTTATGAAATGGCTTTATGAAATTGCATAACGGGTGTATCATGTGATAATATACGATATTGACCGCTTTCGAAAATATGACTTTGTATGCATTTTTTTTTTAGAGTTTTGACTGTCTGTTTATCATTTTCCATGCTTCATCCTAGTCTCATGGACATATTCTTAATTTGTCTCCGCAACTTGTTTTTCTATAAATGAAACAGAAATAATACAAACAGACAATGAAAATCAAACAAACAAACCTTCAACAATCAAAGACACTCACATGAAAATACCAACCGAGAAGCAAATTTTAGGCGATATTGAAAAAGAAATGACCATACATTAAAGGGTGCTCTATTCTATAGAAGGTCACCTACTATGAACATAGTCAATGGTGTTCTTATCCGAAATACTTCCTCTTACATTTTCGAATAGAACGCCCGACTATTATTTCTGATTTGAAAAATGGAATTGCTCGAAACCCCCCCCCCCCCCACCCCAATAAAAAGAAGTAAAAGAACACTTTAAAATAATAAATGAGTGTAACCAGATACAAAATAGCTTTTCTCTCGGTTCCATGTATTACAATTGGAGATCGGACATTCAAATTACTCAACAGGTACCTAAAATTGCGGACATATATTACACTTGTCTCATGATGCAATCGAAGTGTTGTTATACATGTTACATAGGAAATTTGGACTTGTGATATAAGTTTTAATCAATTATTCATTTGATCAATAACTTTCCTTTTTAACCGTGTTTATTCACTGAAACTTTGTTGTTGATTTTCTTTTTTGGTACTGACGTCCGACGCTGAGCTGACAACATCAGTCTCGTCGTCATAAAAGTTTGATTCTAATATCGTTGTATCGTACCTTGGACTCTTTAATATCAATAGTCGAAAATCGGAACTTGGATACATTGCACTGACTTTAGTCATACTTTTCATCCTTTTTTCATACTTTTTACTTTATTCGGAGCGCTTCGGGAAAAACGATCATCGACCCGCCAACATTCGAGGCTCCTGTCGATCAAACGTTCCGTTGTCAACAGACCACAACACACACTTTTCTGCCTTATTTTTCCGAGATATCTAGCTGTTTATTTCTTTTATTGTGGAAATATGTTTATAGTCCTAATTAATGTAGGATTGCTCAATTACGTTACCAATATTACGTATGACTATGTGTTGTTTGTGCTATGTACAGCATCACAAAACACCCCCCCTCCATTCTGTGACACTTGAAGACTTTCCATTTTATCCCTTGGACCCCCTAAGGGGGGTAAACTAACCCAATGCATCACGAAAAGCATCTACTTAATTTGTAACAGCTACGAATCTGAACGGAGGGTAAGTACGGATGATAAAATTGAAAAATTGCACAATGTTAACAAATGGCATATCTCGATGTTCAAAACAAAGAAAACGAAGAGTCCAAACTCTGACCAATGTACTTGGCATATATATTTACATCACTGCAGTACTAAAATAAACGTCGTAAGATACTTTTTATTACATTATGTAGAAACTTCATGCGCAGTTTTTCAATTAACGTATTTTCATTACAAGTTGTCACGTGATCTGAATTCAAACGACATATCAAAATCAGGTATTTTTCATGAATTTGTCAACAGGATGACATAATTCCACTTTCGGCGGTTACTTTTATCAAACATATGTATATATACCGATAAAAAGGTACGATTTGATAGAAACTGTAACACGTAGTCAGCCGAGTCTTAATCTACGGAATCTTCTTTGGAAAATGAAGCTTAACTTAAAAGTGTATACGCATTATTTTTTTTTTATATTTATTTATAAGCCTCTAAGAAATAAACGACAAAAAGGCCCAAGAAATACTGAATATATATTTGTCAATATGTTTCGAGACAAAAATTCAGTCTCGGGGCTCTAGATAAGATATTAACACGGATTCTTCACATTTCATAGAAATTTGCATAAAACTGCCATTTTTCGAGAGAGGAGAAAATATCCTACCTCCAAAACAACTCTATATCATATTAACATATCTAATGCAAGCATTGTAATGACTCTCTGTACAAAACAGAGCAAAATACAGGAATACAGAGGATGTAACCGATAAATATTTCGTTTTTATTTTTCACGGTTTTATCATTTTAACCCAATTTAAACAAAATCTGACCATGATATATTCTTTACGACAGCTGTTCTTGAACGCAGGAGTATTCAGCTAAAAGTTAAGACCAAATTCAGGCCTGTGTTAGGGGTGTCTATTAAACTCGAAAACAAAGCACCTTTTTCAATTTGGTCGCTCTACTAATTCATTACTTATCATTTCATTTCGTCGCTTTTCAAAGTTTATTTGAAGCTTTGAAATCCTGTTGCTAACGACGTTGCTTATAACGTTCCTAGGCGCGTACTTCCGTTTTGTGTTGATACAGAAAAAAAAAACAATAAGAATAGTCGTTTCTTAATGCTCATAATGGAAATTTAATGATACCTGCATCAACAGAAAAAATATAAGGTTCATTTATCATTTTATTAAAGGATTAACATTAACAATTTTGCAATTTATTGAGATATAATATGGTTTGAGGTGGTGCACATTTTTTATAATCCGCTTCTTATATGGTAAGAGCACACTTTATAATCCGCGAAATGGATTATAAAAAAGTGTGCACCGCCTCAAACCATATTATATCTCAATAAATAACAGAATTGTTAAAATTAATCCTTATAATTTAATCAAATACTAGAAAAACTTTGATTAACTTCTGTTCATATTCAGTTAACGACCACAATTCAAACAACAAGAGCGGAGGAAAGTATCCGCTCAGATGGTTTCTTTTATCAACCACGGCAGTGTATTGGTCAGAAAAATCACGATTTTTAAAGGGGAAATATTCCTAATTTAGTCCCATTTTTATATCGAACTGTCTATGTCAAAGACCCTCCG
Organism: Pinctada fucata; assembly: GCA_028142955.1. Lineage (NCBI taxonomy): Eukaryota > Metazoa > Mollusca > Bivalvia > Pterioida > Pteriidae > Pinctada > Pinctada fucata. The sequence continues at coordinate 59,719,970 of AP027106.1, read as the reverse complement.
AAAAGAGGGACGGTTTTTAGCTCACCTGAGCCAAAGGCTCAAAGTGAGCTATTGTCATACCGGATTGTCCGGCGTCCGTCGTCCGTCCGTCGTCCGTCCGTCCGTCCGTCCGTTAACTTTTCACATTTTCATCTTCTCCTCTGAAACCGCTTGGAGGATTTTGATGAAACTTGGTATGCATGAAGTACTAAAGGTCCTCTACCATGTTTGTTCATTTCGGCTCGATCCCTTCAGGGGTGGATCCAGGGCGGGGTCAAATAGGCCCCGGAGGGTACCCCTCTTTTAAAATCTTCTTCTCCAGTTCCACTGAATGGATTGAAAAACTAATTGTATCTATGTGATCTATAAGGATGTATAATTCAAGTTTGTTCATTTCGTTAAAATCCGATAACTAATTTTTGACGCGTTTTTGACGTCTTTTTCGACATTGTACTTTTAATGCAAAAATTGATATTTCTCTTAATATTTTCTTTCTTACTGAAAAATTCTGCTCCAGTTTAGTTTAATTTAGCCATTTTTAAGCAGAGGAATGCTTAGTGAAAGATTTTTGCTGAAAAGTTTATATTTGAATTTTCAATGATTTTTTTAACACTGTAAAAAAGGAAGGGGGGATGGTCATTTTCATCATTTTTGGCATTTTATGGTTCTTCCCATGAATGATTGTTCTAACATTTATCAGAATTATTATAAGGAATGTAACAGTGATGAATTTTTTTCAATATCTTGACTTTTAGATTTTTAATGATTTTTTATTTCTTTAAATAGGTATGTTTTCAGTGTGTCAATGTGTCCCAAGGTAGCGAGTTCAAATCCCAACTGGGGCATAAAATTGTTTTTCTTTATTTTTCATTTTTCCTCCACTTTTTAAGCTTTGAATGCAATTTTTAACTTTTCTGAATAATTTTAATGCCAATTTGGCCATTTTTTTTTACTTCGGCATTTTTTATGAAGTTTGGCATTATCTCCATATTAATTCCCCTTGGGTTCATATTGATACATTAAAAGCTGTATTCTAGGTACAATTAAATTAATAAATGTTTGTGTGATAGCATTTTTGATTTACAACATGTACAATTTGAATTTATAATAATTCTTTCATTGCAAAGATTATAAAAAGAGGGGGGGGGGGTTTCAAAATTTCTATAACAACATCTGTTGTCAATTTTTTTTTCAATTAGAAGATAGGAACCGGACAAAATATTGTCTTTTTAGCTTGAGCCAAAGGCTCAAAGGGAGCTATTGTCATACCGGATTGTCCGGCGTCCGTCGTCCGTCCGTCCGTTAACTTTTCACATTTTCATCTTCTCCTCTGAAACCGCTCGGAGAATTTTTATTAAACTTGGTATGCATGAAGTACTAAAGGTCCCCTACCAAGTTTGTTCATTTCAATTGGATCCCTACCGGGGTGGATCCAGGGCGAGGTCAAATTGGTCCCAGAGGGTACCCCTCTTTAAAAATCTTCTTCTCCAGAACCGCTGCATGTATTGAAAAACTAATTGTATCTGAGTGATCTAGAAGGATGTATGATTCAAGTTTGTTCATTTTGTTTAAATCCAACAACTAATTTTGACGTCTTTATGGCCTTAATTACTTTTATGCAAAAACTGATATTTTTCTTATTCTCATCTCTCATGCTGCCTTTATTTATGTACATGCATTTTTTATGTCATATTACTAACTGTTGTTTTGTTCAGTCTTGTGTTCTTTGTTTAATTATATGTTATTTTATGTCTTGTGTTAACCTGTTTTCATAAATGACAACTTTTAATACATATTGTCTTCTCTCAACATACCCATTACCCGGTGTTCTCAGGTGAGCGATGTGGCCTCTTGTTATATAATGGGGAAAATATGGGTAGTACACAGTAACTCATCGGAAACAAGTCGCCAATTTGTTTTGAATTTGACCGTCGATTCGCGCGAAGATGTTGACGACACAATGGGTTTTACGTCACGTACACGTCAGTTTGTATGGGAAATTAGTGCGACTATGCTATTTTTGGGTCGAAATTAGTTCAAGCAAGCATTTCCAGAAGTGGGTGTGTCACGTATTTTAAAACAAACCAATTTATGAAGGTATAATATGCTTCCAACGACCAATCAAAATCCTTGATACGAGTGAAATAAATTATTATCATCTATTTATGGAAACAGACTGTTTTCTTGGATCTAAAAAGAATCAATCACTACACATTATTTGGTAAGTCGGAGGGTTCGCAGTGATACTTCTGCCAAAACAAGTTATGGCAGCCGCCATGATTCAAACAGCGAACGATCTTCTCTCTATATCTTTGGAATAAGGACCAGTTTGAGCGAATTCTACATGCACTGCTAATTTTTGAGTAAGTAGAAAAGAAATGGTACCCTTGAAATGATAAGCAAACACCAACAAATTGTATTTTCAGTAACGAGTTCATTCGTGTTTGAGGGAACTCCTGGTTCTACAGATAGTGCTATAAATAGACTTCCGAGACAAATTGTGTTGATCGATGAATCAACAAAATTTCTCAGCCAATCAGAATCTTCGTTTCTTAATATCAACAATGGAAATTAAATGATAAAACCCTGATACTGATCAATGTCTCATCTGAAGTCTATTTGTAATGAATGTCGAGTTTAATTTTTACGGTATCATGATTCAGAACCAAATAATCTGTAATATGAATGTACAATAATGCTGACTGTGCATTATTTGCTCACTTTGACACTGAATGCTCACTTAACATACAAATAAGATGCATTTTTCCAGTTGCAATGTACCTCTTCAATACATGATTCTGAGTTTCAAAATAGGGGTTGAACAGTATACCAATTGTACAAGCAGTGGAGAAAAACCTTGCAGAAATTTTGCAATGCAGTATTGTCGTAGCACCTGACCGTGCGGAGCTTATTCAATCAAGAGAATTTGATAAGTCGATAGAATTTTAAGGTAGACAGAATATGTGGTGCATGTAGTTATTACACTTAATACTCATTATCGTTTTGTATATCTTATACCACCTGGCCAGAAATAAACTATTCCGATGTCCAGGTGAAAATAAGCTCCGCCCGGTGAGATCAGTTTGCTTCGACAATACATGTATTTGTAAAAACATCCCTTTGTAGATTATATTTATGTGCATGGTTCCATTTATCCAATTTGTGTCCTTACTGCTGCATTACAACATCTCACACTTATATTTCATTCCAATATTCACAGAGTTATCCTTGAAATGTGAAAATGAAGGGTTCCATGTATGTATTATAAGGTACAATTTTATGAATGTACAATGTAGATCAATGTTTCTAAAACAAACAAGAGCCCCAGGGGACACAACGCTCACCTGATACCTATGCACGCTCTAATTGACATACTGACATTGAATACTGATAGTGCCTGTACCAGGATTTTAGCCCACAACCTTTCTAACAAGATTTTTGCCGGATGCAGAGAAGTTTGTTTTCAGACAACCTTTAAAAGTACAAAAAAGAAAAAATAGTCACATTTCAAAACAATAACTTTTTTATTGATTTGAAAAGATGGATAAGTGATCCAACGTCATATGCCCAGCTAGTATAGTTCAATTATGCAACATCAAAAATAAAATCATATTGTAAAATTCCACATCAATGTGAAGCAGAAAAAGAGTAAAACAATGAAATTATTTCATAAATTAAGTTTATTTAAAATTGAACACAAAACCTTTCATTATTGATAGCTAGCATGCCAGATATTATAAAGCCTGTGTTTGTGAAACGAGAATGCCCCCGGCGGCATCTTTGTTAGTATAAACGCCATTTTCTGTTAAGTATGTGAGAGGTCAGGGTCAGCGTAATAGTGGTACCAATGGAAAGATCTTGTCACAAGGAATACACATGTACAATATGAAAGCCCTATCACTAACCATTAAAAAGTTATGCCCAATGTTAAAGTTTTTGAGAAGTACGTGAAAGGTCAAGGTTATGGTCATGAGGTCAAAAAGGAGTAGGTTCAGAAACTACCAATATTGGCCCTGTTCAAACCTAGATTCTAAAATTGTTTTATTTCATGTTATTTCTTTATGAAAGCAACGACAAACTTTGATAGTTCAGAAAAAATACGACGTTCGGGAATCTGCACGTGCTGTGACGTCATCTATGACGTCGTTAATCCATGGCGGTACGCCGATTTCCGTGTTTTTTACATGTTTTAGAGTCTTTATCCTGAAACTTTACCCATAGCACACGTTGTCAGAAAAATTGAATTGGTATTAAATTGAAGATCATAATCAAATCTTGCTATATAGAGAATTTCTTTCTGTGACGCACTGTGCTGTGCATCTATTTTAAAGTTTGCTATGTCGTACATCTACCAAACTGAGAGAGATTTAGCGTGTACAGCACTCTTTAGAAATCAAAAAATCGAGATATTCTTTTCAGTGTCTACAGATTTTGAGAATAATTTTTATACAGTTTGATTGTTCTTGATTTCTCGTAACTACTAACATAATAAGTGCTACATGTACTATAACATATTTACCAGGACCAGAAATTAAGTTTGGCGAATTTATAAGATTTCTTTAGGCTCAGTACATCGTGTAGGTTAAATTAAACGAGTTTCTGGGTATAAATATACGATGTACATATCAGTATTGAATTTATATTAAAACTAAAACTATCAAATGGTCTACATCTTATCAAAAGTTTCAACAGATAAAGATAACAAAATCTTGACTTTCCGATTTCTGAAGTGTGCTGCGCGGACAGTAGCAAAAAAAAAAAAAAAAAAGATGGGACGATATAGGTATACGTAAATTACAAAAAAAAGTTTAATGAAGAATGTACTTAAGCATCCATACATGTGCATTCTGCAAGTGTAATGGAACGTTAATATATATTGAATAAAATGAAGAAATATTCGCTCATTATCCAACATTATTATTTTCAAACGCTAAACAGAAATAGTAATAACTGTGACTACAGTTCATACCTTCTCGAATTCAAAACGACAAACAGAAAAACGAAATTTCTATTCAGAAAATGAGAGAGAGAGAGAGAGAGAGAGAGAGAGAGAGAGAGAGAGAGAGAGAGATTATCGGAAAATGTTATTATTATTTGTATGACTTATAAACTCCTATTTAGATTATGCAAATATGATCTACGATTCTCTAGCTTATTAGTTCAGCTTGTATTCATGTTTGACACAAAATGTACCCGGGATCTGAGTTCGTAATGTATGACGAGGAAGGAAATAAAACGGTCTGTTTTGTATTTTCATGAATCAAACATCAAACTGAAAGCACTGGTCTAAAAAGAGATCATGGGCCGGGTCAGCACTAGTGTTGAATACATTTAGGAATCGATAATCGTTTTTTTTTTCGTAGATAATCAGAAGTAAAATGGATTAAATTCAGAAAAAAAATATTTCAAGAAAAATGCAGCATGACATTTACCGAAAAGGTTGCATTTTTTCTGCAAGGAGTAAATCTGAACATAAATGAGCGACATGGGTCATACTCGAACATGACCTTTTTTGTAAAGGCTATATAAAGGAAGTAAATCGATTCATTGTAATGGTTTCTTTAACACTGTGTAGCATCACGTGACTTTAGTTGGTGAAACAACGAAAGAATAAAAAGCTCAGTTGGAGGAAAGAAAACAGGAACTGCATTAACTGCTTTGATTAAATTTTATCTTTTCATAGCCAATATCCTTGTCTAAAATGGTACTTTTACTATCATGGAATCGTTAGTAAGTAAAACGCCATTGTTTTTACAATCATTGTGACAAAAGCTGTAGATTTTCTCGTGGAAACCACCACAACATTGTGTTTAACATATTTCGACGATGACGTTCCTTTTGTCAGAATGTTTGTAAAAACTACAATGGTTTCTTGATTGACAAACAAAGAATTATCAAAATATCATCTTTTACAAGGACATCGGCTATGAAAAGATAAAATTGAATCAAGACAATCATCACAGTACCTGTTTTCTTTCTTTCAAACGAGCGGTATGTCTCCATTTTGTGTTCGTGGTTTCACCAACTTAAGTCACGTGATGCTACACAGTGTTTAAAATGTTCAGAACCATGTTTAGGGCGGCGGACGGACGGACGGACACACACACACGGGTAGACCGATTTAATCCAGAGATCTATTACCGGCATGAATGACCTATTAGGAAGCTCGACAAGGAAGTTTGATGGACGGACATGTTCATCGCACAATAGCCCCGAAATTTTGACAGGATGTTAACATAATGAGACGAACTTTTTAAAAATTTGCTTAGGTTCATGTATCATGATCCAATCGTAGCCCAGGTATAACACACAATTCTTTGTTTTTGTGTTTTTATCTATTTCATTTTTTTCAATCAATTGTAATATGCAGCTTCCAGCTTGAAGATCGATCTTTTTTTTTTAATTTGCACACAGATCTACATTTATTCTAGTATATGCTAAATGCTGATATTGAATTTGAAGACGTTAAAAATTAATAAAAGATGAAATATCACCGCATCGGATATGCACTTTTCAACTATACTTCGAAAACGATTACATAAATGGACGATGCGATAATCTGAATGTTATGATTTGTTAATTTCCAAATATAGTAAAAATACACAATAACTGGAAATGAAACACAATCTAAGTTCTGTAGAATGTAAAAGATAAATTTACCAGGCACTGAAATGAATTATTATGAGCTAAAGACAACGGGCCCCGTTGAAATTAAGAAACTGTCCAGGAAGCAAGTGTTTTTTTTTTTTTTTCATGTGTCAATACGTTATCTATTCAGAGATTTTAAAATGAAACATTTCATTCGTGCACATCCACAGGGGCCGTAGCCAGATTTTTTTTATTCTGCATATATCAAAATTCCATCCCCTTCCCTCCTTCCATTTAATCAGCTACATGTACGTACAGCTATTTCATGGGAATAAGAAAAAAATCTGGCTACGGCCCCTGCATGCGCATTGTGAAATAGCTTCCGTATGTGTCTGGGATATTACGACATGAATGATGTTTGGAACATTGAAGCTACATGTATGATGCAACAGTTACATTTATACTGGTAAAAAGATTCATCTAAGTAAGTTGTAATTTAAGAAGGCTGACAGATGACATGAAAATTTATTTCGCATGTCACTTCAATCGTACTGTTCGACACCCACAACAATAAACTGTAACACCCCCAAACCTTCCTTGATCCCGCATAACACATGCATTATCTACATGTAAGGTAAGTTTGAACACAATTCGATGGTCATTTAATAAATAAAATATACCTTTATGGATACGTTGAATGCACAAGCGTATATAAAAACAAATATGAGAAATAAAAAAGAAGCAAAAAAACAACAGGACCAAAATCGAATGGGATATACCAATTAGAAAACTGTTCATTGTTTTGCATGTATACTAGTAAAACAATTTTATGCGGCTTTTTTTAAAAGGTTGGATCTTTTGACCTAATAACTGTTATATTACGAAAATAACTTCTGCAGAAAAAATCCAATATGTTAAAAACACGCTCCCGACTGCGTGTTCATGGACAGTTTTCAGGACATGGATCTCGAGTTTCCGATGAAAACACGTCATGCATCTTCTCTACCTTGAGGCTATACCAGCTCATATCTTTTCAAATCGTCAAATTTAATCGTAAATGTAAATACTTTCTTTTCTTCTTGTTTTTTTTAATCTATACTTTTCGTTACAACTAGTGTTCATAAATTTCCTATGGCAATACAACGTCGTGACGGCGTCATGTGACGACGTCATTGACGTCGCTCAATACGCTATACCATGCCTCGAACGATTCCACATATTTTCGTCAATTTTTAAGATATTTGAAAAAAGAAAACAGTTTTAGAAACTGCAGACATCAGTTATCTAACATACAAAATTTCATTCAAAAGTACGACAGGGCCGAATTCCATGGTTACCGTACCTACTCCTTTTATTATCAATGGAAAGATATTGTCACAAGGAATACACATGTGAAATATAAAACCTCTATCACCAGCTTCCATTCAAAAGTTATGCCCAATGTTAAAGTTTTTTGGAAAACAGACAGACAAACAGACAGACGGATAGGCCAAAAACTATATGCTCCCGAATCTTTTATTCCAGGGGCATAAAAAACAAAGATTTTTCGGTTTTGCCTTTATTCACTGAAATCTATGAATTATGCTTTTGAATAGTATTGATTTCATCTCAAATACATGAAGCGTACAGTTAAAATCGTTTTGATCCAATATTTATCAATTCAAGTGAGTTGTGCAGAAATTGGGCCAGTTTGTTTTCCAAAAAAGCAGTGTATGTTGTATCAAACCTCATGACCCAGTGAAGCCACTTGAACAAATAATTTTCAGTCAATATACTGAAATGCGACGCTTCTTGCCTATGCAAATTTCAACAGGCGAGAAGGAGCGTCGCATTCCAGCATACGCTGTTCAACAACTCAAGTGGTTTCTCTAGGTTTCGCAGTTTGAAACAAATTAAAAGGCCCATGAAATTGTTAAGCTTGTCCAACTAGCAGACCTACGACATCGTTATTTACTGTTAACTAATTGTTTTACCTCATCAAAGGTCTGTTACACGGCCAAGTTGTTAGCGGAGAGAGTTCATGAAATGTATCCGTTGAATTGGATTTGCCGACAAAAAGTTATTTGGTCCAATAAAAACTCATCATGTATCTATTATTTGAACAGATAAAAATTCCCAAATGTTTTAACACAGGAACCTGCCGTTTTATGAGAGAAAATGTTTTATTATTAACAACCTCAGGCCTCTGTGTTCCTCTTAGAAATATTATACACACAAAAAGAAGGGAGGAGATCTCCAACAAGACCCCGTTGCAGCATCAACAGTAAAACACCAAAACACCCGATGCAAAAACACAAAAGACGAGTACAGCACGAGACGGAAAAGAGACACACGACATGTAAACATCAAACACAAAAGACTACACATAAACCGACGAGACCAATGGGAAACCGGTGCCGACTTTGGACGGCCATCTGTCAAGCAAGTAGCAAATGGTGTGATTATCCTGGATTACGTGCGCACAACCCTCTCACTTCTCCAATTACCCAGAGGTCTCGAAGAACGTACAATTGTGGTGTAAAACAACTTCCTCACTGTAAGATGACATCACACAAACAAGACCGCAAAACGCAGAGGCCCCAGAGACACAGATGAATATGTAAATGGATATAAAAAGAGGGCATGCGTAATACAGTCCGTGCTCTGCCGGCTGTAGCGAGCTCATGTATGTTATCACCCGAGGGGTCCGACTGACATTCAGAGAGGATAGGTGGTTGGGGCCCTGTCTTCTCTAAAGAGGTTTGGACAGGGCCCGTCATGGAGTCCCGTCGTCACAGTCAGTCAGAGTGCAAGTCTCAAGGATGCGCTTGTACAAGACTGTAGATTGGTCAAGTACCAAGCCTAGTGTCCGTCTGGTGACATTAGGATCATATCCACGGTACATGTATAAAAGGCGTTTGATGATTCTGACGCATTTTCGATGGTTATGCTGACAAACACATTGACTTAAGGTTGTGAATAATAATTTATTTTCTCTATTAAAACAACAGCTTCTGTGGTCCAACATTTCATTGGAAGATTTCAGGAACTCTGAACTGAATTATTTATTTTCAAGAATTTCAGATGTTAAATGTCCCATGCATTCTCAAAATCCAGAGGAAGAAATTACTCATTAGACGTTTCTTCAAGAAATCAGTCCGTAAATTAATTCATCTAAGAGAGTCTAAGACAGAGGAAATTCGAGCAGACTTTATACATGATAACAAGTATATGCAAGTGTTCCAAGTACATGAATGATAACCATTATGAAAGTATTCCAAGTATAAAAATCTATTCTGTTTGCACTGTATCTCCTGAAATGTATCGCAGTACTACTTAGCGGTTTGTATTGTAATGAAGCGCCTAGCGGAGTACGATGCGCCTTGGGGACGAAGATGAATTAACGCATATGGATACAGATCCCAATTATTTACATAGCTGGGTCATTGTCCTGTCAAATAGTTCCTATTATTTCTTAATTTTTTTCAACAATTGGTGGAAAATGCACATAATGTTTATCTTGAATTGTCCCCCCGTCAATGTTTACTAGATAAAGGAAATAAAATTCTGAATATATTTTAAAGTGTGTGAGACATGCATATGTGTGGAAGAATACGTGTGAAAATGGGTCCTCAGATCAGTAAAATTCGAATAATTCCGGCCCGGAACCAGGTGCATGACTTTGAAAAAATATTTAAAAAGTTGCGTATTTTTAATCATTACGGCAATTTTTCTATGTGATTCAAATAAAATTTCTAATCATTTAAAAGTAGTGTCAATGTGTTTGAGCTGGTGCGATTTGAGAATTTTTCTCCCATTTTTGGTAAGAAAGTACTTGGAAAATAACTGGGATCTGGATCCATATCTAGGTCATTGTCCTGTCAAATAGTTCCGATTATTTTCTTATTATTTTCACCAATTGGTGGAAAATACACACAATGTTTATCTTGAATTGTCTTCCCGTGATTGTCTACTAGATAGATGAATTATAATTTTGAATATAGTTTAAAGTGTGTGAGACATCTACATGAGTGGAAGAATACGTGTGAAAATGGGTCTTCAGATCATAAAATTCGAATAAATCTGGTCCGGAACCAGGTGCATGGCTTTGAAAAAATATTTTAAAAGTACTTTTCATCTTTACGGCATTTTTCTATGTGATTCAAATAAAATTTCTAATCATTCAAAAGTAGTGCCAATGTGTTTAAGCCGGTGCGATTTGAGAGTTTTTCTCCTATTTTTGGTAAGAAAATATACATTATACCTATGTACAATCTTAAAAAAAATATTCCTTAAAAATCCAAAAGTGGATATCTTGACAAAATTCTTTCACTTGTAGGATACCATGCATAAGTACCTCATACCTACAAATTGTCATGACAATCTGAAGAGTGGTTATAGAAAAGAAGCAGAAAATGTATGAAAATCACCCACCCCCCTTCCTTTTTACATAAGAAAAAAATTCATAAAAAATCAAAAAAATAAAATTTAAGCATAAAATACATATCAAAGCATTAAGTAAGTTAAATATGATAAATATGTAGTAAATGAGTGTGTAAAATCATACACTTATTGAGTTATTTAAAGAAATAGTGCAAAAATGTGCATTTCTGACTAAGTCCGAAAAGACGTCAAAAACGCGTTAAAAATTTGACTTCGAAGTGGAACCAAAAATAACAACACTTCTTAACAGCAATTCTCTGTAAGAACCAAAGAATTTCAAAACATTATGGCACGGCATGTCATGGGTTTTTGAGATTTTTGGTATGGAAGTTCAATCTGAAGTACTAGTATGAAAATCAACCCCAGTTTTTTCAAAAAGGTTGTCGTTGCCATGGTAACCGTGTCTGAAGTTTCAAAAATCGGGAAAATCTATAGGACAAGGCATATTTGTAGGCTTCGTTACCATGGAAACAGGTACATTTTAAATCTTAAATTGCTTTGATTGTTTTCTTTTAATCCTTATTATCATGCATATTTGTAAAGTTTTTTACATTCATCTCGGATGCCTTATGTATACCAGATGAAAAATTGGGCCAAAACAGGGTATCAAAAGGCTTTGTTTTGGGTACTAAAAGACCCTTTTTTGCATGTTTTTACTGTTTTACAAGGTTGAAAATTTCATAAAAGCACCAATTTTTGAAGTCCAAATTGTAGTTATCCAATAAGTATCATCTTTGATCTCTACATGAATATAAAAAATTAATTGGGCTAATTTGTCCTATAATATGCAAAGCAGCATCAAATTTAGTTGCTTTGGCAACAATCGGCTCAAAGGTTTCAATACGATGAATTTAAACACAACCTCTATCAAACTATCTACGTATGATATTGGAACAGAAGTTCATGCATACATCTATCAGAGGCGTTTTGACATAAAAAATGACCTTGAAAATATTTCAAGGTCACCCACTGAATTTTAAAGGTCATTAAACTTTAAGTGACCAGATTTGACGAAAAATCCTGATTTTTCATAAAATGAAGGTGTCAATATTTTAGAAACCTTGAAATATTGAATTTAACAGTTATTTGCCATAAAATGATAAATGTATCACTTATTTCTTAGAACTATTGATTACGTTTCTTCACATCTTCGAATATCTAAATTCTTGGTGACTATTTTGATAAAAAAGGGACGAAATCTGTATTTTTCTTGTTTTTTGACGGTAAAATATTTCCTATTGAATTGCTACAATTCAATAAATTCTAAGATTTGTCTTTCTTATATTCATGTGCTTTCATAATATATATGACCTATGAAAATATTTAAATAAAAAAATCACTAAAATCGGTAACAAAAAAATTAGAAAGTCAATATTTTATGCAAAATTTGAGTCTCAAAGTATAAATGTCCTTGAACATCAAGCCAATGACCTTGAACATTTTAATTGTTCTTATGTAAAAGATATAAGTCATATTTATACATGCATACATTTTGACAATCTTATGTAACTCTAAAGAGGAATAAAATCAATTTCAAAGATAATATGAAACAAGCAAAAAGGTCTAATGTTGCCATGGCAACGGTCTTTGACGAAAGAATTTAGGTAAAACTCTTAAGAGTCATTCTCTGTAAGCATCAAAGTGGGTCGGAAATCGCATGTCTCAGATTTGGATGATTTTCACTATGTAAGCCAAGTTTGACCCGCTGACAATGAAAATGACATTGGTTTGTGTATATGGCCATCCGTTGCCATGGTAACCATACCACCCCATTTTGGCCAGAAAATGGGCTTTTGCAGGCTCAAAATGAGCAACTTTCATGTCTGTTTTTCACAATGATAGTCCATAGGTGGATTATATTTTGACTTATGATGTAAAACTACTTACATTGATCTTTGATATGGGACATCAACTTTTGGTCGAAATGTGGGAGAAAAGTATTATTTTTTATTGCAAACTGTCCATATTTTGACATTTTCCAAAAATACAAAAATACACCATTTTTGGCGATTCATAGAAAAATTCAGAAATATAAATATCAAGTATAGGAAAATATCGGAACTGTCTTTTTAATTCAAATGTACATAAGCATAAAAAAAGTAAAGAATGTATCTTTTTTGCATGCTTTATATACCACAATTGGTTGTTTATCTTTCCCATGACTTCAGATACTTAATGTAAAAGATATATCATGGCCTTAATACAGCTGTGTATCTGTAATAATTGCATGCGTTGCTATGGAGACAATCTTGCGTTTTTCTATATATTTTTCCAGAATTTCAATGATTTTGGGAAAATGGAATATTATTCACAGGAAAACATAGACATTATCACTTAGATTTACTTCAGCTTTTCAAAAACTCTAAAAAAAAATGACGGAAAATTTGAATAAAAAGTGAGAATGGTACCTTTTAGAGCATGGTTACCATAGCAACCAATGATAAAATATCAATATATTTTATATCTAAATGTCACAAAAAGTGTGAACTGGCTTAATATTCCACAATTGGTAGTTTATCTCTCCCATGACCTGAGATACTTAATGTAAAACATATATCATGGCCTCGTTACAGCTCTGTATCTGTAACTATTTTGTGCGTTGCTAAGGAGGCATTCTTGCGTTTTTTCTACATATTTCTCCAGAATTTTGATGATTTTCGGAAATGGAATATTATTCAAAGGAAAACATAGGAATTACCACTTTAATTTACTCAAACTGTACAAAAATTCTGAAAAAAAAGACCGAAAATTTGAATAAAAAGTGAAAATGATACATTTCAGGGCATGGTTACCATAGCAACAAATGATAAAATACATATATACTTGATATTTAGATGTCACAAAAAGTGTGACCTTGCTTAATATACCACAATTGGTTGTTTATCTCTCCCATGATTCGAGATACTTATTGTAAAAATCATATAACATGGCTTTGTTTAAGCTCTGTATCTGCAACGATTGTGTGCGTTGCTATGGAGAAGTTCTTGTGTTTTTTCTATATATTTCTCCAGAATTTCAATGATTTTGGGAAAATGGATTATCATTCAAAGGAAAACATAGAAATTATCTATTTAATTTGATTCAAATGTACAAAAACTCCTAAAAACGACGGAAAATTTGAATAAAAAGTAAGAATTGTACCTTTTCAGCCATGGTTACCATAGCAACAAATGATAAGATACCAATATAGTGGATATTAAAATGTTACAAAAAGTGTGAACTTGCTTAATATACCATATTTGATCGTTTATCTTGTCCATAAATTAAGGTACTTGATGAAAAACATATATCATGTTAAATACAGATGTTGCCATGGTAACCATTTTTAAATTGAATTTATTTTCTTTAAACAAAAATAACATCTCTGGATTTTTTATATTTTTCTCAAAATGGATCAATGATTCATTACGGCCTGTTCCACTATTTAACTTATGCTGCGTTATTTTTCTATGAATCGCCAAAAATGGTGTATTTTTGTATTTTTGGAAAATGTCAAAATATGGACAGTTTGCAATAAAAAATAATACTTTTCTCCCATATTTCAACCAAAAAGTAATGTCTCATACCAAACATATATGTAAGTAGTTTTTCATCATATGTCAAAATATAACCCACCTATAGACTATCATTGTGAAAAACGGACATGAAAGTTGCTAATTTCGAGCTTGCAAAAGCCCATTTTCTGGCCAAAATGGGGTGGTATGGTTACCATGGCAACGGATAGGCATATACAAAAACCAATGTCATTTTCATTGTCAGGGGGTCAAACTTAGCTTACATAATTAAAATCATCAAAATCTGAGATATGCGATTTCCGAGTTTTCTGAGAATTCTTTGATGCTTACAGAGAATGACTCTTAAATACCCACTCCAATTTTTCGTTCATTTTATTTGTCAATAAACATACATTTCCATTGATGAAAATGACTAGTCTCCTATTGGTGCCTTTTGTGATATTTAAGATTGAAAATGGTCAAAAACACACTAAATTGGCCCTTATTTTCACCTCTATTTTTCGCTTCATTTTGACTTTAATACAATAAGCTTCCTGTAATAAATATCACATATCTAAGTGTACTAAGTAAGAATGGAAGTAAGGAAGAATAGATAATATAAAGATGAACAACCTGGTACAGTGGTATCCATGGGAACGAAGTCTCCGGAGCTGGCTTACTTCATGGTCCCAAAAGTGCTATAAATAGAATGACCTCGTTACCATGGCAACCAGAGGTCACATCGGCTTAAAAGTGTTATAATCATGGTCAGTACTTAATATATACCCATTATACCGAAAATCATCAAAATCCATGACATGCCGTGCCGAACGATTTTGGTCCTTACAGAGAATGGCTATTAAGACATCTCTCTAGATCATCCTGATGCTTTCGGTTTGTCGATACATGCTTCGGTTCTGAAGAAGACGTTTGTCAAAGGAGGGTACCCCCGTGACCTACTTTTGGCTATGGTGGCGCCACCTGTTGACACTTGTAGGGGACCATGAGAACTTCCTTCCTACCAAGTTTCATGAAAATCTGTTCAGTGGTTCTGGAGAAGAAGTTGAATATGTATGAAAATCACCCCCCCCCTTTCTTTTCACATAAGAAAAAAAATACATAAAAAATCAAAAAATTAAAATTTTAGAATAAAATACTTATCAAAGCATTAAGTAACTTAAATATGATAAATATGCAGTAAATGAATGTGTAAAATCATACACTTATTGAGTTATTTAAATACATAGTGCAAAAATGTGCATTTCTGACTAAGTCCGAAAAGACGTCAAAAACGCGTCAAAACTTTGACTTCGAAGTGGAACCAAAAATAACAACACTTCTTAAGACATCTCTCTAGATCATCCTGATGCTTTCGGTTTGTCGATACATGCTTCGGTTCTGAAGAAGACGTTTGTCAAAGGAGGGTACCCCCGTGACCTACTTTTGGCTATGGTGGCGCCACCTGTTGACAGATCCGTACGAAAAACAACAACACTTGTAGGGGACCATGTATACTTCATACCTACCCAGTTTCATCAAAATCCCTTTAGCCGTTCCTGAGAAGAAGTCGAAAATGTGAAAAGTTTACGACGGACGGACGACGGACGACGGACGCCGGACACCACACTATGACAATAGCTCAGTTGAGCTTTGCTCAGGTAAGCTAAAAAGGTTGAACCCTGATTTTGATTCAGTCAAACAGTTTTGTCAAACACAAAATGAAAACAATTTGTCTTTTCTTCTTTTGCATTGAAAGTAATGGTGAATATACCCCCCCGTTGACTCTGCTGTACGTTAGCACTACGATAAAAATGGTACTCAAAGACATTTCACCGTCTGAATAAGTTGCTTATTTGTGTGTCAATAATCCATATTCTGCATTAGAACCTGTGTTTTATTTCTGCTGGATTTCCCCTAAATTCGCCATTTAATGATTTTAATTGTTAAACTTTGACATTTTCTATTCTTATGTCAAAAATATTTAGCAGCTATTCATCCATGTACGTACAACGAAGCGAGGTCTTTTATCTACGAATGCAAATTAGCTTTACGCATGCGCAGTGCGCTTAGATTTCGTACTTCCGGATGTTGTATGGAAAGTACTGTACGGTTTTGTGTGGGTGGATATGAAGTGTTTATCAATACAACATCAATAAAACACCGTTAAAGACGGTATGACCGGCTTGCAAAGTAAGTTTTTGTCACTAACTGGGTCAAGGTCAACAGGGCAAATAATATGGCATAAATTGAAAGGTTTTGTCAGAGGCAACCTACATGTATAATATAAAGTTTCTACTATATACAGTTCCATAGATTTTGCTTAAACCAGGAACTTTAACCAAAATGTTTAAGTAGGTCAAAGTCCAATGTCAAGGTCACTAGGTCAAATGTTACGGCATACATTGAAAGGTCTTGTGATGGGCAAGCTTCAGGTATAATATAAAGTTTCTACTTCATATAGTTCCTTAGATTTTGCCTCAACCAGTAACTTTAAGCAAAATGTTGACGGCAGACGGACGGATAGACAGATGGACAGACGGACAACGTCAATATATAGACCGGAATTGCTTCGCAATCCGGCAAAAATTCTTATTCAACTCTACAGTATACGGTATTTTTCTTATTTCAGCTCTTCAAAACGACATAGCAAGAATCCTACACAACGAAAAATATACTACACAAGGTGAGATAAATCTACACTTCAAAAAATATATGAGTCATTTAAGGATTCTGCTTCAAAATTTAGGGATCTAAAAATGTTTAAAGAATATTGGTGAGAGTTTGTTCTTAATAAGAGATCTAATTTATAGGGCAACTGTAGAATGAGGTTAAGTCTTTACAAAGAATCTATGCTATATTACTGAAAAATGATAATGTCAATGTCTCTATGAGCTTTTAATCTCCTTTAACAAAACAGAATTTAAATTCAATTACAAGCCATGAACCGTAGTAACTGTGCAAAGTAATGACGTAAAGAGTATGTCACTATACAATATGTGCATGGTATAACACGAGCCACAATCATAACAAACTGATGAATAGGGCAAAATCCTAAACAAGAACACCAGGTGTCATGACGCTCATCTAATACCCTTGCACGCTATCGACATACTGACATTGCATAATGATGGTACCAGTGCCAGAATTTGAGCCAAAGCATCTGGGTCCATATGAACATAATTTTTTTTTAAATTCATAAACATTTAAATAAATATAATTTAGGCATAAAATTTAGCACTAAGAGACTTAAATGTGACAAATATGTAATCGATGAGTGTGCAAAATATAAAATAGATTAATTCTTTTGTCATAAATACATTTAAATTTATTAAGATGGCTCAAAAGTGCAAAAAAACTGAAAAATGGGGGAAATGAAAAAAGGCAGAATTTATTTTTGATGCGGGTGCCGGGACTTGAACCACTACCTTTTGGTCCATGTGCACAGTAAACAATTCGATTTATATGTATAAAAAGAATTAATCAAAAATAAGAGATAAAAGGTCATGGAATATAAATAAATATATCAAAGCATTTAGTAACTTAAGAGAGAAAATCACTGACCATCGAGCATTGCATGGAAACTTCAAAATTTTGATTTTCCTTTTTTCACTTTTTTTTTGTAATCATTTTGATGCTCCTTGACCATTCATAGCAATAAAAAGGTTTTTAAACTTTTTTAAAGAATATTTGCCTGTGTTTTAATTGTTACCATGGAAACTTGCCAGTGAGACCAAAAAATTCTATAAATTTGTAAAATTTCCAGCGTAGTTTTTTCATGTTTCCCACTGCTCAATTAAATTCAGTTAAGTATGAAACAAATGTCTCATATATAGTGGTAAAGAAAAATTAAATAACATGCATTAAATTGAAGTGACTCCGTTGCTATGGTAACCTTAAGTAGGCCTATTTTTTAGATTTTGAAAAATTGAAATTATGTCTCTAAAACATAATTCAATATTTCAAATCTGCAACAGTCAGGACATATAATACAGATTGCGTATGATTCACCAATCATAGCTTTATTATAATCATGAAAAAAATTGGGAAGCCTTTTCGAGGAAACTCGGAAAAAATTGTATAAAAAGTCCCCTTTTTTCAGTAAAATTCAATATTTATCATGTTCAATATCAAATAGTTTTAAATTATTTCTCTTACAAATGAATTTTCCATCTCATTTTGTATAAATACACTAAGGGAGACATATTTATATGAAATATGTGAAAAATCCTCCATAGCAACCGATTTTATTCCATAGCAACCATTTTCAATAATTAAATTTGATTATTTATGACAAGTTTTTTACTTGTTATGTATATGATTTTTTGTTTGGCTGATATGAGGAAATTTTCTTATGTTGCAAATATTTCATCTTTTTCCAAAATTTCACTGAAATTGCCCATTTGACCTAGCAACGAGATATACACCTTAGTTACCATACCTTTCAGCTCCGTAGATGCATAATACCGGTACATCTTATATTACCAAGTATGAATATTTATTCCATACTAATGTATTGAAAGTCTTACAATAATATACAAATTACAAAACATGAGAAATTCTATACATAAGATGTGATAAATCCTCCATAGCAACCCATTTTATTCCATAGCAACAATTTTCATTAATTAAATTTATCATTTTATTACTGGATTCTAGTTATGTATGCACTATTTTTTTTTGGCTCATAAAAGGATATTTTCTTATGTTGGAAATAATGTATCTATTATCAAAAAGGTCATTAAAATTGCCCATTTTACATAGCAACGAGTTGTACACCGTAGTTACAATACCTCTCAGTTCAGTAGTTCAGTAGATGCATGATACCGGTTTATTTATATTCCTCGTATGGATATCTATTGTATACTCATTTATGGAAAGACTTACAGTGATATGCAGTAACATGAGAAATTATATATACAAGATGTGAAAAATCCTCAATAGCAACCAAATGTATTCTATAGCAACCATTTTAAGTAATTGAAATTAACTATTTATGACGGGGCTTTATCTAGTTATATGTGCGATTTGTTTAAGATGGAGCTTATCTTTAATCTAAAATGTCTCAGAAATTGCCCATTTTACCTAGCAACGAGATATACACCTTAGTTACCATACCTTTCAGCTCCATAGATGCATTATACCGATTTATTTCATATTACCAAATATGGATTTTTATTTCATTACTTATATATGGAAAGACTTGCAATAATTGGCAGATTACAAAATTCTCCATTGCAACTAACTTTTCACCTAAGTAACCATTTCTCGTTTTTCTGCTAAGCACCGTCAGATGGAATTTTCAAATATTAAGTGTTTCCTTTTTGTAAAATTATGTGTTCTATTGTATGATGAATGGAGTAAAGAGATTTCATTGTATGGTAATAATTCATCTACCTTGATGATTAATAGGAAATGACAGTTCTGTGCTACATTTGTATAAGCCCCTCACATGTTAATGGGAAATATAGGCCTCCCTCGCCTAAAGGTGAGGGACCAATCAAAATCTTTCATAGAAATAGTGTCAGATATAAGATGGCCCGGGGATCACTGAAGCATACTAGTATCCTCCTCCTCTTCAGGATACGCTTCATTGAACTCTAGGACGAGCCTTACTGGCTCGTCAGAAGCTCCAATCGAAATTGTGCCATCATGGCTGTATACAAATATTTTAAACATTTCCAATCGTTGACCTTGACCTTGAAATCAATAGTCATTTTAAAAACGTCATAAGCAATAAGTGTATGAAGTCTGGTGAAGACCCATGAAAAATGTACCCTCTACGCAGTATACAAAGATTCTAAACATTAGCAGTCTGTGACCTTGACCTTTGACCTTAATCATCAATTGGGTTCTTTCTATGTCCTAAGCAATTATTGTATGAAGTTTGGTGAAGATCTAATCAAAACTGAAACCTTTGAGCTGTATAGAAGGATTTTAATATGGATTCCCTGTAAAAACCTAAAAAAAAATTGACATGATTGGCCACGACATATCTCAGATTTTGCATATTTTTTGTGTACAAGGTGTATATGATGTCCTCAGAACGAAATGACCTTCCTTTTTTTTTTCTCTGACGTTCCGTTGCCATGTTAACCAATGTTTTGTATAAATCAGAAGTCTCTGACGAGACTATAGCTCTCCTGGTTGTTTTGTTTTCTTAACGCATTGACAAGTCAATAAGATACAATTTCTTGAAATTTCTAAAAAGTGGGTCCTGCAGCATCATATCCCACCCATCCTGCTACGTCTTTCGGTACCCTTTTTCGACATAGTAAATTTCATACTTTTTTGGCATATTACATTGTTTAGATTTGAGGATCACTGACGAGGGTTGAGTACCCGAAACGTGCATGTCTGGTCCATGCTGCTAATTTATCTGTGCTTAAATGATGCTATTCAATTTGAAGACGTTAAACACATACACATAAATATCTATTTCCATTTTTTTTAACCAAAGACCATAGGGAGCAGGCAATCTAACAAAGAATAAGTAGAACATCGAAACAAGATATCCATTAGACTGCAACTAGAATATCACTCATATAATTCATAATATCCGAGACATAGTATTTCAAAAAAAATGTCGCACCCATTTTTCAAGATCCTAGGTGCCTGGGTCTACCAGCTCAAATGACCTATCAATAACGCAAGAAGACTACATAGCCATCATATTGCATAAAGAATAATCTCTCCATCACAAATTGCTTTAGAAGAGTTGAGAGCACAATTATATAGGAAAAAAATACCACACCTATTTCCTAAGACCCTGGGGGTTAGGGGCTCAAACAAAATATCAGGTGCACAACTAGACCACAGACCTATCATATTGCAAAAAGAATTAAGTCTCCATCATTTATAGTGTCAGAGGAGTTGCGAGCACAAGATTACATAGACTTATATAGGACAAAATGACCACACCCATTTTCTAAGACCCTGGGATCAGGGGCTCAAACGAAATATTAGGTGCAAAACTAGACCACAGACCCATCATATTGCAAAAAGAATTAAGTCTCCATCATTTATTGTGTCAGAGGAATTGCGAACACAAGATTACATATATATAGGAAATGACCACACCCATTTTCTAAGACCCTGGGGGTCAAGGGATGAAACAAAATGTCAGTTGCACAACTAGACCATATACCAAGTAGAATACAAAAAGAATTAACTTTCTATCTCCTATAGTTTCAGAGGAGTGGCGAGCACAATTGTTTACGGACGGACGGACGGACGGACGGACGGACGCCGGACGAAGGGTGATGACATAAGCTCGACTGGTCAGAGACCTGTAGAGCTAAAAAAACCTTTAAATAAGGCAATTTTACGCATCCTTTTACCATGGAAACGAATGTTGAATGTATATGCAATTTTCTAAACAGATTATTTAAACCCTCTTAAGTTAATATAATTTTATGCTCTTATTGAAAGTATGTCATACATAGAAGTGAAATATAATTTAACGAAACTGTGATGAATTCTACTTCTTTTGATAGATTCTTCAACTGTCAATATTCAAAATCAAAATATCCAATGAAACAAGTAAGAGAAATCAATTCAAAATAATTCGATATCCTGTTTTTGTGTAAATTTGAGTCTAAAATTAGAAATGACCTTGAGCTTTGGACATACAATGTATGACCTTGAAATGTTTAAAATGGCAAGTGATAATGATAAACGAAATTTGTATACAGGTATCCTATTTGATAATCATAGGACTCAAAAATAGGGAAAAACAATGTTTTCAAGTATGCGGTACACCGAAATATTGATTCCAAGTTGCTATAGCAACGGTTTTTGATTAGTATTCATAACAAAATTGTGAGTTTCACACTAAATTTTATTTCTTGAATTTTTCAGCAATGGACATAAATTTTGTCAAGGTGACATCGAATACCCATAACATGTGCCAAATTATGGTTTTCAACCTTCAAAATAGTCAAAAACAGGCAAAAATGACCCTAAAAATAGACCTTATTTTTGACATGGTTTCAATGACAACAGAATGCCACAATATGTCTTATTTCTCATATATCTGATGTTGTCAAATAGATAGACCTGATTGCGGTGGTAACCATGGTTCAAATACAATAATATAGTTTGTTTTCATTGTTTTTATATTAAGTTTGATAATTACAGAAATTTTCATCAAAATCCATGACATGCTGTGGCCAGCTGTTTTAGGTTTCACAGGGTATCCATAGAAGATATTTACAACCTGTGACCTTGACTCTTGACCTAAAACCTTGAAAATCAATAGGGTATTTACTCTTGCCATAAGTCATAATTGTATGAAGTTGAATATAGATCCAATGAAAAGTGCAATCTTTAGGCTGTTTACTATGATTTTGATTATTTCCAATCTGTGACCTTGACCATTGACCTTGAAAATCTTAAACTTCAACAGTGTTTTCAATGTTTATTTTCTGCAGCAATTTAAATATCTTAAAAAGGTTATCAATTTTTGTACGTAATATCAGTTATTCTTGATCTTTATTCCCAGACATATCAGCTTTTGGTTTATAAATAGAGACATTATATAGCCTTCTGTTTTACACTCTAATCCGTTGCTAAGGACATATAAAATACTGATCAGGAGGGCATGGGGGTTAATTTGCATCTTTCTTGAAGTCTTTTAAAACGTTTATAGTACAATTTGGTTAATAGAGGTTTAAGATTTTTAGGAATATGGTTACATCGCATTTAATTTAAGAAACTTCAACGGTTGCTATGGGATATTCATGGTTGCTATGGATGTCATGAATGGTTGCTATGCAGTGGGTAGGTTGTATATCACTGTTTCACTGTAAAAGGCATAAAACAAAAACACAATCTAAATTTTTGGTCTCTAAATCTCTGTTTAACTCTTATTTTGAGGAGTTGCTATGGAGTAAATGGTTGCTATGGAAACAAAAAAAATATATATAAAAGGATTTAATTATTTCATTCAACACCAATGCAACACTTATTAATTGATTTTACGGCAAAATGACGAATAAATCCACTCAATACAGACGAAAAAGAGTAATATATCATTTTTTTATCGTTCTGTTTTTTCACAAAATTAAGAGAGTTTAAGCTTTGTTTCCATAGCAACCGTTAAGAGGCTTCCCAATTTTATTTTTCAAATAACTCAATAAGCTTTAGTACTATACTGAATAAGTTTATTTTTGTTTATACCTGGTTGCAGATTTGAACTAGCTGACCCTAAATAATGATGAAATTTAGTTGAGGCCTTTTAGGTCATCTTCCGATTACCATAGCAACATATTCAATATTTGCAGAGGATCTTTTTATAATCATTCTTAAAGACCAAATCTCAAACTATGATATCACATTTCAGAAATTATGACATCTTTCATTTAAACTAAAGAAAACATAGTGTACATTTTGCTGTTTTAGACATTTTGATATATACAAAATAGCGGTATCCATGGTAACAACTTTAAATGCCAAAAAAAAAAAACTATGAAAAATTGACTAAATATCAATATCATGCACCGTTTTGTTTAAGAATCCTACATTTTCTTTCGATGAAATAAGAAAATTTGAAATATAAATTTTTGCACTTTCCATGATTTTCATAGGGAATGCTCGATGGTGAGTGATTTTCTCTCTGAAGGACGTATGAGTGTGAAACGCATTTTTAGGGAATAATGGAAATTGGAAATAATTGTCTACATATAAAAGAATATCCCTTCCTTCATCGATTGCAATATTTCATGAAAAAAAGAGTGTAGCCGTTTGTCCCCTATATACCGACAAAAAAGGGAGGTAACTCTGCACATTTTTTTTCCTAAAACAATGTCCCAACTTTGAAGAAGTAAATTTTTATCCATTGACGTAGCAAATGAAGTAAATTAATCATTTTCGAAAAAAAATATTTTTGTTGCCATGGTAACTATGCTGGAGAAGGACATTTATTTCATCCAATTTTTGACGGTAAAAATTGCATGAAGAGTTTAAAAACAATAATTTTCGAAGTAGTTGGCATAATAGAATTTTGATAAAATGTTTCTTTTATCATCTAGTGATACATGCTAAAGATAAAAAAATAATTTATAGAAAAAAGAGTGTAGCCGTTTTAAAGATACTTAGCTTAGAATTCCTTTGACCAAGCCACTGGATATGATAAATCCTTTGTTTATGATTGAAATTGGAAAATTGTTTTATATCTATACATTTTATCTGAGATTTCTTATAATCTGGACTTCAGACTAAAAATTTGAGTCATATTTTGATCAATTTCTTATTCAATTTCCCAACACTTAGCGCATTTAAGCACCGACAACGTAACGTGACGTAGTGCACATCATGACGCTCACTTTAGGTAATGCTCGGCGATATTGTATACTGTTAATCTCATAGAACGAGAAAGAAATGGATGTTTTAAATTCCTATCTGTGTGCTTCTTCTGCATATCATTTCTCTCAAAATTCATTTTGCGGCATAGATCTACACGTATCTTTTTATTCATGTACATGTAGTTTTGACATTCGTACGTATTGTACCAGATTTAAAAAAAATGAAGCAACTTTAGTAAAACAACGATACGAAGGATCTCTTAATCTCTTGAAAAGTTTGCTTTGAAATAATTTATCTAAGTAAGCTGAGGCACATTTCTAGTTTCTTCTTAAGCCCCTGTCACACTGTAGCGAGTTCGAGCTACGAGTTGTGGCGAGTTACAACTCGCCACAACTCGTCATTTGTCGCATGGAACTCGTGCAGATGTCTTCACATGTCGCAGAAATGTCGCCTCATGTCGCCAGAACTCGGCATGAGGCGGCGAGAATTTTAAACGGTTTAAAATTGTCGTACGAGTTTTCATGTCGTGCGCGTGTCGAGGAGATGTCGAACAGATGTCGCATAAACTCGTACAGGCATCGTGCGCATTTCTCCACTTCTCGTCGCTTCTCGCCATGAATCAAACTCGTTCGAGAAGGGCCGAGTTTATATACGAGTTAAACGACATAAGTACGATGTCTGCACGACATTATGCGAGTTGTACCGACCTCTTCTCGACACCTGAACGACTTTGTACGAGTTCTGCTCGACACTGTCTCGACATTTTCTCGAGTTCTGCCGAGTTTAGTACTTAAATCTAGTCTTCCTCTGCAGCATGCATAAATGTTTTCACTTTCATAGTAAAGCGCTGATAGAGAACAAAAATAAAAGAGGCCCAGGTGGGCTGACATGTTCAAGGCGTACACGAACTTAATGTACATACTACCTTCAGAAAAATCCAATTAATCGTGATAAGTTTGTCCATGTAACCTCTTACATCATTTTGTCCTAATACATAAAAAACAAGGAACAGTCCTATCTTTCATCTATGGCAGATTTATCTGGGTACCTGTAAAGTGCGAAACGAAACAAAAACGAAACGAAACAAATCGAAACGAAACGAAACAGATCGAAACGAAACGAAACAGATCGAAACGAAACGAAACGAAACAGATCGAAACGAAACGAAACAAATCGAAACGAAACGAAAAAAAAAACATAAAAACTTAAAGAAAATGAGAAAAAGAAGAAAAATCGCCGAAAACGAATATTTCAAGACAAGATCTTATTGAAGTGTTAGGGGGTACCACTCTCCTCCTGCCGTCTCCCCCTCCATGTAACCTCTTACATAATTTTGTCCTAATACATAAAAAACAAGGAACAGTCCTATCTTTCATCTATGGCAGATTTATCTGGGTACCTGTAAAGTGCGAAACGAAACAAAAACGAAACGAAACGAAACAAATCGAAACGAAACAAATCGAAACGAAACGAAACAAATCGAAACGAAACGAAACAGATCGAAACGAAACGAAACAGATCGAAACGAAACGAAACAAATCGAAACGAAACAAAACAAAACATAAAAACTTAAAGAAAATGAGAAAAAGAAGAAAAATCGCCGAAAACGAATATTTCAAGACAAGATCTTATTGAAGTGTCAGGGGGTACCACTCTCCTCCTGCCGTCTCCCCCTCCCCCCCCCCTCTCTCTTGGGCGGTCAAGACAAATGTTTAAACTTTAAAGTGTAAATTGGTGCAATAGTGAAGTTATTTGGGTCATTTCCTTTTTAAAACCTTAAAAAAAGAAATAGACCTGTTGAAAAACTAAGGTGAGCGAAGCGAGCCTGAAGTATTTGAAAAATGAATTGAAAATTGCGGCGAGCGAAGCGATCGGGAAATTTGTTAAGGTATATATAGATGAATTTCGTGGTAATTTTTAAAATTGAGATTATGTACATGAACGCATAAGAGCAAGATTATTTATATTAAAGAATTTCCTAAATTTTTTTTGGTTACTGTTACCCTCCCAATCATCTCTCCCTCCTCTCACCCCCTTTCCTCTCCTCCCGCCCCCTTCTTCCCTCCTCCCGCCCCCTTTCTCTTCCCTCCTCCCGCCTCCCGCCCCTTTCTCTTCCCTCCTCCCGCCCCCTTTCTCTCCCCTCCCTTTGTCCCTGTCCACCCCCTCATTATTGCCTTCAACCGTTAGTTCTTGTGGCTGGAGGGTTTTTAAAGAATCAAAGTTGACGGTTAAAACATAATTTATACGGTATATAGCACAATTGCATTTGAAAGGAGAGTGAATGGGATGAATAACCTCGTCAAAGACGGAAAAATATCATTTAGTAGGGAGGAGTCTAGCGCAGAGGAAACGGAACTGTTCCGTTATGTGTATTTGAAAATTTTATCAGAAAAATGAGAACAATTAAAAACTGGGGGCACATTTCGTTTGAAAAAGGACAAGATTTTTTTCCTGAAATGTGCTCCCACCCCATTTTATGATCTCATTACGGTGTCATAGCATGGTTTTCTATCCCCTCTCTTTTATTCCTCTTAAATACATGAATGGCATTTGACATTTACTTTTTTTTAATTGCCATTTTGACTCTTTCAAGAAACCCTCTCAGCACTAGTTACAAAAGTAGAACTCTTGGATTAAGGCAATATTACATGCTGATCTTGTCTTGAAATATTCGTTTTCGGCGATTTTTTCCTCTATTTCTCATTTTCTTTTTGTTTTATGTTTATGTTTTGTTTCGTTTTTGGATTCGATCTGTTTCGTTTCGTTTCGATCTGTTTCGTTTCGTTTTGTTTCGTTTCGATCTGTTTCGTTTCGTTTGGATTTGTTTCGTTTCGTTTCGATTTGTTTCGTTTCTATTTGTTTCGTTTTTGTTTCGTTTCGCACTTTACAGGGCCCCGATTTATCTTCAAGTTGGTATAAGACATTGAGCACCTACTACCCGTATGCGATATTGTAAGTCCATTTTATTGCATTTAAAAAGATTAAAACGATGAATTTATCAATTATAATTTTTCAAGCTGACAGGATTAAAAAAATAGATAACTGTAGATACAAAAAGTTTTTCTATCCATATTCTGGTTGTATTGAAAAAGATTATGGAAAAGAACAAATTTGATACACCCCCTTCCCTAGGCAGTATAGTTAGTACTTTATGGTACATTGTACGTATTATAATTTTCAGCTTAATAATATTGAAAATTATTGAAAAAGGAAAGAAGAAGACCTCAATTTTAGCATGTACATGATCAAATTCAAAAGACTCCATAATCGGCTCTTGAATATAACAATCTTGAATCTGCACCCATCTTGGACTCTCAGATTCGATACTTTTACTAATAATTCTTTTTCGATTGTAGAAGATATTTTTTCAACAGATTTGCATCGTCCAGAGGAAGATAATTAAGACATGTATCGTGTTATTTACATTTTTTAAAGCTTGTACAGACCAATTTATCAATTTTTTCGGCAGTCTTGAGGAAGAAAACGTGAGTCGATACACGTAAATCATACAAAAGGAAGACATCTTGTCCACTTCAAAATGCTATAATAATGACAATACCCATCCCTGTCAAGGGCTTTCAGATCGGGTGAGCTAAAAAGGACTTAAACACAAATTTATACCCAATTCATAATGTGTTGACATAACTCGTACCCTTTTCGTACTCAGCTCGTCATAACTCGTACTTATCTCGTGCTTAACTCGTAGGCGTGTCGCCACATCTCGAATAAACTCTACGAAACTCGTATCTTCTCGTACCAAAGTATTCGTTTGTCGAAAAGATGTCGTGTACGAATCGTAGAGTGTCGCCAAGTGTCGTACTGTTCTGGTAGAGATCTCGAGCAAATGTCGAGCCCATGTCGTAATCACAAAAAATCAAGACTAACTCGGGGAAATTTCGGCGAGTTATAACTCGCCAGCACTCGTACAAAACTCGTAGCTCCAATTCGCCACAGTGTGACAGGGGCTTTACTAAGTGCTGGGATTAGAAGGGGGGGGGGGGGGTCGGTATGATAGGAAAGGTAGTAAACGCACACCCTGTCTTCCGCATTGATCTTCTGCACATTTTCTCTTAAATGAATGTCGTTATTTCATAGATTAGTCAAATTGAAACAGAATAATTCCCTTTTCAAAAGGGCGTACAATGGGAAGTGTGTTTTACGGTGTCCTTCTGATCCATTTATTTTACAACGTACATGTACCGGTTCGTGATCTTTGGTCCTTTTGATAATTTGACAGCCGGTCGTCATGCTCACTTATTACAACTACTAATCAATAGGCCTCGTGATATAAATTCTAGCTTAATCATTATTACACATACCTTTTGTAATTGAAAGAAAAGTACTATCAAGATATACTAGTATCAGTTTTACTTATTTTCAATTTATGAGGTAAATTATGTGGTCAGTAACGCCGCATCGTCAACTTGTACTATAAAATATAATTATTCTTTTGAATTTATTTGTGTCCTTTTATACAAGAATAAATTTGAAGTATTATCTTACTCAATTCAATCGCAATCAAATTATTCCGCTCGGTAAAGTTGTCATGGCTTGAAATAATATAGGACAAACTGAATTACCCGACTTCTAAAGAACAAGCACAAAGCGTTTTCATAATAATTTGCGGAAAAAATATTGCAACGTCATAATACAGTATGACATCAAATAAACTCCCGTTGATGACGTAAACTATATGCCAAGGGTAAAACGATGTCGTGATAGAAGCGTATTTTAGATGTAATCCATGATATATATTGCTCTTTAATCTAGAGGTATATTCAACCATTAGTTCAATAAGTTTTCATATTTTGTGTTCTTTACGACATCGAGGCGGTTTACGTTTGATTTGTTCACGCTCATACCCTCTAAAATGCAACAAATGAGTGCAGAATATCATACATTTATTGAGTTATTTAAAGAAATAGTTAGAAAAATTAGCATTATTGACAAAACCAAGGAGATCAATTACACTTGGAGCATAAATAATTAATCACACATCAGATACCCGGTAAGAATATATATCATCGAAACGACATAAACGACCACGAAATGCTAAAATTTTGAAAATGTTTATCGAAGAATATTTTAGTGGACTATTTTGTTAAATCCTGAAACAAAACATATCTGAATGAAATTCGGTTGAAAGAAATGAGGTGATCTCTAAGAACACTCGGTTTCAGCACCTTCAGCAAGACAAAGAAACACCCCATGCAAAACATAGAGCAGACATGCAGAGTAATGGACACAAAATAAAATCGAATCTTTTACAGATTATTTTTGAAATGAAAACAATATCTTGTGTTTTTTATCAACATCCAAGTCGGATTCCATTTTAGAGTATATTGGCTCTTTTTTGTTTTTTTTTCAGTACAAGCAAATCAAGAAGCAACGATTCATCAGGTCTAGGGAGCTACTCAAGGTGAGGATTATCTTTAATCATAAAAGGGACAAACACACACAAAGAAATACAAACGTCATATATTCCATCTAAAACTCATCTTTGAACATGAGGAATACAACAAATTTATCAATATTGAGGAGAGTTCGCTCTTGCAAGAGAGATATGCATTATAGGGAACTATAGAGTGATAAAGAGTCTTTGCCATGACCCTATCCTATAATATATGCAAAAATGATAATGAGCTACTGAATCGACCCTAAAGGAAATTTGGAGCTGCGCCCTCTCTGTAAGGTACACGTAAAAATTTAAGTTCCGAAAATAAAACCAGAGTTTGCTAGTAAAATGAATTTGGGCGGTTTATGAACAGCAGTTTGGCTGGAAGCATAACTTGTGAGAATACAATATTCGAAACAGTTGTTTGGTGCATGAAAGTTAGTTTGAAAGGACAAGGGGCGTTTTTGGCTTAAAATGGCCGATGTCAAAAATTAATGACATTTATTGTGGACACAGAGGTCGCCTTCCTCTGTTATTTGGTATATAAATTACAGGAATCGGACAATGTTTAAATGTCGAATAAAGCATTCAACGTATCCTTGGTGTAACGTTGACGTCGCACTTCTGACGCCTTTTTCGCTATTTGACGTCGTCACAAAGCGCTCTCATGTATATAAAACGGCAATGATTGATAAACCAATACGTATTTTGGGTCTTTGTATTCCTCAATTTTCTTTAATCCTTTAATCTTTAATGTGTCCATACATTCATATATACATGTACGTTTGTTTTCACTTACTATATACAATTTCATATTAGCGGATAAAGAAGGGGACGTGATGGACGCACATTCTTGAGCAAAGAAAGGGTGTTACAAAAAAGAATGTTGACATTAAGTTCCGACTATTAACGCCGTTCAAACCAAGTATTTTGAAACGATTCTAGGGTCTAATAGCAATTCTTCAGATTGCTTTTGTTTAAAATCTGAAAAGTATTTAAATAATTTTCATAGGGGAGGAGGTATACTTCGCCCCGTAAACCAACTTCTAGATGACTTCCAGACGCCTAGACGTTTGGTTAATGAGCAACCCTTTCACTGAAAATTCTGTATCCGCCCCTTGATGAGGTTGAAGTATCCATCCCCCATGAAATAATATAAAAATATTATGCGATCAGGGGGCATACATTTTAAACAAATGAATACGTCATACATGCACAAAAAGTCGTATTTTGAATTCATGATAAGTGTAAGATTACGTGCACTGGAAATAAAAAGAAATTTGACACTTGAGTTAAAGGTTCAAATGTGTTTTACGTAGCCAGCCGTCTGTCTGTCCGTCCGTATTCATTCTCAATTTTCTTCCGCACAGAATTTCGGGAAACCTTATAGGAACTTAGGAGGTACTTATGGTCCATTACCAAGTTTGCGTTTTCAAGTGAGGGCAGTGAACAAAGGATATCATTAATCGACATATTTTTTATTAAATTTATTTCTTTGCACCACGATAGAAAGAAACACATACTCACGGTCATCTACAAAGTTTACGTAACAGTCGATAATAATGCTAGCAGTGACAGATATACAGCCGTTCGCCCGCAGTGCCAAAAGACTTGCTTTGAAAGCAAACTTTTTTTTCTTTTTTGTGCTCAGAATAAGGCTGACTCATATTATACTATGAAATCGTTATTGTGTTAGTAGAGTGCAGTGTGTTATACATGTATACATAAATATGATAATATAATTTTGAGTCTTTTTTTTTGGAGTAATTTTGAAAGCAAACTACTGTTTCCATAAAAAAAAATCTGTGAATGTACACCCCAGAAACCACCGATTTGAATAAATTTTCCAAAATCTTCTCAATCTACAGCACTGACACATATCGTTCGGTGTTCCGTTGGGTACTTCGCGTCTTCTCGTAAACACATTGTGACGCGAAGTTATACGATACGAAGAAGCGAAGTTGAGAAGGAGCGAAGACAAGATGAAGCGAAGTTACGATGTGAAGAAGCGAATTTACGATGCGAAAATCGAAACTTCGCTTCTTCGCATCATAACTTCGCTTCTTCGCATGGTGACTTTGCTTCTTCGCATATCCATTTCAAGCGCGAAGAAGCGGAATGTTGACGTTTCCTGATCTGAGGGATGAATTTTGATGGACCAGGAATATGACTCAATGCAATGCATAAACAAGCTCAAACACAGATATTTCTTGACCAAAATTTCGATATAAATATCTAGAAAATTGACAAATTGTTTAAATTGTTTAGAATTTGAGGATCGTGGAATCTTTATGAAATGACCAATTAAAACTGTTTTTGCCAGATTTAGGCAATTGAAAACATAATAATATTCCAGTGGGAATTGGGCCGCATTTCGGCAATCCTGGTACACGAAGTCCAGAATCAAGAGAAAGATAGACCGTCTGCCTCATTACAATATTTTTTTTCAAAAATGCATGTTTACTGCATTTTTATAATTAAATAGCAAATACAAAAATAACACCTTTCTCGTGTTGTTCAAGGAATTTCTCATCTACGTAAAAACTATTTTCTTCACATTTAGAAATTAACAAAATAAAGGATCGAGAGTGAGGGTTAGGGGTAAGGACCCCTACCCGCCTGGAATTTGCCAAAATTGCTGAAGTTTTACATGTATATTTTTCTTCAATAACATAGGCTGAAAAAAAGCTATATGTAAGTTAGTTCATTAAAGATTAAAAAATAAGGTAATGAAAAGGCCGGGTGGGTTACAGAAGATGATATTTCATCAACAGGACTGAATTTTCTACAAAATTTATACACAGTTATTGTTTTCTTTGGTCTCGATGGTGAAATTCCCGAAGGTTTTCCCCCTGCTTGCCCAACATTTTTCTGAGCTTTTAATGACAAAAATGCTGAACGATAATATTCAACTTGTCGAGGTCATCAAGTTCTATATAGTTGGACCAAAATTAAGAAAACTAGAAGGCTCTGTTAAAATAAAAAAATAAAATAGCGAGTAAAAAGTAAATATATGTAATTTCAATATAACAAAAAACAAAAAAAAAAAAAAGAAAGAAAAAAAAAATTTAAAAAATTGAAATTGAATTGAAAAAAAGCAGGTTGATTCTATGAATTGCAATTCAAACAAAAATCCTGATTTCTACGATATTTTCTTGGTCATTACACATATATCTTGTCAATGAAAAAAAATGTTTTCTCGGGAAATATTTTCCACATTTGCGAAGTTTAATTTTTCATTCAAATTTCTTGTTCGTATCAAAAGGAATTTTCTTGTCATGGGCGATACATATATATTTCAGAAATGATAAAAAAAATTCAAAATCGTTCCCGGCCTTTCTCTCTCACATAAATCAATTGATATAAGACATATTACAAAGAAATTTGATCACTTCAAGTATTTCTTTCAATTATTGATACATGTAAGTACTGAATAAACATGGAACGGCATGCCGATAATCTGATCATTTGTCCTTTGTGCAGAGGTATCAATTCCCTAAACATATATAATCTTTTTATTTTGCCACGGACTAATTCGAATCAATCAGAGAGCGTAAATCGCGTCACGTGCTCGACGTCTAAATTTCTATAGACCGTCAATAATTTTGGCATTACCGTATAAATGAATTCGCATGTAAAAGGACGGCACAAAACGCCCATTTTCTGCGACAAAAGACGGAGATTTTGGTCTTCGACAAAATAAAAAAAAAATTAGGTTTGTTACAGACCGTCCACTGAGATTTCGGCTTATATGGGCTTGCTAAACCCGTAAATCTCTGTAGACGGTCAGTAACAAACCTAATAACTAATACTGTTTAGGAAATGACAGGCTATTGTATAATTTTGCATTTATAAACTGGCATGTGTAAATCTTATTAGTAAAAAGAATACGCATTCACTTCCTTTGTATTGACCTTATAGTTTAAATAAAATTTTCATGTGACATGAGAAAAGTGATATACGATGAAAATCAACAACGAATATGTTGAAAGTTAGCATAGAGCGCAGGCGATAACCTACACGATACTTCGCCAGAAGTGAGATCATAAATCAAAGAAATTGTGTGTAAAGTATAAACTTGGTTATTTGTGACTTCACGTAGAATTTCGTCAAATTCGACGCAAAATCCTATAAAAATCGACAGATTTTCGCAAGCGAATCAACTTTGGTGCCTTTTTATGACGTCATAGACAAAGTGACGTCAAGTTTCGGACTCGCTTATATTAATGACAGATCTTAATCTTCATATACACAAAAACATGAAAACACAACAATGGCGTATGCAATTGCTGTAAAACCACGACCAAATAGGGGGCATATCGCCCCTTGTCCTTTCTTCAATGAAAAAGATGTCTTTGAACCAGCTGATAAAGCAGCCAACAACACCATTATCATTGGAAAATGTTACTACATATCAACTTTGGTTTCGGAACTTTCGTCTACAAATACCTATATCAAAAGCAATGAAAGTGTATCTAATATTTTGCACAAGCATAACAGTGAACTTTCTTCATCCAACATATCTATTTCTAAATTGGATATTCCGACCATGTATTGCATACCTAAACTGCACAAGCCTCCTTACAAATTTCGATTCATTGCTAATTCTAGCAACTGTTCCACTACAATTTTGTCTGGAAATCTTACATAAGCACTTACAACGATAAGGGGACATGTAACAAAATATTGTGAAACTGTTCTTAACATGAACGTTGTTAATTTCTTTTCGTCTATTCAAAAATTCAGGGGATGTGATTGACAAAATGAAAACTAACAATTTCCAAGCCAAAACCATTTCTTCATACGACTTCTCGAATATGTACACCAGGCTTCCTCTATTATCGTTTGCAAATTTTGATGCTCTTTATTGTCATTTATCATCGAGTTAGATCTTAATACATGGTTGAATTTTTTGCCGAGTATAACATAACAATTCAAAATCGAGGTAGACCAAGACATCGATTGATCGTCTCAAGATCTTATTTACGTAATGACTTGAAATGCCAGGGGATGTGGCGAACAATATGTAGGTGAGACAGGCCAACCTTTAAAATCTCGTTTTAGGAACCATTCTTATAAGATCAGAACCTCACGTCAACAAAAACACAGAAACTTTCTTTATAATCACTTTGTTAAATATAATCATTCTATTTCGGATATCACCATTACCCCAGTTCAGACTTTTCCAAAACGTAAAAGTGAAAGTAAGACCGAAATTAAAAAACGCCGACTACAAGCTGAACTTGCCTGGATCACCAAACTTCAGACTGCGTACCCTCTTGGTTTAAACGATCAAATTTATGGACAAGGAAACATTTCCTCAGCTTCTACCAATATCAATATCTTTTCAATTCGCCCAAATACTAAAAGGAAATACAGGTCACATGGGAAAAGACGAAACAGACAAAAAAGAAAACGGTCCAGAATATACCGCTCTCTCGACGATTTACTTACTATAGCACGCAATGGCGGAAGACATGAGCTGTTACATGCTCTGTCGTCAATACCAGTTATGCACTTGAAATCTATCTTGGATGAAGCAGAGGTTTCATTCTTAAGAAACACTGACTGATTCAGACTTAATATCATTGTCTCATTCGCACAGTATAAACTTTATCCTATTGTGAAAAACACCTAACCGAAAAGACGATTCATAAAAATCCCGTTTATTAACAAAGGTTTTGATCTTCTAAACATCTCTAATATTTTTCGGGATCATCGCGTACAAAGTACCATTCCTCAATATTTTGAAAATTTAGAGCCACCTCTTATTTGTTATAAGTACAAGAAACCTATTCGAAACTTTGTTTTTAACTATAATAAAGTTACAACGGATCCTGACATACTTGAATCGTGTCCTGCTTCTTGAGAATGTGCAACTTCTAAATATCTCTACAAACCAGCTGGCCATGTTGTTAAGGGTGACTTTTCAATTATCCAAGACAGACAGCTCCGTGGTCTTCTTAAAAAAGGACCTAAGTATAGAATCCCATCCAAGATAGATTTTGTCAAATGCCGTGAAGAGCTTACGGAAGCCTTAGATAATTATACGAAAAGATGGTGTAAATCAGAAGGAGTCGAACCGCATGCTCTGAATGACTGGAAAAACCTCATTTTAGATATAACGGATATTCGAATAGATAACTTCCATAAAAACCCTCATCTTTTTCAAAATCCACGTTCCAAATCAGAAAGATATTTCAAATCCAAACTAAGTAAATTACATGAAAAATATGTCTTTGCACCAGCTGATAAAGCAGCCAACAACACCATTATCATTTGAAAACGTTACTACATATCAACTTTGATTTCGAAACTTTCGTCTACTAATACATACATCAAAAGCAATGAAAGTGTATCTAACATTTTAGGCAAGCATAACTGTTACAGTGAACTTTCTTCATTCAATATTTCTATTTCTAAATTGGATCTCCCAACACTATATTGCACACCGAAACTGCACAAGTCTCCTTACAAATTTCGATTTATTGCTAATTCTAGTAACTGCTCCACTACAATTTTGTCTAGAAATCTGACGTCAGCACTTACTGCTATCAAAGAACACATAACTAGATATTGTGAAACGGTTCTAAACAGGAACGATGTAAATTTATTTTGGTCTATTAAGAATTCAGGGGATGTGATTGAAAAAATGAAATCTGGAAATTTCCAAGCCAATACGATTTCTTCATACGACTTCTCTAATATGTACACCACACTTCCTCATGACAAAATTAATGATCGATTATCTAATCTCATTAAATGGTGTTTTGATCGAGAGCGAAAAACTTACATTTGTACATCTGAATCGAAGGGTTTCTTTTCCTCGACAGACTACAAATCATACAAATCATGGACATGTAGTGACCTGTGTAATGCCTTGTCCTTCCTCTTGGACAATATTTATGTTAGATTTGGTGAGGATCTATACAAGCAGGTTGTAGGAATTCCTATGGCTATTAACTGTGCGCCTCTTGTTGCAGATTTATTTTTATACACTTATGAAAAATAATTTATCCAAAATCTTCAAAGGCAAAGAAAATTTGATGAGCTGAAATGTTTCAATAATACTTCTAGGTATCTGGATGATATTCTAACCATTGACAATCCTGCTTTTGAATTATATAAGAATGAAATTTATCCACAAGAATTAACCCTTAACAAGGCAAACCTTTCAAATACAGAAACACCCTTTTTGGACCTAAATATCAAAATTGTAAACGGAAAGATTCATACAAGTGTATATGACAAAAGGGATGATTTTGGATTCAACATAGTAAATTTCCCTTGGCTTGACGGTGATGTTCCAAGATTACCGTCATACGGCATTTACATATCACAGCTCATCCGGTACGCTAGAGCATGTACTGATATTTTGGATTTTCACAGTAGAAATTTACAAATTACCAAAAAATTCTTAGGTCAAGGTTTCCGCTTTCATAAACTAGTGGAAATTTAAAAAAAAAATACAGTCAACTTCTTTTAAAATTCGGATCTATACATGCAACAGAGTACATTACTATGGGTATTACACAACCTGTCTTTTATGGTGATATGATAAACAAAATAAAAAGGATCAAAGGTAGGCAGCATAACCATCGAAAATGCGTAAGAATCATCAAACGCCTTTTATACCGTGGATATGATCCTAATGTCACCAGACGGACACTAGGCTTGGTACTTGACCAATCTACAGTCTTGTACAAGCGCATCCTTGAGACTTGCACTCTGACTGACTGTGACGACGGGACTCCATGACGGGCCCTTTCCAAACCTCTTTAGAGAAGACAGGGCCCGACCACCTGTCCTCTCTGAATGTCAGTCGGACTCCTCGGGTGATTACATACATGAGCTCGCTACAGCCGGCAGAGCACGGACTGTATTACGCATGCCCTCTTTTTATATCCATTTACATATTCATCTGTGTCTCTGGGGCCTCTGCGTTTTGCGGTCTTGTTTGTGTGATGTCATCTTACAGTGAGGAGGTTGTTTTACACCACAATTGTACGTTCTTCGAGACCTCTGGGTAATTGGAGAAGTGAGAGGGTTGTGCGCACGTGATCCAGGATGGCCGCACCATTTGCTGCTTGCGTGACGGATGGCCGTCCGGGGTCGGCGCCGGTTGCCCATTGGTCTCGTCGGTTTGTGTGTAGTCTTTTGTGTTTGATGTTTGTATGTCGTGTGTCTCTTTTCCGTCTCGTGCTGTGCTCGTCTTTTGTGTTTTTGCATCGGGTGTTTTGGTGTTTTGCTGTTGATGCTGCAACGGGGTCTTGTTGGAGATCTCCTCCCTTCTTTTTTTATCTATAGTAAAAATACTGGAATGGCATAACGTACTATACAAATATTTGATGAAAATGCTTGCCTAGCAACCACGTGCGGATGTTAGTCAAAGTCTCAGAAAAAGCTTAAAGGCTTTATGGATTCTTTTTTTTTAAATAGATGATTCATTTTTTAAACTAACGTTAAACTAACTGAGGATACAAGAAGCCTTTCAATCTAAACAAAGTGAAAGCAGGGGAATAATATGATAAGGTCATAATAAATTCTCTATAAAGGCCAAATTTAAAAAGGGAGAGAAAATACTATCGACGACAAATTAAAAAAGGCATTAAAATTAAAATGCGGTGATGTTGGTCTATTCTGGAAGTTACTAAGTAAGGCGGCGTGCGTAACATTCAGACTGGACTTTGTCAATTATGAATAATTGTACGACATGCATTTTCTTCGTGGTATTCTTAATAGTTAGAATGAAAAAAATAATGATATAGAATTTTCATGTCTCTTTGGTTTCTTTTTCTCTCTCTCTCTTAGACAACGTA
This sequence comes from Pinctada fucata, assembly GCA_028142955.1. Lineage (NCBI taxonomy): Eukaryota > Metazoa > Mollusca > Bivalvia > Pterioida > Pteriidae > Pinctada > Pinctada fucata. The sequence goes on along the minus strand of AP027106.1, from coordinate 59,680,971 downwards.
AATTAAATATCACAAGCTAAAATAAAAATTATAATTTATATGTTAGTAACGAAATGTTACAGAATTAATCTACTCTTTCCTAATATCACATATTTTATCTGTACTGTTCGTAAACATTTTGAAAAATAATATCCCATGGCCAGGATCGAACCCGCGGCCATGGAATTTGCAGTCCTGCGTCATCACCACCTGCACCATTGTATCACATAGATGAAATTGTAAAATATATTTTACAGATTGCCAAAGATTTAATCTTTTCACTTTTTTGATTAAAATAAGATGAAATATTCCTCAATTAAACAACATAGTATTAATTTCATCTTCTCAAGTAAATAATTGTGTATAAAGGCCACAAAACTGTGAGAACGAAATCAGCGAAGTCGACCTTGATTGTTATAAACTACAAGTTGCTTCCCTTCGCTAGTCACATATACGTTTGAAAAAGATATCGTCGTAGGGTGATGGTATAAAATTGCATGGCGCAGGCTGAAATTACAATGCTATGTGTTGGGGTCGCGTTAAACTAGTCCGATAGATGGTTGTCCTCCATGATCTAAGTAGGCACTTTGTCGATTCTATCTATGACTATTTAAAATGTATGACAATGCCGGGAGTTAAGTGCTGTTCTAGTCATTTTTAGAAAAAAATCGTATTTTATTCCAAAAATATAAAGAAGAAGAAAAGTGCGCACTTGAACTCATAAATGGCAATACATACAAGGTATTTTGGTAGTAAGCATAGGACTGTTATTGCAGGAATGGCGTTGCGCCAGCTCGTTTTATACAATACATTGTTTGCATGTTATAACTAGTTGTCACGTGACTTGTGATGTGGCACATGACATCACCATTGGCTGAATGTGTAGTAAAGGCTTAGTGTTAACACTGATACCAAATACATAAAGAAATTTTATTGGAGGATGTCCTTTTTTCATTATTGAAAATGTCTTTTTAAAATGCCACGAGTATTGCAGCGTTAAAACGAGGAGTGCCTTAACGTAGCTGCGTTCATAAACTTGTAAAGACTTTTTGGAAATTTTACAAAAATTACAGTCAGCTTCTTTTAAAGTTCGGACCTATACAAGCAACAGAGTATATTACTTTGGGTATTTCACAGCCTGCATTTTATGGTGACATAATAAACAAAATTAGAAGGATCAAAGCAGACAGCATTGCCATCGAAAATGCGTCAAAATAATCAAACGCCTTTTATACCGTGGATATGATGCTAATGACGCTAGACGGACACTCGGCATGGTGTTGTGGGTCATGTATTATTTTAGTTTTACTTTATGTGTAGGTGCACATGTACTTAGTCATGTTATTTAATGCTTTCATAATAATTCTTTCTAGATTTTACTATGTCATGTTTATTTCATTAGAGAATATTCCAGTATGTTCTGTGTTACATCATTATCATCACATGACGTGATTTCTAGAATTTACTCTATTGTTAATCATTTGTAATGAGTCATTGTTCTAGAAGCTTCTGGTTAATTCATTGGTATTAAGTATAAATACCTCTGAGGAACTGTGTTGAAGAGACATTCGACATGAGATTACGTGAAAGACACGATTCATTCATCTATTCTGATATACTGGGACACTTAATTTGTTGAGACTTTAATCCATTTAACAACGTTTGGACACCGATCTTTCGAGAACGTTTGTGATTACCGGAAACCATACATTCGATAGACTTTGTGGACCGTAACGGACACTTTGATCCGGACATTGTATTGTAAGTTGTAATCATTTGAAATATATATATTTTGTACATAATTAAACTTGTAAATTTATATTCTGTCTTTGTCTGATTTTTGCTGGCGTTTTGGGGTATTCTGACCCATAACAGAATTTGCACTTTACGTAAAGTTCGTTTATTGAAAAAAAGAAAATTCTCCAAACTTTTGCCAGCAGAAATCAATCATGGTATTTTCGGTCACTGAATTTTTGAAATCGCCGACTGTAGATGAGTTCGAATCATTGATAAAAAGATGATTTGATTGGTTTAGGTCTTCACTTGAAGTTAAATGTAAAATCTTCTATGAGAAAACAAGAAATTAGAAATATTGTGGCTAAAGAGCTTTTAGCTAAGGAAATCTTTTCGTCATACGATTTTCCTGTTGAACCTGTTTCAAGCGAAACCAAAATGTCAAAATTTGAGTTTGAATTAGAGAAAATGAAAATACAATTACAATTTGAAAAAGAAGAAAAAGAAAGACAATTTCAAATTGAAAGAGAAGAAAAAGAAAGACAATTTGAAAAAGAAGAAAAAATAAGACAATTTGAAAGAGAAAAGGAAGAAAGAGAGAAACAGGAACGTATGCACGAGAAAGAACTCCAGTTTGAGTTAGAAAAGTTAAAGTTAGAGAAAAGCGCTAAGGAAAATCCTGTTCCTTCGCTTGTCAAGTCTGAATTCGACGCCGCCAAAAACATCAGATTAGTACCAAAATTTCAAGAAAAGTCCGTGGACAAATATTTTCCACATTTTGAGAAAATCGCGGCCAATCTGAAGTGGCCACGTGATTTTTGGCCAACTTTATTACAAAGCGTACTTATTGGCAAAGCGGCTGAAGTGTACTCGGCGCTCAGTATTGCTGAGAGTTCAGACTATGACAAGGTCAAGGACACGATTTTGAGAGCATATCAGTTAGTACCTGAGGCGTACAGACAAAAGTTTAGAAAGTACAAAAAGTTTGAAAATCAAACATATGTTGAATTTGCTCGAGAAAAAGAAGATTTATTTGATCAGTGGTTTCGATCTAGGAAAATTCCCAATTCATTTGACAATTTGCGTCAAATAATTCTGATAGAAGAGTTCAAAGAGTGTGTACATCAAGATTTAAGAACTCATTTGGAAGACAAAAATGTTAAAACTCTTGAAGAAGCTGCTGTTTTGTCTGATACGTATGCTCTCACTCATAAGAAAAATTTTGTGTCAAAAACTCAATCTAGCGATAGCGCAAAAACGTCAGATTTTCCAAAGAAAAATTTACAAGAGTCTCAGTCGTCCATTAGTTCCCAGTCACCATCTCAAGGTGGTTCTACGTTCGGTCCTAGGTCCGAGCGTTCTGAAGCATCCCCAGGGGTGGGGTCGCTTCCTACATGCAATTATTGTAAGAAAAAAGGTCATGTTATTGGTGAGTGTTTGAAGCTTAAGAAGAAAAAAGAACTTAATTCACAGGCCTGTGCGTCTGTTAGAAATGATAGGAAAGCCTTAGATTCGATTTGTTCTGACACTCCTGAGATTCAGGGTTCTAAGTCCAGTTCTGATGATTTTGTGGAGGATCATTATAAGCCCTTTTTGTCACAGGGATTTGTTTCACTCAGTGATTCTAGCGAAGCGTTGCCTGTTCAGATTTTGAGAGATACTGGTGCTGCCCAGACTTTATTGTTAGAGGGTTCATTGCCTTTGTCTGAGCACACTTTTACTGGTAGGTCAGTTTTATTACAGGGTGTGGAGCTAGGCGTCATTGATGTTCCCCTTCATAAAATTTATTTGAAGTCAGACTTAATTACTGGACCTGTTATCGTAGGTGTTCGACCTACTCTTCCCGTTCAAGGCGTTTCCTTGTTGCTTGGCAACGATTTAGCTGGTGGCAAAGTTGTAGCCGATCCGATTGTTTGTGAGAAAATCACGTCCGATGTCGTGTCCGATGATGAAGACGACGACTTGTATCCAGCCTGCGCTGTTACCAGGGCGATGGCCAGGAACAGACTGAAAGAGGCTGCGAGTACTTCTGCACTTAACGAGGACCATCCCTCCGAAGATATAGACCTTTCTGACACATTCATGTCTACCATTGATGACAACGTACCTGAGACGTCAGTACCACTTCATGTTGACAAGTCTCCGACAGTACCTGGTGATGATTCCCATCCACCATTAGACAGAGATACAGATGCCTTAAGCCGTGAGCAGCTCCTCTCCGAGCAAACTAAAGATCCGGAGATCATCCGACTAAGTAGGAGGGCCCTTCCCCGAGAAGAAGCGGACAAAGTCGGAGAGTGCTTCTACATACAAGATGGCATCCTCATGCGGAAATGGAGACTACCCGATGCACCCCCTAATGAAGTGTGGCGGGTCGTTCTCCAGATAGTGGTTCCAGTAGCGTATCGCGGGGACATCATGAGTTTAGCTCACGACACACCCATGGCAGGTCATTTAGGTGTCAATAAGACTTATAATAGGATTTTAAGTCACTTTTACTGGCCTAAGTTGAGAAAAGATGTGTCTGAGTTTTGTAAGTCTTGTCATAATTGTCAGATGGTAGGTAAACCCAATCAAGTTATACCACCTGCTCCCCTCCAACCCATTCCAGCCTTTGAGGAACCTTTTAGTAGGGTGTTAGTTGATTGAGTAGGTCCTTTGCCTAGGACTAGGTCAGGTAATCAGTACTTACTGACAATTATGTGTACTTCGACAAGGTTTCCTGAGGCCATACCTCTTAGGAATATTAAGGCAAAGACCATAGTTAAGGCCCTTACAAAGTTTTTCAGTTTCGTAGGTGCTCCCAAGGCTATTCAGTCAGATCAGGGTTCGAATTTTATGTCAGGATTGTTTCAGCAGGTTATGCATGAGCTAGGTATTAGGCAGTATAAGTCTTCTGCGTACCATCCTGAGTCCCAGGGGGCACTTGAACGCTTTCATCAAACCCTTAAAACTATGATGAAAACATATTGTCACCAGTATGAAAAAGACTGGGATGAAGGGGTTCACCTCGTGTTGTTTGCGGCACGAGAAGCGGTTCAGGAGTCCCTGGGGTTCAGTCCCTTTGAGCTAGTTTTTGGGCATACGGTCAGGGGGCCATTGAAGTTATTGAAGGAAAAATGGTTGACTGAGACTAGCGATTTGAATCTCTTAGACTACGTGTCTAATTTCAAAGAGAAATTATATAATGCTTGCAAATTGGCTCAAGAAAATCTCAAAACCTCACAAATGAAAATGAAAACATGGTATGACAAAGATGCTAGAAACAGAGTTTTTAAACCAGGCGATAAAGTTCTTGTATTTTTGCCTATCCCTGGTCATCCTTTGCAAGCTAGATATTTCGGTCCTTATGAGATTGAGAGTAAAGTTAGTGATGTTAACTATGTGGTTAAGACACCAGGTCGGCGAAAAGAAAAAAGAGTGTGTCATGTTAACATGTTGAAAGAGTATTTTGATAGAAGTGACCGAAATTTTGTAAAACCAGTTTCCACTTTGGCCAATGTAAATACATTAGAAAATTGTGTTGAACCTGAATGTAATGAAGAGACTGTCGAAAAAGACTTCGCTCAAAGTGTCCGTTTGAAGAATTCCGAAATTCTGACTAATCCGGAAGTGAAACTCGGACATTTGACCGTGCATCAAAAAGAGGAAGTGCACCAATTAATGCTGGAATATACGACCATCTTTCCGGACGTTCCAAAAAAGACGAATGCATCTCATCATGACGTCATTGTGGGTGATGCGTCACCTATCAAACAGCATCCCTATCGGTTAAACCCGATAAAACTTCAATACATGCTTGAAAATGACATTATTGAACCCAGCAATAGTGATTGGAGTTCCCCATGTATTCTGGTTCCGAAGCCAGACGGAACTTACCGATTGTGTACGGACTTTAGAAAAGTCAATACAGTCACCAAAACTGACTCTTATCCGATCCCACGAATCGATGACTGTATCGATAAAATTGGCCGTGCAAAATTTGTCAGTAAATTTGACTTGCTCAAAGGCTATTGGCAGGTCCCGCTTACCGAGAGAGCCAGAGAAATATCGACATTCGCGACTCCAGATGGGCTATACCAATATAAAGTAATGCCCTTTGGTATGAAAAACGCACCAGCCACATTCCAGAGGATGATTCATTCGCTCCTAAATCATCTCGAAGGATGCGAGGCGTACATCGACGACGTCATCATCTACAGCGACACCTGGGATGATCATCTCCGAATCATGCGTACCTTCTTCGACATACTGGCGAAAGCAAACCTCACAGTGAACCTTGCGAAAAGTGAACTTTGTCATGCGACTGTAGAATATTTGGGTCACAAAGTAGGTCAAGGTTTTGTTACTCCTATCATGGCCAAAGTTGAAGCTATTTCAAAGTTCCCGATTCCTACCAACAAGAAAGAGATAATGAGATTTTAAGGAATGGCAGGATTTTACAGAAAATTTTGTCCAAATTTCTCGTCAGTTGTTGGTCCACTTACCAATCTGTTACAAAAGAGAGTGAATTTTGCATGGACCAATGACTGTGACGAATCTTTTAAGAAAATCAAATGTGTTCTTATGAAAAGTCCTGTCCTGTCAGCTCCAAATTTTGATAAGCAATTTAAGCTTACTGTTGATGCCAGTGACGTAGGAATCGGGGCTGCTTTGTTTCAAGAAAATGATGATGGTGTAGATAGAGTTGTTTGTTATTTTTCAAAGAAATTGACAAAATGTCAAAAGAATTACTCTACTATTGAAAAAGAGTGTCTTGCATTATTGTTAGCTTTACAACATTTTGATGTTTATTTGAATGTTACTTTACATCCCATTCTTGTGTTTACTGACCACAACCCTCTCACATTTTTGCACAAAATGTCAAACAAGAATCAAAGACTTACAAGGTGGAGTTTATTGTTGCAAGAGTACAATATTATTATTAACCATATCAAGGGCAAAGACAATGTGATTGCAGATGCACTATCGAGAGTTTCATGAGTGATTTTTGCAGAATTTACCACCTAAGTTTTCATTGACATTCAAACTTTTTTTAAGGGGGGAGGTGTTGTGGGTCATGTATTATTTTAGTTTTACTTTATGTGTAGGTGCACATGTACTTAGTCATGTTATTTAATGCTTTCATAATAATTCTTTCTAGATTTTACTATGTCATGTTTATTTCATTAGAGAATATTCCAGTATGTTCTGTGTTACATCATTATCATCACATGACGTGATTTCTAGAATTTACTCTATTGTTAATCATTTGTAATGAGTCATTGTTCTAGAAGCTTCTGGTTAATTCATTGGTATTAAGTATAAATACCTCTGAGAAACTGTGTTGAAGAGACATTCGTACACATTCATAGACACGATTCATTCATCTATTCTGATATACTGGGACACTTTATTTGTTGAGACTTTAATCCATTTAACAACGTTTGGACACCGATCTTTCGAGAACGTTTGTGATTACCGGAAACCAGTCATTCGATAGACATTGTGGACCGTAACGGACACTTTGATCCGGACATTGTATTGTAAGTTGTAATCATTTGAAATATATATATTTTGTACATAATTAAACTTGTAAATTTTTATTCTGTCTTTGTCTGATTTTTGCTGGCGTTTTGGGGTATTCTGACCCATAACAATGGTATTGGAACAATGTACAGTCTTGTACCAGCGCATCCTTAAGACTTGCACTCTGACCGACTGTGACGACGGGACTCCATGACGACCACCTGTCCTCTCTGAATGTCGGTCGGACTCCTCGGGTGATAACATGCATGAGCTTGCTACAGACGGCAGAGCACGGACTGCATTTCTTACACCCCTACCCTATTTTTATGTATATTTACATATTCAACTGTGTTCCTTGGGCTCCTGCGTTGTGCTGTCTTGTTTGTATGGTTATCTTACAGTGAGGAGGTTATTTTACAACAATTGTGCGTTCTTCGAGACCTTTGGGTAACCGGAAAAGTGGGAGGGTTGTGCGCACGTAATCAAGGATAACTACACCATCTGTTACTAACGTGACTGATGTTCGTCGTAAGTCAGCACCGATTGCCCATGGGTCTCGTTGGTTTATGTGTTATCTTTTATGTTCGATGTTTGATTATTTCGTTTGCTGTTCCTTGTCTCTTGCTGGAAGTGTCTTCTCTGTGCTTTCACTTGGGGTGTTTGGTGTGTTGCTGTTGGCGCTGCAACCGAGTTTTGTTGGAGATCCCCTCCTTTCTTGAACTTGAAGACGTTCAACATTTGTACCACTTGGTGAGTGTCACTGCTGGTGGACTAAGAGTCCCGAGGGCACATATGGCCAAGTTCGATCAATTTCGGTTGGTCGTTTCTTCAAACGCATTTGAAAATTTCTGTCTACAAAATTTTCTCAAGTTTCTAAAACCTGGGTCCTGTGGCATCATATCCCAGCCATTTTGCTACGTCTTTCGGTATATTTAGGACATAATTTTCACAGATTTTGGTCATATCATATTGTTAGATTGAGGATCACTGACGAGGGTTCATTACCCGAAACGTTCATGTTTGGTCCATGCTGTAAATTTATCTGCTCTGAAATGATGCTAATGAATTTGAAGACGTTAAACATTTGTACCACTTGGTGAGTGTCACTGCTGGTGGACCAAGAGTCCCTGAGGGTACATGTAGCCAAGTTCGATCAATTTCGGTTGGTCGTTTCTTCAAACGCATTTGAAAATTTCTGTCTACAAAATGTTCTCAAATTTCTAAGACCTGGATCCTGTAGCATCATATCCCAGCCATTTTGCTACGTCTTTCGGTATATTTAAGACATAATTTTCACAGATTTTGGTCATATTGCATTTAGATTGAGGATCACTGACGAGGGTTTATTACCCGAAACGTGCATGTCTGGTCCATGCTGTAAATTTATCTGCTCTAAAATGATGCTAATGAATTTGAAGACGTTAAACATTAGTACACCGAACTGCGCAGCTACAGGTTTGCAGGATTCATAAACCTACCTTAAATGCTACTATCATCATATGTCTACAAATATTTGTCAATTTTGATCATACTTTCTCAAAATACCGGGTATCTTCATTTTACACGCGGGGGCGAGTAGCCATATCAACATAGAAAGGAATCCAGGGGCGGATCCACGAAATGTTGCACATTTGTAATTTGTAACCAATAATTCACAAGACTATCCCACTTTATTGATATATATCATGTAAATAATTAATAAATGAATCGCAAACAGTCGAAATTCTAGTGAATTACCCAAGGAACTTTAAAATCGTTTATTTTTTCTACCTATGTTTGGTTGGATCGGCACGTGAAAATGGCTACCTGTAAAAACTCGTGTTCGAAAAGACCCCGTGTTGTATTAACAAGAGATTTATAAGATTATGACACCTTGTACTCAAAATCAAAGGACAACTTTTTGTAGATATAGTATCAATATAATGTTTAAGGTAAGTTATAGTATTATTCATAAATTCTACTGAGGTGCAGCTGTACAGTTCGGTGCATGAATAAAAAAAAGTTTCTAATGTTAAAATCTTAACGTTATTTTCAGTAGAAAATATGGGTAAATGTATGATTGGCTCAGTGTTTAATGTATGGAAAGTGTGTTACTAAACAACACGTGGGTTAAGGTACAATCCATGACCCCAGGAAACAACACAAAGTGATGACATAGAGAGCATGTTACTAAACAACACGTGGATTAAAGTACAATCCATAACCCCGAGGAAACAAAACAAAGTGATGACATAGAGAGTATATTACTAAACAATATGTGGATTGAGGTATTAGCCAATACCCAGAAAAACAACACAAAGGGATGACATTAAGATATATAACTAAACAACATTTGCATTAAGGTACAAGCCATGAACACAACAAAAACAACAAAGTGATGATATTAAGATTATATAATTAAACAACATGTGCATTAAGGTACAAGCCATGAACAACAACAAAATGATGACATAGAGAGTATATTTCTAAACAACATGTGGTTTAAGTGACAAGCCATGATCCAAAGAAACAACGCAAAGGGATGACATAGAAAGTATGTTACTAAAACCAAATGCATATCTTAAATTTGAATCGAGAATTTACGGCGATTTATCGACCACCGATCATTTTCTTCATAATAGTACTTATGATTATACTTCTACTAATGCTATTGCACCATAACGTCGAATTTCATTGGCTGTTTGCTCGTTACCTAATGCTGTTAACAATAAGATGCTAGGCTTTGACGTTGCTAACGTCACATGGCGCTTTATATTAAAAAAAAATAGATTGCATTAGACTGTTAATAATCTTTTTTGGGAAATGAAGCTTAACTTAAAAGTGTATACGCATTATATTTTTTATATTTATTTATAAGCCTCTAAAAAATAAACGACAAAAAGGCATAAGAAATGATGAATATATATTTGTCGATATGTTTCGAGACAAAAATTCAGTCTCGGGGCTCTAGATAAAATATTAACACGGATTCTTCACATTTCATAGAAATTTGCATAAAACTGCCATTTTTCGAGAGAGGAGAAAAATATCCTACCTCCAGAACAACTCTATATCATATTAACATATCTAATGCAAGGATTGTAATGACTCTCTGTACAAAACAGAGCAAAATATAGGAATACAGAGGATGTAACCGATAAATACTTCGTTTTTATTTTTCACGGTTTTATAATTTTTAACCCAATTTAAACAAAATCTGACCATGATATATTCTTTACGACAGCTGTTCTTGAAAGCAGGGGTATTCAGCTAAAAGTTAAGACCAAATTCAGGCCTGTGTTAGGGGTGTTGGTTAAACTCGAAAACTAAGCCCCTATTTCAATTGGTCGCTCTACTAATTGATTACTTATCATTTCATTTCGTCGCTTTTCAACGTTTATTTGAAGCTTTGAAATCCTGTTGCTAATGACGTTGCTTATAACGTTCCTGGGCGCGTACTTCCGTTTTGTGTTGATACAGAAAAAACCCAATAAGAATCGTCGTTTCTTAATGCTCTTAATGGAAATTTAATAATACCTGCATCAACAGAAAAAATATAAGGTTCATTTCTTATCATTTTATTTAAGGATTAATATTAACAATTTTGCAATTTATTGAGATATAATATGGTTTGAGGTGGTGCACACTTTTTATAATCCGCTTCTAATATGGTAAGAGCACACTTTATGATCCGCGAAATGGATTATAAAAAAGTGTGCACCGCCTCAAACCATATTATATCTCAATAGATCACAGAATTGTTAAAATTAATCCTTATAATTCAATCAAATACTAGAAAAACTTTGATTAACTTCTGTTCATTTTCAGTTAACGACCACAATTGAAACAACAAGAGCGGAGGAACGAATCCGCTCAGATGGTTTCCTTTAGCAACCACGGCAGTGTCTTGGTCAGAAAAATCAATATTTTTGAAGGGAAAATATTCCTAATTTAGTCCCATTTTTATATCCAACTGTCTATGTCGCAGATCCTCCGAAAAGAGGGACGGTTTTTATATAATGGGGAAAATATGGGTTGTACACAGTAACTCATCGGAAACAGGTCGCCAATTTGTTTTGAATTTGACCGTCGATTCGCGCGAAGATGTTGACGACACAATGGGTTTTACGTCACGTTATTTATGGAAACAGACTATTTTCTTGGATCTAAAAAGAATCAATCACTGAACATTATTTCGTAAGTCGGAGGGTTCGCAGTGATACGTCTGCCAAAACAAGTTATGGCAGCCGCCATGATTCAAACAGCGAACGATCTTCCCTCTATATCTTTGGAATAAGGACCAGTTTGAGCGAATTCTATATGCACTGCTAAAATTTGAGTAAGTAGAAAAGAAATGGTACCCTTGAAATGATAAGCAAACACCAACAAATTGTATTTTCAGTAACGAATTCATTCGTGTTTGAGGGAACCCCCGGTTCGAAAGATAGTGCTATAAATAGACTACCGAGAAAAATTGTGTTGATCGATGTATCAACACAATTTCTCAGCCAATCAGAATCTTTGTTTCTTAATATCAACAATGGAAATTAAATGATAAAACCCTGATACTGATCAATGTCTCATCGGAAGTCTATTTGTAATGAATGTCGAGTTTAATTTTTACGGTATCATGATTCAAAACCAAATAATCTGTAATATGAATGTACAATAATGCTGACTGTGCATTATTTGCTCACATTGACACTGAATGCTCACTTTACATACCAATAAGATACATTTTTACAGGTGCAATGTACTTCTTCAATACATGATTCTGAGTTTCGAAATAGGGGTTGAACAGTATACCAATTGTACAAGCAGTGGAGAAAAACCTTGCAGAAATTTTGCAATGCAGTATTGTCGTAGCACCTGATCGTGCGGGAGCTTATTCAATCAAGAGAATTTGATAAGTCGATAGAATTTTAAGGTAGACAGAATATGTGGTGCATGTAGTTATTACACTTAATACTCATTATCTTTAGTTTTGTATATCTTATACTACCTGGTCAGAAATAAACTATTCTGATGACCAGGTGAAAATAAGCTCCGCCAGGTGAAATCAGTTTGCTTCGACAATACATGTATTTGTAAAAACATCCCTTTGTAGATTATATTTATGTGCATGGTTCCATTTATCCAATTTGTGTCCTTACTGCTGCATTACAACATCTCACACTTATATTTCATTCCAATATTCATAGAGTTATCCTTGAAATGTGAAAATGAAGGGTTCCATGTATGTATTATAAGGTACAATTTTATGAATGTACAATGTAGATCAATGTTTCTAAAACAAAAAAGGTTGAACCCTGATTTTGATTCAGTCAAACAGTTTTGTCAAACACAAAATGAAAACAATATGTCTTTTCTTTTTTTTTGCATTGAAATTAATGGTGAATAACCCCCCCCCCCCCCCCCCCCCCCCGTTGACTCTGCTGCACCACGATAAAAATGGTACTCAAAGACATTTCACCGTCTGAATAAGTTGCTTATTTGTGTGTCAATAATCCATATTCTACATTAGAACCTGTGTTTTATTTCTGCTGGATTTCCCCTAAATTTGCCATTTAATGATTTTAATTGTTAAACGTTGAAATTTTCTATTTTTATGTAAAAAATGTTTAGCAACTATTCATCAATGTACGTACAACAGAGCGAGGTCTTTTATTTATTTACGAATGCAAATTAGCTTTACGCATGCGCTGTGCGCTTAGATTTCGTACTTCCGAAGTTGTATGGAAAGTACTGTACGGTTTTGTTTGGATGGATATGCAGTATTTATCAATACAACATCAATAAAACACCGCTAAAGACGGTATGAACGGCTTGCAAAGTAAGTTTTTGTCACTAACTGGGTCAAGGTCAACAGGTCAAATAATATGGCATAAATTGAAAGCTTTTATCAGAGGCAATCTACGTGTATAATATAAAGTTTCTACTAAATACAGTTCAATAGATTTTGCTTAAACCAGGAACTTTAACCAAAACATTTAACTAGGTCAAAAACCAAGGTCAAGGTCACTAGGTCAAATGTTACAGCATAAATTGAAAGGTCTTGTGATGGGCAACCTACATGTATAATATAAAGTTTCTACTGCATACAGTTCCATAGATTTTGCTTAAACCAGGAACTATAACTAAAATATTTAAGTAGGTCAAAGTCCAATGTCAAGGTCACTAGGTCAAATGTTACGGCATAAATCGAAAGGTCTTGTGATGGGCAAGCTTCGTGTATAATATAAAGTTTCTACTGCATATAGTTCCTTAGATTTTTGCCTCAACCAGTAACTTTAAGCAAAATGTTGACGGCAGACGGATGAATAGACAGACGGACATCGTCAATATATAGACCGAAATTGCTTCGCAATACGGCCAAAAATCTTATTCAACTCTACAGTATACGGTAATTTTCTTATTTCAGCTCTTCAAAACGACATAGCAAGAATCCTACACAACGAAAAATATACTACACAAGGTGAGATTAATCTACACTTCTAAAAATATATGAGTCATTTAAGGATTCTGCTTCAAAATTTAGGGATCTAAAAATGTTTAAAGATTATTGGTGAGAGTTTGCTCTTAATAAGAGATCTAATTTAAAGGGCAACTGTAGAATGAGGTTAAGTCTTTACAAAGAATCTATGCTATATTACTGAAAAATGATAATGTCAATGTCTCTATGAGCTTTTAATCTCCTTTAACAAAACAGAATTTAAATTCAATTACAAGCCATGAACCGTAGTAACTGTGCAAAGTAATGACGTAAAGAGTATGTCACTATACAATATGTGCATGGTATAACAAGCCACGAGCCACAATCATAACAAACTGATGAATAGGGCAAAATCCTAAACAAGAACACCAGGTGTCATGACGCTCATCTAATACCCTTGCACGCTATCGACATACTGACATTGCATAATGATGGTACCAGTGCCAGAATTTGAGCCAAAGCATCTGGGTCCATATGAACAGAATTGTTTTTTAATTCATTAATATTTAAATAAATATAATTTAGGCATAAAATTTAGCACTAAGAGACTTAAATATGATAAATATGTAATCGATGAGGGTGCAAAATATAAAATAGATTAATTCTTTTGTCATAAATACATTTATATTTATTAAGATGGCTCAAAAGTGCAAAAAAGATGAAAAATGGGAAAAAATTGAAAAAAAAAGCAGAATTTATTTTTGATGCGGGTGCCGGGACTTGAACCAGTACCTTTTGATCCATGTGCACAGTAAACAATTCGATATATATGCACAACCAATGTTATTCCCCAAGATGTTACTATTGAAAGAAACGTGCTGCAATTCGTGTATTAACACTTGTGAAGTCACAATGCATAAGATCTAAAGAAAAATGCCGCGATGACTGTTCTAACCTGCAAACTGAGCCCGCGGTGACCTGAATTTTAACGTCACCCTTTTACCTAGAAAACGCGATTTCAGAAAACAAGAATGGAATAGACAACTATGGTGCATATATATATATGTATAAAAAGAATTAATAAAAAATACAAGATATAAGGTCATGAAATATAAATAAATATATCAAAGCATTTAGTCACTTAAATGCAACAAATATGCAATAAATGAGTGCAGAATATCATACATTTATTGAGTTATTTAAAGAAATAGTTAGAAAATTTAAAATAAGCATTATTGACAAAGCCAAGGAAATCAATTACACTTGGAGCATAAATAATTAATCACACATCAGATACCCGGTAAGAATATGAAATCGAAACGACATAATCGACAACGAAATGTTAAAATTTTGAAAATGTTTATCGAAGAATATTTTAGTGGACTATTTTGTTAAATCCTGAAACAAAACATATCTGAATGAAATTCGGTTGAAAGAAATGAGGTGATCTCTAAGAACACTCGGTTTCAGCACCTTCAGCAAGACAAAGAAACACCCCATGCAAAACATAGAGCAGACATGCAGAGTAATGGACACAAAATAAAATCGAATCTTTTACAGATTATTTTTGAAATGAAAACAATATCTTGTGTTTTTTATCAACATCCAAGTCGGATTCCATTTTAGAGTATATTGGCTCTTTTTTGTTTTTTTTTTCAGTACAAGCAAATCAAGAAGCAACGATTCATCAGGTCTAGGGAGCTACTCAAGGTGAGGATTATCTTTAATCATAAAAGGGACAAACATACACAAAGAAATACAAACGTCATATATTCCATCTAAAACTCATCTTTGAACATGAGGAATACAACAAATTTATCAATATTGAGGAGAGTTCGCTCTTGCAAGAGAGATCTGCATTATAGGGCAACTATAGAGTGATAAAGAATCTTTGCCATGACCCTATCCTATAATATATGCAAAAATGATAATGAGCTACTGAATCGACCCTAAAGGAAATTTGGAGCTGCGCCCTCTCTGTAAGGTACATGTAAAAATTTAAATTCTGAAAATAAAACCAGAGTTTGCTAGTAAAATGAATTTGGGCGGTTTATGAACAGCAATTTGGCTGAAAGCATAACTTATGAGAATACAATATTCGAAACAGTTGTTTGGTGCATGAAAGTTAGTTTGAAATTTCTTCAGTGAAAAATATGTCTTTGCAACAGCTGATAAAGCAGCCAACAACACCATTATCATTGGAAAACGTTACTACATATTAACTTTGGTTTCGGAACTTTCGTCTACAAATACCTATATCAAAAGCAATGAAAGTGTATCTAATATTTTGCACAAGCATAACAGTGAACTTTCTTCATCCAACATATCTATTTCTAAATTGGATAATCCGACCATGTATTGCATACCTAAACTGCACAAGTCTCCTTACAAATCTCGATTCATTGCTAATCCCATCCTGCTACGTCTTTCGGTATGCCTTTTCGACATAGTAACTTTCATACTTTTTTGGCATATTACATTGTTTAGATTTGAGGATCACTGACGAGGGTTAAGTAACCGAAACTTGCATGTCTGGTCCATGTTGCCAATTTATCTGTTCTTAAATGATGCTATTCAATTTGAAGACGTTAACATCTAGCAACTGTTCCACTACATTTTTGTCCGGAAATCTTACATCAGCACTTACAACTATAAGGGGACATGTATCAAAATATTGTGAAACTGTTCTTAACATGAACGATGTTAATTTCTTTTCGTCTATTAAAAATTCAGGGGATGTGATTGACAAAATGAAAACTAACAATTTCCAAGCCAAAACCATTTTTTCATACAAATTCTCGAATATGTACACCACGTTTCCTCACGACAAAATTAATGATCGGTTGTCAAAACTAATTAAATGGTGTTTTCGATCGAGAGAGGAAAACTTACATTTGTACATCTGAATCAAAGGTTTTCTTTTCCTTACCAGAATACAAATCATTTAAATCATGGACATGTAGCGACCTGTGTAATGCTTTGTCCTTCCTCTTGGACAATATTTATGTTAGATTTGGTGAGGATCTCTACAAACAGGTTGTAGGGATCCCTATGGGTACCAACTGTGTGACTCTTGTTGCAGATTTATATTTATACACTTATGAAAAGGAATTTATCCAAAATCTTTAAAAGAACAGAAAATTTGATGACATGAAGTGCTTTACTTTTACGTCTAGGTACCTGGATGATATTGTTAAACAACTTTAAATTCAATAGCATCGTTTAAAACCTGATAAATTTTCAGCATGGACCAGACATGCACTTTTCGGTTACTAAACCCTCGTCAGTTCTCACTATTGACAATCCTGTTTTGATACATATAAGAATGAAATTTATCCACAGAAGTTGACAGTCAACAAGTCAAACGTTAGAAATACAGAAACACCATTTTTGGACCAAAATATCAAAATTACAAACGAAGAAATTCATACCAGTATTTATGACAAAAGAGATGATTTTGGATTCAACATAGTAAATTTCCCCTGGCTTGACGGTGACAATCCAAGACTACCGTCATACGGCATTTACATATCACAGCTCATCCGGTACGCTAGAGCGTGCACTAATGTTTTGGATTTTCATAGTAGAAATGTACATATAACCAAGAAACTTTTAGGTCAAGGTTTCCGCTTTCGCAGCTACGTTAAGGCACTCCTCAGAAATGACGTCTTCAAATATGGCGCGAAATGACGTCAACCTCAGATTTTGACGTCATCAACACGGAGTCTATTGTCGTTTGCAAATCTTGATGCGCTTTATTGTCATTTATCATGGAGTAAGATCTTTATATATGGTTGAATTTTTTGCCGAGTATGACATAACTTTTATCTATAGTAAAGATACTTGAATGGCATAACGTACTATACAAATAAATAAATAAAATAGATGATTCTTTTTTTAAACTAACGTTAAACTAACTGAGGATACAAGAAGCCTTTCAATCTAAACAAAGTGAAAGCAAGGGAATAATATGATAAGATCATAATAAATTCTCTATAAAGGCCAAATTTAAATAGGGGAGAGAAAATACTATCGACGACAAATTAAAAAAGGCGTAAAAATTAAAATGCGGTGATGTTGGTCTATTCTGGAAGTTACTAAGTAAGTTGGCGTGCGTAACATTCAGACTGGACTTTGTCAATTATGAACAATTGTACGACGTGCATTTTCTTCGTGGTATTCTTAATAGTTAGAATGAAAAAATAATGATATAGAATTTTCATCTCTCTTTGGTTTTTTTTTTTCTCTCTCTCTCTTAGACAACGTAAATTGAATATCACAAGCTAAATTAAAAATTATACAGTCAAACCTGTCTTAAAGTGACCCTCTTTTTAGCGACTTCCTGCTTTATGTGACCTTTTTTATTCCTCCCGAGCAATTTTCCTATCAAATAAACCTGTTTATAGCGACAACCTGTCTAACGCGACAACGACTGTGAATTTTCTGTCCCGTACCCAATTCCGGACCTGTATATTACGACTTTTAGTGTTGTAGAGGACCCAAACTACATAATATTTTACATTAAATCTCTATATCAGTGTCTTCAATAATTAAATCTTCTGTGATAGATAAAATCTAATGTGATTTTATATGTTCAATATGATTCATCAATAAATACATGAATTGATATATGCAGTGATTCATTTTATGGTATTGCTCTTATACTACGAAAATTGTGTTGGTTAAAGTCAGATCAGCTTGAACCTGTATTCAGTGACCACCTGTCTTATATGACCTATTTTCTGTCAGCCCTTGCAAAGTCACATAAGACAGGTTTGACTGTAATTTATATGCTAGTAACGAAATGTTACAGAATTAATCTACTCTTTCCTAATATCACATATTTTATCTGTACTGTTCGTAAACATTTTGAAAAAATAATATCCCATGGCCAGGATCGAACCCGCAGCCATGGAATTTGCAGTCCTGCGTCATCACCACCACGCCACTGCACCATTGTATCACATAGATGAAATTGTAAAATATATCTCACAGATTGTCAAAGATTTAATCTTTTCACTTTTTTGATTAAAATAAGATGAAATATTCCTCAATTAAATAACATATTATTAATATAATCTTCTCAAGTAAATATTTGTGTTTAAAGGCCACAAAACTGTGAGAACGAAATCGGCGAAGTCGACCTTGATTGTTATAAACTACGAGTTGCTTCCCTTCGCTAGTCACATATACGTTTGAAAAAAGGTATCGTCGTAGGGTGATGGTATAAAATTGCATGGCGCAGGCTGAAATTACAATGCTATGTGTTGGGGTCGTGTTAAACTAGTCAATAGATGGTTGTCCTCAATTTTCTAAGTAGGCACTTTGTCGATTCTATCCATGACTATTTAAAATTTATGACAATGCCGGGAGTTTAGTGCTGTTTTAGTCATTTTTAGATAAAAATCGTATTTTATTCCAAATATATAAAAAAAAAAGAAAAATGGCAATACCTACAAGGTATTTTGGTAGTAAGCATAGGAGTGTTATTGCAGGAATGGCGTTGCGCCAGCTCGTTTTATACAATACATTGTTTGCATGTTATAAATAGTTGTCACGTGACTTGTGATATGGCACATGACATCATCATTGGCTGAATGTGTAGTACAAGCTTAGCGTTAACACTGATACCAAATACATAAAGAAATTTTATTGGAGGATGTCATTTTTTCATTATTGAAAATGTCTTTTTAAAATGACACGAGTATTGCAACGTTAAAACGGGGAGTGCCTTACCGTAGCTGCGTTCATAAACTTGTAAAGACTTTTTGGAAATTTTACAAAAATTACAGTCAGCTTCTTTTAAAGTTCTGACCTATACTAGCAACAGAGTATATTACTTTGGGTATTTCACAGCCTGCATTTTATGGTGACATAATAAACAAAATTAGAAGGATCAAAGCAGACAGCATTGCCATCGAAAATGCGTCAGAATAATCAAACGCCTTTTATACCGTGGATATGATCCTAATAACACAAGACGGACACTCGGCATGGTATTGGACCAATGTACAGTCTTGTACCAGTGCATCCTTAAGACTTGCACTCTGACCGACTGTGACGACGGGACTCCATGACGACCACCTGTCCTCTCTGAATTTCGGTCGGACTCTCCGGGTGATAACATGCATGAGCTCGCTAAAGACGGCAGAGCACGGACTGCATTTCGTACACCCCTATACTACTTTTATGTATATTTACATATTCATCTGTGTTCCTTGGGCTCCTGCGTTGTGCTGTCTTGTTTGTATGGTTATCTTACAGTGAGGAGGTTATTTTACAACAATTGTGCGTTCTTTGAGACCTTTGGGTAACCGGAAAAGTGGGAGGGATGAGCGCACGTAATCAAGGATAACCACACCATCTGTTAACAACGTGGCTGATGGTCGTCCCAAGTCAACACCGATTGCCCATGGGTCTCGTTGGTTTATGTGTTGTCTTTTATGTTCGATGTTTGATGTCTCGTTTGTTGTTCCTTGTCTTTTGCTGTAAGTGTCTTCTCTGTGTTTTCACTTGGGATGTTTGGTGTGTTGCTGTTGGCGCTGGAACCGAGTTTTGTTGGAGATCCCCTCCTTTCTTGAACTTGAAGACGCTAAACATTTGTACCACTTGGTGATTTTCACTGCTGGTGGACAAAGAGTCCCCGAGGGCACATATAGCCAAGTTCGATCAATTTCGGTTGGTCGTTTCTTCAAACACATTTGAAAATTTCTTTCTACAAAATTTTCTCAAATTTCTAAGACCTGGATCCTGTAGCATCATATCCCAGCCATTTTGCTACGTCTTTCGGTATATTTAGGACATAATTTTCACAGATTTTGGTCATATTACATTGTTTAGATTGAGGATCACTGACGAAGGTTTATTACCCGAAACGTGCATGTCTGGTCCATGCTGTAACGCAGCATAGTTAAGGCAGCATTCAAAAAACGTCAAATAATTTACCGCGAAATTATGTAACGTCAGCTGACGTCATAGACTCCATGTCGTCAAGTACGGTAGCAACACAGTTTTGTAATTTATTCGATTGATATTCGGTAAATTCATATGTCAAAATTGCCAGTAATAAAAAGTTACATATCAGATTTAATAACTTGCACTTCGCTGAGTCAATATACTTTTGAGAAGACCCCTAATCGATAGATGTACTCTGTGACCCCCTATGCGTTGTTATGGTACTCTGTGT
Organism: Pinctada fucata; assembly: GCA_028142955.1. Classification (NCBI taxonomy): domain Eukaryota; kingdom Metazoa; phylum Mollusca; class Bivalvia; order Pterioida; family Pteriidae; genus Pinctada; species Pinctada fucata. Next base: position 59,660,152 of record AP027106.1, on the reverse strand, counting down.
TACTGAGAAGCTTGAGCAGCGATGGCCAGGTGCGATCCCAAAGTTTACAGGGCGGGCAGAAAGAAAAGATGAAATAATGGTATGTATTCATTTAACAGACGTACATTTGTAAAATCAGACATGCTGTACAACGATAACATCCTAATAAATTGAATTATATCTGTCATGAACGATGAAATATTTGAAAAGGACAGAAATCGTTCATTTTGTCGTCATGTGTACCTTGTTTATGCTCCACATTGTGTACTATGCAGTACTACTACACGTGTCATATGTATATGTAAATACATCATATTGTATCGTCGCTATAATTACGTAGTAGTCATGGGTCTTGCATCCAATTAAAAACAAAATATATGAATTCTATAAAATTCTTATAATGTAATTGTATTTCGTAAGTAAATTTTACAACGGGGGGGATAATGCCTGTGTAAATGTATGTTATATAAACTCATGAACTGAAAGTGAAACTACAGTAGTCAAGATCTTCACAGTGCAAGTGATGTCACAGCTATATTGATTCATAACTTTTTAAATTTCAGATTGACGAAAGATACATAGACACCTTCTGATTGAAAACAAATGGTTTTTGCTATTGGACGTTGCAGTGCAGTGTAGATCTACCTTTTATGTGACATAACTGAAATGGGACTGTCTATAGTATCTAGAAGGTATATTTACTTTACTTAGACAATGAAAGTATCCATTTCGAATAAATGTTAAATTGTATGACTGTCAGTTTTGTATGTATAAAACTATACTGGTTTTTGAGAATAATGTCTTGTAAAATCTATGATAAGAGTATTAAGACATGCTTACAATATACATGTATTATTTACTATGTAGCTTGCTACGATTTGAGTCCAATTTTTCCTTTTCTGAAAGTTAGAAATTATGAAGTAAATAAAGGTAAACTCCAATGCCAATAACTTGTAACAGCTTACTTGTAATCCTATTCTATGTTATCAATTTTAGAGATAAACATTGTGCAATTTCTTTCATTTCAGAGACTTGTCCTTTTCAAAGAAGTAAAACTCATATTTTACCTGAACCCAAGGGAGAAGATGCCAAGCAACTGCATGCCTATTGTTAACTAGATTTATTATCCATTAAAGATAATTCATTATGAAATTAAAGTTTTCTTGTCATTTAAGAAAAAATACAAAAAGTAATGATGATCCTTTGAAGTCATGTATATTCAGAAGTGCCTTTTAAATTCCAGTATATTACTTTATATTATCTATGGATGAATGCCGTACAAGATTGAAATCTGTCATATATTTAGACAAAAGAAATAATTTCACTTGCTTGACCATTTACACATTAGAACTTTTGTTGAAGAATATCAGTGTATAAAAAATCTTGAGTTTAATCTGATATACATGTAGCAGTATTTCTTTTCAAAATAGTACTTCACAATGAGGCTGCAGGCTGAAGTTGTCATAGCAACTCGTCCGTCTTCTTACTGAATGTGTGAAACTAGATTTTTAAAAAGGACTCTATGATTCTGGATCATGTAAGGTCTGTGGGAAAGATAATCAGACATGCACGAACAGCCTCAAGATATAGATCAGAAAACAACGCTCTGAAAATGCCTCCCCCTTGATCTACGTGAATTCTTCCTATTTAGAAGTAAAGGTGGTCCGATAGCCAGTTTGTACAGTAAATTTAATTGGTCTATATACAGCAATCAAAAAATACATAAAACAATTTGTCTATACGAAATTCGAGCGTCAAAATAAAAAAAAAATCTGTGTAACATACATGAATATCATTTTGAATTATGCCTCCTTCATGAAACAGAATAGAATTCTCATATTTTATAATTTTGCTTGCATCTATAAAAAAGTTTCAATGTCAAAGACTACCTGGTTTTGCAGGTACCGTTTAAATTGCAAAGAAGGTTAACCCATCCCGACATGAAAAGAAATATAAGTATCTGTATAATGCATTGAAGATGATACCTTCAGGGTTATCTATTTATTTTATTATGGTCTACATGAAATTGCTTCGGTCTATGAAAGAACTTAAATCACTAAAGACCGAATGTTCATAAGAGCCATTCTCTGTAAGGACCAAAGTGGTCGAAAAACGATCATCTCAGATTTTCATGATTTTGAGTGCCTGAGCCAAGTTTGACCCCCTGATAGTAAAAATAACATTTGTTTTTTATACGACAATCCGTTGCCATGGTAACCACCCCATCCCATTTTGACAAGAAAAGGGGGCTCTGACGAGCATGAAATGAACTACTTTCAAGTACAATTTGCTCAGGTAAAGCCTTTCAATTGTTCAATTTTTCATCCAAATTATAAAACTAGATACCTTGCTCTTTAAGTTGTGTCATTAAATTATGGTCGAAAAACTTTTAAAATCATTCAAATTTCTCGACAAAGTTTCAATATTTTGACATTTTACAAAAACACAAAAAATCATCATTTTCAGCTATGCATAACAAAATAACCCAGGCTAAGTGAAGTGATTGAATATTGTTGAATGAATGTTTGACTATCTATTAGGAAAATAAAAAAAAATCCAGAGATGTTATTTTTGTTTGAAGAAAATAAATCTTATTCAAAAATGGTTACCATGGCAACATCTGCATTTTATATGATTGATGGATAACATAAAGTATCTCAGATCACAGAAGACAGAAACATGTAATTTTTGTATATTATTGAAGCTTTCAATTTTTCTGACATTTTTATTGAAATTTAGTCTATATTTTATCATCGGTTGCCATGGTAACCATGTCTAAAAAGGCAAAATTGACACTTTTAAAAGCAGTTTTCCTTCTTTTCCTGTTATTGCTTTGCCTTTTATGAAAATAAGAAAGACAATTTCTTTGTTTCACTCATATGGGATATTTTTTTTTTCTAATATCACTAAAGTCAAAGTAAAATATATGAAAAATACTAGGATATCTCCATAGCAACGAACCATTGTTATCATCAATAGACAGTGAAATTTTCATTATTATGTTAAAATTTTCTTTTTCTATCTTTCATCGTGTATATTTCAAAGTTTAATTTGATTAATTTTTAATAAATAAATGACATGAAGCTTTTAACAGAAATTGTAGAAAAAAGGAGTCATAAAACTTAAGGGAAAATAGTAAATTTTAAAGAAAAATCACGAAAACTGGGAAATAAATTCTTAAATCATATATTCTTATTTCAAACAAACACCTGAACATATAAGATTGTATTATTGTACAAACTTGATCAAACATTCTAATCTTTATATCAGTTTCATTAATTTAAGAATATCAAGTTATCTAATTTGGAGATCGGTTGCCATGACAACCATGTTTTTCAATGTGTATTTGCCACAATTCCAAAGTTTTTTAATTCTCAAAATGCAAATACTCGATGGAAAACGCTATATAGATATGTGTATACATCTCATTCAAGATTACTGTTTTGTGAAATTTCATTGCCAAATTTTGTGTTTTTATAATCTATCATCTTTTGGAGTCTCTTTACCTTTTAATATAATGTATAAGATATTTTCCAGGTACTTAATTTTTCTAAATTTTTTAATTTACGGTAGACAGAAAAGAATGGAAAAAATGAATATTTCTCAATAGCAACACGTCATAGTCATGATTTGTACGCTACAAAATTTCCATTATGAGTTTGTTTCTATCTTAATATCTCTATTACCTTTTGAGCATTGAATCAAATGGTATGAAGTTTTTGTAGTTGTAAAAGATCCATGAGAATTCAAGGGAAACAGTTTCTTTTTTTCTATCCGAGGGCTGATTGATTTGTTGTGAACCTCGTATTGATGGATTTAAATTTTATTAGACATTTTGCATTATTTTTCTTCATAATCCCCTTCAGTATCTTTACACTTTTGCCACCGGTGTGTAACAAATCCTTATCTTGACTGGTCAGAAAACCAAGGCTCTCGTACATGTAAAAAATAAAAAATTGTAATTATACTCACCGCAAACAAACTTTGGGGGTTTTTTTTTAAAAAAAAGTATAAGTGATAGGGGTTTCATATTTCATAAAACACATTAACCATAATAAGTACTACATTTTGATACCAAAACATTTGACCTAGTGACCTTGGCCTACTTTTAAACTATAAGGGATAGCTGATCCGTTTAGAGACAAACATCCCGCGGGGGTATAATTCATCACTGTAAGGGCAGTTCTAGTTTTAAATTGAAAAAGGGATCGTATCTTTGTACAATTTTATCAATGATGATTCTCCTGTTATCTAAGGAAATGTTATGTCATAACTGGTTTATTAGTTGCCATTGTTCTTTTGATAGTGTGATGTACAGGTTTTCCGCAATTTTATTTTATTTCCAAATTCTGGTACATGAGCAATTCTAGAAAAACATTCAAGGGGAGGGGATTAGAGGCATCAGGTTGGGAGGGGTGTCAAACCTATGAACTTCAGTACAGTTATACGTAAAAACTGAGAAACAAAAATTTTTGGCAGGGGAGGTGTTTCTTTTGAATACACCAAAAGGGTAACTATAACTGTATCCCTCTTTTCTGTCCATTGGATCTTTTAGTACAAAATTATAGGAACCATCCTATAAACATTTATCAGAAAGTAGTTCAGATATCTCGCTTACATTAACTGCAATGTGGTAAATTGTTCATTGGTTTCAATGGTACAACGATACTGATGATACAAGGTGTCTTTTTTTAATTCATGAAAAGATATGCAATTAATTTTTTAATGTCCCGTTTCAATCATTGTTTTACACTGTAAGGATCACAACCTCTCTGTTGGAAACATTGAAAAGACCATTTGATATTAGCAGATTCAGGTTTCTTTTATTCCGAAAGGGAGGATGTGTCCAGAAAATTGCTTTAAAAAAAATGTATGCAAAACGAGGAAAAAACCATAGCTTTTATCTAGGTTCAGTGTTTGAAAGAAAGAACGTTTTAGGTTTCAAGTCTCACAGAACTCAATGCCATATTTTACAAGTTTGTGTGTTGATGGAATAAATTGTTGTAAACCCCCTCCCCCCCCCCCCAAAAAAATGACTTAAATTTCCTTGTTATGAAATCAAGAATCAAGGTTAATGCTGCGCTTCTGGTATACCATGGATGAACATATTTAGAGTTGGCCCTTTGGCAAGTTTGAACACACGGAGCTGAAAAAAACATGTGTTTGTGAAACACGAATGCCCCCGTTGGCATATTTGTTGGTAAAACAGCTGAAAAGTAGTTCACATGTTGAGGTCGAGGTCACAAGGTCAAATTTGGTGTCCAAGGAAAGGTCTTGCCACAAGAAAGTCATATGTGAAATATGAAAGACCTATCACTTACCATTCAAAAGTTATGGCCAAGTTAAAGTTTTTGCAGACAAATAGACAGACAGACGGACGGACAGTCCAAAAACTATATGCCCCCGAATCCTCGATTACGGGGACATATAAATGGTGTTATGAAATATCTATCTTTTGCCTTGACTTTTGTTTCTTTTCAATGAAAAAGTGCATATCCATCTCAAAAATTTACTGAGCAGCAGCCAATTTCACGAAAATTCTTACGAACGATTTTCATATGTAAGTATAAAAATTTTCCTAAACTCGATTTCACCAAAGTTCGTAAGTATAGAGATACGATTAAAATTGTTCGTAACTTTGCGACTGCCTCAGGGTGGTCGCAAGTCATTAAGAACCTTTCAAATACTTACGAATTTCGTAAGTAATTCTACGAAAGTTCTTAAGTACAGCATAAAAAACAAAATGGCGTCGGTTTACTAGTTGTCAATAATAGCTAGTCAAAATAATGAGAGAAAATGACTTTTTGTGTTTTGTTTGAAAATGACCTTATGAAACCAGTCAATCACACGTAAGTCTCATTTTTCAACCAATGCTTAATGGTCGACACACATCAATAACTTACAAGAATTAATTTTTAAATGAAATTCAAATGTACTTTTCCAAGAGATTGAAAAGTAAAATTTATTGCGGATGATAATGCATGAATACAACATACATAGTACATACGTTACTGAATCTATTGGAAATTATTTGAAAAGATTTCAAAGGTCAAGAAATCGCGCATGCGCATAAGCACAGGAAGCTTCCGTTGCTATGCGTTAAAATACTTACGAAAATATTACGAAAATAATTTTAGGAATTTTCTTAGAGAGTTACGAACGCTTTTGTGAAATTGTCATAAGTATTTTCGTAAGAAATACGTAAGTACGTTTACGTAAGAAAATACTTACGAATTTTCGTGAAATTGGCTGCAGAACCGTTAGTCGTCAGGAGTTATGACCAGGAGGTTTGAATTTTTTTGTCGATTTGATAGTTTGACAGTAGCTAATGTATTTATCATTCAACCATGCATTTGAGATGACAGGAAGTGTTTTAGCTATCCTCTGTACTAAGTATCTGCACTTTTATTAGGGAGGCATGGTACGGCATGCCTAAGAGTTTGATAAAAATATACATAAGGTTGGGTCTGACCCAAAAAGTAAGAAAAATGTTTTTTTTTTCGAATATCACACCAGGTTGCCATGGAAAAAGACTTTACACACTGAGAAAATGCATATCTGGGCATTTCTGAAGTCCCATATATCAATTATGCAGCATAATCTAAAACAAACACTATAAGTCCCCTATCATTGCTCTTTCAAGTTAGATAAATAATGTTGGGTTTAATGCATAATCTATATGTTCACATAGCAACAACAAAGGTATCTTATCAAAAAAATTGCTCTTGGCATTTTTTTTCAAAATTCAATGATAAATAACTTTTATTTTTTAGTTTTTTTAGGCAAATATAACATCAGCATTCACATTGGAACAAAGTTTGTTATCGTTGCTATGGCAACATAAACTCAAATAGCAGATATAAAAGTAATTTTAGACTTAATTTAGTGTCCGTTTTTTACTAGATCATTGAACTTTAATTGAAAGTGATGATAATTAATAAATGTATTCAATTAGACATTTCTTAACATGGAAGAAAATTCAACACAAATATTTAGGAAATAGTCCGTTGCTATGGAAACATATGTGTAAAAATGTACATAAGGCCACTTTGAGTCCTTGGATACGGGCATCAAAGGTCAAGTAATCTGAAAATGTTTTAATCTAAAATAAAGTTAAGACTTTGCTTTGTCATATATGTAAAAAAAATTGTGCAAGCATGTTTCTTTTTTTCAAGGAAAAGGCTTCAAAAATTGCGGAAAATGCTTTTTTCAGATCGTATGGCCAAATTACTATAGCAACTACTATCATTTTAAAAACTTGTTTCATGTTTTTTGATAGAGTTTGTAGCATCCACCATCAATTTGAAAAAAAAATCTTATCATGTACCCATTAAGAGAGAAGCAAAATTGGTAAAATACAGACAACATTTTGAAATTGATATATTAATATTAGTTAATTTTGTTGTCATGGTAACCAGCCATTTTCACAATATCAGACACTACGAGTGAGCTTATCTAAAATTTTACGTTGAGGTATGTGTTTTAATATGATTTTAGTATAGAATAATTCAAGATAATATTATAGAAACTGAAAATTAAAGCATACTCATGAACATTTTGCTATTCGGTACATCTGAATATGCTGCGTTGCTATGGAGAAATATGTGATTTTTTCATATATTTCCTCTACAATTTAATGATTTCTTCAAAATAAGATATACCTGTTATATGAAAACAATGAAATTGTTAAGTTCCGTTTATTATAAGGCACAGGAACAAAGACAAATGACTTGAAAATGCTGAAAATAGTGAATATTGTAACTTTTTGACATGGTTACCATGGCAACCGATTACAAAATACAGCCTCAATTGACGTTAGAAAATCATGAGATCTCTAACTTTGATTTTCATACTATTTTGGTATTTTTATCTTTTTTGAATTTGAAATGCTGCTCGTAAAACAGAAATCGAGTAAAATGCAGATGTTGCCATGGTAACAATTTTCAAAATAAGTTTATTTTCTTTAAACAAAAATAACATCTCCATTTTTTTTATATTGTTATGAGGAGAGATTGAATTATCTGAAAACAGTATCATATCAGGCGCAAGTGCCTGCATCATTTTGTAGATACTTCATGAAAAGTGCTAATTTACGAGTTTGTGAATTTTGGCAAAATAACGCATATTTGTCTTGAAAATTTACATATTTGGAAATAATTTTCTTTTAATTTTTCTTCTTCATTATTAAGTTCCTGGGTTACTCTGTCAAATGTTTGCATTAAATCTAATGCTGATAAGTTAATTTAAAAACAGTGGGGTTACAAACCTACCTCATTTTGTCTCATTTTTTACCACCTGAAATTGGGCCAAACAAGTCAGTGCGTTACCATGGCAACCGTTACATCTATGAATGAAAATGATATCAATTTTGAATACAGGTCTTATGTTGACCAAAATTTATCAAAATCACGAAAATCTAAGGTGGTCATTTGAACACCCCTATAAAATTCTTTGGTTTTTACAGAGAATGGCTCATAAGACTTCAAAATTCAATTTCAAAAACTGATAAATTTTGTACTTAAATCCCCTCGGAAATAATTAAGCGCCTATTCACTCAAATCAGCACATCACGTGTTATACATATGAGACATAAAAAGAATTTTTTATGTCAGGCAATTGAAATCAAACCACTTTTCCCACATCTTCACCTCCCTTTCTCGCCCCTCTCCCCCTCCCCCTTAAAAATTAACCTTGGGCCGAGTCAATAAATAAAAATGTAGAGGTTTCGGGGAGACTCAAGATCTGGTACTGGGACCACAGGGATTTATCGCGCTTCCCGGTTGCTTGATATGTTATGTTTTAACCCAAAGTGCATCAAGCAACCGGGAAGCGCGATAAATTCCTTTGACTAGGTGACTTTCCCATAGAATAGAGGTTTTCCCATGAACGCATTGTAAGTAGTTAAATAAATTATAAATATTGGCGTTATCCTTTTTTTTTATTCATAAAAATAGAGCGGATAACATTTCAAGGATGACAACCAAATAATAATGCATTTTCATTAGATCACGCAAAAAAAAATAAATAAATAAATAAAATAAAGAAGAATAATACCTTGTAACAAAGGCGATATATAGCCCTCTTCTCCTGCTATTGATCAAAACGATGAATATGTTGATTTTTTAAAGGTTCGCTTTTAAGTTTATAAACTTGCGTTTGTATGAATGGAAATCGATATTGCAATTGTATTTTATAAAAAAAATATAAAGGATGTACATAATAAGCACTGACATCCGGGCAATAAATTTATGAATTTTGCTTCATTTTCGGTGTGATACATTGACGTGCGACCTTATTCATCGTTGCATAAATTTCATACAAAATGAGTAACGATGAGAGACTCCATTATTATTGCAGGGATTTTGTGGACTCACTAGTAAATGTTACGGAGTTATTGAAGATATTTGCCACCATTGCCATTGGCTTTTGGCGGGTTCTTTGCGGGTGGATGAGATTGTATGACCTTTGCTTAATTACAGATTTTCACTGTAGATTTATGTGATGTACTAGCTTGCATGCATATTGTTCATGAAATAAAGGGTTATCTGTTTACATTATGTGTAAATCCAGCTCTTGCTACATATACTAAGTTAAACATTGATTATACATTTCACACAATATTCATTCAATGTGTCTGTATAACGCCTATACAAACGTGCGGAGTGAATTTTTATCTATATATTGTCACTAACGCCGAGCGCCGCTACGTTAGGCCTCGGTATTCAAATATTACGTCGCCAGTTTCATGAACTTGAAAAAATGTCGTCTATTCAAAAATAAACTAGATAATGAAATGGTAATTTATTTAAATCGTAAGAAATGACTGAAACAATTTTTCTGTCTATCGGTGTATTATAGACACAAACTGATGCACAAACAAAACTAGATATTTTGTGCATAATCGGTTTTTTTTTTTTTTTTTTGGTCGATAGACAGAAAAAATTATTATGTACAGTCACTTTTTAAATATTTTCGTTTGTGTCACATTGTCTGAAAAGTAAATAAAAGAAAGAGTAAATTGTGTTTGATAATGTTTATGGCTTAACAGAGGTGAAATCTTCTTCAAAAGTCATATTTCGCAGTTTAAAAAGTCATTTGACGGTAAGAGTTACGTGCTCTTGATTAGCGTCGTTTAAACGTTTGAATTTCGTACAGAAAGAGTATCATAGTCAATTACTGATAGAAATAGTAAAAGCACCCCCTGTTACTGACAATAAATTGTAAAAAGGCTGTTACTCTTAGAAACTGCGATAATTTCCCTACCAGAAAAGTGCTACCAGACCTTTGGCATGGACTTGGTTATTGTCCATGAAATGCAAATACGATCAAAAATTATCTTTTTGGTTGTGTTGCACTGAATTTTCCCTAAAATAAACTATATAGGTAAATAATTCGACATACGGTCTGGTAGCACTTTTATTTGAAAGCATGAAACGGCGAATCGATTGGTATAAAAATTATGAAAAATAAACACGTGCAACAGGGGGTGCTTTTGCAAAGAATGTAGCGTATCGACGCGAAGCTATTTTTAGCAGTTTGACAGCTGGGGTCACGTGATGTCAGCGATGAAAAATATGGACTGCATTTTATGACATCATATAATTAAAAATTTACGGAAATTATTTTAGATTTAAGCAAAGGTGAAATGAAAAATATGCTGCTAAATCAGGTACCGCAAAAATGGCCGAAGTCAGCCTTAACTATGCTGCGAAACTTATCTGCTCTGAAATGATGCTAATGAATTTGAAGACGTTAAACATTAGTACACCGAACTGCGCAGCTACAGGTTTGCAGGATTCATAAACCTACCTTAAATGCTACTACATCATATGTCTACAAATATTTGTCAATTTTGATCATACTTTCTCAAAATACCGGGTATCTTCATTTTACACGCGGGGGGCTAGTAGCCATATCAAAATAGAAAGGAATCCAGGGGCGGATCCACGAAATGTTGCACATTTGTAATTTGTAACCAATAATTCACAAGACTATCCCACTTTATTGATATATATCATGTAAATAATTAATAAATGAATCGCAAACAGTCGAAATTCTAGTGAATTACCCAAGGAACTTTAAAATCGTTTATTTTTTCTACCTATGTTTGGTTGGATCGGCACGTGAAAATGGCTACCTGTAAAAACTCGTGTTCGAAAAGACCCCGTGTTGTATTAACAAGAGATTTATAAGATTATGACACCTTGTACTCAAAATCGAAGGACAAATTTTTGTAGATATAGAATAAATGTAATGTTTAAGGTAAGTTATAGTATTATTCATAAATTCTTCTGAGGTGCAGCTGTACAGTTCGGTGCATGAATAAAAATAAAGTTTCTAATGTTAAAATCTTAACGTTAATTTCAGTAGAAAATATGGGTAAATGTATGACTGGCTCAGTGTTTAATGTATGGAAAGTGTGTAACTAAACAACACGTGGATTAACGTACAATCCATGACCCCCAGTAAACAACACAATGTGATGACATAGAGAGCATGTTACTAAACAAGGTGTGGATTAAGGTACAAGCCATGACCCCCAGGAAACAACACAAAATGATGACATATAGAGTATGTTACTAAACAACATGTGGATTAAAGTACAATCCATAACCCCGAGGAAACAACACAAAGTGATGACATAGAGAGTATGTTACTTAACAACACGTGAATTAAACTACAAGCCATGACCTCACAGAAACAACACAAAGTGATGACATAGAGAGCATGTTACTAAACAACGTTCGGATTAAGGTACAAGCCATGATCCCCAGGAAACAACACAAAGTGATGATATATAGAGTATGTTACTAAACAACACGTGGATTAAAGTACAAGCCATTACATCACAGAAACAACACAAAGTGATGACATAGAGAGCATGTTACTAAACAACATGTGGATAACAGTACAATCTAAAACCCCGAGGAAACAAAACAAAGTGATGACATAGAGAGTATATTACTTAACAATATCTGGATTCAGGTATTAGCCAATACCCAGAAAAACAACAAAAAGCGATGACATTAAGATTATATAACTAAACAACATGTGCATTAAGGTACAAGCCATGACCCACAGGAAATTAAACAAAGTGATGACATATAGAGTATGTTACGAAACAAAATATGGATTAAGGTACAAGCCATCATCCTCAGGAAACAACACAAAGGGATGACATATAGAGTATGTTACTAAACAACATGTGGATTAAGGTACAAGCCATCACCCTCAGGAAACAACACAAAGGGATGACATATAGAGTATGTTACTAAACAACGTGTGGATTAAGGTACAAGCCATGACCCCCAGGAAACAACACAAAGTGATGACATATAGAGTATGTTACTAAACAACATGTGGATTAAGGTACAAGCCATCACCCTCAGGAAACAACACAAAGGGATGACATATAGAGTATGTTACTAAACAAGGTGTGGATTAAGGTACAAGCCATGACCCCTAGAAAAAAAAACACAAAGTTATCACAATAGAGTATGTTACTAAACAACATGTGGATTACGGTACAAGCCATGACACCAGGAAACAACACAAAGTATTGACATAGAGAGTATATCAATAAACAACATGTGGATTAAGGTACAAGCCATGACCTCACAGAAACAACATAAAGTAATGACATAGAGAGTATGTTACTATACAACATGTGGATTAAGGTACTAGCCATGACCCCCAGGAAACAACAGAAAGTGATGAAATATAGAGTATGTTAATAAACAACATGTGGATTACGGTACAAGCCATGACCTCACAGAAACAACACAAAGTAATGGCATATAGGGTATGTTACTAAACATCATGTTGATTAAGGTACAAGCCATGACCCCCAGGAAAAAACAAAAAGTGATGATATAGAGAGTATGTTACTTAACAACATGTGGATTACGGTACAAGCCATGACCCCAGGAAACAACACAAAGTGATAACATATAGAGTATCCTACTAAACAGCATTTGGATTACGGTACAAGCCATGACCCCCATGAATCAACACAAAGTAATGACATAGAGAGTATCTTACTAAACAGCATGTGGATTACGGTACAAGCCATGACCCCCAGGAAACAACACAAAGTGATGACATATAGAGTATGTTAATAAACAACATATGGATTAAGGTACAAGCCATGGCCTCACAGAAACAACACAAAGTAATGACATAGAGAGTATGTTAATAAACAACATATGGATTACGGTACAAGCATGACCCCCAGGAAACAACACAAAGTGATGACATATAGAGTATGTTACTAAACAACATGTGGATTCAGGTACAAGCCATTACCTCACAGAAACAACACATAGTAATGACATAGAGAGTGTGTTACTAAACAACATGTGGATTAAGGTACTAGCCATGACCCCCAGGAAACAACACAAAGTGATGAAATATAGAGTATGTTAATTAACAACATGTGGATTACGGTACAAGCATGACCCCCAGGAAATAACACAAAGTGATGACATATAGAGTATGTTACTAAACAACATATGGATTAAGGTACAAGCCATTACTTCACAGAAACAACACAAAGTATTGACATAGAGAGTATGTTACTAAACAACATGTGGATTAAGGTACAAGCCATGACCTCACAGAAACAACACAAAGTAATGACATAGAGAGTATGTTACTATACAACATGTGGATTAAGGTACTAGCCATGACCCCCAGGAAACAACAGAAAGTGATGAAATATAGAGTATGTTAATAAACAACATGTGGATTACGGTACAAGCCATGACCTCACAGAAACAACACAAAAGTAATGACATAGAGAGTATGTTACTAAACAACATGTGGATTACGGTACAAGCCATGCCTCCAAAGAAACAACACAAAGTAATGACATATAGAGTATGTTACTAAACAACATTTGGATTACGGTACAAGCCATGACCCAAAGAAACAACACAAAGGGATAACATAGAGAGTATGTTTCTAAAACCAAATGCGTATGTTAAATTTGGATCGAATGATTTGCGGCGATTTATCCACGACCGATCATTTTCTTCATAATAATACTTATGATTATACTTCTACTAATGCTCTTGCACTATAACATCAAATTTCATTTGCTAATTGCTCTTCAGTTAATGCTGTAAACAAGAAGATACTAGGCTTTGACGTTGCTAACGTCACAATGCGCTTTATATTAAAAAAATATAGATTGCATTAGAATGTTAATAACAAGATACTGACGCATTGTTTGCAGACAGTAATTGATGTGTACAGTGCAAACATCCGTCTTTCTGGTTCCGTTGACGCATCGCCAGAAAATAAAATTTTGCGACCGTAAAATCAGCATTCTCAGTCCGCAAACAAAAACGTCAAAAGCTAGTAAATCCCTACCTTTGTCGATTCTACATATACATGCGTATATTAAGTAAGCTTGGGTTGCAATTACAAATCCATTTCAACATAAATTCGCTTAGGCTATCAATCAATGAGTGATGAAATGAAATGAAAAATTCCTAATTCGTAAATATCAATGGGTAGTTTTCCTTTTAGTGAGATGATAACTTGATCATTTAGGAAGTATTTCTTTCAAATGGTAGCTTTATTTATCTTTCCGGTTTCGATGGTACTAGGTAATGCTTGAAATAAAAATTAGACGCCAACACAACACATTGGAGTAAAATGAAAATAAATTAAATTAAAATTATAAATAATGATAATGATAAGAAACGGATAGACGATGCAGCTAAAGGGAATTAGTCTTTCTGGAAATTGGAATTAATATATTGCATTTTGAGGTCTAATTCAACTGGATCAATATGCTTCCTTGATCCCTCTGATTGTTTCTGGTAACATTTCTCTTTATTAAACACTGATCCAATCACGTAGCAAACCAGTCAAGTACCTGTTATATGGACTAAAGGAGGTAGCGCTACATTATTTCTTCTTCATTTTTGAATAACTTGGTTAAAATTAACATTAAATAATTATAATACGTTATCCGAAAAATGCCTGTTTTCTTTATCCAAGGCATGTAAATTTTGTTGCATTGAATTTCTATATATTTTTTTTTTAGTTCAGAAGTTTTAAGTTACGAAATCTCATTTATCTTTCTTGTTTAGATACTGTAAAAATAAAAGGAGCTTGACACTCCGAAATTATGAATCTTAATGAAAACGAAATGTTCAATGAGTGAATGAATGTCAAACGCAAAAGCCGAAATCAGAATCCAATAATTACAATAAAATGCCTAGGAATTTTTTTTTCACGGCCAAATAAACTTTATTATTATAAAGGTAGACAATAACAAAGACAATTTACTCATTCTATTGCATTGTAGGTTAAACATTTTAAACAATTTACATATGTATATTTTCTCATAAAAATTCATGACAGAGAGATCTGAATCATATAAAAGGTATGGGTGGATATAAAGGGTTTGTCATTACAACATCAAAAGTCTGATTCCACTCTATAGTAAACTACTAAAGCCTAGATGTGGCATGTGCATTTTTTTATTATCTCATTGCCACGATTTACTAACTTGTGGCCACGATTAAGTTACTCATTGCCACGACCTAATTATCTCATGGCCACGACATAATAGTCATTTTTTCTTGAATCAATAGGAATGTCATTTTCTTTCACTTGCCTACCTACTAGTACCTCCAAAGTTTGATGAAGAACAAAACAGAGACTGTCCACAAGCGTTTTCTGTTTCATTGCTATCTCTGACATCTGACTTTGAAAATCAATAGGTGTCGTCCACTTCCTGCGAGGGGATAAATCAGTTTTTTTCTCAAGGTCATAGGGGCCACATAACTCACCTGATTTGGAGACAAAAGAATGATATTGTACAATACGTTTGAAAATCTTGAACACATGCTTCCTGTAAGGTGTCGTGAAATTCTGTGCAGTGTATGTAGAGGAGATGTCGAAATTGTTTTTTAACTTAACGACGGACGGACGGCGTACACCGGCCCGCGCACTATGATAATAACTCACTTGAGCTCAGGTGAACTAATAAAAATGTAACAGTAAGTTTCTTGTGCAAGCTCACGTGAGCGGGATAGGTACAACAATGACTCTCCAAATATCGGTACATGGAGCTAACACTCTTAAAGAGAAACAATAAAACTACAAAGGGATATACATGTCTGAATATCTAAATTAGAATAAACTCAATCACTATCTTCGATCTTAGCAATATGCAAAAATTTCATTGGTTAATTATTTCGTGACAACGACATAGTAAGTCGTGCGCGCAAGATCATCAACCAATAGAAACGCAGGATTAACTCGTGGCTACGAGATTCTAAGTCGTGGTCACGAGATAATTATGTCATGGCCACGAGTTAGTAAGTTGTAACCACGAGTTAATAAGTCGTGACCACGAGATAGTAAGTAGAGGCCACGCGATAATAAGTCGTGGCTACGAGATATTAAGTCATGGCCACGAGATTTTAGGTCGTGGCCACGAGGTAAAAGTCATGGCCACGTAACATATGTAATTGATAATGAAAAAGCTGTATACTTCCCCTCTATGCTTCCGTAGTATACCGGTATTTCTTTCTTTTTCAGCTTTTCAAGACAATTAAACAACGATCTATCAGAACCAAAAGTATACACAATGTGAGTTTAATCCAATTTCTAGATATATTATGAGTTTTTTTTAAAGTTTTTAAAGTATTTAAGGATTCATCTTCAAAATTTAGGGATCAAAATAATTTAAGATTATATGTGAGAGTTTGCTCTTAAAGAGAGATCTTATTTATAGGGCAACTATAGAATGAGGTAAGGTGTTTGTCACTATCTATGCTATAAAACTGAGAAATGATAATGCCAATGTCTCTATAAGTTTTTAACATCCTTTCACAAAACAACGAGTAAATTAAATTACAAACCATAAACCACACACAAAATGCAAAGTGATGACATAAAGAGTATGTTACTAAACAACGTATGAGTGTTTTAACAAGCCACGAGCCACAAAAATCACAAACTTATAAATAGAGCATGAATCCTAAACAAGAACACCAGGAGGTACCTCGATACCTCGAGAACCTGATATTCATGCACGCTCTCGACATACTGACATTGCATAATAACGATGCCAGTGCCAGGCTTTGAGCCCACAACCTTTGGGTCCATATAAACATAAATCAGTTTTTAAAAAATGCATAGACATTTCCAATAATATATAATGTCAAACGTCTTCAAATTCAATAGCATAAATTTAGACCCGATAAATTTACAGAATGGACCAGACATGCACGTTTCGGGTACTAAACCCTCGTCAGTGATCCTCAGTCTAAACAATTTGTAATATGACCAAAAAGTATGAAAATTATTATTTCCAAAAATGTACCATTAGATGTAGCAGAATGGGTGGGATATGATGCTACAGGACCCACGTTCTAGAAATTTCAAGAAATTTTGTAACATACGATTTCAAATGCTTTGAAGAGACAGACGATCAACCGAAGTTGATCGAACTTGGCTACATGTGCCCTCGGGGATTCTTGGTCCACCAGCAGTGACACTCACCAAGTAGTTCAAATGTCAAACGTCTTCAAATTCAATAGCATCATTTAAGACCTGATAAATTTACAGCATGGACCAGACATGCAAGTTTCGGGTACTAAACCCTCGTCAGTGATCGTCAGTCTTAACGATGTAATATGACCAAAAAGTATGAAAATTATTATATCTAATATGTACCAAAAGACATTTAACCATGAAATATAGCACAAAGTGACTTAAATATGTAATAAATGAGTCTGCAAAATGGAAAAGAAGTATGTTTTTCTTGTCAAAAATACAATTAAAGGACTAGGTGCGCTAACACCTTAAATCGGCCCTATAGTTTCGACGAAGAACGCCTTTGATAAAAGAACTATTAAATATCACTTTTTGCAATGTTGAATGCAATGTTTGAGAAAAAACGCGTCATATTTTTAGGCCTCGTAACGTCACGCGCGTGATGTATGACCTGAAAGACGCAAAACAAAGGAAAATCATCGTATTTTACATACAAATCTTCAAAATTCGTCTATGATCCAGGCCTCGCCCAAGATATTTTTTATGCAAATTAAAAGGCCAATCCGAAATCCAACGACTGGTACAAAAATTATCATGGGCAAGGCCTGGATCGATACTTAATTTCATAAATTTCTATAGAAATTTCGCTCACTTATTGATATTTTCAATGATTTCAACGTTTATAGACGTTTTCAGCACCGTATTATACAGTATAGGACTGTGAAATCAAAGTAAACTCTCCTGATATGGATTCATCGTATACTTGACATTTTAGAATATTATGGATCTATGAATAACTTTGAAAATAGGGCCGATATGGCAGGTTACCGCACCTACTTCTGTATTTAATGGTTTAAAAATGCTCAAAAACCTAAAAACAAATAAAAGCAGAATTTTTTATGCGGGTGCTGGGACTTGAAACCATAAACCATTTATCCATGTGCACAGTAAACATTTCGATTCATATTTAAAAAATAATAAATCAAAAATAAAAGAAAAATTAAGGTTATGAAATATAAATGTATATCAAAGAATTAAGATACTTAACAGCAATTCTCTGTAAGAACCAAAGAATTTCAAAACATTTTGGCACGGCATGTCATGGATTTTTGAGATTTTTGGTATGGAAGTTCAATATGAAGTAATTGTATGTAAATCAACCCCAGTTTTTTCAAAAAGGTTGTCGTTGCCATGGTAACCGTGTCTGAAGTTTCAAAAATCAGGAAAATCTATAGGACAAGACATATCTGTAGGCTTCGTTACCATGGAAACAGGTACATTTTAAATCTTAAATTGCTTTGAATATTTTCTTTTAATCCTTATTATTACGCATATTTGTAAAGTTTTTTACATTCATCTCGGATGCCTTATGTATACAAGATGAAAAATTGGGCCGAAACAGGGTATCAAAAGGCTTTGTTTTGGGCACTCAAAGACCCTTTTTTGCATGTTTTTACTGTTTTACAAGGTTGAAAATTTCATAAAAGCACCAATTTTTGAAGTCCAAATTGTAGTTATCCAATTAGTATCATCTTTGAACTCTACATGAATATAAAAAATTAATTGGGCTAATTTGTCCTTTTATATGCAAAGCAGCATCAAATTTAGTTGCTATGGCAACAATTGGCTGAAAGGTTTCAATACGATGAATTTAAACACAACCTCTATCAAACTATCTACGCATGATATTGGAACAGAAGTTCATGTATACATCTATCAAAGGCGTTTTGATATAAAAATGACCTTGAAAATATTTCAAGGTCACCCGCTGAATTTTCAAGGTCATTAAACTTTAAGTGACCAGATTTGACGAAAAATCCTGATTTTTCATAAAATGAAGGTGTCAATATTTTAGAAACCTTGAAATATTGAACTTAACAGTTATTTGCCATAAAATGATAAATGTATCACTTATTCCTTAGAACTATTGATTACGTTTCTTCACATCTTCGAATATCTAAATTCTTGGTGAGTATGTTGATAAAAAAGGGACGAAATCTGTATTTTTCTTGTTTTTTGACGGAAAAATATTTTCCTATTGAATAGCTATAATTCAATAAATTCTAAGATTTGTCTTTCTTATAGACTAATTGATTAGCTAAAAAAATCACTAAAATCGGTAACAAAAAAATTGAAAAATCAATATTTTATGCAAAATTTGAGTCTCAAAGTATAAATGACCTTGAACATCAAGCCAATGACCTTGAACATTTTAATTGTTCTTGTGTAAAAGATACAAGTCATATGTATACATGCATACATTTTGACAATCTTATGTAACTCTAAAGATGAATAAAATCAATTTCAAAGACAATATGAAGCAAGCAAAAAGGTCTAATGTTGCCATGGCAACGGTCTTTGACGACAGAATTTAGTTAAAACTCTTAAATACCCACTCCAATTTTTCGTTCATTTTATTTGTCAATAAACATACATTTCCATTGATGAAAATCACAAGTCTCCTATTGGTGCCTTTTGTGATATTTAAGATTGAAAATGGTCAAAAACACACTAAATTGGCCCTTATTTTCACCTCTATTTTTCGCTTCATTTTGACTTAGTTTGGCTTAATACAATAAGCTTCCTGTAATAAATATCACATAACTAAGTGTACTAAGTAAGAATGGAAGTAAGGAAGAATAGATTATATAAAGATGAACAAGCTGTTACAGTGGTATCCATGGCAACGAAGTCTCCGGAGCTGCCTTATCTCATGGTCCCAAAAGTGCTATAAATAGAATGACCTCGTTACCATAGCAACCAGAGGTCACATTGCATGAAAAGTGTTATTTTCATGGTCAGCACTCAATATATACCCATTACACCGAAAATCATCAAAATCCATGACATGCCGTGCCGAACTATTTTGGTCCTTACAGAGAATGGCTATTAAATGCAACAAAAATGCTATGAATGAGTGAAGAAGATCATATATTTATTGAGTTTTTTTAAGAAATAGGTAGAAAATAACATTATTGACAAAGTAAAGAAAAGCAATAACAATTGGAGTATAAATGAATAATCTCACGTCAGATACCCGGTAACAGAATAAAATCGAAACGACATAATCGATCACCAAATGTTAGAATTTTGAAAATGTTTATCGCAGAATATCTTAGGGAACTATTTTGTTAAATCCTGAAAAAAATATTTCTTGATAACATTCGCTTGAAAGAAACGAGGTGATCTCTAACAAAACTCGGTTTCAGCACCTGCAACATAGAGCAGACATGCAGAGTAATGAACACAAAATAAAATGGAATCTTTTACAGATTATTTTCCAAATGAAAAAAATATCTTGTGTTTTTTTTTCTCAACATCCTAATCGGATTCCATTTTAGAGTATATTAGCGCTTTTTGTTCCCTTTTTTCAGTATAGAAATAATAAGAAGCGACGATTCATCAGGTCTAGAAAGCTCCTCAAGGTAAGGATTATCTTTAATAATAAAAGCGACAAGCATACACAAAAAAATAAAAAATAGTCATATATTCCATCTAAACTCATCTTTGAACACGAGGAATACAATAAATGTATTGATATTGAGGAGAGTTCGTTCTTGCAAGAGAGATCTGCATTATAGAGCAACTATAGAGTGATATAGAGTGTTTTCCATGACCCATTGCTATATATATGTAGAAATGAAAATTTCAATGAGATACTGAAAGGAAATTTGGAGCTGCACGCTCTCTGTAAGGTACAAATCTAGATTCTAAAAATAAAACCAGAGGGTGCTAGTAAAATGAATTTTGGCGATTAATGAACAGCAGTTTGGCTGGAAGCATAACTGATGAGAATTCAATATTCGAAACACTTGTCTGGAGTATGAAAGTTGGTTTGAAATTTTCTTCAAGAAGATATAAAATTGGATCACTTCGATATTTAAACCTTCTTTTCCTAAACAACATGTGGAAAAAGATACAAGCCCAGAAACAACACAAAGTGATGACATAGAAAGTAATTTCTAAACAACGTGTGGATTACGTAACAAGCAATGACCTCAAGTAACAACACAAAGTGATGACATATAGAGTATGTTACTAAACAACATGTGGATTCAGTAACAAGCCATGACCTCGAGAAACAACACAAAGTAATGACATATATATGTAGAGTATGTTAATAAACAATATGTGGATTCAGTAACAAGCCATGACCTCAAGAAACAACACAAAGTGATGACATAGAAAGTAATTCTGATTTTTTTTATTTCTGATTTTCTTAATTATTGCATTTGTGCTGTATACAGGGATATGGTCATTATTCACATGTGTCATTCTAAACAACGTATTGATTAAGGTACAAGTCATGACTCCAAGACACAACACAAAATGATGACATATAGAGTATGTTAATGTGAATCTAGGCATTGTCTACGAGGGAGCGTAACATGTTTTAAAGTTATTGTCTTGCTTTTTTTAAGCACCCGTTCATCTTTCAATTTACCTATCTACCAATTTATTCAAATGCTGTTGATTGTGAATTCGTAATTTGTTCGTTAGTATACGCAAAATAATCATCCTAAATTTCATCCTAAATTATATATATTTTAAGATATTGTTGTGGGTCATGTATTATTTTAGTTTTACTTTATGTGTAGGTACACATGTACTTAGTCATGTTATTTAATGATTTCATAATAATTCTTTCTAGATTTTACTATGTCATGTTTATTTCATTAGAGAATATTCCAGTATGTTCTTTGTTACATCATTATCATCACATGACTGTGATTTCTAGAATTTACTCTATTGTTAATCATTTGTTGTTATGTGTCAGAGTACCCCAAAACGCCAGCAAAAATCAGACAAAGACAGAATATAAATTTACAAGTTTAATTATGTACAAAATATATATATTTAAAATGATTACAACTTACAATACAATGTCCGGATCAAAGTGTCCGTTACGGTCCACAAAGTCTATCGAATGTATGGTTTCCGGTAATCACAAACGTTCTCGAAAGATCGGTGTCCAAACGTTGTTAAATGGATTAAAGTCTCAACAAATAAAGTGTCCCAGTATATCAGAATAGATGAATGAATCGTGTCTACGAATGTGTACGAATGCCCCTCAACACAGCTCCTCAGAGGTATTTATACTTAATACCAATGAATTTACCAGAAGCTTCTAGAACAATGACTCATTACAAATGATTAACAATAGAGTAAATTCTGGAAATCACAGTCATGTGATGATAATGATGTAACAAAGAACATACTGGAATATTCTCTAATGAAATAAACATGACATAGTAAAATCTAGAAAGAATTATTATGAAATCATAATACAACATGACTAAGTACATGAAAACCTACACATAAAGTAAAACTAAAATAATACATGACCCACAACACCTCCCCCCTTAAAAAAAGTTTGAATGTCAATGAAAACTTAGGTGATAAATTCTGCTAAAATCACTCATGAAACTCTCGATAGTGCATCTGCAATCACATTGTCTTTGCCCTTGATATGGTTAATAATGATATTGTACTCTTGCAACAATAAACTCCACCTTGTAAGTCTTTGATTCTTGTTTGACATTTTGTGCAAAAATGTGAGAGGGTTGTGGTCAGTAAACACAAGAATGGGATGTAAAGTAACATTCAAATAAACATCAAAATGTTGTAAAGCTAACAATAATGCAAGACACTCTTTTTCAATAGTAGAGTAATTCTTTTGACATTTAGTCAATTTCTTTGAAAAATAACAAACAACTCTATCTACACCATCATCATTTTCTTGAAACAAAGCAGCCCCGATTCCTACGTCACTGACATCAACAGTAAGCTTAAATTGTTTATCAAAATTTGGAGCTGACAGGACAGGACTTTTCATAAGAACACATTTGATTTTCTTAAAAGATTCGTCACAGTCATTGGTCCATGCAAAATTCACTCTCTTTTGTAACAGATTGGTAAGTGGACCAACAACTGACGAGAAATTTGGACAAAATTTTCTGTAAAATCCTGCCATTCACAAGAATCTCATTATCTCTTTCTTATTGGTAGGAATCGGGAACTTTGAAATAGCTTCCACCTTGGCCGTGATAGGAGTAACAAAACCTTGACCTACTTTGTGACCCAAATATTCTACAGTCGCATGACAAAATTCACTTTTCGCAAGGTTCACTGTGAGGTTTGCTTTCGCCAGTATGTCGAAGAAGGTACGCATGATTCGGAGATGATCATCCCAGGTGTCACTGTAGATGATGACGTCATCGATATACGCCTTGCATCCTTCGAGATGATTTAGGAGCGACTGAATCATCCTCTGGAATGTGGCTGGTGCGTTTTTCATACCAAAGGGCATTACTTTATATTGGTATAGCCCATCTGGAGTCGCAAATGCTGATATTTCTCTGGCTCTCTCGGTAAGCGGGACCTGCCAATAGCCTTTAAGCAAGTCAAATTTACTGACATATTTTGCACTGCCAATTTTATCTATACAGTCATCGATTCGTGGGATCGGATAAGAGTCAGTTTTGGTGACTGAATTGACTTTTCTAAAGTCCGTACACAATCGGTAAGTTCCGTCTGGCTTCGGAACCAGAATACATGGGGAACTCCAATCACTATTGCTGGGTTCAATAATGTCATTTTCAAGCATGTATTGAATTTCTTTCCGCATGTATTGAAGCTTTATCGGGTTTAACCGATAGGGATGCTGTTTGATAGGTGACGCATCACCCACAATGACGTCAAGATGAGATGCATTCGTCTTTTTTGGAACGTCCGGAAAGATGGTCGTATATTCCCGCATTAATTGGTGCACTTCCTCTTTTTGATGCACGGTCAGATGTCCGAGTTTCACTTCCGGATTTGTTAGAATTTCAGAATTCTTCAAACGGACACTTTGAGCGAAGTCTTTTTCGACAGTCTCTTCATTACATTCAGGTTCAACACAATTTTCTAATGTATTTACATTGGCCAAAGTGGAAACTGGTTTTACAAAATTTCGGTCACTTCTATCAAAATACTCTTTCAACATGTTAACATGACACACTCTTTTTTCTTTTCGCCGACCTGGTGTCTTAACTACATAGTTAACATCACTAATTTTACTCTCAATCTCATAAGGACCGAAATATCTAGCTTGCAAAGGATGACCAGGGATAGGCAAAAAGACAAGAACTTTATCGCCTGGTTTAAAAACTCTGTTTCTAGCATCTTTGTCATACCATGTTTTCATTTTCATTTGTGTGGTTTTGAGATTTTCTTGTGCTAATTTGCAAGCATTATATAGTTTCTCTTTGAAATTAGACACGTAGTCTAAGAGATTCAAATCGCTAGTCTCAGTCAACCATTTTTCCTTCAATAACTTCAATGGCCCCCTGACCGTATGCCCAAAAACTAGCTCAAAGGGACTGAACCCCAGGGAATCCTGAACTGCTTCTCGTGCAGCAAATAACACGAGGTGAACCCCTTCATCCCAGTCTTTTCCATACTGGTGACAATATGTTTTCATCATAGTTTTAAGGGTTTGATGAAAGCGTTCAAGTGCCCCCTGGGACTCAGGATGGTACGCAGAAGACTTATACTGCCTGATACCTAGCTCATGCATAACCTGCTGAAACAACCCTGACATAAAATTCGAACCCTGATCTGACTGAATAGCCTTGGGAGCACCTACGAAACTGAAAAACTTTGTAAGGGCCTTGACTATGGTCTTTGCCTTAATATTCCTAAGAGGTATGTCTTCAGGAAACCTAGTCGAAGTACACATAATTGTCAATAAGTACTGATTCCCTGACCTAGTCCTAGGCAAAGGACCTACACAATCAACTAACACCCTACTAAAAGGTTCCTCAAAGGCTGGAATGGGTTGGAGGGGAGCAGGTGGTATAACTTGATTGGGTTTACCTACCATCTGACAACTATGACAAGACTTACAAAACTCCGACACATCTTTTCTCAACTTAGGCCAGTAAAAGTGACTTAAAATCCTATTATAAGTCTTATTGACACCTAAATGACCTGCCATGGGTGTGTCGTGAGCTAAACTCATGATGTCCCCGCGATACGCTACTGGAACCACTATCTGGTGAACGACCCGCCACACGTCATTAGGGGGTGCATCGGGTGGTCTCCATTTCCGCATGAGGATGGCATCTTGTATGTAGAAGCACTCTCCGACTTTGTCCGCTTCTTCTCGGGGAAGGGCCCTCTTACTTAGTCGGATGATTTCCGGATCTTTAGTTTGCTCGGAGAGGAGCTGCTCACGGCTTAAGGCATCTGTATCTCTGTCTAATGGCGGATGGGAATCATCACCAGGTACTGTGGGAGACTTGTCAACATGAAGTGGTACTGACGTCTCAGGTACGCTGTCATCAATAGTAGACATGAATGTGTCAGAAAGGTCTATATTTTTGGAGGGATGGTCCTCGTTAAGTGCAGAAGTACTCTCAGCCTCTTTCAGTCTGTTCCTGGCCATCGCCCTGGTAACAGCGCAGGCTGGATACAAGTCGTCGTCTTCATCATCGGACACGACATCGGACGTGATTTTCTCACAAACAATCGGATCGGCTACAACTTTGCCGCCAGCTAAATCGTTGCCAAGCAACAAGGAAACGCCTTGAACGGGAAGAGTAGGTCGAACACCTACGATAACAGGTCCAGTAATTAAATCTGACTTCAAATAAATTTTATGAAGGGGAACATCAATGACGCCTAGCTCCACACCCTGTAATAAAACTGACCTACCAGTAAAAGTGTGCTCAGACAAAGACAATGAACCCTCTAACAATAAAGTCTGGGCAGCACCAGTATCTCTCAAAATCTGAACAGGCAACGCTTCGTTAGAATCACTGAGTGAAACAAATCCCTGTGACAAAAAGGGCTTATAATGATCCTCCACAAAATCATCAGAACTGGACTTAGAACCCTGAATCTCAGGAGTGTCAGAACAAATCGAATCTAAGGCTTTCCTATCATTTCTAACAGACGCACAGGCCTGTGACTTAAGTTCTTTTTTCTTCTTAAGCTTCAAAAACTCACCAATAACGTGACCTTTTTTCTTACAATAATTGCATGTAGGAAGCGACCCCACCCCTGGGGATGCCTCAGAACGCTCGGACCTAGGACCGGACGTAGAACCACCTTGAGATGGTGACTGGGAACTAATGGACGACTGAGACTCTTGTAAATATTTCTTTGGAAAATCTGAAGTTTTTGCGCTATCGCTAGATTGAGTTTTTGACACAAAATTTTTCTTATGAGTGAGAGCATACGTATCAGACAAAACAGCGGCTTCTTCAAGAGTTTTAACATTTTTGTCTTCCAAATGAGTTCTTAAATCTTGATGTACACACTCTTTGAACTCTTCTATCAGAATGATCTGACGCAAATTGTCAAATGAAGTGGGAATTTTCTTAGATCGAAACCACTGATCAAATAAATCTTCTTTTTCTCGAGCAAATTCAACATATGTTTGATTTTCGAACTTTTTGTACTTTCTAAACTTTTGTCTGTACGCTTCAGGTACTAACTGATATGCTCTCAAAATCGTGTCCTTGACCTTGTCATAGTCTGAATTCTCAGCAATACTGAGCGCCGAGTACACTTCATCCGCTTTGCCAATAAGTACGCTTTGTAACAAAGTTGACCAAAAATCACGTGGCCACTTCAGATTGGCCGCGATTTTCTCAAAATGTGGAAAATATTTGTCCACGGACTTTTCTTGAAATTTTGGAACTAATCTGATGTTTTTCGCGGCATCGAATTCAGACTTGACAGGCGAAGGAGCAGGATTTTCCTTAGCGCCTTTCTCTAACTTTAACTTTTCTAGCTCAAACTGGAGTTCTCTCTCGTGCATACGTTCCTGTTTCTCTCTTTCTAATTGTCTTTCTTTTTCTTCTTTTTCAAATTGTAATTGTATTTTCATTTTCTCTAATTCAAACTCAAATTTTGACATTTTGGATTCGCTTGAAACAGGTTCAACAGGAAAATCGTATGACGAAAAGATTTCCTCAGCTAAAAGCTCTTTAGCCACAATATTTCTAATTTCTTGTTTTCTCATAGAAGATTTTACATCTAACTTCAATTGAAGACCTAAACCAATCAAATAATCTTTTTTCAATGATTCGAACTCATCTACAGTCGGCGATTTCAAAAATTCAGTGACCGAAAATACCATGATTGATTTCTGCTGGCAAAAGTTTTGAGAATTTTCTTTTTTTTTCAAAAAACGAATTTTACGTAAAAAGGCAAATATGCAGAGATTACTATCCCGGACGAGCCCCCAATTCTGTTATGGGTCAGAGTACCCCAAAACGCCAGCAAAAATCAGACAAAGACAGAATATAAATTTACAAGTTTAATTATGTACAAAATATATATACAGTGGTGATCGCGGGAGATTACACACTTTTACCGAAGTTTCCGAGGCTTAACCTAAGTTTCCGAATTTCGGAAAAATCCTACCTAAGTTTCCGAATCCTAACTTTACGAAAATTACCGCTTTGACCGAAGTTTCCGAATTATTAAAATTCGGTAGGAAATTTAGGGTAAACCGTGAAAGTTAGGTATTTTAGTTAGGTTTTTTAGGAAAAAGTGTAATATTTCGGGTTTTTCGGGGTAATGGTAGTTTTAAGATTGATTTCAACAAAACGAAATTTCCATTATGTAAACAAAAGGAATGCAACATGTGTTCGGGAATTCATGTGTATCCTGGGGTGTAATTGAGAAGAGGGGTGTATCCCTTGAAAATTTCCAAACATAGTCATATACTATTTTATTGGCAATTTGCAATACTAGGGATGTTTTTTTTTTCTGAAATAAATACGCTCACGCTGTTATAACGCTTCCACTCCCCTGATTGTCTAGATTCGCACATACAATTCACAGGGGGCCGTATAGCCAGATTTTTTTTTATCTCCATAAAATCATTCTGCAATCAAAATCCCAACCCCCCCCCCCCCCTTCCCTCGCTTCATTTAATCAGCTATGTACAACGATTTCCCATAGATTCTATATGAAAGATATATGGAATCTGCGGAAAATCGCTGTACGTTACGTAGCTGATTGAATGGAAAGAGGGACACGTCAGTCATTGAAATATTAAAACAAAACCGTGTTTCGACCCCCTGTGTACAATAATAAAAAAAGAAAAGATCCGATATTAGAAAAGTATTATAACAAAAGATCGTTGAACTAAAGAAAAGATCTTATCTAAGAAAAGATCGTTGAATATAAACAATTCGAATTTCCTCTGATCGACGAAGTTGTACTTTTCGCAGTGGAAACACTTCGGCATTTTCAAAAATTCTTAGAGATTTTTTAATTTCAAATTGAGAAAACTAATGTAATTTCAAAAGACAATAGTAATTTATTATATTCCTACATATAAAGCCGATTTTACACTGTGTACCGAACAGAGCTAATGATCGAACTTGTTTGCAATTCATGCTAGTTCTATGTGTTTTTTTTTTATAAATAATTCCTCATTGTGCGAGGGAGGGTGAGGGTGTGTGTGTGTGTGGTTTTTTTTTTTTTTTTTTTTGATTTTCTAGAATATCAGCTGTCCTTAGCCGGGGACGTGTGTAATACGTCCCTGTCGTGGCTTTTAAAAATAACAGCATTTTGTACAATGGAGAGGCGTGGAGGGTTTTGTTGTTGTTGTTTTTTATGCAGACCCTCGATCAGGGCCCAATTTTTTCCCCGTTCTTTAGCGGATGCATGACCAAAGATAATTCAGCCGATGCTTCGGGCTAGATTCTTTTTGGGGAGGTGCAAACTTTCTGGACATTTTTCTTAGGGAGGGGTGCAGTTTTCCTGCAGTCCCTCCCCTCATAAAAATCATTTGGGGTTCCTTTGTCATTCTCAATATTTTATAATTTGTTAGACCAATCTGATAAAATTCTTGTCTAACTACCATTACATGTACAACTCTATATCTAACAAATTCTTTCCAAGGTGTTCTCAATCTTATGACAGCCCTTTGCACTAATTGTGATTATGGCAGAATGAAAAATGTGGCCGGTCCGGGGATCAAACCCGAGACCTTCTGCTATGGAGGCAGACGCTCTTAGCAACTGAGCTAACCGGGCACGATCGATAACCGTACCGTCACACACTATTTATAATTTCTTTACAAGTCCCGAGATACAAATATGTTGCCGGACTCTGTTCGAAAACCTGTTATTGTCTGCAATCTTGAGGTAAATACTCCTGTGCAATATCTGTCATAAAGGAATAAATTATACCCAACTATTCATTCAAAGTATTCATACTGAATCTTCTACACAGTTTCATAAAAAAGTATATTATGACCTTGACCTCTTACCTTTATTTAAGAGCATAATACACCCTTGGGTCCTAAGAGATAATTATGTTAAATGTTTTTGAAAACCATGTAGAAGGGAAAAAGTTTTGTCACAAAGTTTTGCCAAGAAAGTCTATTGTTACCTTGACCTCTGATCTAGATTCAGGTCATTAAAAAAACCTCGAGTGCTACGTATGCGTAACAATTCTGCAAGCAACACAATAAAATTGATAACCAGGAGGACCGGAAACTGATTTGTTCAAGGAAAGGGCAAGTTGCTCGTTGCAAATTGACCCTCAATATGTGACTTTGATTTTGAAGTTAACCTTGACATAGATACTGAATAACAGACATTGAATAAAGTTTTCCGCATATATGCATGTTGTATTTGCTTTGCAGTGAGTAAAGTAGAAATCAAAAGGAAGTGTAACATAATGAACTGATGAGCATGATCATGTATAAACTGATATTCAAATAAGTGATCTAATGATTCTAATCACATCATCAATATAAATTTACATGTGTAAACATGATCTATAGACCTTTGACTGATCCAACTTCTGTAAGTGCTTGGTAATTTTTTTGCATTTTGTGCTGATATGTTTGTGTACATGTATATACATTTTTGCAAAGATTTTTAACACTTTCAATTTCATTGTAATTATTATAGCATATTCAGCTCAAGTATAATGTGGGTCAATATTCAACACCTTCTAGGTCAAGAAGGTATAGCTAAAAAAACATTAGATACCAAAACCCAGTTGCTTTACAATTTATTTCCTTTCTTGCAACTGATGAAGTACATGTAGAATACTATCAATCTGACAATAAGAAATTTACAACTGTAACTGTCAAAAGACAGCAAGTGTGAATGGCAGTAGATGGTAAATTACTGTCTACATTTGAGTACAAGAATAACACTGTTCAAGAACAGGTATGTCACATGTCACATGTTTGAGCATAAAACATTGCCTTGACCTTGAAAATGACCTTGACCTAGACTAAAGCCTCTAAACATACTTCATTCTGATGCATATCAATTAGCTATAGATACTGTAGCCATATATTATTATATGATCATGTATCTTCAATGAACATCCCCCTCCCTTTTCACTTAAGTTCACAACTATGTGACACATGATCTAAAAACCTGTGACGTATATCATAGGGCTGGTAAAATACTCTGATTCATCAATGCATCACAATATTTTTTTTTTTCGCGATCCAACTATCGATATATCCAAACACACCAAAGTTAAAATTTACAAAAAAAATATTTATTGAATTTTCTGGATTTTTGTCCCTCACGCCAAAAACAAATATAACTTTCAGAGAAAATGAAAGTACATGTAACATTCGGAGAAAGTGAAATATGGCTACGGGGAAGTGGATTAAGTTAGAAATGCCAAGTACAGCACAAGATTGATGTGGTAAACATTTGGTTTCCTGCTTTATTAAGTACAAGTTATAGGAATCGGGAAAATTCTGGTCCGAAAGCTAATATTGAATACATATAACCTGTTGAATGAAAAAAAGCTACTTATATATGATGAAGATAAATAGCATCAAATAGGATTTTGAGAAGGTTTTATCAATTTACTTAGTACATGTATTACATGCCATATAAAACTGTTAATTTTTCTTCATCTTGTCTTGATTCTGGTGTCCAAGATACACAAATTATGAAGAAAGGAAGCTATGCCACACCAATCCATGATCACTCACTTCTGTTTGACCATGTTGTATGTGTTGACTCTCATTATCCTGAAATAAAACGAGTACAACTTTTGAATGAAATAGAAAAAATATGTGATGATAACAAACATCTAAATCACATCATCTAACAATAAATCATGAAGGTAAATTCCTATCATTACCAAATAGATATTATTGTATATTTCTCACTTAGTCGTAAATTATATGGTTATATGGTAGAGGAATGAAATAATGCAATCATATTTTAGAAACAAATAAAACACTGCTAAAGACAGTATGGCTGGATTGCAAAGTAAGCTTTTGCCCTTAACTGGGTCAAGGTCAGGTCAAATGTTACTGCATAAATTGAAAGGATTTGTCAGTATAATATTATGTTTCTACTATGTTTATAGCTCCTGAGATTTTGGTTCAATCATAAACTTAAGCAAAATCATTAACTAGGTCAAAGCCCTAGGTCAAGGTCACTAGGTCAAATGTTACGAGATAAATTGAAAGGTCTTGTCAAAGGCAACCTACTAGGGCTGAGTGTCGCGGGTCAAATTTGTATTGCGATATATTGCGATATTTAAGGAAAATATTGCGATATATTGCAATATTTTATAACATTGTCATTGATATTCCTTATCTTTTTCATTTTCCTACTTCAATTTTGCTTTCAAAATTTTACTTAAAAAATCTGAAAATGTTTCCATATAGAGAATAAAAGTCATAATTTGTGTCTTGTTACGGGTATGCAACACACAGCAAGTGCATTTATTATCGTACATGTAATGCGCGTTAATGCAAACTTGCTGTGTGTTGCAAGAATGTGATAATTCTGCCTGCTAGGACAATGGCAGACACTCATGGACATACAGACAGTGCAAAACGTCACTCAAAAACTTACTACCCTTATTAAATAAATAAGAGGAAAGGCTCACATCCGAGAATTTCAAACACAACGACGTTGTACTTTTAACAATCTGCCAATCATGAACTAGATACTTGCTAAGAATCGAGCTAATATGTTCAAGTCTTTCTTGCAAATTGGTATACCAAAATAAATGATTATTTTCTTTTGTCTTTGACCTGTGCAGTGTGTTGACGTAAGGTCAAACAAGCGTCAGGCTGTGTAGCATAGTACGACACTTCGTCTTGTTTAAAAATGGCTAGTCAGAAAATTGTACAATTTAAATGACCTTAGCTATTGATGTATTTTGAGTAGTAATTCGCGTTCGCTAAAAATACCGTCAAAAACCGGTTTTTGAAAACAAATACCATGGTACGTATTGCGAAGCCTGGTATCACAATATACCGGTATACCCACGATAAAACCGCTCAGCCCTACAACCTACATGTACCGGTATAACATAAAGTTTCTACTGCATAAAGTTCCTTAGATTTTGCTTTAACCAGAAACTTCAACCAAAATCTTTAGCTATGTCAAAGTCCAAGGTCAAGGTAAAGTTTCTTAGATTTTGCTTTAACCATGCAGAAACTTTAACCAAAATGTTGACAACGGATGACAGACAGTCGGATAGACAGACAGGCGGACATCGTCAATCTTTTGACTGGAATTGCTTTGCAATCAAGCCAAATACTTTTTAGATGGGATCATTTTCAATGTCTATCTTGTCTTCGGGCCAGTGGTTGAATTTTTTATTGTAAAGACTGGTGGACAGTTCTTAATTTTGTTATTCAGGCACAAACCGTTCTAATATGCTGCTATTTACTGATAGTCCTAACCCGAGTAAGGATCGATCTATCAGTCAATTATTACACTGCCGTCGACTTACTCAAGTATGGACTATCGGTCAACGGTAGCATAAAAACTGTTATATTATACTGCCATTGACTGATAGTCCCTACCTGAGTAAGGATTATCAGTCAACAGCAGTATAATAAAACGGTCCGAGCCCGAATCACAAAACGAAATAGATATTATACATCATCAGATCATTTTACATGTACTACGTGTACTAACCTACCGTTGAATTTCCAGAATACCGGGCCAGTGAAATCCGTACGTCAATCGTTGATTAGTGGATTGAATGCAGTGGCTCTGACAGTAGTTTGTGATTCCTTCATTATGTTTGGACCATGTTTGTTGTTGTTTTTGATACGTACTATATACGTCCTTGGTACCATTCATCAGTACATGTACATTCATGCAACAATTCAACCATGCACATCTTGCATATTCTTTGATACCTTGCGGTCAGTACAGACATTTTACCAGTCTGTTCTTCAATGTGTAACAAGGCTATGATCATTCTTCATCAAATTTCTGACTGTTTCGTCCATTTCATCAAGGGAGAAATATAAAACATCAAGTTTTACTGCTACAAAAATTCGATCGTAGTAATGTTTTGAAACCGAAAGTAGACCTAGAACATTCCGAATCCGACAAAATGCAGAGCTATACATATCAAAAAAGGGGGGAAAATAAAATTAAAAAACAGAGAGAGATAAAGCTGTTTTATTATCATAATTATGCAATATGTAATTTCTCGGTAGTGAGTGAAAAAATGTACATGTATGTCTGAGTTTGATTGGGGAGGGGGGGGGGAAGGATGACCCAGACCACGTCTAAAGGCAAAGGAGAGGGATCACTTGTCTAATTTTATATTAAAATTATCCTAGAATATATCTTATATATTTTCTATTATTTGAGGAAATTAACCTCGACTTATCGTAAAAAAAAATTACAGATCCGTGGTTTGCAATGATAGAAAACGAAAATGAATTTTATCGTCACTTTATGGTGCAAATGATGCTCGTTAGACAATCAAATTGATTCAGTTGTACATTTGATGCCTTCAAATGAAAAACAATTTCGAAATAATATATTTATTTAACCAAACAAACAATAATAATAAATATTCACGCAGCCTCGTTTTGGATTTCGGGTAAATACAATTATTTAGGTTATTCCGGTGAAATTCGGAAAGTTAGGAATTTTAGGTAACATCGGTAAATTTAGGGCGGAATTTTGCCCGAAGTTTCCGAATTACCAGTTTTTCCTAACGAAGTTTCCGAGGTGTGCCCGAAGTTTCCGAAAAACAGTGTGTAAACTACTACGATCACCACTGTATTTAAAATGATTACAACTTACAATACAATGTCCGGATCAAAGTGTCCGTTACGGTCCACAAAGTCTATCGAATGTATGGTTTCCGGTAATCACAAACGTTCTCGAAAGATCGGTGTCCAAACGTTGTTAAATGGATTAAAGTCTCAACAAATAAAGTGTCCCAGTATATCAGAATAGATGAATGAATCGTGTCTACGAATGTGTACGAATGCCCCTCAACACAGCTCCTCAGAGGTATTTATACTTAATACCAATGAATTTACCAGAAGCTTCTAGAACAATGACTCATTACAAATGATTAACAATAGAGTAAATTCTGGAAATCACAGTCATGTGATGATAATGATGTAACAAAGAACATACTGGAATATTCTCTAATGAAATAAACATGACATAGTAAAATCTAGAAAGAATTATTATGAAATCATAATACAACATGACTAAGTACATGTAAACCTACACATAAAGTAAAACTAAAATAATACATGACCCACAACATTGTAATGAGTCATTGTTCTAGAATCTTCTGGTTAATTCATTGGTATTAAGTATAAATACCTCTGAGGAACTGTGTTGAGGTGGCATTCGTACACATTCGTAGACACGATTCATTCATCTAATCTGATATACTGGGATACTTTATTTGTTGAGACTTTAATCCATTTAACAACGTTTGGACACCGATCTTTCGAGAACGTTTGTGATTACCGGAAACCATACATTCGATAGACTTTGTGGACCGTAACGGACACTTTGATCCGGACATGGTATTGTAAGTTGTAATCATTTTAAATATATATATTTTGTACATAATTAAACTTGTAAATTTATATTCTGTCTTTGTCTGATTTTTGCTGGCGTTTTGGGGTATTCTGACCCAAAACAGAATTGGGGGCTCGTCCGGGATAGTAATCTCTGCATATTTGCATTTTTACGTAAAGATCGTTCTTGAAAAAAAAGGGAAAATCTTTTTTAGTAAAACTTTTGCCAGCGGAAATCAATCATGGTATTTTCGGTCACTGAATTTTTGAAATCGCCGACTGTAGATGAGTTCGAATCATTGAAAAAAGATGATTTGATTGGTTTAGGTCTTCACTTGAAGTTAGAGTTAAAATCTTCTATGAGAAAACAAGAAACTAGAAATATTGTTGCTAAAGAGCTTTTAGCTGAGGAAATCTTTTCGTCATACGATCTTCCTGTTGAACCTGTTTCAGGCGAAACCAAAATGTCAAAATATGAGTTTGAATTAGAGAAAATGAAATTACAATTACAATTTGAAAAAGAAGAAAAAGAAAGACAAAGAGAAAAAGAAGAAAGAGAGAAACAGGAACGTATGCACGAAAGAGAACTCTAGTTTGAGCTAGAAAAGTTAAAGTTAGAGAAAAGCGTTAAGGAAAATCCTGTTCCTTCGCCTGTCAAGTCTGAATTCGATGCCGCCAAAAACATCAGATTAGTACCAAAATTTCAAGAAAAGTCCGTGGACAAATATTTTCCACATTTTGAGAACATCGCGGCCAATCTGAAGTGGCCACGTGATTATCGGCCAACTTTGTTACAAAGCGTACTTATTGGCAAAGCGGCTGAAATGTACTCGGCGCTCAGTATTGCTGAGAGTTCAGACTATGACAAGGTCAAGGACACGATTTTGAGAGCATATCAGTTAGTACCTGAGGCGTACAGACAAAAGTTTAGAAAGTACAAAAAATTTGAAAATCAAACATATGTTGAATTTGCTCGAGAAAAAGAAGATTTATTTGATCAGTGGTTTCGATCTAAGAAAATTCCCAATTCATTTGACAATTTGCGTCAAATAATTCTGATAGAAGAATTCAAAGAGTGTGTACATCAAGATTTAAGAACTCATTTGGAAGACAAAAATGTTAAAACTCTTGAAGAAGCCGCTGTTTTGTCTGATACGTATGCTCTCACTCATAAGAAAAATTTCGTGTCGAAAACTCAATCTAGCGATAGCGCAAAAAATTCAGATTTTCCAAAGAAAAATTTACAAGAGTCTCAGTCGTCCATTAGTTCCCAGTCACCATCTCAAGGTGGTTCTACGTCCGGTCCTAGGTCCGAGCGTTCTGAGGCATCCCCAGGGGTGGGGTCGCTTCCTACATGCAATTATTGTAAGAAAAAAGGTCATGTTATTGGTGAGTGGTTGAAGCTTAAGAAGAAAAAAGAACTTAAGTCACAGGCCTGTGTGTCTGTTGGAAATGATAGGAAAGCCTTAGATTCGATTTGTTCTGACACTCCTGAGATTCAGGGTTCTAAGTCCAGTTCTGATGATTTTGTGGAGGATCATTATAAGCCCTTTTTGTCACAGGGATTTGTTTCACTCAGTGATTCTAGCGAAGCGTTGCCTGTTCAGATTTTGAGAGATACTGGTGCTGCCCAGACTTTATTGTTAGAGGGTTCATTGCCTTTGTCTGAGCACACTTTTACTGGTAGGTCAGTTTTATTACAGGGTGTGGAGCTAGGCGTCATTGATGTTCCCCTTCATAAAATTTATTTGAAGTCAGACTTAATTACTGGACCTGTTATCGTAGGTGTTCGACCTACTCTTCCCGTTCAATGCGTTTCCTTGTTGCTTGGCAATGATTTAGCTGGCGGCAAAGTTGTAGCCGATCCGATTGTTTGTGAGAAAATCACGTCCGATGTCGTGTCCGATGACGAAGACGACGACTTGTACCCAGCCTGCGCAGTTACCAGGGCGATGGCCAGGAACAGACTGAAAGAGGCTGAGAGTACTTCTGCACTTAACGAGGACCATCCCTCCAAAAATATAGACCTTTCTGACACATTCATGTCTACCATTGATGACAGCGTACCTGAGACGTCAGTACCACTTCATGTTGACAAGTCTCCGACAGTGCCTGGTGATGATTCCCATCCGCCATTAGACAGTGATACAGATGCCTTAAGCCGTGAGCAGCTCCTCTCCGAGCAAACTAAAGATCCGGAAATCATCTGACTAAGTAAGAGGGCCCTTCCCCGAGAAGAAGCGGACAAAGTCGGAGAGTGCTTCTACATACAAGATGCCATCCTCATGCGGAAATGGAGACCACCCGATGCACCCCCTAATGACGTGTGGCGGGTCGTTCACCAGATAGTGGTTCCAGTAGCGTATCGCGGGGACATCATGAGTTTAGCTCACGACACACCCATGGCAGGTCATTTAGGTATCAATAAGACTTATAATAGGATTTTAAGTCACTTTTACTGGCCTAAGTTGAGAAAAGATGTGTCTGAGTTTTGTAAGTCTTGTCATAGTTGTCAGATGGTAGGTAAACCCAATCAAGTTATACCACCTGCTCCCCTCCAATCCATTCCAGCCTTTGAGGAACCTTTTAGTAGGGTGTTAGTTGATTGTGTAGGTCCTTTGCCTAGGACTAGGTCAGGGAATCAGTACTTACTGACAATTATGTGTACTTCGACTAGGTTTCCTGAAGCCATAACTCTTAGGAATATTAAGGCAAAGACCATAGTTAAAGCCCTTACAAAGTTTTTCAGTTTCGTAGGTGCTCCCAAGGCTATTCAGTCAGATCAGGGTTCGAATTTTATGTCAGGATTGTTTCAGCAGGTTATGCATGAGCTAGGTGTCAGGCAGTATAAGTCTTCTGCGTACCATCCTGAGTCCCAGGGGGCACTTGAACGCTTTCATCAAACCCTTAAAACTATGATGAAAACATATTGTCACCAGTATGGAAAAGACTGGGATGAAGGGGTTCACCTCGTGTTGTTTGCGGCACGAGAAGCGGTTCAGGAGTCCCTGGGGTTCAGTCCCTTTGAGCTAGTTTTTGGGCATACGGTCAGGGGGCCATTGAAATTATTGAAGGAAAAATGGTTGACTGAGACTAGCGATTTGAATCTCTTAGACTACGTGTCTAATTTCAAAGAGAAATTATATAATGCTTGCAAATTGGCTCAAGAAAATCTCAAAACATCTCAAATGAAAATGAAAACATGGTATGACAAAGATGCTAGAAACAGAGTTTTTAAACCAGGCGATAAAGTTCTTGTATTTTTGCCTATCCCTGGTCATCCTTTGCAAGCTAGATATTTCGGTCCTTATGAGATTGAGAGTTAAATTAGTGATGTTAACTATGTGGTTAAGACACCAGGTCGGCGAAAAGAAAAAAGAGTGTGTCATGTTAACATGTTGAAAGAGTATTTTGATAGAAGTGACTGAAATTTTGTAAAACCAGTTTCCACTTTGGCCAATGTAAATACATTAGAAAATTGTATTGAACCTGAATGTAATGAAGAGACTGTTGAAAAAGACTTCGCTCAAAGTGTCCGTTTGAAGAATTCTGAAATTCTAACAAATCCGGAAGTGAAACTCGGACATCTGACCGTGCATCAAAAAGAGGAAGTGCACCAATTAATGCGGGAATATACGACCATCTTTCCGGACGTTCCAAAAAAGACGAATGCATCTCATCATGACGTCATTGTGGGTGATGCGTCACCTATCAAACAGCATCCCTATCGGTTAAACCCGATAAAGCTTCAATACATGCGGAAAGAAATTCAATACATGCTTGAAAATGACATTATTGAACCCAGCAATAGTGATTGGAGTTCCCCGTGTATTCTTGTTCAGAAGCCAGACGGAACTTACCGATTGTGTACGGACTTTAGAAAAGTCAATTCAGTCACCAAAACTGACTCTTATCCGATCCCACGAATCGATGACTGTATCGATAATATTGGCAGTGCAAAATTTGTCAGTAAATTTGACTTGCTTAAAGGCTATTGGCAGGTCCCGCTTACCGAGAGAGCCAGAGAAATATCGGCATTTGCGACTCCAGATGGGCTATACCAATATAAAGTAATGCCCTTTGGTATGAAAAACGCACCAGCCACATTCCAGAGGATGGTTAATTCGCTCCTAAACCATCTCGAAGGATGCGAGGCGTACATCGATGACGTCATCATCTACAGCGACACCTGGGATGATCATCTCCGAATCATGCGTACTTTCTTCGACATTCTGGCGAAAGCAAACCTCACAGTGAACCTTGCGAAAAGTGAATTTTGTCATGCGACTGTAGAATATTTGTGTCACAAAGTAGGTCAAGGTTTTGTTACTCCTATCATGGCCAAGGTGGAAGCTATTTCAAAGTTCCCGATTCCTACCAATAAGAAAGAGATAATGAGATTCTTGGGAATGGCAGGATTTTACAGAAAATTTTGTCCAAATTTCTCGTCAGTTGTTGGTCCACTTACCAATCTGTTACAAAAGAGAGTGAATTTTGCATGGACCAATGACTGTGACGAATCTTTTAAGAAAATCAAATGTGTTCTTATGAATAGTCCTGTCCTGTCAGCTCCAACTTTTGATAAGCAATTTAAGCTTACTGTTGATGCCAGTGATGTAGGAATCGGGGCTGCTTTGTTTCAAGAAAATGATGATGGTGTAGATAGAGTTGTTTGTTATTTTTCAAAGAAATTGACTAAATGTCAAAAGAATTACTCTACTATTGAAAAAGAGTGTCTTGCATTATTGTTAGCTTTACAACATTTTGATGTTTATTTGAATGTTACTTTACATCCCATTCTTGTGTTTACTGACCACAACCCTCTCACATTTTTGCACAAAATGTCAAACAAGAATCAAAGACTTACAAGGTGGAGTTTATTGTTGCAAGAGTACAATATTATTATTAACCATATCAAGGGCAAAGACAATGTGATTGCAGATGCACTATCGAGAGTTTCATGAGTGATTTTTGCAGAATTTATCACCTAAGTTTTCATTGACATTCAAACTTTTTTTAAGGGGGGAAGTGTTTTGGGTCATGTATTATTTTAGTTTTACTTTATGTGTAGGTACACATGTACTTAGTCATGTTATTTAATGATTTCATAATAATTCTTTCTAGATTTTACTATGTCATGTTTATTTCATTAGA
Organism: Pinctada fucata; assembly: GCA_028142955.1. Lineage (NCBI taxonomy): Eukaryota > Metazoa > Mollusca > Bivalvia > Pterioida > Pteriidae > Pinctada > Pinctada fucata. The sequence goes on along the minus strand of AP027106.1, from coordinate 59,619,690 downwards.
GAATATTCCAGTATGTTCTTTGTTACATCATTATCATCACATGACGGTGATTTCTAGAATTTACTCTATTGTTAATCAATTGTAATGAGTCATTGTTCTAGAATCTTCTGGTTAATTCATTGGTATTAAGTATAAATACCTCTGAGGAACTGTGTTGAGGTGGCATTCGTACACATTCGTAGACACGATTCATTCATCTAATCTGATATACTGGGATACTTTATTTGTTGAGACTTTAATCTATTTAACAACGTTTGGACACCGATCTTTCGAGAACGTTTGTGATTACCGGAAACCATACATTCGATAGACTTTGTGGACCGTAACGGACACTTTGATCCGGACATTGTATTGTAAGTTGTAATCATTCTAAATATATATATTTTGTACATAATTAAACTTGTAAATTTATATTCTGTCTTTGTCTGATTTTTGCTGGCGTTTTGGGGTATTCTGACCCATAACAATATTCCTACGGATCACGAACATCAGACTTCACGTGCAAAATCGCACATCCTATAGTGTTATAGCAAGAGGAGCTCGCTGCAAAGGCCCGAAGGCTCGCTCTTATGGTAACGCGTATATACTTTCTTTATTGAGAAAATATGCAGATTCAGTGAATGAGAATGTACTACCTTTCCTCCCCTCGCATAGTTGCAGGATGCTGCGAAGATGCTGTTTAATGCCATTTACATCTTTTTTCGAAATGCAATTTGACGTATTAGATATAGTCAATTTATGTTTATAAGTTAATTTTATTGACATAATTTTTCGTAAAGTAAATTACGAAATAGCACCTCGGCATAACCAGAGAATCTTTTAGGAAAGCCGTCATTTTCATTTCATTTGTCACGTGATTCTAAATGAGACGTTTCGCTCTGATTGCTTTTCTCGTCTCAGGTGCTTTCGTACTGTCAGAAGTAGGATTAGGTTTTTTTACTTTTGGTCGATATGCAATTGGTTATTTATTTTCATTTAACCTTTTTCGTACAAAATTAAAATGGCTTGAAATTAAAAAAAAAAACACATGTAGGAAATATTTCAGCTGAGGTCGATCCCGTTTTAAACCAAAACAGGGACGTATCAGGGACCATATTTTGCCCCCCTCCCTTTAACATTTTCATCTGCTGGTCTAAACCAATTTTACAAATACTTCCCTGTTTCCACTCGCCCTAACTACCCTTTTCTGGCAATCATCAAACATGAAAGTTTTGTAAGACAAGATAAACCGTCATAGTCTAAAATGAAAGAAAGATTTTTTTAATTTCATATAATTATATTTATAATATTTTCTCTCCGCTCGCACAAAAAAGGCATTGCCTTGATTCATATTACTTGACGTCATGAACTTTGAGCACTTTGAGTAATGTCGGTTCAGTAAATAAATTTCATTTAGCAGTACATACCAAAGAAACTACTGGTCGAATTACTGATTTCAAACAAGTTTCTTCATTCATCATGGTGAGAATTCCTGCTGGGCTAATATGGTTTTCGGTGGAAATGGAGGAAAGAATACAGAAAGAAATTGGCTTTCAGTTAAGTCGATGTAACGTAGAAACTAACATATGTGTATAAACTTTTCTTTCAATATGGTCGCTTCGCGAACAGTTCTCTTCGCGTACTGGTCGAAATCTACGCTCCATTCTAAACAACATATGGATTAAGGCACAAATGCCATCACTCCCAAGAAACAACACAAAGTGATGACATAGAGAGTTTGTTAATACACAACATGTGGATTACGGTACAAGCCATCAACCCCAAAAAACGACACAAAGTGATGACATATAGATTTTGTTAATAAACATCATGTGGATTATGGTACAAGCCATCGTCCCCAAGAAAAACACAAAGTGATGACGTAGAGAGTATATTAATAAACAACATGTGGATTACGGTACAAGCCATCACCCCCAAGAAACAACACAAAGTAATGACATATAGAGTGTGTTACTAAACAACATGTGGATTAAGGTACAAGACATGACCCCCAAGAAACAACACAAAGTGATGACATAGAGAGTATGTTACTAAACAACATGTCTATTAAGGTACAAGCCATCAGCCCCAAGAAACAACACAAAATAATGACATATAGAGTATATTACTAAACAACATGTAAATTAAGGTATAAGCCATGACCCCCAGGAAACAACACAAAGTAATGACATATAGAGTATGTTACTAAACAACATATGGATTAAGGTACAAGCCATGACCCCCAGGAAACAACACAAAGCAATGACATATAGAGTGTGTTTATAAACAACATATGGATTAAGGTACAAGCCATCACTCCCAGGAAACAACACAAAGTAATGACATATAGAGTATGTTACTAAACAACGTGTGGATTAAGGTAAAAGCCATGACCCCGAGGAAACAACACAATGTAATGACATAGAGAGTATGTTACTAAACAACATTTGGATAACGGTACAAGCCTTGACCCCCAGGAAACAATACAAAGTGATGACAAAGAGAGTATGTTACTAAACAACACGAGGATTACGGTACAAGCCATGACCCCCATGGAAACAACACAAAGTGATGCATATAGAGTATGTTACTAAACAACATGTGGATTACGGTACAAGCCATCACTCCCAGGAAACAACACAAAGAGATGACATATAGAGTATGTTTACTAAACAACATATGGATTACGGTACAAGCCATGATCCCAGGAAACAACACAAAGTGATGACATAAGGAGTATGTTACTAAACATGTGGATTACGGTACAAGACATGACCCCCAGGAAACAACACAAAGTGATGACATATAGAGTGTGTTACTTAACAACACCTGGATTGAGGTACAAGCCATGACCCCCAGGAAACAACACAAAGTGATGACATATAGAATATGTTACTAAACAACATGTGGATTAAGGTACAAGTCATCACCCCCGGTAAACAACACAAAGTAATTACATAGAGAGTATATAAATAAACAACATGTGGAATACGGAACAAGCCATGACCCCGAGGAAACAACACAAAGTGATGACATATAGAGTATGTTACTAAACAACATGTGGATTGAGGTACAAGCCATGACCCCCAGGAAACAACACAAAGTGATGACATATAGAGTATGTTACTAAACAACATGTGGATTAAGGTACAAGCCATGACCCTCAGGAAAAAACAAAAAGTAATGACCTAGAGATTATATTACTAAACACCATGTGGATAAAGGTACAAGCCATCAACCCCGGCAATCAACACAAAGTAATGACATAGAGAGTATGTTTCTAAAAAACACGTGGATTAAGGTACAAGTCATGACCCCAGAAACAACATAATTTGATGTCATAGAGAGTATGTTTCTAAAAAACACGTGGATTAAGGTACAAGTCATGACCCCAGAAACAACATAATTTGATGTCATAGAGAGTATGTTACTAAACAACACGTGGATTAAGGTACAAGCCTTGACCCCCAGAAACAACATAATTTGATGTCATAGAGAGTATGTTACTAAACAACACGTGGATTAAGGTACAAGTCAGGACCTAGAGAAACAAAACAAAGTGATGTCATAGAGAAAATGTTACTGAACACCACGTGGATTACGGTACATGTCAGGACCCCCATAAACAACATAATTTAATGTCATAGTGAGTATGTTATTAAACAACACCTGTATTAAGGTACAAGTCATGACCCTCAGAAACAACATAAATTAGTGTGACAGATAATGTGTTACTAAACAACACATGGATTAAATTACAAGCCTTGACCCCAAGAAACAACGCAAAGTGATGTCATAGAGAGTATGATGCTAAACAACATGTGGATTAAGGTACAAGCTTTGACCCAAAGAAACAACACAATTTGATGTCATAGAGAGTATGTTACTAAACAACACGTGGATTAAGTTACAGGTCAGGACGCCCAGAAACAACATAACTTGATGTCATAGAGAGTATGTTACTAAACAACACGTGGATTTAGGTAAAAGCCTTGACCCCAAGAAACAAAACAAAGTGATGTCATAGAGAGTATGCTACTAAACAACACGTGGATTACGGTACAAGTCAGGACCCCCAGAAACAACATAATTTGATGTCATAGAGTGTCTGCTACTAAACAACACGTAGATTAAGGTACAAGTCATGACCCCCAGAAAAAACATAATTTGATGTCAAAGAGAGTTTGTTATTAAACAAAACGTGGATTAAGGTACAAGTCAGGAACTAGAGAAACAAAACAAAGTGATGTCATAGAGAGTATGTTACTAAACAACACGTGGATTACGGTTCAAGTCAGGACCCCATAAACAACATAATTTCATGTCATAGAGAATATGTTACTAAACAAGACGTGGATTAAGGTTCATGTCATGACCCTCAGAAACAACAGGATTTGATGTCACAGAGTGTATGTTACTTAACAACACGTGGATTAAGTAACAAGCCTTGACCCCCAGAAACAACACAAAGTGATGACATAGAGAGTCTGTTATTTAACAACATGTGGATTAAGGTACAAGCCATGACCCCCAGGAAACCACACAATTTGATGTCATAGAGAGTATGTTACTAAACAACACGTGGATCAAGGTACAGGTCAGGACCCCATAAACAACATAATTTGATGTCATAGAGACTATGTTTCTAAACAACACGTGGATTAAGGTACAAGTCAGGACCTTGAGAAACAAAACAAAGTGATGTCATAGAGAGTATTCTACTAAACAACACGTGGATTACGGGATAAGTCAGGACCCCCCTAAACAACATAATTTGATGTCATAGAGAGTATGTTACTAAACAAGACGTGGATTAAGGTACAAGTCATGACCCTCCCAAACAACATAATTTGATGTCACAGAGAGTATGTCACTAAACAACACGTGGATTAAGTTACAAACCTTGACCCCCTGAAACAACACAAACTGATGTCATTGAGAGTATGTTACTAAACAACACGTGGATTAAGGTACAAGTCAGTACCTGGAGAAACAAAACAAAGTGATGTCATAGAGAGTATGCTACTAAACAACACGTGGATTACGGTACAAGTCAGGACCCCCAGAAACAACATAATTTGATGTCATAGAGACTATGTTTCTAAACAACACGTGGATTTAGGTACAAGTCAGGAATTAGAGAAACAAAACAAAGTGATGTCATAGAGAGTATGTTACTAAACAACACGTGGATTACGGTACAAGTCAGGACCCCCAGAAACAACATAATTTGATGTCATAGAGAGTATGTTACTAAACAAGACGTGGATTTAGGTAAAAGCCTTGACCCCACGAAACAACAAAATTTGATGTCATAGAGAGTATGTTACTTAACAACACGTTGGTTAAGGTACAAGTCAGGACCTAGAGGAACAAAACAAAGTGATGTCATAGAGAGTATGCTACTAAACAACACGTGGATTACGGGATAAGTCAGGACCCCCCTAAACAACATAATTTGATGTCATAGAGAGTATGTTACTAAACAAGACGTGGATTAAGGTACAAGTCATGACCCTCAGAAACAACATAATTTGATGTCACAGAGAGTATGTCACTAAACAACACGTGGATTAAGTTACAAACCTTGACCCCCTGAAACAACACAAACTGATGTCATTGAGAGTATGTTACTAAACAACGCGTGGATTAAGGTACAAGTCAGGACCTAGAGAAACAAATCAAAGTGATGTCATAGAGAGTATGCTACTAAACAACACGTGGATTACGGTACAAGTCAGGACCCCCAGAAACAACCTAATTTGATGTCATAGAGACTATGTTTCTAAACAACACGTGGATTTAGGTACAAGTCAGGAATTAGAGAAACAAAACAAAGTGATGTCATAGAGAGTATGCTACTAAACAAGACGTGGATTTAGGTAAAAGCCTTGACCCCAAGAAACAACAGAATTTGATGTCATAGAGAGTATGTTACTAAACAACACGTTGGTTAAGGTACAAGTCAGGACCTAGAGGATCAAAACAAAGTGATGTGATAGAGAGTATGCTACTAAACAACACGTGGATTACGGGATAAGTCAGGACCCCCATAAACAACATAATTTGATGTCATAGAGAGTATGTTACTAAACAAGACGTGGATTAAGGTACAAGTCATGACCCTCCGAAACAACATAATTTGATGTCACAGAGAGTATGTCACTAAACAACACGTGGATTAAGTTACAAACCTTGACCCCCTGAAACAACACAAACTGATGTCATTGAGAGTATGTTACTAAACAACACGTGGATTAAGGTACAAGTCAGTACCTAGAGAAACAAAACAAAGTGATGTCATAGAGAGTATGCTACTAAACAACACGTGGATTACGGTACAAGTCAGGATCCCCAGAAACAACATAATTTGATGTCATAGAGAGTATGTTACTAAACAAGACGTGGATTTAGGTAAAAGCCTTGACCCCAAGAAACAACAGAATTTGATGTCATAGAGAGTATGTTACTAAACAACACGTTGGTTAAGGTACAAGTCAGGACCTAGAGGATCAAAACAAAGTGATGTCATAGAGAGTATGCTACTAAACAACACGTGGATTACGGTACAAGTCAGGACCCCCATAAACAACATAATTTGATGTCATAGAGAGTATGTTACTAAACAAGACGTGGATTAAGGTACAAGTCATGACCCCCAGAAACAACACAATTTGATGTCACAGAGAGTATGTTACTAAACAACACGTGGATTAAGTTACAAGACTTGACCCCCTGAAACAACACAAAGTGATGTCATAAAGAGTATGTTACTAAACAACACGTGGATTAAGGAACAAGTCAGGACCTAGAGAAACAATGCAAAGTGATGTCATAGAGAGTATGCTACTAAACAACACGTGGATTACGGTACAAGTCAGGACCCCCAGAAACAACATAATTTGATGTCATAGAGAGTATGTTACTAAACAACACGTGGATTACGGTACAAGCCTTGACTCCCAGGAAACAAAACAAAGTAATGACATAAAGAGTATGTTACTAAACAACATATGGATTAAGGTACAAGCCATCACCCTCAGGAAACAACACAAAGCAATGAGATATAGAGTGTGTTTATAAACAACATGTGGATTAAGGTACAAGCCATCACTGCAAGGAAACAACACAAAGCAATGACATATAGAGTATGTTACTAAACAACGTGTGGATTAAGGTACAAGCCATGACCCCCAGGAAACAACAATGTAATGACATAGAGAGTATGTTACTAAACAACATGTGGATTACGGTACAAGCCATGACCCCCATGAAACAACACAAAGTGATGACATATAGAGTATGTTACTAAACAACATGTGGATTAAGGTACAAGCCATGACCCCCGGGAAACAACAAAAAGTGATGACATATAGAGTATGTTACTAAACAACATGTGGATTACGGTACAAGCATTGACCCCAAGGAAACAACACAAAGTGATGACATAGAGAGTCTGTTACTAAACATGTGGATTAAGGTACAAGCCATCACTCCAAGGAAACAACACAAAGCAATGACATATAGAGTATGTTACTAAACAACGTGTGCATTAAGGTACAAGCCATCACTCCAAGGAAACAACACAAAGTAATGACATATAAAGTATGTTACTAAACAACATGTGGATTAAGGTACAAGCCATAACCCCCAGGAAACAACACAAATTATTAACATAGAGAGTATGTTACTAAAAAACACGTGGATTAAGGTACAAGTCATGACCCCCAGATACAACATAATTTCATGTCACAGAGAGTATGTTACTAAACAATACGTGGATTAAGGTACAAGCCTTGACCCCCAGAAACAACATAATTTGATGTCATAGAGAGTTTGTAACTTAACAACACCTGGATTACGGTACAAGTCAGGACCCCCAGAAACAACATAATTTGATGTCATAGAGAGTTTGTAACTTAACAACACCTGGATTACGGTACAAGTCAGGACCCCCAGAAACAACATAATTTGATGTCATAGAGACTATGTTTCTAAACAACACGTGGATTTAGGTACAAGTCAGGAATTAGAGAAACAAAACAAAGTGATGTCATAGAGAGTATGCTACTAAACAAGACGTGGATTTAGGTAAAAGCCTTGACCCCAAGAAACAACAGAATTTGATGTCATAGAGAGTATGTTACTAAACAACACGTTGGTTAAGGTACAAGTCAGGACCTAGAGGATCAAAACAAAGTGATGTGATAGAGAGTATGCTACTAAACAACACGTGGATTACGGGATAAGTCAGGACCCCCATAAACAACATAATTTGATGTCATAGAGAGTATGTTACTAAACAAGACGTGGATTAAGGTACAAGTCATGACCCTCCGAAACAACATAATTTGATGTCACAGAGAGTATGTTACTAAACAACACGTGGATTAAGTTACAAACCTTGACCCCCTGAAACAACACAAACTGATGTCATTGAGAGTATGTTACTAAACAACACGTGGATTAAGGTACAAGTCCTTACCTAGAGAAACAAAACAAAGTGATGTCATAGAGAGTATGCTACTAAACAACACGTGGATTACGGTACAAGTCAGGATCCCCAGAAACAACATAATTTGATGTCATAGAGAGTATGTTATTAAACAAGACGTGGATTTAGGTAAAAGCCTTGACCCCAAGAAACAACAGAATATGATGTCATAGAGAGTATGTTACTAAACAACACGTTGGTTAAGGTACAAGTCAGGACCTAGAGGATCAAAACAAAGTGATGTCATAGAGAGTATGCTACTAAACAACACGTGGATTACGGTACAAGTCAGGACCCCCAGAAACAACATAATTTGATGTCATAGAGAGTATGTTACTAAACAAGACGTGGATTTAGGTAAAAGCCTTGACCCCAAGAAACAACAGAATATGATGTCATTGAGAGTATGTTACTAAACAACACGTGGATTAAGGTACAAGTCAGTACCTAGAGAAACAAAACAAAGTGATGTCATAGAGAGTATGCTACTAAACAACACGTGGATTACGGTACAAGTCAGGACCCCCATAAACAACATAATTTGATGTCATAGAGAGTATGTTACTAAACAAGACGTGGATTAAGGTACAAGTCATGACCCCCAGAAACAACACAATTTGATGTCACAGAGAGTATGTTACTAAACAACACGTGGATTAAGTTACAAGACTTGACCCCTGAAACAACACAAAGTGATGTCATAGAGAGTATGTTACTAAACAACACGTGGATTAAGGAACAAGTCAGGACCTAGAGAAACAAAGCAAAGTGATGTCATAGAGAGTATGCTACTAAACAACACGTGGATTACGGTACAAGTCAGGACCCCCAGAAACAACATAATTTGATGTCATAGAGAGTATGTTACTAAACAACACGTGGATTACGGTACAAGCCTTGACTCCCAGGAAACAAAACAAAGTAATGACATAAAGAGTATGTTACTAAACAACATATGGATTAAGGTACAAGCCATCACCCTCAGGAAACAACACAAAGCAATGAGATATAGAGTGTGTTTATAAACAACATGTGGATTAAGGTACAAGCCATCACTGCAAGGAAACAACACAAAGCAATGACATATAGAGTATGTTACTAAACAACGTGTGGATTAAGGTACAAGCCATGACCCCCAGGAAACAACAATGTAATGACATAGAGAGTATGTTACTAAACAACATGTGGATTACGGTACAAGCCATGACCCCCATGAAACAACACAAAGTGATGACATATAGAGTATGTTACTTAACAACATGTTGATTAAGGTACAAGCCATGACCCCCGGGAAACAACAAAAAGTGATGACATATAGAGTATGTTACTAAACAACATGTGGATTACGGTACAAGCATTGACCCCAAGGAAACAACACAAAGTGATGACATAGAGAGTCTGTTACTAAACATGTGGATTAAGGTACAAGCCATCACTCCAAGGAAACAACACAAAGCAATGACATATAGAGTATGTTACTTAACAACGTGTGCATTAAGGTACAAGCCATCACTCCAAGGAAACAACACAAAGTAATGACATATAAAGTATGTTACTAAACAACATGTGGATTAAGGTACAAGCCATAACCCCCAGGAAACAACACAAATTATTAACATAGAGAGTATGTTACTAAAAAACACGTGGATTAAGGTATAAGTCATGACCCCCAGATACAACATAATTTCATGTCACAGAGAGTATGTTACTAAACAATACGTGGATTAAGGTACAAGCCTTGACCCCCAGAAACAACATAATTTGATGTCATAGAGAGTTTGTAACTTAACAACACCTGGATTACGGTACAAGTCAGGACCCCCAGAAACAACATAATTTGATGTCATAGAGAGTTTGTAACTTAACAACACCTGGATTACGGTACAAGTCAGGACCCCCAGAAACAACATAATTTGATGTCATAGAGACTATGTTTCTAAACAACACGTGGATTTAGGTACAAGTCAGGAATTAGAGAAACAAAACAAAGTGATGTCATAGAGAGTATGCTACTAAACAAGACGTGGATTTAGGTAAAAGCCTTGACCCCAAGAAACAACAGAATTTGATGTCATAAAGAGTATGTTACTAAACAAGACGTGGATTTAGGTAAAAGCCTTGACCCCAAGAAACAACAGAATATGATGTCATTGAGAGTATGTTACTAAACAACACGTGGATTAAGGTACAAGTCAGTACCTAGAGAAACAAAACAAAGTGATGTCATAGAGAGTATGCTACTAAACAACACGTGGATTACGGTACAAGTCAGGACCCCCATAAACAACATAATTTGATGTCATAGAGAGTATGTTACTAAACAAGACGTGGATTAAGGTACAAGTCATGACCCCCAGAAACAACACAATTTGATGTCACAGAGAGTATGTTACTAAACAACACGTGGATTAAGTTACAAGACTTGACCCCTGAAACAACACAAAGTGATGTCATAGAGAGTATGTTACTAAACAACACGTGGATTAAGGAACAAGTCAGGACCTAGAGAAACAAAGCAAAGTGATGTCATAGAGAGTATGCTACTAAACAACACGTGGATTACGGTACAAGTCAGGACCCCCAGAAACAACATAATTTGATGTCATAGAGAGTATGTTACTAAACAACACGTGGATTACGGTACAAGCCTTGACTCCCAGGAAACAAAACAAAGTAATGACATAAAGAGTATGTTACTAAACAACATATGGATTAAGGTACAAGCCATCACCCTCAGGAAACAACACAAAGCAATGAGATATAGAGTGTGTTTATAAACAACATGTGGATTAAGGTACAAGCCATCACTGCAAGGAAACAACACAAAGCAATGACATATAGAGTATGTTACTAAACAACGTGTGGATTAAGGTACAAGCCATGACCCCCAGGAAACAACAATGTAATGACATAGAGAGTATGTTACTAAACAACATGTGGATTACGGTACAAGCCATGACCCCCATGAAACAACACAAAGTGATGACATATAGAGTATGTTACTTAACAACATGTTGATTAAGGTACAAGCCATGACCCCCGGGAAACAACAAAAACTGATGACATATAGAGTATGTTACTAAACAACATGTGGATTACGGTACAAGCATTGACCCCAAGGAAACAACACAAAGTGATGACATAGAGAGTCTGTTACTAAACATGTGGATTAAGGTACAAGCCATCACTCCAAGGAAACAACACAAAGCAATGACATATAGAGTATGTTACTAAACAACGTGTGCATTAAGGTACAAGCCATCACTCCAAGGAAACAACACAAAGTAATGACATATAAAGTATGCTACTAAACAACATGTGGATTAAGGTACAAGCCATAACCCCCAGGAAACAACACAAATTATTAACATAGAGAGTATGTTACTAAAAAACACGTGGATTACGGTACAAGTCAGGATCCCCAGAAACAACATAATTTGATGTCATAAAGAGTATGTTACTAAACAAGACGTGGATTTAGGTAAAAGCCTTGACCCCAAGAAACAACAGAATATGATGTCATAGAGAGTATGTTACTAAACAACACGTTGGTTAAGGTACAAGTCAGGACCTAGAGGATCAAAACAAAGTGATGTCATAGAGAGTATGCTACTAAACAACACGTGGATTACGGTACAAGTCAGGACCCCCAGAAACAACATAATTTGATGTCATAGAGAGTATGTTACTAAACAAGACGTGGATTTAGGTAAAAGCCTTGACCCCAAGAAACAACAGAATATGATGTCATTGAGAGTATGTTACTAAACAACACGTGGATTAAGGTACAATCAGTACCTAGAGAAACAAAACAAAGTGATGTCATAGAGAGTATGTAACTTAACAACACCTGGATTACGGTACAAGTCAGGACCCCCAGAAACAACATAATTTGATGTCATAGAGACTATGTTTCTAAACAACACGTGGATTTAGGTACAAGTCAGGAATTAGAGAAACAAAACAAAGTGATGTCATAGAGAGTATGCTACTAAACAAGACGTGGATTTAGGTACAAGCCTTGACCCCCAGAAACAACATAATTTGATGTCATAGAGAGTTTGTAACTTAACAACACCTGGATTAAGGTACAAGTCAGGACCTAGAGAAACAAAGCAAAGTGATGTCATAGAGAGTATGCTACTAAACAACACGTGGATTACGGTACAAGTCAGGAACCCATAAACAACATAATTTGATGTCATAGAGAGTATGTTACTAAACAAGACGTGGATTAAGGTACAAGTCATGACCCTCAAAAACAACATAATTTGATGTCACAGAGAGTATGTAACTAAACAACACGTGAATTAAGTTACGAGCCTTGACGCCCAGAAACAACACAAAGTGACGTCATAGAGAGTATGTTATTAAACAACACGTAGATTATGGTACAAGCCTTGACCCCAAGAAACAACACAATTTGATGTCATAGAGAGTATGTTACTAAACAACACGTGGATTAATTTAGAGGTCAGGACCCCCAGAAACAACATAATTTGATGTCATAGAGAGTATGTTACTAAACAACACATGAATTACGGTACAAGTCAGGACCCCATAAAGAACATAATTTGATGTCATAGAGAGTATGTTACTAAACAAGACGTGGATTAAGGTACAAGTCATGACCCTGAGAAACAACATAATTTGATGTCACAGGGAGTATGTTACTAAACAACACGTGAATTAAATTTTCAAGCCTTGACCCCCAGAAACAACACAAAGTTATGTCATAGAGAGTATGTTACTAAACAACACATGGATTATGTTACAAGCCTTGACCCCAAGAAACAACCCAATATGATGTCATAGAGAGTATGTTACTAAACAACACGTGGATTAAGTTACAGGTCAGGACCACCAGAAACAACATAATTAGATGTCATAGAGAGTATGTTACTAAACAACACGTGAATTACGGTACAAGTCAGGACCCCATAAAGAACATAATTTGATGTCATAGAGAGTATGTTACTAAACAACACGTGGATTAAGGTACAAGTCAGGACCTAGAGAAACAAAACAAAGTGATGTCATAGAGAGTATGTTACTAAACAACAGGTGAATTACGGAAAAATTCAGGACCTAGAGAAACAACATAATTTGATGTCATAGAGAGTATGCTACTAAACAACACGTGGATTAAGCTACAAGTCAGGACCCCAGAAACATCGTAATTTGATGTCATAGAGAGTATGTTACTAAACAACACGTGGATTAAGGTACAAGCCTTGAACCCAAGAAAGAACATAGTTTTATGTCATAGAGAGAATGTTACTAAACAACACGTGGATTAATGTACAAGCCTTGACTCCCAGAAACAACACAAAGAGATGTCATAGAGCGTATGTTAGTAAACAACACGTGGATTAAGGTACAAGCCTTGAACCCAAGCAACAACACAATTTGATATCATAGATAGAATGTTACTAAACAACACGTGGATTTAGTTACAGGTCAGAACCCCCAGAAACAACATTATTTGATATCATAGAGAGTATGTTACTTAACAACACGTGGATTAAGGTATAAGCCTTGACCCCCAGAAACAACACAAAGTGATGTCATAGAGAGTATGTTACTTAACAACACGTGGATTAAGGTACAAGTCATGACCCCCAAAAACAACATAATTTGATGTCATAGAGAGTATGTTACTAAACAACACGTGGATTAAGGTACAAGCCTTGACCCCCAGAAACAACATAATTTGATGTCATAGAGAGTATGTTACTAAACAACACGTGGATTAAGGTACAAGTCAGGACCTAGAGAAACAAAACAAAGTGATGTCATAGAGAGTATCTTACCAAACAACACTTGGATTAAGGTACAAGTCAGGACCCCAATAAGCAACATAATTTGATGTCATAGAGAGTATGTTACTAAACAAGACGTTGATTAAGGTACAAGTCATGACCCTCAGAAACAACATAATTTGATGTCACAGAGAGTATGCTACTAAACAACACGTGGATTAAGTTACAAGCCTTGACCCCCAGAAACAACATAATTTGATGGCATAGAGAGTATGTTACAAAACAACACGTGGATTAAGGTATATGCCTTGACCCCAAGAAACAACAGATTTTGATGTCATTGAGAGTATGTTACTAAACAACACGTGGATTAAGTTACAGGGCAGGACCCCCAGAAACAACATAATTTGATGTCATAGACAGTATCTTACTAAACAACACGTGGATTAAGGTACAAGTCAAGACCAAGATAAACAACATAATTTGATGTCATAGAGAGTATGTTACTAAACAACACGTGGATTAAGGTACAAGCCTTGACCCCCAGAAACAACATAATTTGATGTCATAGAGAGTATGTTATTAAACAACACGTGGATTAAGCAACAAGCCTTGACCCCCAGAAACAACACAAAATGATTTCATAGAGAATATGTTACTAAACAACACTTTGATAATGATACAAGCCTTGAACCCAAGAAACAACATAATTTGATGTCATAGAGAGTCTGTTACTAAACAACACGTGGATTAAGGTACAAGCCTTGGCCCCCAGAAACAACACAAAGTGATGTCATAGAGAGTATGTTATTAAACAACACGTGGATTAAGGCACAAGCCTTGACCCCAAGAAAGAACATAGTTTTATGTCATAGAGAGAATGTTACTAAACAACACGTGGATTAATGTACAAGCCTTGACCCCCAGAAACAACATAACTTCATGTCATAGAGAGTATGTTACTAAACAACACGTAGATTAAGTTACAAGCCTTGATCCCAAGAAACAACACAATTTGATGTCATATAGAGTATGTTACTAAACAACACGTGGATTAAGGTACAAGCCTTGACCCCAAGAAACAACAGAATTTGATGTCATAGAGAGTATGTTACTAAACCACACGTGGATTAAGGTACAAGCCTTGACCCCCAGAAACAACACAAAGTGATGTCATAGAGAGGATGTTTATAAACAACAAGTTGATTAAGGTACAAGCCTTGAACCCAAGAAACAACACGATTTGATGTCATAGAGGGTATTTTACTAAACAACACGTGGATTAAGGTACAAACCTTGACCCCCAGAAACAACACAATATGATGTCACAGAGAGTATGTTTATAAACAACACGTTGATTAAGGTACAAGCCTTGAACCCAAGAAACAACACAATTTGATGTCATAGAGAGTATGTTACTAAACAACACGTGGATTAAGTTACAGGTCAGGACCCCCAGAATCAACATAATTTGATGTCATAGAGAGTATGTTACTTAACAACACGTGGATTAAGTTACAGCTCAGGACCCCCAGAATCAACATAATTTGATGTGCTATAGAGTATGTTACTAAACAACACGTGGATTACGGTACAAGTCATTACCCCCAGAAACAACATAATTTGATAACATAGAGAGTATGTTACTGAACAACACGTGGATTAAGGTACAAGCCTTGACACCCAGAAACAACATAATTTGATGTCATACAGAGTATGTAACTAAACAACACGTGGATTAAGGTACCAGTCATCACCCCAAGAAACAACATAATTTGATGTCATGGAGAGTATGTTACTAAACAACACGTTGATTAAGTTACAAGCCTTGACCGCCAGAAACAACACAAAGTGATGTCACAGAGAGTATGTTGCTAAACAACACGTGGATTAAGGTACAAGCCTTGACCCCCAGAAACAACACAATTTGATGTCAGAGAGAGTATGCTACTAAACAACACGTGGATTAAGTTACAGGTCAGGACCCCCAGAAACAACACAATTTGATGTCATAGAGAGAATGTTACTAAACAACACGTGGATTACGGTACAAGCCTTGTCCCCAAGAATTAACATAATTTGATGTCATAGAGAGTATGTTACTAAACAAACGTGGATTAAAGTACAAGTCGTGACCCCCAAAAATAACAAAAAGTGATGTCATAAAGAGTATGTTACTAAACAACACGTGGATTACGGTCCAAGACATGACCCCCAGAAACAACATAATTTGATTTCAGACAGTATGTTACTAAACAACACGTGGATTAAGGTACAATTCAGATCCCCACGAAACAACATAATTTGATGTCATAGAGAGTATGTTACTAAACAACACGTGGATTAAAGTACAAGTCGTGAGCCCAGAAAGAACACAAACTGATGTCATAGAGAGTATGTTACTAAACAACATGTGGATTACGGTCGAAGATATGACACCCAGAAACAACATAATTTGATGTCAGAGAGTATGTTACTAAACAACACGTGGATTAAGTTACAAGTCATGACCCACAGAAACAACACAAAGTGATGTCATAGAGAGTATATTACTAAACAACACGTGGATTAAGGTACAATCCTTGACCCCCCAGAAACAACACAAAGTGATTTTATAGAGAGTATGTTACAAAACAACACGTGGATTACGGTACAACCCTTGACCCCCAAGAAACAATACAATTTGATGTCATAGAGAGTACGTTAATAAACAACACGTGGATTAAGGTACATGTCATGACCCCAAGAAACAACACAAAGTGATATCATAGAGAGTATGTAACTAAACATCACGTGGATTACGGTATAAGCTTTGGCCCCCTGAAACAACACTAAGTGATGTCATAGAGAGTATGTTACTAAACAACACGTGGATTAAGGTACAAGCCTTGACCCCCAGAAACAACACAAAGTGATCTCATAGAGAGGATGTTTATAAACAACACGTTGATTAAGGTACAAGCCTTGAACCCAAGAAACAACACAATTTGATGTCATAGAGAGTATGTTACTAAACAACACGTGGATTAAGGTACAAACCTTTACCCCCAGAAACAACACAAAGTTATGTCACAGAGAGTATGTTTATAAACAACACGTTGATTAAGGTACAAGCCTTGAAACCAAGAAACAACACAATTTGATGTCATAGAGAGTATGTTACTAAACAACACGTGGATTAAGTTACAGGTCAGGACCCCCAGAATCAACATAATTTGATGTCATAGAGAGTATTTTACTAAACAACACGTGGATTAAGTTACAGCTCAGGACCCCCAGAATCAGCATAATTTGATGTCATAGAGAGTATGTTACTAAACAACACGTGGATTACGGTACAAGTCATTACCCCCAGAAACAACATAATTTGATGTCATAGAGAGTATGTTACTGAACAACACGTGGATTAAGGTACAAGCCTTGACACCCAGAAACAACATAATTTGATGTCATAGAGAGTATGTTACTAAACAACACGTGGATTAAGGTACAAGTCATGACCCCAAGAAACAACATAATTTGATGTCATGGAGAGTATGTTACTAAACAACACGTGGATTAAGTTACAAGCCTTGACCGCCAGAAACAACACAAAGTGATGTCATAGAGAGTATGTTGCTAAACAACACGTGGATTAAGGTACAAGTCATGACCCCAAGAAACAACATAATTTGATGTCATGGAGAGTATGTTACTAAACAACACGTGGATTAAGTTACAAGCCTTGACCCCCAGAAACAACACAATTTGATGTCAGAGAGAGTATGTTACTAAACAACACGTGGATTAAGTTACAGGTTAGGACCCCCAGAAACAACATAATTTGATGTCATAGAGAGTATGTTACTGAACAACACGTGGATTAAGGTACAAGTCATGACCTAGAGAAACAAAACAAAGTGATGTCATAGAGAGTATGCTACTAAACAGCACGTGCATTACGGTACAAGTCAGGAACCCAGAAACAACATAATTTGATATCATGGAGAGAATGTTACTAAACAACACGTGGATTACGGTACAAGCCTTAACCCCAAGAATTAACATAATTTGATGTCATAGAGACTATGTTACTAAACAACACGTGGATTAAAGTACAAGTCGTGACCCCAAAAACAACACAAAGTGATGTCATAAAGAGTATGTTACTAAACAACACGTGGATTACGGTCCAAGACATGACCCCCAGAAACAACATAATTTGATTTCAGACAGTTTGTTACTAAACAACACGTGGATTAAGGTACAATTCAGGACCCCACGAAACAACATAATTTGATGTCATAGAGAGTATGTAACTAAACAACACGTGGATAAAGTACAAGTCGTGACCCCCAGAAACAACACAAAGTGATGTCATAGAGAGTATGTTACTAAACAACACGTGGATTACGGTCCAAGATATGACACCCAGAAACAACATAATTTGATGTCAGAGAGTATGTTACTAAACAACACGTGGATTAAGTTACAAGTCATGACCCACAGAAACAACACAAAGTGATGTCATAGAGAGTATATTACTAAACAACACGTGGATTAAGGTACAATCCTTGACCCCCCAGAAACAATACAATTTGATGTCATGGAGAGTACGTTAATAAACAACACGTGGATTAAGGTACATGTCATGACTACAAGAAACAACACAAAGTGATATCATAGAGAGTTTGTAACTAAACAACACGTGGATTACGGTACAAGCCTTGGCCCCCTGAAACAACACTAAGTGATGTCATAGAGAGTATGTTACTAAACAACACGTGGATTAAGGTACATGTCATGACCCCAAGAAACAACACAAAGTGATGTCATAGAGAGTATGTAACTAAACAACACGTGGATTACGGTACAAGCCTTGATCCCCCAGAAACAACACAAAGTGATGTCATAGAGAGTATGTTACTAAACAACACGTGGATTAAGTACAAGTCATGACCCCCAGAAAAAAAACAAAGTGATGTCATAGAAAGTATGTTCTAAAGCAACACGTGTATTACGGTACAAGTCATGACCCCAAGAAACAACATAATTTGATGTCATAGAGATTATTTTACTAAACAATATGTGGATTAAGGTACAAGTCAGGACCTAGAGAAACAAAACAAAGTGATGTCATAGAGAGTATGTTACTAAACAACACGTGGATTAAGGTACATGTCATGACCTCAGAAACAACACAAAGTGATGTCATAGAGAGTATGTAACTAAACAACACGTGGATTACGGTACAAGCCTTGATCCCCCAGAAACAACACAAAGTGATGTCATAGAGAGTATGTTACTAAACAACACGAGGATTAAGGTACAAGTCATGACCCCCAGAAACAAAACAAAGAGATGTCATAGAAAGTATGTTCCGAAGCAACACGTGGATTACGGTCCAAGACATGACACCCAGAAACAACATAATTTGATGTCAGAGAGTATGTTACTAAACAACACGTGGATTAAGTTACAAGTCATGACCCACAGGAACAACACAAAGTGATGTCATAGAGAGTATATTACTAAACAACACGTGGATTAAGGTACAATCCTTGACCCCCCAGAAACAACACAAAGTGATTTTTATATAAAGTATGTTACTAAACAACACGTGGATTACGGTACAACCCTTGACCCCCCAGAAACAATACAATTTGATGTCATGGAGAGTACGTTAATAAACAACACGTGGATTAAGGTACATGTCATGACCCCAAGAAACAACACAAAGTGATATCATAGAGAGTATATAACTAAACAACACGTGGATTACGGTACATGTCATGACCCCAAGAAACAACACAAAGTGATGTCATAGAGAGTATGTAACTAAACAACACGTGGATTACGGTACAAGCCTTGATCCCCCAGAAACAACACAAAGTGATGTCATAGAGAATATGTTACTAAACAACACGTGGATTAAAGTACAAGTCATGACCCCCAGAAACAAAACAAAGTGATGTCATAGAAAGTATGTTCCAAAGCAACACGTGGATTACGGTACAAGTCATAACCCCAATAAACAACATAATTTGATGTCATAGAGATTATGTTACTAAAGAATATGTGGATTAAGGTACAAGTCAGGACCTAGAGAAACAAAACAAAGTAATGTCATAGAGAGGATGTTTCTAAACAACACGTGGATTACGGTACAATACAGGAACCCCATTAACAACATAATTTGATGTCATGGAGAGTATGTTACTAAACAACACGTGGATTAAGGTACAAGTCATGACCCTCAGAAACAACATAATTTGATGTCATAGAGAGTATCTTATCAAACAACACGTGGATTACGATACAAGTGAGGACCCCCATAAACAACATAATTTGATGTCATAGAGAGTATGTCACTAAAGAAGACGTTCATTAAGGTACAAGTCATGACACTCAGAAACAACATAATTTGATGTCACAGAGAATATGTAACTAAACAACACGTGGATTAAGTTACAAGCCTTGACCCCCAGAAACAACATAATTTGATTTCATAGAGAGTATGTTATTAAACAACACGTGGATTAAGGTACAAGTCAGGACCTAGAGAAACAAAACAATGTGATGTCATAGAGAGTATGTTACTAAACAACACGTGGATTAAGGTACAACCCTTGACCCCCAGAAACAACACAATTTGATGTCATAGAGAGTATGTTACTAAACAACACGTGAATTAAGTTACAGGTCAGGGCCAACAGAAACAACATAATTTGATGTCATAGAGAGTATGTTACTAAACAACACGTGGATTAAGGAACAAGCCTTGACCCCCAGAAACAGCACAATTTGATGTCATAGAGAGTTTGTTGCTAAACAACACTTGGATTAATGTACAAGCATTGACCCCCAGAAACAGAACAAAGTGATGTCATAGAGAGTATGTTACTAAACAACATGTGGATTAATGTACAAGCCTTGACCCCCAGAAACAATACGAAGTGATGTCATAGAGAGTATGTTACAAAACAACACGTGGATTAAGGTACAAGCCTTGACCCCCAGAAACAACACAAAGTGATGTCATAGAGAGTATGTTACTAAACAACACGTGGATTAAGGTACAAGCCTTGACCCCAAGAAACAGCATAATTTGATGTCATAGAGAGTATGTTACTAAACAACACGTGGATTAAGTTACAGGTCAGGACCCCCAAAATCAACATAATTTGATGTCATAGAGAGTATGTTACTAAACAACACTTGGATTAAGGTACAAGCCTTGAACCCAAGAAACAACACAATTTGATGTCATAGAGAGTATGTTACTAAACAACACGTGGATTAAGGTACAAGACTGGACCCCCAGAAACAAAATAATTTGATGTCATAGAGAGTATGTTACTAAACAACACGTGGATTAAGGTACAAGCCTTAACCCCAAGAAACAACACAATTTGATGTCATAGAGAGTGTGTTACTAAACAACACGTGGATTAAGGTACAAGCCTTAACCCCAAGAAACAACACAATTTGATGTCATAGAGAGTATGTTACTAAACAACACGTGGATTAAGGTACAAGTCATGACCCCCAGAAAACAACACAATTTGATGTCATAGAGAGTATGTTACTAAACAACACGTGGATTAAGTTACAGGTCAGGACCCCAAGAAACAACGTAATTTGATGTCATAGAGAGTATGTTACTAAACAACACGTGGATTAAGGTACAAGACAGGACCTAAAGAAACAAAGCAAAGTGATGTCATAGAGAGTATGTTACTAAACAACACGTACATTAAGGTACAAGTCAGGATCCCAGAAACAACATAATTTGATGCCATAGAGAGAATGTTACTTTACAACACGTGGATTAAGGTACAAGCCTTGACCCCAAGAAACTACATAATTTGATGTCATAGAGAGTATGTTACCAAACAATATGTGGATTATGTTACAAGTCATGACCTAAAAAAACAAAACAAACTGATATCATAGAGAGTATGTTACTAAACAACACGTGGATTAAAGTAAAGGTCAGGACCCCCAGAAACAACATAATTTGATGTCAGAGAGTATGTTACTAAACAACACGTGGATTAAGGTACAAGTCATGACCCCCAGAAACAACACAAAGTGATGTCATAGAGAGTTTGTTACTAAACAACACGTGGATAACGGTACAAGTCAGAACCCCCAGAAACAACATGATTTGATGACATAGAGAGTATGTTACTAAACAACATATGGATTAAAGTACAAGTCATGTCCCCAAGAAACAGCACAATTTGATGTCAGAGATTATGTTACTAAACAACACGTGGATTAAGTTACATGTCATGTCCCCCAAAAACAATATAATTTGATGTCATAGAGAGTATGTTACTAAACAACACGTGGATTAAGTTACAAGTCATGTCCCCCAGAAACAACATAAAGTGATGTCATAGAGAGTATGTTACTAAACAACACGTGGATTAAGGTACAATTCATGACCCCCATAAACAACATAATTTGATGTCATAGAGAGTATGTTACTAAACAACACATGGGTTAAGGTACATGCGTTGAACCCCAGAAACAACACAAGGTGATGTCAGAGAGAGTATGTTACTAAACAACACGTGGATTAAGGTACAAGTCATGACCCCCCAAAACAACACATAGTGATGTCATATAGAGTATGTTACTAAACAACACGTGGATTAAGGTACAAGTCAGGACCCCCAGAAACAACATGATTTGATGTCATAGAGAGTATGTTACTAAACAACACGTGGATTAAGGTACAAGTCATGACCCCCAGAAACAGCACAATTTGATGGCATAGAGAGTATGTTACTAAACAACACGTGCATTAAGGTACAAGCCTTGACCACAAGAAACAACATAATTTGATGTCATAGAGAGTATGTTACTAAACAATATGTGGATTATGTTACAAGTCAGGACCTAGATAAAAAAAAACAAAACAAAGTGATATCATAGAGAGTATGTTACTAAACAACACGTGGATTAAGGTACAAGTCAGGACCCCAAGAAACAACACAATTTGATGTCATAGAGAGTATGTTACTAAATGAGTATGTCAAAGAGATTATGTCACAAACTAGTAAAGACTTTCTGGAAGTTTTACAAAAATTATTGTCAACTTCTTCTGAAATTCGGACCAATACAGGCAAGAGAATATATTACTTTGGGTATTTCACAACCTGCATTTTATGGTGACATTATTAACAAGATGAGAATGATAAAAGATAGACAACATCACATCACTATCGAAAATGCGTCAGAATAATCAAACGCCTTTTATACCGTGGGTATGATCCTAATGTCACCAGACGGACACTAGGCTTGGTACTTGACCAATCTACAGTCTTGTACAAGCGCATTCTTAATACTTGCACTCTGACTGACTGTGACGACGGGACTCCATGACGGGCCCTGTCCAAACCTCTCTAGAGAAGACAGGACCCCGACCACCTGTCCTCTCTGAATGTCAGTCGGACTCCCCGGGTGATAACATTCATGAGCTCGCGGCGGCAGAGCACGGATTGTATTACGTACGCCCTCTTTTTATATCCATTTACATATTCATCTGTGTTGCTTGGGCCCCTGCGTTTTGCGGTCTTGTTTGTGTGTGGTCATCTGACAGTGAGGAGGTTGTTTTACACCACAATTGTACGTTCTTGGAGACCTCTGGGTAATCGGAAAAGTGGGAGGGTTGTGCGCACGTAATCTTGGATAACCATACTTTCGGCTATTTCCGTGGCAGATGGCCGTCCTTAGTCGGCACCGGTTGCCCATTGGTCTCGTTGGTTTATGTGTAGTCCTTTGTGTTTGATGTTTCTGTGTTGTGCGTTGACGATCCTTGTCCCTTACGCGTCTCTTTATGTGCTTGTCTGCTTTGTGTTTTTGCATTGGGTGTTTTTGGGTTTTGCTGTGTGTGCTACAACCTGGTGTTGTTGGAGATCCCCTCCTTTGTTTTATATCTACACTGATTTCGTGTTGCAGTGTGGAGTTGGTAATACAATTCCCCGTGACCAGATGTTTGAAGTGTTTTAATTCCATTACGTTCTCTAACTTGACTAAGTTGTAGTGTCTTCTACGCAGGATCATAATTCACCTTTCACCGATCATTTCATCATGGCATTTTTAAGGTCGCCTCGTATCAAATTAACTCCTTTGAGATTACCCTCTATTACTACAGTCACTTTCCCATCATCAACATTTAACAGTAAGAAATTTTTTTCCTCACCAAAGGTACTTCTATCACCTCTAAAATTAAGACCCCGTAGACATATTGCACCCACTTCTCCATCTGCAGGCTCTACATTTAACAACAAACATAGAGTGTTCTCAACCATTTGCAGGTGCAATGGGAAAAGATGCGGTATGTGTCCTCTCATCAATTGCAATTCCACAACAATTAAATCTAGTGTTAATGGGCAGACCTTTAAAATCGAGATTGATAAGGGCATTGATTGATCGTATCAAGATGTCATCTATGTCATTACATGACACGCCAAGGGATGTGGCGCCCAATATGTAGGGGAAACAGGCCAGGCCTTAAAATCTCGTTTTCGAAGTCATTCGTATCAGATAAGAAACTCGCGTCAGAAAAAAACAAAGAAATTTCCTATATAATCACTTCGGTAAATACAATCATTCAATTTCGGATATAAGTATTACTCCAGTTCAGTCATTCCAAAAACATAAAAATCAAAGTAAAACTGAAATTAAAAAAACGCCGCTTACAAGCTGAACTTGTCCGGATAACCAAACTGCAAACTGCGTACCCCCTTGGTCTAAACGATCAGATTTATGGACGAGGAAACATTTCTTCGATCTCTTCAAATATTAATGTTTTTTTTCAATCCGCCCTAACACTAAAAGGAAGCATAGGTTTCACGGTAAAAGGCGAAACAAAAAACTCAGAAAAAGAGCTAGAGTACATCGTATCCTCAAAGATCTACTGATCATTGCACGCAACGCGGCAGACATGAACTGCTACATGCTCTCTCTTCAGTTCCAGCAGTTCAATTAAAATCTATCTTGGATGAAGCACTGGTTGCATTCTTAAGAAACACTGATTGATTCAGGCTAAATATGATGTTGCATTCGCACAAAATAAACTATATCCTTTGGTTAAAAACACCTCCCCTAAAAGAAGATTCATAAAAATTCCATTTATTAACAAAGGATTTGATCTTCTGAACATCTCTAATATTTTTCGGGATCATCGCGTACAAAGTGCCATTCCTCAATATTTTGAAAATTAAGAACCTATTTTTATTTGTTATAAATATACATGTAAGAGACCTATTCGAAGTTTCGTTTTTAACTACAACAAAGTTTCACAAGATCCTAAAATACTTAAATCATGTCCTGCTTCTTGAGAATGTGCAACATCAGCATATCTATATAAACCAGCTGGTCACATTATTACAGGTGACTTTTCAAATATCAAAGACAGGCAGCTCCGTGGTCTTCTTAAGAAAGGACCAAAGTATAGAATCCCATCCAAGATAGATTTTATTAAATGTCGCGAATTGCTAAAGGAAGCTTTAGATAACTATACCAAACGATGGTGTAAATCTGAAGGAGTCGAATCGCATGCTCTGAATGACTGGAAAAACCTCATTTTGGATATTACCGATATTCGAATAGATAACTACCACAAAAATCCTCAACTTTTTGAAAATCCAATTTCTAAATCGGAAAGATATTTCAAATCCAAGTTACGTAATTTACATGAAAAAATATGTCTTCGCGCCTGCAGACAAAGCAGCCAACAACACCATAATTATTTGAAAACGCCACTACATATCAACTTTACTTTCGGAACTTTCCTCTACTAATACTTATATCGAAAGCAACGAAAGTTTTCCCAATATTTTGAACAAACATAACAGTGAAATTTCTTCTTTCAACATCTCTATTTCTAAATTGGGTCTCCCTACGATATACGGTGTACCAAAACTTCACAAGTCTCCTTACAAGTTTCGATACATTGCTAATTCTAGCAACTGCTCAACAACAATTTTGTCTAGAAATCTGACGTCAGCACTCACGGCTATAAAAGAACATGTGGCAAAATACTGTAAAACTGTCATGAACAGGAATGGCGTAAACTTCTTTTGGTCTATTAAAAATTCAGGGGATGTGATTGACAAAATGAAATCAAGAAATTTTGAAGCAAATACGATATCTTCATACGATTTTTCTAATATGTACACCACGCTTCCTCACGACAAAATAAATGATCGACTGTCCAAACTCATTAAATGGTGCTTTGATCGAGAGGGGAAAACTTATATTTGTACTTCTGAATCGAAGGGTTTCTTTTCCGCCACAGATTACAAATCATACAAATCATGGACATGTGGTGACCTGTGTATTGCCTTGTCCTTCCTTTTGGACAATATTTATGTAAGATTTGGTGAGAAATTCTACAAGCAGGTTGTAGGGATTCCAATAGGTACTAATTGTGCGCCTCTTGTTGCAGATTTATTTTTAAACACGTATGAAAAGGAATTTATCCAAAATCTTCAAAAACAAAGAAAAAATGATGATAACAGCTTCCAATTTGATTTGACCAATTCCATATGGTCAAATTGCTTTGTGTGTTGTTAACAGCCTTTATCTAAACAAAATGATCAATAATCTAGATTTCTTATTCTTTATTTCAGTACATGTATTACACTGCAAAAATAAAGTAAAAGGTTTCCATACATAATTAGTTATAAATTTCAGAATCAAAGTTCCTAACAACTGGTTGTTAAGATAGACTACATTCAGTGCTTCACAAGTACATGTACTTCCATGCTTCATTTTAAATGCATCACAATGAGATTCAGTTTGCATCACTAACAACTTGTTGTTAAGATAACAATGTGTTTCGACTATAGAACTACATGATAGGTAAACTTCTTGACAACCAGTTGTTAAAGTTTAGAAGCTAACAAGCGATATTTTCTTAACAACTGGTTGTTAAGAAATCTTTCTTAACAACTGGTTGCTTATTTGACAACTGTTTGTTAAGAAAAATTGTGCAATGACTCTTTCATTTCATACTTTAAATTTGCGTTTACAGTATGCATTTTAGTAATTTACCATATTTGACAAGTAGATAAGTACGGAAACGTCCGAATGCCATATTCTGAATTTTTTTATCTCCTAATTAGGAGATACTATCACCTAATTAGGATTAAGCTATCACCTAATCATGACATACTGTTACCTAATTAGGACATACTATCACCTAATTAGGAAATACTATCACCTATTTAGGAGATACTAACACCTAATTAGGAGATACTATCACCTAATGAGAACATACTATCACCTAAATAGGACTTAGCTATCACCTAATTATCTAATACCTAACATGGACTTAGTTATCACCGAATAAGGACTTAGTTATCACCTAATTAGGTGATAGTGTGTCCTAATTAGTTGAAATTTATTCCTAATTAGGTAACAAATAAGTCCAAATTAGGTGAAAGTATGTCCTAATTAGGTGATAGTATGTTCTTATTAGGTAATAGCTTAGTCCTAATTAGGTGATACCTAAGTCCTAATAAGGTGATACCTAAGTCCTTATTAGTTGCAAGTATCTCCTAACAAGGTGATAGCTTAATCCCAATTAGGTGACTTTATCTCCTAATTAGGTGATATTATCTCCTAAAAGGTTATGTTATCTCCTAATAAGGTGATAGTATCTCATAATCAGGAATAGCTTAATCCTAATAAGGTGATAGAATCGCCTCATTATGTGAAAGCTAAGTCATAATTAGGTGTTAGTATCTCCAAATAAGGTGATAGCTAAGTCCTAATTAGGTGATAGTGTGTCCTAATTAGGTGATAGTATGTCCTAATTAGATGAAAGTTCAGTACTAATTAGGTGTTAGTATCTCCTAATATATAGGTGATAGATCAGTCCTAATTAGGTGACATTATATCCTAATTATGTGATAGATGAAAGGTAAGTCCTAATAAGGAGATATTATCTCCTAATTAGGTGATTGTATCTCCTAATTAGGAGAAAGCATCTCCTAATTAGGAGAAAGCATCTCCTAATTAGGAGATAAAAAAATCGAATGTTTTATTATGATGCTTCCGTAGATACATGTAATTATTGACATATATAAAACAAATAGAAAAAATTTCCTACATTGAGTTATGATACAAGATATATTGATATAATTGAATAAAAGGAACAGAAGTAAAAAAAAAAATGAAATCTACCATATGAAGAGAAGTGAACTCCTTGCAGAGGACTGAAATCAGGTGCGCAGGAAGAGTAAGCAACACCCGCCACCTCAATTCGGTAGAGAGGTCACAATCGGTAACTCCCACAAAGGAAGACATACGTATAAATTGGTAAGTCATGGCACAAAAGGTCGACGTCAAAATATCAATATCATATATGACTCTGGACAAGGGGGCGTAATAGTTTGCTTCCATTTCCCTATATAGACTATAGAAGTAATCTTGATATTTGAATCAGTGTTCAACTCTAGAATACATGTCATGTACCTTTGCATACTTTTTGAATGTCCCGGTGAGCACTACATGTAAATGTAATTATGGTGGAGCATCGAAGTATAATAATTACTAGACAATTACTTACAGTTTAAATCAAGTTAGGCACAAAAAAGTTATGCATTTACGGCCATCGTTCACAGTTGTCTTTTAACTGTACAGTTACATATGCTGCATGGATGCCATCTTCTTTATTTTTTAATATGATAATTGAAACATTTGGAAATCCCTTCTCCTTACTCTATTCTGTCCAAAGCTAGTGTCTTGTACAATATGTTAAAGAAATGTTTCCAATTCCTCATTATGATGTCTTGCCATCGTAATTTCCCTCACACACACGGATTTTGTTAATGATCATTGACATCCACTATATATATACATGTATATATATATTATTTCGTGAATTTCAGTTCATCTGATGTCCTATGTATCTTTATTTTTGGGCATTTTTCATTACTGCTGAGACACTATCTGTTGAAATGCCTATATAAATTACGAATACATCATTGAGGTATTATTATATCATTATTCTTTAGAACTACTTGTTTGGTACTCCAGGTGTTTGTACTTTGACTCCTTTCTTTTTGCCTCCAATTATGCTCACACAAGATCAAATAATCCAGGCAATATTAAAGTTGATAAATCCAGTGCTCACAATATGTAGATATTAAAGTACTCGTTAAGGTACTAATCCAATCAATTATTCTTAAGACTTTCGCAAAATTAAAACGGTCTCCTCAAAGAATTTGAAGTGAACTGCAGA
This sequence comes from Pinctada fucata, assembly GCA_028142955.1. Lineage (NCBI taxonomy): Eukaryota > Metazoa > Mollusca > Bivalvia > Pterioida > Pteriidae > Pinctada > Pinctada fucata. The sequence continues at coordinate 59,590,208 of AP027106.1, read as the reverse complement.
TGTGTTCCATAATCGTCTCTCCATTTGTTGTTCTCCTGAAACATTTAGTTTAATCATAATATATTGAAAATTAAAGCATCTGTTACAAATTGGTTGTCAATAAATATTTTACCAAATCTTCATGTTTTGTTATCGCGTACTCTTATATTTAACATTATTCTCATTATATAAATATACTAATACTACGGAAGCGTATTAGTGCCATTTTGATACTCTTTTTTAATATGTTTTTTACACATAAAAGTGTAAATTTTACACTTTTATATGTAAATCTTACACTTTTTTCTGTAAATTTTTCATATTTAAGTGTAAATTTTACACCTTTCCTGTAGATTACACACTTTTGTCTGTAAATTTTACACTTTTTTTCTGTACATATTTAATTGTAAATGTTACACTTTTTTCTGTAAATTTTACAGAAAAAAGTGTAAATTTTACACTTTCATCATGTTCATGTGTAGAAAATAAATACAAAAAGAGTATCAATCTGGCACTAATATGCTAATATTGTGTAAAGAAGTAGATGATAAGTATTTGAAGCATCCTACACCAATTAGCAAACATAGTATTATCAAAGATTACAAAGCTCATCTCATGGCAGCATTCTATCATGGCAGCAAACAGAAAAGAGCCAAAGATTACAGTTTTGAATTTGAAAACATGTCCTACTGAGAAGCAACAAAAATGATACCACACAAAATAGAAAAGGAAAGTACAGCATTTCATTTATTGACCCAAATTTTGCATGAATTGGTGTACCCTATTGATACCCAAATCTCCCTAACATATGCACTCAAGATGAAAATAAAGAGTATGAACTACATTTGAACGTAGATTTGTAATCTACTCATAACGACGCATAAACTGTGCAAGTTTGGCCTTCCTAGGACTTCTAAAACACTTCTTAACATTGATACTCAAATCTTCCTAACATGTGCACTCAAGCGGAGAATGTAGGTCATGACCAACATTTGAACGTAGATTTGTGTTCTACTCTTAAAGACTTAAAGACGCACCTTATGTGCAAGTATGGACTTCCTAGCACTTATAATAAAGACATAAAACTTCTTAACATTGATACCTAAATCTTCCAAACATGTGCACTCAAGCAGAAAATATAGGTCATGACCTACATTTGAACGTAGATTTGTGTTCTACTCATAAAGACGCATCATCTGTGCAAGTTTGAACTTCCTAGCACTTATGATAGAGAAATAAAATTTCCTAACATACTAGTGCGGACGCTGACGACAGGGTTATAGCATAAGCTCCCTCTCACTTCGTGAGGTGAGCTAAAAAGTAAATGTCCAACTGTTTATTAACATTCAAAATATTAGGTCAAATTGATGAAGATCTCGCTAAAATTGTACCATACAGAGTGAACAAAATTAATTTGAAAAGGATTCGGTTAAATTCCAATATTTGACTATTAATACTTTTGGCTTGTTGGCTTGAAGCCACAAAAATACACCCATATTTCACTTTGACCTTTAAGTTAGAGAATTCTTACGATTTCTTATAATACAATAAACATCGAGACTTGGTATATTTTCTGTTGAAAATGCGATCTAAAAGTCTACCTAATGATTTTTGCTAAATCTTGTCAGTGACCTTGAACTTTGAACATCGAAGAGGAATAAAATTTCTCCTTATAAACTTCAAGTTAATAAATAATTTTGATCAATTTATGTAGTAAAAAATCGGAAAACGCCCCCCACGAATTTTTAAGGCATTGCGTTGCTTTTGGGTAACATCAAGTATACATCAATCTGATCAAAACCAGATCTCTAAATGCTCCCGATTTTGTTATGTCGCTTAGAATACTTGACATAACAAAATCGGGAGCATGTAGTGATCTGGTTTTAATCAGATTGAGTATACTTGTAATGAAAATAACAGCGTGAACCGGCCTGATTCAAGCATGTCACAGTACTTATGTTTTCAAAACCATAGGATAGAATCCCCTCAAAGATGGCTTGCCCCCCCCCCTCCCCCATGAAAAAACATTCTAGATCCGGCATGAGCCAGAATATTATAATAAAATAGAAAAAGATAACAGAACAAATTACAAGAAGGCCTAGGAACTCCGTACCACCTAAATTTCTATGGGGGACCTGACCAGTGTGCCCTATCACTTTATATCCCCAATGGGTAAACAATTTAGCGGCTTTTGATTTAGTTAATTCAAGTAATGACCAGTGTCCATCTTTAATGTATGGGAATGTCAATTTTCCATCTGCAAACGCATGATATTGACCAAGTGATGCTCTAAGTGGCGGTTCAAGCAATCTGTATTAGATAACAAGTAATTGAGAAATGTAATGAAAATGAAAGTCGAGAGTCACTCTGTCAGTTTTCATTGTCTACGCGTTAAACGTTTATGCCATACTCGCTATCAAAGATATTTAAATTTATTATTTGATGTTTGAAATTTAGATTTTTTTCTAGCTTTAATATTTATTTCTTTTTGTAGAGGAGGGGGGGGGGTCGTTAGTTATTTCCCTTTCATATCTTCAATTTTGTCACCCCCCCCCCCCCCCCTTAAGAACAAAAGGGGTGTATCTCCATTTGCCTAGATCCTGATTACGTCTCTTAGTATACTGTTGAACATCTTTTTTCATTAATCTGTTAAAATACAGCTGTCACGTAATGTTGGGGGTAGCAATCCATCTGGTTCTATCTGCCTATATGGACCACACTTTCCAAATGAATACTTTTTTAATTTACATAAAGAAATCAAAAGAATTAAAGATAGTATGGAATTAATCAATGTCGAGACAATATCGATATTATTTCATCTTAATTGAAATTTTGAAAAATGCTACTTTAATTTGGAAAAAAAATTAGATTTTCAACTTCTGAATTTCTTTTTTTAATTATCAACAAGATCCTATCCCATGCATCAGTGTTCAGACCTAATAATTCACTGATTAATCATTATTTGGCAATTGATGATTTTTGTTTTCCTTTTTGTAAGCTATCATCGGTTCTGATTGAAACTTTAATTTTATGTATGAAGTCTGATTTGTCTTTTATGTACGTATCTTTCATTAGGAAACAATAATGATCGATTCTTTCCGCTAGTGTTCCGATTTGAGAGATTATAGGTCTACAGGTGGTGTAATTAAAAGTTCATAACATGCGCATTGTCGGACATTTGTTATCAATTACTCATTTGATTTATGTACATGCATCTTCTGCAGCAGATACATTTATTACCTCCTTACACGATATATCTGGCCATCTGTCAGGTATTTGTCTTTGTCAAGTATACAGTATTCATTTTCATTTCACCAATTTTTGTTTGAATTGTTTATATACGTATAAAAAATATTTTAGTTTTTACCCGGGATCTTATATCCAATTACGGCTTCTTGTGGATGCATATGCAATCTGATTAAAACCAGAATTCTACATGCTCCCGATTTTGTTATGTCGCGTACGCGTACGCGACATAACAAAATCGGGAGCATGTAAAGATCTGGTTTTAATCAATCTGGTTTTAATCAGATTGATGCATTATGCAAACTTTGCTTAAGTCTGACAAATAAGATTTTTTTTTCTCATTAAATATGAACGTAATACATGCAACCTCCCCCCCCCTCTTCGGATGGAATGCACCCCTAGTAGAAACATTGGGTAACGATAATATCCACATATTTTAATATCATCTGATGTGTAAAAATAAAATTTATATAAGTGTTGCAACTAAAATTATGTCATGTCTTGATGCATGTTTGATAGATGTGCGTGTATCATGACTATCAGGCAGACAAGCAGACGTATTCGTTCAGAATTATGACGGACCAAAAAAAAAAGAGACATACAATTTACATGGAAGTTATTCTTATTTCTCACACCAATGCAAGAGTCCTTGATTAATCATGACATGAAGTTAAAGAGTTGGAATATATTTATCAGACAAACATACATGTATGAATTCATTTTGAGTCTCCTGAAGTCACTCGAGTACATGTATATAAAATTGTTGTATGATATGAAATTCATACAGTCATATTATATAAGAGTTCATTAAATGCTGGCAAGCGGTAGCGACCAGCTAGAATTAGATTTTTTTTAATTCTTGCAAAAAAAAAAAAAAAAAAAAAAACACAAGAGAGACCAATAAGGAGGGATCCTCATGACCTCCCCCGCTTCCCCTTGATCTGCCAGTGGACGTTCCCCCTTTCTGTCAACTTTGTAAGCGGCCTTATCAGTGAGCCCTATTACATGTAATTTATATCTGCAGTGGGTAAATTAAATTATTCAGCTGCCCAGCGTTCACCGTGTGAGAATGAGCCTTTGATTAATGGGATGTAATCCTTATCATGCGTATCTATCTGCAAACCCAAGAGGTCAAGTATGTTCCACTTCTTCAGACAACGCGAAACTTGTAATCGAAATATATTGAGTTTATTCACAATCTATTTGGATTGAATGTTCGAAAACGAAACGGACATAGTCATAATTCGATTCTGTAAAAAAAGGGGATTTTTTGGCTTAAAAAACCCGACTCGGCGACGCTTTTCTTGACCCGGTTGGGGCGAGGGGAAACAAACAATAATTTAATTATGGCCTTAAGAGAAAATGAATGATTGAAATATTTTCATATGATAACATACAATTTATGAAATATTTATCGGTGATTGTTTCAGAATAAAACATGACTAGGTATATATAATTGTAATTCAGAGGTTTAGAATTCGGAAGATTACGTATGGATTGCAAAAATGATTATGTCATCGGTATAATACTTGTAATTACGTTATTTACAAGAATTTCATTAATTTCATTGTTAGCAATACGTCGTTTCCTAGATGTCGAAACTCTCACGAAAGAAGGCGCAAAAAGGTTACCGCGACTAAATTTAGGGCATATTTTGATTACATTAATCTATATAAATGCAATCCTAAATCGGAGAAATTAAAATGTATACGATGTGGTGATGTTCATAGGATTGTTAAACGTCCATAAAATTCTAGTATTTAAAAATCCTATATCCCACACGGATGATACGGAGGGGAGAAAGGGGCCGGGGGTGTCCCGGGAGAGATTCTGGAGGAGTCGCTCTATTATTGATATACATTTAGTATTATGCTTTAAGTTCATTTTCGCCTTACTCTGATATATTGAACAAAGAATATGACCAATATGAATAAAATCATCCCGGCCAGCTTAGTAGAAAGCACATCGCGCCCGGGTGCTGTGGCCATCAGCCCTTCCCCCAGGCTATGCTCGATTTGTAGTTTCACAAAAAAGTAAAATCTCTTATGATTATAATCAAACTTATAAAAAGAAAACTCTTACTAATGTTCAATGTACTGAGTTTTGAATTAATATTTAAAATAATCTAATAGTGATAAACGGATAAAAAAATATCGCCGTGGACACAGAGATCAGAGATCAACATCTAAAGGGCTCAGTCATGCTTTCGGTGATATAAATATTTTTATCTCTTCAATAGTTGCAACAATCAACAATGATTCTAACAATATTTTTAAAACGGCGTAGAAAATCGGCCATTTGCCGCGGATATCTATACTTCAGATATCCCCAAACTTCCCATCCCCCCCCCCCAAGTTTCCAGGATCTTTCTGTTAAAGATCAAATCTGGGTCAAGTGGGCAAAATATATTTCTTTTTTTTTATTGAATGAATGATAGATATCCGAAAATAAATATCTGTTTTCTTTCTTTTTTTTTTTTCGTTTGTTTAATGTGTATACGATAATATTTCTTCAAGGAAAAATCATGTGTAGTTCCATTTTAATAACAATGTCTCAGTAGAATAATGTATGACATGTACATGTAGCTTTGAATTGATATGAAATATGCAAAATTAATAGATAAAAATATGTGGTTTGTATTGCTATACAAATAAAGACGGGAAATTGAGCATTCTTCATGCACATTTGATTTGCCAATATTTAGTTGCAACATCGTCAATTATGCATTAAATATTTACATGTTTTTAATATTATTTTAATTTCTAATTCCTAGGAGGATGATTTCTGTATAAAACCCTTGATCGATTGCGCAAAACGAAGCGCGACAGAGCGCGCATGGGTTACCGATGTATAAAATCTCCCCCCCCCTCCTTACCTAATCTTAAAAGAGGATCCAATGGTGACGGACAGAGGTGTTTCTGTAGCTGACGTCTTCAGATATCTCTTATTTACCATATTATTTTTTGGTCCAATCAAATTAATATAAGAGGCCGAGGGGGGGGGGTACACTTGAACTGCGGGCCTAAGACTGGCTTTTTCCATGATGGGACCCTCTTTATTTATTTTTGTTTGTTTATTTATAAAATTCTTTACATACATCCATATTTATTTTTTTATATTTCTGTTTCTGATTACAATATAACTCTCCCTCTCTTTTACCTTCAACAAAATCATGGCACTGTCATTTACATCAATATGTTTGTATGCTATGTACAAAGTTTCATTAAAATATCTTCATTCGTTTTGAAATAATTCAGCCAAAATGGAGCGCGGTTGACGCTATTTCTAAGCGCGCAATATTTGGTAAAATTTATGACATTTTCAAGTCCGCTATTTTCAAAAATGTCCTGTACTCTTCCAAATAAGGATATTTAAACAAAATAAACTGTGTTGTCTTCTTTCAACTTTGATATAATGATATTTTAAATGTAAAAACTTCAAACTGTAGTTTTAGTTTTTTCCAGGAGGCCCGAGAGGCGTAATTCTTACTGTAAAAATTGCGTAAAATCAACCAGAAAAAGATAATTCTAGGCTAGTGTTGAAATTTATTTTGTTTTTCTATGTCAGTGACCATACAACAACTCTATAAGGTGAAAAAAGTATGCATATATTGATATAAAGACTCATAGTAAGGAAAATACGCACCCCACCCCCCTAATTTTACAATTCCGCGTTTTTCCTTTTATGCTCGGTAAAGGCTCAGAATGAAGCTTAAAACTGTACATTATACTCCAAATTTGCTTGTTTTCCACTTGTAAATAAGTTATACATCAAATGAAAATTATTTTCTAAATAAATGATTCGTTTTGATAGCAGTTCATAACGATGGATACAATTTAAAAAAAAAATGCGGAAGGGGGGGGGGGGTGCGAAAATTTCAGCATACCGATATATATGCTAAACTTCATCATCAATTTTTACTTTTCTTATCACATCTGGTTAAACAAACAAAACTTCCTATCATCGATGGGGGGGGGGGGGGGGGCACTCGGCATCTTTGAGGAGGAAGGGGGGGGGGGGGGGGGCTCGGCGCCTTATTATGAATGAGAGTGTAATATGTACACGTCAAATAGATGTCATACTCATCAAAATCACATTCTGTACGAGTATTAGCCTTCTTTCATGAAATAAAAATAACATTACATCGTTTTTGTATATAATTTTATGATACAAGGTAAGTTTATTTGTGAGCACTAACTCTTGAACGGTAAATTCGACGTCAGGATGAAATAACAATGAAATGTACATGTATAGCGTCTGTGATACGTTTTATTTCAAGTACATGTCTCAGAATGTACACTTAAATGCAAGAATTTCCATAATATCTACGGTTCCTTATGATATAGATGAAATCTGTCATCCTTAGAACCGTTTGACTTGCATATCAAACCGAGCTTCTAGGATCCAGATCCCAGTTATTTTTCAAGTACTTTCTTACCAAAAATAGGAGAAAAATTCTCAAATCGCACCGGCTTAAACACATTGACACTACTTTTAAATGATTAGAAATTTTATTTGAATCACATAGAAAAAATGCCGTAAAGATTAAAAGTACACAACTTTTTAAATATTTTTTTCAAAGTCATGCACCTGGTTCCGTACCGGAATTATTCGAATTTTATTATTTAAGGACCCATTTTCACACGTATTCTTCCACACATGTAGATGTCTCACACACTTTAAACTATATTCAAAATTTTATTTCATCTATCTAGTAAACAATGACGGGAAGACAATTCAAGATAAGCATTATGTGTATTTTCCATCAATTGTTGAAAATAATAAGAAAATAATAGGAACTCTTTGACAGGACAATGACCTAGATATGCATCAATTGGGATCTGTATCCTCTAGCACTTTCTTCTCCGTTTATATCCATCTATGGATGGTCAGTAATACGTGACGCCATTTTGAATAAAACATGCCCGAATAAGTAAGTCTAATTATCAAACAAATATTTTGATTTTTATTCTAATTTAAGTGGGGTTCTTTAATTTTTTTTTGGGGGGGGGGGGAAGGGGGGGGCTATAACTGACGTTGACTTAGCTACTTTTACCCATACATTTATTTGATGGCGAAACTTTTTATTAAGTGTTATTTTTGGAGATAGCCGGCTGCCCCCCCCCCCCTCCCCCGGAAAAAAGGGGAAGGAGGAGGATGACCCCGTATCAACTTGTTATATCTAACACTCATCTTTTTTTTATTTTTCTTGGCTTTAATCAAATCAATAAAAGCTAATGTCTTTCAAATACAATCTAAAATTTAGGGACTCAGCCACCACCCCCCCCCCCCTTCCCCCCACCTTTTTTTAAAGGTACGGTGAAAATTTATTAATTTTTTAAAATTCTATAATGCAAAATCTTTCTTTTCATGTGAATGTTTACAATCTCATTATAAATTCAAACTAACGCATATATTCGCAGTTACGTCATTTTGAATTTGGGATGCGCACCTCTAATTCATTTCACTGGCGCCTCCTACAATGTATTGCGTTTTTACATTAGAGATTTATGAAGATTTTATTAAACAAATTGGAAAATACTATGGTCGTTACTGCATATTTTCAAATAAAACTTGTTTTATGGCTACTTTTTTCCTCAATCAAGACGGAATAAATTTTACGTTTTCAATAAAATCTATTTTCAGGGACACTGTAGCAAAACTGCATACTTTTCCCGAGTATATGTGTAACGTTTATCAAAATATTAGTTTTAAACATTATATTGCTCTCTCTCTCTCTCTCTCTCTCTCTTTCTCTCTCTCTCTCTCTCTCTCACCATGTTTCGAGAGAAAGAGGGTGAGGTTAGGACCCCATCAACAACCCCTCCTCGGTATTCCTCCTGTGATAATTTCTCGTTTCCTATCCAGACAGCCGGTTCATGTAGATCTTTCTATGCTCCTTCTAACTGTGCATGAATTATGCAAATGAGCTAAAACCTAAACAATGTCTACGTCACGGTGTCGAAGCGGTCATGTTCTGAGAATGCGAGGGAAAAACTTCGAGCTATACCTGCGCTACCCAGATATCTCACGTAAGCTCTAAATTTAGAATCGATCGATACCAAACACGTGTACCTTGAACTAATGTTTTGATTTAAAATGATTTTTTGAAAATTTGAAGTGGCGGAAAACTTAGAAGGGCGGAAAAGGGGGGGTAGTGAGGAGATATGAATTTTTATGGGCATGTTGTGAATTTTTACTTATCGAGTGAACTCTGCCCTGTCGAATGGCACCGGTGTCTTGTAGAGTCCATCTTTGTAACTCGGAGTCTAATCCATGGAATTTAAGTTCAAACGTTAAAATTTGGAACATCCGGCCTCTCAAACGGTACGTGCTTTTGTTTTATCTTTTGAATATTTCGATTTTCTGCACACCAAATTATTAGAATAAACTGTTTTTGTCCAAATAATGGACTTCCAGTTGATCTAAATGCTTCATCAGCGATTAGCCGTTTCAACTACAGCGCGGCGCAAAAAAAAAGGGGGGGGGGGGTCAATTACAGTATTGCAGTATATACGGCTAGATGAAAAATAAAAGAATCAAATCTTAATTTTATCTCGCACTATTTTACCAGCAAGCAAATATTTGTTCATAATTTTGATCACAATTTTGGAAGATAAATAGAATTCTTACGTAGTTTCTTAAATACATGCATGTATTGTATTTCAACAACAACACCCCCCCCCTTTTTTTTCACACCAGATTCTTAAATCATTACTTCGACACGGGGTATATAAGCAAATACTAAATTGCAATGTACACTTGATGACAGTTACACGTAGCTTACTACCAATATTCACTCCTGATATACACTTGTCGATGGTCTGACGGTTTTATTGCTTTTTTATTACTATATAATGGCATGGACACAGCATGCAGCATAGCCACGGCCAGCTGTAATTTTCATTTATAAAGGCTTTAATCCTTCATAAAATGCAGGAACATAATACCCCCATACATCATGTATTTGATTATGTTTTACAAATTCGTAGTCATAAATGTCGATTTCAACACTTCTGGGAAAAAACAGATTTGAAATTAATGTTTTCATAAACCACGTGATACATGATTATGTTTTCATTCAGTGTTTATGTTTTGAACTTTGCGCAAACTCAGAACGGTCTAATCAGGGTACTTTCGGAAGTGCTTAGTTTGTAAAGAGAAGATCATCGTGCGGTTCCCATCAATCAACACGTAATTGCACATAAATTATGCAGCGACCTATTGTGGCGTCTTTGAACATACGGTCATAATGGATGCAAGCGCCAGGTCCAGCAGAGAGAGTCGGGACACTACCTCCCTTTCTAAGCAAAAATGCCGATTCTTTCTTAGTATATGTATATTAACTTTTATCAAAGTAATCGGTTGGAACCCCCACCCACGACAGCTTTGACCGACCCCACCCCAACCCGTTGAAAAAAAAATATCCCCGTCCTAGAGATGCCTTAGATACTTAAAAAAATGACTTGCCCTACGCCTTCTTCTATACGGGATGACTTTTTAAAAGTATTTTGCGCAGCAAATTTCTTAATGCTGTGACCCCCCTCCCCCCAATTTTTTTTTTCAACGTTTCCACTGTCACCGACGAAGCATCGTTCGGTAATTCTAATATCTTATTGCACATATGTTACATTTTATACTGTAAATGATCTGCTACAATAATCAACAAATTAGGAGACTTACCGAGTTCTCTGCAGACATCGTTTCCTTTTTTAAATTTCTGCTATTTACAATACTTTTCCTTTTTTTTTCCGTTTTGGTGCTTGCCTTTTTGACGAAAGGAAAAAGTTTCGAATATCACAACTCATCCTCCATAAGTGCCATGTCCTTTGCTCATTCAAATTCAAAGATGAAATTTCATTAGCTTACCATGACTTCCGGTTACCATTTCCAGCCAATCATTTCAAAGCAATTTCTTCTGAACCAAAATGTCTAAAACGGAAAGCAGCTCGGATCGATGCAGTAAGGAGGTAAGAAATATTCTACATCTTTATGATTGAATTAAAATAATAATGACAAAAGAGTATTGCGGTGATTTCTTTTTGATTGATAGCGCTTTGAATCCAGCTTAAATCCTTCACTATTGAATGTAATTGATGCTTGTGTAGGGAATGTTTTAGATTTCACGTGTGATGATTTCTGATAAGTAAAACATTTTTCGGGATGATATTCTTTAACATTGAAAATGATATTTATAATCTATAAAAGTAGGTTGTTTGATACATTCCTAGACGGAGTTTTATCGTTATTGTCAGACATTTTGTTTAAAATCCAATTTATTCCCAAGAGTGTGTATTCTTATCGTGCAAAATTCATAACAATTGGCCAATAATGAAAGACATACGGTGTATATCTTGTATTTACTTTTAATACATTAGAATCATCCTAACAAAATGTTACAATCTTTATATCAATTAAAAAAGTTTCATCGTGTAATACTTTGAGTTTTGTGTTTCCTACTACCTTTAATTTCTTTTGAAAATCATCATATACTTCTCATCTAACTATTTCGGAGTTTCGAGTCAAATAAAAATTTTCCAGCAGGAAATCGGTATTTTTATTTACGTTAAGAAGCCCTTCTGTGAACGTTTATTTATGGGCGGAGATATACAAAACGTATAACGAATTCTAGTTATACATGTACCTATATACGTTCACGTAACGGTAAAAGTAACCGCTTTATTGCTTGCTAAATATGTTTACGTAACGGTTACTGCAACCGCTTTATTGCTTGCTAAATATGTTTACGTAACGGTTACTGCAGCCGTTTTATTGCTTGCTAGATATGTTTACGTAACGGTTACTGCAGCCGCTTTATTGCTTGCTAAATATGTTTACGTAACGGTTACTGCAGCCGCTTTATTGCTTGCTAAAGACTTTTTTCGGATTTCTTTTTTGCAGTCAGAACCCCATTTTCGTAATATGTAATTGAAAATACTTTTTTCTATTCTAAGACTTTATATTCATTTATTAATTTCATTCATTTATTTATATATGCAGAAATTTTAGTTTAGTAAAAGGAATATTATCTATGCGTAATGCAAATAACGATGATGGAAAAAATAGTTTCACGAACAGCACGTGAAATAGATCTCCGCTTCACCCATGGGACGATAACGGAGCGGAACTTCAATATGCCACTTAGGGAATACATGCATTATAAATCTTAAACACAAGGGTGATTTAGCAGGAATCTGAAGAAACCACGATCGACAATTTTCGATATATCAATGATTGATTTTCCTCGTAATCACGATAATGTGTCATGGCAAGATTGTTAAAGAAATGAATTTTACGCATAATCATAGAATACGAATGTGGAAGGGGAATGCTATTAAATGGATTCGTTTGGATTAGGAAGGCTTTAGCAACAACAACAAAATAGCCTGAGAGGGGATATCAAATATTCTTTTGTGCTTTAGATTTATTAAAAAATAGATTACGATTATACAATGATACTAGGGCGAAATGAAATATATTTATGAAAACATTGATCGAAGTTCGGTAAGATAATACGATCTTAAATTTTTTTCCAGTTTCCACATAATATTACATGTATCATTTAAACTTTGCAATAATGTGTTATTCATCAGGTAGAGGTCGGGCAGTGTGGGAAAGGGGAGGATGACAAAGCCCCGTATTCCTACACAATGTCTTCTCTATCTATGATACATCTCTATGATACATTCATTAGGCTCGTTTAAAAGCCTTATACAAGATACTTTATTACCAATTTGGGCCCAGTTAAAGACATACACTTGCATTACATGTATAAAAGTGTCACCTTATAATGACCAATTCGTTCTGTTGCTGTACCGATTTGTGATATAATTGGCCTACCAGGTGGCATAATTGGAAGTTCATTACAAGCGTCTTGCAGGATTCTGTTTATCAAATCGTCATTAAGTGTCTGTATCTTAGGGAGCAAGTATAATCTCCCCACACGACATTTGTAAGATACTAAGCAGTGTGAGTGTCGAATGTGCCATTTGTTTTCATTTCACTTAACTGTATCTGTATTTTATCCTCTATATCTTTGAGGTTTGGTTGTTCGACTTCTTCGTAGAGGAGTGAATTTAGCATTTCAACTCCTTTTTTCTTGTATTCCTCTTTGTCAAGAATTACTATTGTGTTGCTTTGTCGGTTTTTTTCATAACTACATCTTTCATATTTTTCAGTTTTTGTATTGACAGATTATCATGAGTTTGTGAAGGGATGCTAAGCTTTGGATGGCATGTGTATTTAATAGACATATAGCATATCATTAATATCTTTCACTTACATGTATTTCTTAAATAAAATAATATGATGAAACACATAGTCTTACTGTTTTGTCTCGTCATACAATTTTCCTTACTTATCTTTTTTCTTTTGAAACAGAATATTCCTTGCCTGGATGAATAGAACATATACAGGAGAAAATAAATGAATTACGACAAACTTTAAGGTAAGAAACATGTAACACAATTTTGAGTTTAGCAGCGAAAAAAATATATGGCAATGTATAATGTCATAATTGCATGTAATAAGATGTAGGATTCAAAATATTTTTATTAGAATCAAGACCAAAGCCTATAGATGGATTTCACATGTTGATTCCTCATGACCAGAGCTTTCATGCCAAGATTTTTTACCTTTAAACTACATGTACTTTAAGAAATTAACCTAGGATATACATGTATTTCATGAGCTGTAAGGGATAGAGCCTAGATTTTTGGCCGAATTGCGAAGCAAAATCCGGTCTATGAAATGGCGAAGTCCATCTATCTGTCTGTCCGTCAGTCCGTCCGTCCGTGCGTCAACATTTTGGTTAAAGTGTTGTTTTAAGTCCGTTGAGAGAAAATATTTGGAGGAGCAAATTGTAACTTGACTTTGGCCTACTTTTGAATTATAAGAGGTAGGGTTTTGATATTTCACATATAGAGTCCTCATGACCAGAACTTTAATTTGATATCATGACTTTTGACCTAGTGACCTTGACATTGACCTTTGACCTTCTTTGAAACTATAAGAGGTAGAATTTTGATAGTTAAATATGTAAAGTTTACAGAAAAAAAGTGTCAAATATGCAGACAAAAGTGTATAATGTACAGATAAAGTGTCAAATTTACACTTGAATATGCAAAATTTACAGAAAAAAGCGTAAGATTTACACATAAAAGTGTAAAATGTACACTTTTATATGTAGAAAAAAAAAAACAAATTAAAAAAGAGAATCAAAATGGCACTAATACGCTTCCATACTATTATTATCTTTATATTATGAGAATAATGTTAAATATATGAGTACGCGATAACAAAACACGAAGATTTTAATGTAGTAAATATTTATTGACAATCAATTTGTAACAGATGCTTTAATTTTCAATATATTATGATTAAACTAAATGTTTCAGGAGAACAACAACTGGAGAGACGATTATGGAGTACAACAGTTCACTTCAAATTCTTTGAGGAGACCGTTTTAATTTTGCGAAAGTCTTCAGAATAATGGATTGGATTAGCACCTTGATGAGTACTATGATATCTACACATTGTAAGCACTGGATTTATCAACTTAAATAAACCTGGATGATTTTATCTTGTGTGAACATGATTGGAGGCAAAAAGAAAGGAGTCAAAGTGCAAACACCAGTAGTTCTAAAGAATAATGTAACAATAATACGTCCATGATGTATTCGTGATTTATATAGGCATTTCAACAAATAGTGTCTCAGCAGTAATGAAAGAGGCCCAAAAGTGAAGACACATAGGACATAAGATGAGCTGAAATTCACAAAATAATATATATATATATATATATATATATATATATATATAAAATGGATGCCAAGAACCATTAAAAAATCCGTGTGTGTGAGGAAAATTACGATGGCAAGACATCATAATGAGGGATTGGAAACATTTCTTCAACATATTGTACAAGGCACTTGCTTGTGTTTGGACAGAATATAGTAAGGAGAAGGGATTTTCGACATCAGGATCAGCGTTACATATCATAACTCAATGTAGGAGATTCTTTGTATTTGTTTTATAAATGTCATTAATTATCTCCGGAAGCGACCTAATGCCACGTTCTAAATTTTTTCTCCTAATAAGGAGATACTTTCACCTAATAAGGACTGAACTTTCATCTAATTAGGACAAACTGTCACCTCATTAGGAGAAACTATCACCTAATTAGGATATATTATTACCTAATGAGAAGATACAATCACCTAATTAGGACTTAGTTATCACCTAATTTTGATATACTATCACCTAACAAGAACTTAGCTATCTCCTAATTTGGAGATACTATCACCTTATTAGGAGATAATATCACCTAATCACCTAATTAGGAGATACCAACACCTAATTATGACTTTACTATCACCTTATTAGGAGATACAAACACCTAATAAGGATTAAGCTATCATCTAATTAGGAGGAACTTTCACTTTATGAGGACTTAAATATCACCCAATTATGACATACTATCACCTAATTAGGAGATAATATCACCTAATTTGGACTTAGCTATCACCTAATTAGGACTTAGCTATCACCTTATAAGGACTTATCTACCTCCCAATTAAGCGATACTATCATCTTATAAGGAGATACTATCACCTCCTTATTAGGAGATAATATCACCTTATTAGGAGATATTATCACCTTGTTAGGAGATAATATCACCTAATTAGGAGATGATATCACCTAATTAGGACTTAGCTATCGCAAAATTAGGACTAAGCTATCACGTAATTAGGAGATACTTTCACCTAATAAGAACTTAGCTATCATCTAATTAGGACTTAGCTATCACCTAATTAGGACATACTATCACCTAATTAGGAGATAACATCACATAATGTGGACTTAGCTATCACCTAAATTGGACGAAGCTATCACCCAATTTGGACTAAGCTATTATCTAATTAGGTGATAGCTAAGTCCTAATTAGGTGATAGCTAAGTCCTTATAAGAAAGTCCTTATTAGGTGATAGTGTCTCCTAATTAGGTGATAGTATCTCCTAATTAGGTGATAGTATCTCCTGATTAGGTGATAGTATCTCCTGATTAGGTGATAGTATTTTCTTATAAGGTGATAGTATCTCCTAATTAGGTGATATTATGTCTTAATTAGGTGATAGTATGTCCTAATTAGCTGATAGCTAAGTCCTAATTAGGTGATAGTATCTCCTTATTAGGAGATAAACAATTCAAAAATGTGACATTAGGACACTCACATACTTATCTACTGGTCAAATATGCTAAATTACTAAAAGTTGTTCTGAAAATGCAAATTTAAGGTATGAAATGGAAGTCATTGCACAGTTTGTCTTAACAAACAGTTGTCAAGTTAGTAACCAGTTGTTAGGAAAGTACACCTTGTCTGAAATAAGATAGATTTCTTAACAACCAGTTGTTAAGAAAATATTGCTTGTTAGCTTCTAAACTTTAACAACAGATTGTCAAGAAGTTTATCTCATGTATCTATCATATAGTTCTATAGTCTAAACACATCGCTATCTTAACAACATTTTGTTAGTGAATCAAACTGAATCTCAGTGTGATGTATATAAAATGAAGCTTTAAGGTACATGTACTTGTGAAGCACTGAATGTAGTCTATCTTGACAACCAGTTGTTAGGAACTTTGATTCTGAAATTTATAACTGATTTTGTATGGAATCCCTTTTCTTTGTTTTCACAGTGTAATACATGTGTGCTGAAATAAAAGTTAAAAAATTCGAAATCATTGTTAATTTTGTTTAGATAAAGGCTGTTAACAACACACAAAGCAATTTGACCATATGGAATTGGTCAAATCAAATTGGAAGCTGTTTGATGTGAAATGTTTCATTGGTACTTCTAGGTATCTGGATGATATTCTTACTATCGACAATCCTGTTTTTGAGAAATTAAAAATTGTTATTTATCCACAAGAATTGATTCTAAACAAGGCAAACGTTTCAAACACAGAAACACCATTTTTGGACCATAATATCAAAATTGTTAATGGAGAGATTCATACAAGTGTGTATGACAAAAGAGGTGATGTTGGATTTAACATAGTGAATTTCCCCTGGCTTGACGGTGATGTTCCTAGATTACCGTCCTATGGTATCTATATTTCACAGCTCATCCAGTATGCTAGAGCATGTACTGATGTTTTGGATTTCATAGTAGAAATTTACAAAGTACCAAGAAACTTCTAGGACGAGGTTTTCGCTTTCACAAACTAGTAAAGACTTTCTGGAAATTTTATAGAAATTATTGTCAACTTCTTCTGAAATTCGGACCAATACAGGCAACAGAGTATATTACTTTGGGTATTTCACAACCTGCATTTTATGGTGACATTATTAACAAGATAAGAATGATCAAAGATAGACAACATCACTATCGAAAATGCGTCAGAATCATCAAACGCCTTTTATACCGTGGGTATGATCCTAATGTCACCAGACGGACACTAAGCTTGGTACTTGACCAATCTACAGTCTTGTACAAGCGCATTCTTAATACTTGCACGCTGACTGACTGTGACGACGGGACTCCATGACGGGCCCTGTCCCAACCTCTCTAGAGAAGACAGGGCCCCGACCATCTGTCCTCTCTGAATGTCAGTCGGATTCCTCGGGTGATAACATTCATGAGCTCGCGGCGGCAGAGCACGGATTGTATTACGTACGCCCTCCTTTTTTATCCATTTACATATTCATCTCTGTTGCTTGGGCCCCTGCGTTTTGCGGTCTTGTTTGTGTGTGGTCATCTGACAGTGAGGAGGTTGTTTTACACCACAATTGTACGTTCTTCGAGACCTCCGGGTAATCGGAAAAGTGGGGAGGGTTGTGTGCACGTAATCCAGGATAACCATACCTTCTGCTATTTCCGTGGCAGATGGCCGTCCTAAGTCGGCATCGGTTGCCCATTGGTCTCGTTGGTTTATGTGTAGTCCTTTGTGTTTGATGTTTCTGTGTTTTACGTTGACGTTCCTTGTCCCTTACGCGTCTCTTTCTGTGCTTGTCTGCTTTGTGTTTTTGCATTGGGTGTTTTAGGGTTTTGTTGTGGGTGCTACAACCTGGTGTTGTTGGAGATCCCCTCCTTTGTTAAACAACACGTGGATTAAGGTACGAGCCTTGACCCCAAAAACAACACAAAGTGATGTCATAGAGAGGATGTTACTAAACAACACGTGGATAAAGGTACAAGTCATGACCCCGAGAAACAACACTATTTGATGTCATGGAGAGTATGTTACTAAACAACACGTGGATTAAGTTACACGTCATGACCCCCAGAAACAACAAAAAGTGATGTTATAGAGAGTTTGTTACTTAACAACACGTGGATTAAGATACAAGCCTTCACCCCCAGAAACAACATAATTTTATGTCCTAGAGAGTATGTTACTAAACAACACGTGGATTAAGTTACAAGTCATGACCCCAGGAAACAAAACAATTTGATGTCATAGAGAGTATGTTACTAAACAACACGTGGATTAAGGTACGAGCATTGACCCCCAGAAACAACACAAAGTGATATCATAGAGAGTTTGTTACTAAACAACACGTGGATTAAGGTACAAGCCTTGACCCACAGAAAAAACACAATTTGATGTCATAGAGAGTATGTTACTTAACAACACGTGGATTAGTCTACAAGGCATAACCCCAAGAAACAACACAAGGTGATGTCATAAAGAGTATGTTACTAAACAACATGTGGATTAAGGTACAAGTCATGACCCCAAGAAACAACTCAATTTGATGTCATAGAGAGTATGTTACTAAACAACACGTGGATTAAGTTTCAAGTCATGACCCCAGGAAACAAAACAATTTGATGTCATAGAGAGTATGTTACTAAACAACACGTGGATTAAGGTACGAGCATTGACCCACAGAAACAACTCACAGTGACGTCATAGAGAGTATGTTACTAAACAACAAATGGATTAAGGTACAAGCCTTCACCCCCAGAAAAAAACACAATTTGATGTCATAGAGAGTATGTTACTAAACAACACGTGGATTAAGGTACAAGCCTTGACCCCCAGAAACAACACAATTTGATGTCATAGAGAGTATGTTACTAAACAACACGTGGATTAGTCTACAAGGCATAACCCCAAGAAACAACACAAGGTGATGTCATAAAGAGTATGTTACTAAACAACACGTGGATTAAGGTACAAGTCATGACCCCAAGAAACAACACAATTTGATGTCATAGAGAGTATGTTACGAAACAACACGTGGATTAAGGTACAAGCCTTGACCCCCAGAAACAACACCATTTGATGTCATAAAGAGTATGTTACTACACAACACGTGGATTAAGGTACAAGTCATGACCCCAAGAAACAACACAATTTGATGTCATAGAGAGTATGTTACTAGACAACACGTGGATTAAGGTACAAGTCATGACCCCAAGAGACAACACAATTTGATGTCATAGAGAGTATGTTACGAAACAACACGTAGATTAATTTACAAGTCATGACCCCGAGAAATAACACAATGTGATGTCATAGAAAATATGCTACTTAACAACACGTGGATTCATTTACAAGTCATGACCCCGAGAAACAACTCAATTTGATGTCATAGAGAGTATGTTACGAAACAACACGTAGATTAATTTACAAGTCATGACCCCGAAAAATAACACAATGTGATGTCATAGAAAATATGCTACTAAACAACACGTGGATTAAGTTACAAGTCATGACCCCAAGAAACAACATAATTTGATGTCATAGAGAGTATGTTACTAAACAACACGTGCATTAAGGTACGAGCATTGACCCCCAGAAACAACACAAAGTGATGTCATAGTGAGTATGTTACTAAACAACACGTGGATTAAGGTACAAGCCCTAACCCAAAGAAACAACACAACTTGATGTCATAGAGAGTATGTTACTAAACAACACGTGAATTAAGTTACAGGTCAGGACCCCCTGAAACAACATAATTTGATGTCATAGAGAGTATGTTACTAAACAACACGTGGATTAAGGTACAAGTCAGGACCCCCATAAGCAACATAATTTGATGTCATAGAGAGTATGTTACTAAACAACACTTGGATTAATTTACAAGTCATGACCCCGAGAAACAACTCAATTTGATGTCATAGAGAGTATGTTACTAAACAACACGTGGATTAAGTTACAAGTCATGACCCCAAGAAACAACATAATTTGATGTCATAGAGAGTATGTTACTTAACAACACGTGGATTAAGGTACGAGCATTGACCCCCAGAAACAACACAAAGTGATGTCATAGAGAGTATGTTACTAAACAACACGTGGATTAAGGTACAAGTCATGACCCCAAGAAACAACACAATTTGATGTCATAGAGAGTATGTTACGAAACAACACGTGGATTAGTCTACAAGGCATAACCCCATGAAACAACACAATTTGATGTCATAAAGAGTATGTTACTTAACAACACGTGGATTAAGGTACAAGTCATGAATCCAAGAAACAACACAAAGTGATGTCATAGAGAGTATGTTACTAAACAACACATGGATTAATTTACAAGTCATGACCCCAAGAAACAACACAATTTGATGTCATAGAGAGTATGTTACGAAACAACACGTGGATTAATTTACAAGTCATGACCCCGAGAAACAACTCAATTTGATGTCATAGGGAGTATGTTACTAAACAACACATGGATTAAGGTACAAGTCATGATCCCAAGAAACAACATTATTTGATGTCATAGAGAGTATGTTACTAAACAACACGTGGATAAAGGTACGAGCAATGACCCCCAGAAACAACACATAGTGATGTCATAGAGAGTATGTTACTAAACAACACGTGGATTAAGGTACGAGCCTTGACCCCCAGAAATAACACAATTTGATGTCATAGAGAGTATGTTACTAAAAAACACGTGGATTAGTCTACAAGGCATTACCCCAAGAAACAACACAAGGTGATGTCATAAAGAGTATGTTACTAAACAACACGTGGATTAAGGTGCAAGTCATGAACCCAAGAAACAACACAAAGTGATGTCAGAGAGAGTATGTTACTAAACAACACGTGAATTAAGTTACAGGTCAGGGTCCCCTGAAACAACATAATTTGATGTCATAGAGAGTATGTTACTAAACAACACGTGGATTAAGGTACGAGCATTGACCCCCAGAAACAACACAATTTGATGTCATAGAGAGTATGTTACTAAACAACACGTGGATTAAGGTACAAGTCATGAACCCAAGAAACAACACAAAGTGATGACATAGAGAGTATGTTACTAAACAACACGTGGATTAAGGTACAAGTCATGACCCCCAGAAACAACACAAAGTGATGACATAGAGAGTATGTCACTAAACAACGCGTTGATTAAGGTACAAGCCTTGACCCCAAGAAACAACACAATTTGATGTCATAGAGAGTATGTTACTAAACAATACGTGGATTAATTTACAAGTCATGACCCCGAGAAATAACACAAAGTGATGTCATAGAGAGTATGTTACTAAACAACACGTGACTTAATTTACAAGTCATGACCCCGAGAAACAACTCAATTTGATGTCATAGGGAGTATGTTACTAAACAACACGTGGATTAAGGTACAAGTCATGACCCCAAGAAACAACATAATTTTATATCATAGAGAGTATGTTACTAAACAACGCGTGAATAAAGGTACGAGCAATGACCCCCAGAAACAACACAATTTGATGTCATAGAGAGTATGTCACTAAACAACACGTGGATTAAGGTACGAGCATTGACCCCCAGAAACAACAGAAAGTGATGTCATAGAGAGTATAATACTAAACAACACTTGGATTACGGTACAAGTCATGACTCCAAGAAACAACACAATTTGATGTCCTAGAGAGTATGTTTCTAAACAACACATGGATAAAGGTACAAGCCTTGACCCCCAGAAACAACACAAAGTGATGTCAGAGAGAGTATGTTACTAAACAGCACGTAGATTTAGGTACAAGCCTTGACCCCCAGAAACAACACAATTTGATGTCATAGAGAGTATGTTACTAGACAACACGTGGATTAAGTTACAAGTCATGACCCCCAGAAACAACACAAAGTGATGTCACAGAGCATGTAACTAAAAAACTCGTGGATAAAGGTACAAGCCTTGACCCCAAGAGACAACACAAAGTGATGTCATAGAGAGTATGTTACTCAACATCACTGGATTAAGGTACAAGCTTTTACCCCCAGAAACAACACAATTTGATGTAATAGAGAGTATGATACTAAACAACACGTGGATTAAATTACAAGTCATGACTCCCAGAAACAACACAATTTGATGTCATAGAGAGTATGTTACTAAACAACACGTGGATTTAGGTAAAAGCCTTGACCCCAGAAACAACAAAATTTGATGTCATAGAGAGTATGTTACTAAACAACACGTGGATTAAGTTACAAGCCTTGACTCCCAGAAACAACACAATTTGATGTCATAGAGAGTGTGTAACTAAACAACACGTGGATTAAGGTAAAAGTCATGACCCCCAGAAACAACACAATTTGATGTCATAGAGAGTATGTTACTAAACAACACGTGGATTAAAGTACAAGCCTTGACCCAAAGAAAGAACACAATTTGATGTCATAGAGAGTATGTTACTAAACAACACGTGGATTAAATTACAAGTCATGACTCCCAGAAACAACACAATTTCATGTCATAGAGAGTATGTAACTAAACAACACGTGGATTAAGGTACGAACATTGACCCCCAGAAACTACACAAAGTGATGTCATTGAGAGTATGTTACTAAACAACACGTGGATTAAGGTACAAGTCATGACCCCACGAACAACACAAAGTAATGTCATAGAGAGTATGTTACGAAACAACACGTGGATTAATTTAGAAGTCATGACACCAAGAAACAACTCAATTTTATGTCATAGAGAGTATGTTACTAAACAACACGTGGATTAAGGTACAAGCCTTGACCCCGAGAAACAACACAATGTGATGTCAAAGAGAGTATGTTACTAAAAAGAAGGGAGGAGATCTCCAACAAGACCCCGTTGCAGCATCAACAGTAAAACACCAAAACACCCGATGCAAAAACAAAAAAGACGAGTACAGCACGAGACGAAAAAGAGACACACGACATGTAAACATCAAACACAAAAGACTACACATAAACCGACGAGACCAATGGGTAACCGGTGTCGACTTTGGACGGCCATCTGTCACGCAAGTAGCAAATGGTGTGGTTATCCTGGATTACGTGCGCACAACCCTCTCACTTCTCCAATTACCTAGAGGTCTCGAAGAACGTACAATTGTGGTGTAAAACAACCTCCTCACTGTAAGATGACATCACACAAACAAGACCGCAAAACACAGAGGCCCCAGAGACACAGATGAATATGTAAATGGATATAAAAAGAGGGCATGCGTAATACAGTCCGTGCTCTGCCGGCTGTAGCGAGCTCATGTATGTAATCACCCGAGGAGTCCGACTGACATTCAGAGAGGACAGGTGGTCGGGGCCATGTCTTCTCTAAAGAGGTTTGGACAGGGCCCGTCATGGAGTCCCGTCGTCACAGTCAGTCAGAGTGCTAGTCTCAAGGATGCGCTTGTACAAGACTGTAGATTGGTCAAGTACCAAGCCTAGTGTCCGTCTGGTGACATTAGGATCATATCCACGGTATAAAAGGCGTTTGATGATTCTTACGCATTTTCGATGGTTATGCTGCCTACCTTTGATCCTTTTTATTTTGTTTATCATATCACCATAAAAGACAGGTTGTGTAATACCCATAGTAATGTACTCTGTTGCATGTATAGATCCGAAACTTAAAAGAAGTTGACTGTAATTTTTGTAAAATTTCCAGAAAGTCTTAACTAGTTTATGAAAGCGGAAACCTTGACCTAAAAGTTTTTTGGTAATTTGTAAATTTCTACTGTGAAAATCCAAAATATCAGTACATGCTCTAGCGTACCGGATGAGCTGTGATATGTAAATGCCGTATTACGGTAATCTTGGAACATCACCGTCAAGCCAAGGGAAATTTACTATATTGAATCCAAAATCATCCCTTTTGTCATATACACTTGTATGAATCTTTCCGTTTACAATTTTGATATTTAGGTCCAAAAAGGGTGTTTCTGTATTTGAAAGATTTGCCTTGTTAAGGCTTAATTCTTGTGGATAAATTTCATTCTTATATAATTCAAAAGCAGGATTGTCAATGGTTAGAATATCATCCAGATACCTAGAAGTATTATTGAAACATTTCAGCTCATCACATTTTCTTTGCTTTTGAAGATTTTGGATAAATTCTTTTTCATAAGTGTATAAAAATAAATCTGCATCAAGAGGCGCACAGTTAGTACCCATAGGAATTCCTACAACCTGCTTGTATAGATCCTCACCAAATCTAACATAAATATTGTCCAAGAGGAAGGACAAGGCATTACACAGGTCACTACATGTCCATGATTTGTTTGATTTGTAGTCTGTCGAGGAAAAGAAACCCTTCGATTCAGATGTACAAATGTAAGTTTTTCGCTCTCGATCAAAACACCATTTAATGAGATTAGATAATCGATCATTGATTTTGTCATGAGGAAGTGTGGTGTACATATTAGAGAAGTCGTATGAAGAAATCGTATTGGCTTGGAAATTTCCAGATTTCATTTTTTCAATCACATCCCCTGAATTCTTAATAGACCAAAATAAATTTACATCGTTCCTGCTTAGAACCGTTTCACAATATCTAGTTATGTGTTCTTTAATAGCAGTAAGTGCTGACGTCAGATTTCTAGACAAAATTGTAGTGGAGCAGTTACTAGAATTAGCAATAAATCGAAATTTGTAAGGAGACTTGTGCAGTTTCGGTATGCAATATAGTGTTGGGAGATCCAATTTAGAAATAGAGATATTGAATGAAGACAGTTCACTGTTATGCTTGCCTAAAATGTTAGATGCACTTTCATTGCTTTTGATATATGTATTAGTGGACAAAAGTTCCGAAATCAAAGTTGATATGTAGTAACGTTTTCAAATGATAATGGTGTTGTTGGCTGCTTTATCAGCTGGTGCAAAGACATACTTTTCATGTAATTTACTTAGTTTTGATTTAAAATATTTTTCTGATTTGGAACGTGGATTTTGAAAAAGATGAGGGTTTTTATGGAAGTTATCTATTCGAATATCCGTTATATCTAAAATGAGGTTTTTCCAGTCAATCAGAGCATGCGGTTCGACTCCTTCTGATTTACACCATCTTTTCGTATAATTATCTAAGGCTTCCGTAAGCACTTCACGGCATTTGACAAAATCTATCTTGGATGGGATTTTATATTTAGGTTCTTTTTTAAGAAGACCACGGAGCTGTCTGTCTTGGATGATTGAAAAGTCACCTGTAACAACATGGCCAGCTGGTTTGTAAAGATATTTAGAAGTGGCACATTCTCAAGAAGCAGGACACGATTCAAGTATGTCAGGATCCGTTGCAACTTTATTATAGTTAAAAACAAAGTTTCGAATAGGTTTCTTGTACTTATAACAAATAAGAGTTGGCTCTAAATTTTCAAAATATTGAGGAATGGTACTTTGTACGCGATGATCCCGAAAAATATTAGAGATGTTTAGAAGGTCAAAACCTTTGTTAATAAACGGGATTTTTATGAATCGTCTTTTCGTTGAGGTGTTTTTCACAATAGGATAAAGTTTATACTGTGCGAATGAGACAATGATATTAAGTCTGAATCAGTCAGTGTTTCTTAAGAATGCAACCTCTGCTTCATCCAAGATAGATTTCAAGTGCATAACTGGTATTGACGACAGAGCATGTAACAGCTCATGTCTTCCGCCATTGCGTGCTAAAGCAAGTAAATCGTTGAGAGAGCGGTATATTCTGGATCGTTTTCTTTTTTGTCTGTTTCGTCTTTTCCCGTGTGACCTGTATTTCCTTTTAATGTTTGGGCGAATTGAAAAGATGTTGATATTGGTAGAAGCTGAGGAAATGTTTCCTTGTCCATAAATTTGATCGTTTAAACCAAGAGGGTACGCAGTCTGAAGTTTGGTGATCCAGGCAAGTTCAGCTTGTAGTCGGCGTTTTTTTTATTTCGGTATTACTTTCATTTTTACGTTTTGGAAAAGTCTGAACTGTGATAATGGTGATATCCGAAATAGAATGATTATATTTAACAAAGTGATTATAAAGAAAGTTTCTGTGTTTTTGTTGACGTGAGGTTCTGATCTTATAAGAATGGTTCCTAAAACGAGATTTTAAAGGTTGGCCTGTCTCACCTACATATTGTGCGCCACATCCCCTGGCATTTCAAGTCATTACGTAAATAAGATCTTGAGACGATCAATCGATGTCTTGGTCTACCTCGATTTTGAATTTCTGTCCATTTACACTAGATGTTATTATGGAGTCGCAGTTGATGAGGTGACACAACGAGCATCTTTTACTTTTGCACTTAGAAATAATTGAGAACCCTCTGTGTCTGTTGTTGAATGTAGAGCCTGCAGATGGAGTAGTGCGTAAAATACGACTGTGGGGTCTAAATTTGAGAGGTGATAAGAGTACTCTTGGTGAGGAAAAAAGTTTTTTACTGTTGAATGTCGATGATGGTAAAGTGACTGTAGTGACAGAGGGTAATCTCAAGGGGGTTAGTTTGATACGAGGCGACCTTAAAAATGCCATAATGCGATAATGGAAGAAAAGTGAATTAGAGTCTTACGTAGAAGACACTACAACAAAGCTAAGTTAGAGAACACAATGGAATTAAAACACTTCAAACATCGGGTCGCGGGGAATTGCTTTACCAACTCCACACTGCAACACGAAATAAGTGTAGATATAAAAAGAAACAACACGTAGATTAAGGCAGAAGCCTTGACCCCCAGAAACAACACAATTTGATGTCATAGAGAGTATGTTACTAAACAACACGTGGATTAAGGTACAAGTCATGACCCCCAGAAACAACACAAAGTGATGTCACAGAGAGCATGTAACGAAACAACACGTGGATTAAGGTACAAGCCTTGACCCCAAGAAACAACACAAAGTGATGTCATAGAGAGTATGTTACTCAACATCACTGGATTAAGGTACAAGCTTTTACCCCTTGAAACAACACAATTTGATGTAATAGAGAGTATTTTACTAAACAAGACGTGGATTAAGTTACAAGTCATGATCCCCAGAAACAACACAATTTGATGTCATAGAGAGTATGTTACTAAACAACACGTGGATTAAGGTACAAGTCATGACCCCCAGAAACAACACAAAGTGATGTCACAGAGAGCATGTAACGAAACAACACGTGGATTAAGGTACAAGCCTTGACCCCAAGAAACAACACAAAGTGATGTCATAGAGAGTATGTTACTCAACATCACTGGATAAAGGTACAAGCTTTTACCCCTTGAAACAACACAATTTGATGTAATAGAGAGTATTTTACTAAACAAGACGTGGATTAAGTTACAAGTCATGATCCCCAGAAACAACACAATTTGATGTCATAGAGAGTATGTTACTAAACAACACGTGGATTAAGGTAAAAGCCTTGACCCCAGAAACAACATAATTTGATGTCATAGAGAGTATGTTACTAAACAACACGTGGATTAAGGTACAAGCCTTGACCTCTAGAAACAACAGAAAGTGATGTCATAGAGAGTATGTTACTAAACAACACGTGAATTAAGTTACAAGCCTTGACTCCCAGAAACAACACAATTTGATGTCATAGGGGGTATGTAACTAAACAACACGTGGATTAAGCTACAAGCCATGACCCCCAGAAACAACATAATTTGATCTCATAGAGAATATGTTACTAAACAACACGTGGATTAAGGTACAAGTCTTGACCCCAAGAAACAACACATTTTAATGTCATAGAGAGTATGTTACTAAACAACACGTGGATTAAGGTAAAAGCCGTGACCCCAAGAAACAACACAATTTGATGTCATAGAGAGTATGTTACTAAACAACACGTGGATTAAGGTACGAGCATTGACCCCAAGAAACAACACAAAGTGATGTCAAAGAGAGTATGTTACTAAACAACACATGGATTTAGGTACCAGACATGTCCCCAAGAAACAACACAAAGTGATGTCATAGGAAGTATGTTACTAAACAACACGTGGATTAATTTAGAAGTCATGACCCCAAGAAACAACTCAATTTGATGTCATAGAGAGTATTTTACTAAACAACACGTGGATTAATTAGAAGTCATGACCCCAAGAAACAACTCAATTTGATGTCATAGAGAGAATGTTACTAAACAACACGTCGATTTAGGTACGAGCATTGACCCCCAGAAACAACACAAAGTGATGTCATAGAGAGTTTGTAACTAAACAACACGTGGATTAAGGTAAAAGCTTTTACCCCCAAAACAACACAATTTGATGTAATAGAGAGTATGTTACTAAACAACACGTGGATTAAGTTACAAGTCATGACCCCCAGAAACAACACAAAGTGATGTCACAGAGAGCATGTAACTAAACAACACGTGGATTAAGGTACAAGCCTTGACCCCAAGAAACAACACAAAGTGATGTCATAGAGAGTATGTTACTCAACAACACGTGGATTAAGGTACAAGCCTTGACCCCTAGAAACAACACAATTTGATGTAATAGAGAGTATGTTACTAAACAACACGTGGATTAAGTTACAAGTCATGATCCCCAGAAACAACACAATTTGATGTTATAGAGAGTATGTTACTAAACAACACTTGGATTAAGGTAAAAGCCTTGACCCCAGAAACAACACAATTTGATGTCATAGAGAGTATGTTACTAAACAGCACGTGGATTAAGGTACAAGACTTGACCTCTAGAAACAACACAAAGTAATGTAATAGAGAGTATGTTACTAAACAACACGTTGATTAAGGTATAAGCCTTGACCCCCAGAAACAACACAATTTGATGTCATAGAGAGTATGTAACGAAATAACACGTGGATTAAGTTACAAGTCATGACCCCCAGAAACAACACAATTTGATGTCATAGAGAGTATGTTACTAAACAATACGTTTATTAAGGTACAAGTCTTGACCCCAAGAAACAACACATTTTGATGTCATAGAGAGTATGTTACCAAACAACACGTGGATTAAGGTAAAAGCCTTGACCCCAAGAAACAACTCAATTTGATGTCATAGAGAGTTTGTTACTAAACAACACGTGAATTAAGTTACAAGTCATGACCCCAAGAAACAACAAAATTTTGTGTCATAGAGAGTATGTTACTAAACAACACGTGGATTAAGGTACGAGCATTGACCCCCAGAAACAACACAAAGTGATGTCATAGAGAGTTTGATACTAAACAACACGTGGATTAAGGTTAAAGCTTTTACCACCAGAAACAACACAATTTGATGTCATAGAGAGTATGTTACTAAACAACACGTGGATTAAGTTACAAGTCATGACCCCCAGAAACAACACAAAGTGATGTCACAGAGAACATGTAACTAAACAACACGTGGATTAAGGTACAAGCCTTGACCCCAAGAAACTACACAAAGTGATGTCATAGAGAGTATGTTACTAAACAACACGTGGATTAAGGTACGAGCATTGACCCCAAGAAACAACACAAAGTGATGTCAAAGAGAGTATGTTACTAAACAACACATGGATTTAGGTACCAGACATATCCCCAAGAAACAACACAAAGTGATGTCATAGAGAGTATGTTACTAAACAACACGTGGATTAATTTAGAAGTCATGACCCCAAGAAACAACTCAATTTGATATCATAGAGAGTATGTTACTAAACAATACGTGGATTAATTTAGAAGTCATGACCCCAAGAAACAACTCAATTTGATGTCATAGAGAGAATGTTACTAAACAACACGTCGATTTAGGTACGAGCATTGACCCCCAGAAACAACACAAAGTGATGTCATAGAGAGTTTGTTACTAAACAACACGTGGATTAAGGTAAAAGCTTTTACCCCCAAAACAACACAATTTGATGTAATAGAGAGTATGTTACTAAACAACACGTGGATTAAGTTACAAGTCATGACCCCCAGAAACAACACAAAATGATGTCACAGAGAGCATGTAACTAAACAACACGTGGATTAAGGTACAAGCCTTGACCCCAAGAAACAACACAAAGGGATGTCATAGAGAGTATGTTAATTAACATCACTGGATTAAGGTACAAGCTTTTACCCCCAGAAACAACACAATTTGATGTAATACATGTAATAGAGAGTATGTTACTAAACAACACGTGGATTAAGTTACAATTCATGATCCCCAGAAACAACACAATTTGATGTCATGGAGAGTATGTTACTAAACAACACGTGGATTAAGGTACAAGCCTTGACCCCAGAAACAACACAATTTGATGTCATAGAGAATATGTTACTAAACAACACGTGGATTAAGGTACAAGCCTTGACCTCTAGAAACAACACAAAGTGATGTCATAGAGAGTATGTTACTAAACAACACGTGGATTAAGGTTTAAGCCTTGACCCCCAGAAACAACACAATTTGATGTCATAGAGAGTATGTTACTAAACAACACGTGGATTAAGTTAAAAGCCTTGACCCCAAAAAACATCACAATTTGATGTCATAGAGAGTTTGTTACTAAACAACACGTGGATTAAGTTACAAGTCATGACCCCAAGAAACAACAAAATTTGATGTCATAGAGAGTATGTTACTAAACAACACGTGGATTAAGGTTCGAGCATTGACCCCCAGAAACAACACAAAGTGATGACAAAGAGAGTATGTTACTAAACAACACTTGGATTAAGGTACAAGACATGACCCCAAGAAACAACACAAAGTGATGTCATAGAGAGTATGTTACTAAACTACACGTGGATTAAGGTACAAGTCATGACCCCAAGAAACAACAAAATTTGATGTCATAGAGAGTTTGTTACTAAACAACACGTGGATTAAGTTACAAGTCATGACCCCAAGAAACAACAAAATTTGATGTCATAGAGAGTATGTTACTAAACAACACGTGGATTAAGGTTCGAGCATTGACCCCCAGAAACAACACAAAGTGATGACAAAGAGAGTATGTTACTAAACAACACTTGGATTAAGGTACAAGACATGACCCCAAGAAACAACACAAAGTGATGTCATAGAGAGTATGTTACTCAACAACACGTGGATTAAGGTACAAGCCTTGACCCCTAGAAACAACACAATTTGATGTAATAGAGAGTATGTTACTAAACAACACGTGGATTAAGTTACAAGTCATGATCCCCAGAAACAACACAATTTGATGTTATAGAGAGTATGTTACTAAACAACACTTGGATTAAGGTAAAAGCCTTGACCCCAGAAACAACACAATTTGATGTCATAGAGAGTATGTTACTAAACAGCACGTGGATTAAGGTACAAGACTTGACCTCTAGAAACAACACAAAGTAATGTAATAGAGAGTATGTTACTAAACAACACGTTGATTAAGGTATAAGCCTTGACCCCCAGAAACAACACAATTTGATGTCATAGAGAGTATGTAACTAAATAACACGTGGATTAAGTTACAAGTCATGACCCCCAGAAACAACACAATTTGATGTCATAGAGAGTATGTTACTAAACAATACGTTTATTAAGGTACAAGTCTTGACCCCAAGAAACAACACATTTTGATGTCATAGAGAGTATGTTACCAAACAACACGTGGATTAAGGTAAAAGCCTTGACCCCAAGAAACAACTCAATTTGATGTCATAGAGAGTTTGTTACTAAACAACACGTGAATTAAGTTACAAGTCATGACCCCAAGAAACAACAAAATTTTGTGTCATAGAGAGTATGTTACTAAACAACACGTGGATTAAGGTACGAGCATTGACCCCCAGAAACAACACAAAGTGATGTCATAGAGAGTTTGATACTAAACAACACGTGGATTAAGGTTAAAGCTTTTACCACCAGAAACAACACAATTTGATGTCATAGAGAGTATGTTACTAAACAACACGTGGATTAAGTTACAAGTCATGACCCCCAGAAACAACACAAAGTGATGTCACAGAGAACATGTAACTAAACAACACGTGGATTAAGGTACAAGCCTTGACCCCAAGAAACTACACAAAGTGATGTCATAGAGAGTATGTTACTAAACAACACGTGGATTAAGGTACGAGCATTGACCCCAAGAAACAACACAAAGTGATGTCAAAGAGAGTATGTTACTAAACAACACATGGATTTAAGTACCAGACATATCCCCAAGAAACAACACAAAGTGATGTCATATAGAGTATGTTACTAAACAACACGTGGATTAATTTAGAAGTCATGACCCCAAGAAACAACTCAATTTGATATCATAGAGAGTATGTTACTAAACAATACGTGGATTAATTTAGAAGTCATGACCCCAAGAAACAACTCAATTTGATGTCATAGAGAGAATGTTACTAAACAACACGTCGATTTAGGTACGAGCATTGACCCCCAGAAACAACACAAAGTGATGTCATAGAGAGTTTGTTACTAAACAACACGTGGATTAAGGTAAAAGCTTTTACCCCCAAAACAACACAATTTGATGTAATAGAGAGTATGTTACTAAACAACACGTGGATTAAGTTACAAGTCATGACCCCCAGAAACAACACAAAATGATGTCACAGAGAGCATGTAACTAAACAACACGTGGATTAAGGTACAAGCCTTGACCCCAAGAAACAACACAAAGGGATGTCATAGAGAGTATGTTAATTAACATCACTGGATTAAGGTACAAGCTTTTACCCCCAGAAACAACACAATTTGATGTAATACATGTAATAGAGAGTATGTTACTAAACAACACGTGGATTAAGTTACAATTCATGATCCCCAGAAACAACACAATTTGATGTCATGGAGAGTATGTTACTAAACAACACGTGGATTAAGGTACAAGCCTTGACCCCAGAAACAACACAATTTGATGTCATAGAGAATATGTTACTAAACAACACGTGGATTAAGGTACAAGCCTTGACCTCTAGAAACAACACAAAGTGATGTCATAGAGAGTATGTTACTAAACAACACGTGGATTAAGGTTTAAGCCTTGACCCCCAGAAACAACACAATTTGATGTCATAATGAGTATGTTACTAAACAACACGTGGATTAAGTTAAAAGCCTTGACCCCAAAAAACATCACAATTTGATGTCATAGAGAGTTTGTTACTAAACAACACGTGGATTAAGTTACAAGTCATGACCCCAAGAAACAACAAAATTTGATGTCATAGAGAGTATGTTACTAAACAACACGTGGATTAAGGTTCGAGCATTGACCCCCAGAAACAACACAAAGTGATGACAAAGAGAGTATGTTACTAAACAACACTTGGATTAAGGTACAAGACATGACCCCAAGAAACAACACAAAGTGATGTCATAGAGAGTATGTTACTAAACTACACGTGGATTAAGGTACAAGTCATGACCCCAAGAAACAACTGAATTTGATGTCATAGAGAGTATATTACTAAACAACACGTGGATTAAAGTACAAGTCAGGACCCCAAGAAACAACAGAATTTGATGTCATAGAGAGAATGTTACTAAACAACACGTCGATTAAGGTACGAGCATCGACCCCCAGAAACAACACAAAGTGATGTCATAGAGAGTATGTTACTAAACAACACGTGAATTAAGGTACAAGTCATGACCCCAAGAAACAACAAAATTTGATCTCATAGAGAGTATGTTACTAAACAAGACGTGAATTAAGGTACGCGCATTGACCCCCAGAAACAACACAATTTGATGTCATAGAGAGTATGTTACTAAACAACACGTGGATTAAGGTACAAGCCTTGACCCAAGAAACAACACAATTTGATGTCATAGAGAGTATGTTACTCAACAACACGTGGATTAAGGTACAAGCCTTGACCCCCAGAAACAACACAATTTGATGTCATAGAGAGTATGTTACTCAACAACACGTGGATTAAGGTACAAGCCTTGACCACCAGAAACAACACAATTTGATCTCATAGAGAGTATGTTACTAAACAACACGTGGATTAAGGTATAAGCCTTGATCCCCAGAAACAACACAATTTGATGTCATAGAGAGTATGTTACTAAACAACACGTGGATTAAAGTACAAGTCAGGACCCAAAGAAACAACACAA
This sequence comes from Pinctada fucata, assembly GCA_028142955.1. NCBI lineage: Eukaryota > Metazoa > Mollusca > Bivalvia > Pterioida > Pteriidae > Pinctada > Pinctada fucata. Next base: position 59,555,759 of record AP027106.1, on the reverse strand, counting down.
AGTGATGTCACAGAGAGCATGTAACTAAACAACACGTGGATTAAGGTACGAGCATTGACCCCCAGAAACAACACAAAGTGATGTCATAGAGAGTTTGTTACTAAACAACACGTGGATAAAGGTAAAAGATTTTTCCCTCAGAAACAACACAATTTGATGTAATAGAGAGTATGTTAATAAACAACACGTGGATTAAGTTACAAGTCATGACCCCCAGAAACAACACAAAGTGATGTCACAGAGAGCATGTAACTAAACAACAGGTGGATTAAGGTACAAGCCTTCACCCCAGAAACAAAACAATTTGATGTCATAGAGAGTATGTTACTAAACAACACGTGGATTAAGGTACAAGCCTTGACCTCTAGAAACAACACAAAGTGATGTCATAGAGAGTATGTTACTAAACAACACGTGGATTAAGGTATAAGCATTGACCCCCAGAAACAACACAATTTGATGTCATAGAGAGTATATTACTAAACAACACGTGGATTAAGGTACAAGCCTGGACATTTAGAAACAACACAAAGTGATGTCCTAGAGAGAATGTTACTAAACAACACGTCGATTAAGGTACGAGCATTGACCCCCAGAAACAACACAAAGTGATGTCATAGAGAGTTTGTTACTAAACAACACGTGGATTAAGGTAAAAGCTTTTACCCCCAAAAACAACACAATTTGATGTAATAGAGAGTATGTTGCTAAACAACACGTGGATTAAGTTACAAGTCATGACCCCCAGAAACAACACAAAGTGATGTCACAGAGAGCATGTAACTAAACAACACATGGATTAAGGTACAAGCCTTGACCCCAAGAAACAACATAAAGTGACGTCGTAGAGAGTATGTTACTCAACATCAGTGGATTAAGGTACAAGCTTTTACCCCCAGAAACAACACAATTTGATATATTAGAGAGTATGTTACTAAACAACACGTGGATTAAGTTACAAGTCATGATCCACAGGAACAACACAATTTGATGTCATAGAGAGTATGTTACTAAACAACACGTGGATTGAGGTACAAGCCTTGACCCCAGAAACAACTCAATTTGATGTAATAGAGAGTATGTTACTAAACAACACGTTGATTAAGGAACAAGCCTTAAACCCAGAAACAACACAATTTGATGTCACAGAGAACATGTTACTAAACAACACGTTGATTAAGGTACAAGCCTTGACCTCTAGAAACAACACAAAGTGATGTCATAGAGAGTATGTTACTAAACAACACGTGGATTAAGGTATAAGCCTTGACCCCCAGAAACAACACAATTTGATGTCATAGAGAGTATGTTACTCAACAACACGTGGATTAAGGTATAAGCCTTGACCCCCAGAAACAATACAATTTTATGTCATAGAGAGTATGTTATTTAACAAAACGTGGATTAAGTTACATGCCTTGACTCCCAGAAACAACACAATTTGATGTCATAGAGAGTATGTAACTAAACAACACTTGGATTAAGTTACAAGTCATGACCCCCAGAAACAACAGAATTTGATGTCATAGAGAGTATGTTACTAAACTATACGTGGATTAAGGTACAAGTCTTGACCCCAAGAAACAACACATTTTGATGTCATAGAGAGTATGTTACTAAACAACAAGTGGATTAAGGTAAAAGCCTTGACCCCAAGAAACAACACAATTTGATGTCATAGAGAGTATGTTACTAAACAACACGTGGATTAAGGTACGAGCATTGACCCCCAGAAACAACACAAAGTGATGTCAAAGAGAGTATGTTACTAAACAACACGTGGATTAAGGTACAAGACATGACCCCAAGAAACAACACAAAGTGATGTTATAGAGAGTATGTTACTAAACTACACGCGGATTAAGGTACAAGTCATGACTCCAAGAAACAACTGAATTTGATGTCATAGAGAGTATATTACTAAACAACACGTGGATTAGATTACAAGTCAGGACCCCAAGAAACAACAGAATTTGATGTCATAGAGAGAATGTTACTAAACAACACGTCGATTAAAGTACGAGCATTGACCCCCAGAAACAACACAAAGTGATGTAATAGAGAGTATGTTACTAAACAACACGTGAATTAAGGTACAAGTCATGACCCCAAGAAACAACAAAATTTGATTTCATAGAGAGTATGTTACTAAACAACACGTGGATTAAGGTACGTGCATTGACCCCCACAAACAACACAAAGTGATGTCACAGAGAGTTTGTTACTAAACAACACGTGGATTAAGGTACAAGCCTTGATCCCCAGAAACAACACAATTTGATGTCATGGAGAGTATGTTACTAAACAACACGTGGATTAAGGTACGAGCATTGACCCCAAGAAACAACACAAAGTGATGTCAAAGAGAGTATGTTACTAAACAACACTTGGATAAAGGTACAAGACATGACCCCAAGAAACAACACAAAGTGATGTCATAGAGAGTATGTTACTAAACAACATGTGGATTAAGGTACAAGTCATGACCCCAAGAAACAACTGAATTTGATGTCATAGAGAGTATATTACTAAACAACACGTGGATTAAAGTACAAGTCAGGACCCCAAGAAACATCAGAATTTGATGTCAAAGAGAGAATGTTACTAAACAACACGTCGATTAAGGTACAAGCATTGACCCCCAGAAACAACACAAAGTGATGTCATAGAGAGTATGTTACTAAACAACACGTGAATTAAGGTACAAGTCATGACCCCAAGAAACAACAAAATTTGATGTCATAGGGAGTATGTTACTAGACAACACGTGTATTAAGGTACAAGCCTTGACCCGAGAAACAATACAATTTGATGTCATAGAGAGTATGTTACTCAACAACACGTGGATTAAGGTACAAGTCATGACCCCCAGAAACAACACAATTTGATGTAATAGAGAGTATGTTACTAAACAACACGTGGATTAAGGTATAAGCCTTGACCCCCAGAAACAACACAATTTGATGTCATAGAGAGTATGTAACTAAACAACACGTGGATTAAGTTACAAGTCATGACCCCCAGAAACAACACAATTTGATGTCATAGAGAGTATGTTACTAAACAGCATGTTGATTAAGGTACAAGTCTTGACCCCAAGAAACAACACAATTTGATGTGATAGAGAGTATGTTACTAAACAACACGTGGATTAATTTAGAAGTTATGACCCCAAGAAACAACTCAATTTGATGTCATAGAGAGTATGTTACTAAACAACACGTTGATTAAGGTACAAGTCATGACCCTAAGAAACAGCACAAAGTAATGTCATAGAGAATATGTTACTTTAACAACACGTGGATAAAGGTACAAGTCATGAACCCAAGGAACAACACAATTTGATGTCATAGAGAATATGTTACTAAACAACACGTGGATTAAGGTATAAGCCTTGACCCCCAGAAACAACACAATTTTATGTCATAGACAGTATGTTACTAAACAAAACGTGGATTAAGTTACATGCCTTGACTCCCAGAAACAACACATTTTGATGTCATAGAGAGTATGTAACTAAACAACCCGTGGATTAAGTTACAAGTCATGACGCCCAGAAACAAAAAAATTTGATGTCATAGAGAGTATGTTTCTAAACAACACGTGGATTAAGGTACAAGTCTTGACCCCAAGAAACAACACATTTTGATGTCATAGAGAGTATGTTACTAAACAACACGTGGATTAAGGTAAAAGCCTTGACCCCAAGAAACAACACAATTTGATGTCATAAAGAGTATGTTACTAAACAACACGTGTATTAAGGTACAAGCCTTGACCCAAGAAACAACACAATTCGATGTCATAGAGAGTATGTTACTCAACAACACATGAATTAAGGTACAAGCCATGACCCCAAGAAACAACTGAATTTGATGTCATAGAGAGTATATTACTAAACAACACGTGGATTAAAGTACAAGTCAGGACCCCAAGAAACAACAGAATTTGATGTCATAGAGAGAATGTTACTAAACAACACGTCGATTAAAGTACGAGCATTGACCCCCAGAAACAACACAAAGTGATGTCATAGAGAGTTTGTTACTAAACAACACGTGGATTAAGTTACAAGTCATGACCCCAAGAAACAACACAATTTGATGTAATAGAGAGTATGTTACTAAACAACACTTGGATTAAGGTACGTGCATTGACCCCCACAAACAACACAAAGTGATGTCACAGAGAGTTTGTTACTAAACAACACGTGGATTAAGGTACAAGCCTTGATCCCCAGAAACAACACAATTTGATGTCATGGAGAGTATGTTACTAAACAACACGTGGATTAAGGTATAAGCCTTGACCCCCAGAAATAACACAATTTTATGTCATAGAGAGTATGTTACTAAACAAAACGTGGATTAAGTTACATGCCTTGACTCCCAGAAACAACACATTTTGATGTCATAGAGAGTATGTAACTAAACAACACGTGGATTAAGTTACAAATCATGACGCCCAGAAACAAAAAAATTTGATGTCATAGAGAGTATGTTACTAAACAACACGTGGATTAAGGTACAAGTCTTGACCCCAAGAAACAACACATTTTGATGTCATAGAGAGTATGTTACTAAACAACACGTGGATTAAGGTAAAAGCCTTGACCCAAAGAAACAACACAATTTGATGTCATAGAGAGTATGTTACTAAACAACACGTGTATTAAGGTACAAGCCTTGACCCAAGAAACAACACAATTTGATGTCATAGAGAGTATGTTACTCAACAACACATGGATTAAGGTACAAGCCATGACCCCAAGAAACAACTGAATTTGATGTCATAGAGAGTATATTACTAAACAACACGTGGATTAAAGTACAAGTCAGGACCCCAAGAAACAACAGAATTTGATGTCATAGAGAGAATGTTACTAAACAACATGTCGATTAAAGTACGAGCATTGACCCCCAGAAACAACACAAAGTGATGTCATAGAGAGTTTGTTACTAAACAACACGTGGATTAAGTTACAAGTCATGACCCCAAGAAACAACAAAATTTGATCTCATAGAGAGTATGTTACTAAACAATACGTGGATTAAGGTACGTGCATTGACCCCCAGAAACAACACAAAGTGATGTCATAGAGAGTTTGTTACTAAACAACACGTGGATTAAGTTACAAGTCATGACCCCCAGAAACAACACAATTTGATGTCATAGAGAGTATGTTACTAATCAACACGTGTATTAAGGTACAAGCCTTGACCCAAGAAACAACACAATTTGATGTCATAGAGAGTATGTTACTCAACAACACATGGATTAAGGTACAAGCCTTGACCCCCAGAAACAACACAATTTGATGTCATAGAGAGTATGTTACTAAACAACACGTGGATTAAGGTATAAGCCTTGACCCCCAGAAACAACACAATTTGATGTAATAGAGAGTATGTAACTAAACAACACGTGGATTAAGTTACAAGTCATGCCCCCAGAAACAACACAATTTGATGTCATAGAGAGTATGTTACTAAACAACATGTGGATTAAGGTACAAGTCTTGACCCCAAGAAACAACACAATTTGATGTCATAGAGAGTATGTTACTAAACAACACGTGGATTAAGGTTCAAGCCTTGACCCCCAGAAACAACACAAAGTGATGTCAGAGAGAGTATGTTACTAAACAACACTTTGATTAAGGTACAAGCCTTGACCCCCAGAAACAACACAATTTGATGTCATAGAGAGTTTGTTACTAAACAACACGTGGATTAAGGTTCATGCCTTGACCCCAAGAAACAACACAATTTGATGTCATAGAGAGTATGTTAGTAAACAACACGTGGATTAAGGTACAAGGCATGACTATGTCATTACCTTGTGTTGTTTCATGATGTCATGACATGTAGCTTGATCAACATATTGTTTAGTAACATACTCTCTATGTCATCACCTTGTGTTGTTTCTTGGGTCTCATGACTTGTAAGTTAAACTACACGTTGTTTAGTAATATACTCTCTATGTCATCACTATGTAATGATTGTCCACACAAGTGCAAATTCAAAGTGATGACATCGAGAGAATGTTATCATATAACATGCGGATCAATGTCTCACACCTGGTATTACTTCGGAATGTTATTCATTCCGAAGTTCCCAACCATTCCTATGGATAATCTAATGAATTTGCCTTGCCTTTTCGACTGTGAGACTGAATAACTGATAGACACTTCTTTGATGTTTATTTTAACCACTGTCCATTTCTCTCTGCTGGTGGACAATCTGTCCCCGATGATACTGCGGGTGTGGCTAGCCAACAGGAGATGTCGTATTTGTTGACCAATCGCATGGAAAACAAAAACTGCTGGTAGACCAAGAGTCCCCAAGGCCACATGCAGCCATGTTCGATCAATTTCGGTTGGTCGTTTCTTCAAACGCTCTCGGCGGCTATAATTTTTGACCAATCCCTATGAAAAACACAAACTTGGTGGAGGACCTTGAGTACTTGCTTCCTCTGAGGTTTCGTGACATTCTGTGTAGCGGTTGCAGAAGAGAAGTCGAAAATGACGCCGGACGACGATGGACGACGACGGACGGACGACAGACGGCGCACTATGAAACATTCGTTTCTTGAAGTATAGAAATTTCAAAACATTTTACCCAAAAGTAGATTTTTAAAGAATTTTTAAGTATTTCAGTATATTTTCAATGTTTTTAAAAATCTAAGTCCCATGACTCCGTAACGACAAATCGGATGGACCTGAAGATCGAATGGCGGTTTCCTCTGCACAGTCTGATGACAATGTACAAATATCATGAAAATCTGTTGACGCATTTTGAAGTTATTTCGTTCCATAAGCGGAGGGGCAGGCGGATAGACAGACGGACAGACAGACATACAGACAGACGAACGAACGGACCTCGCTATACTAAATTGAGCCCCACTTGACTTGCGTATAGAAAAGGAAAATTGAAACAACATTCAATGTTCATTCAATTGAGCAGAGTGTAAAAAGGAAATTGAGCTCAATTTTTCATTTTCCATTACGATTTTCGAAAACGATCATTGAATTATGGTTTAATATATACAGTCCATTTTCTACTCTATTTTCTTATTTTTGCAAATAAATTTTGAATTGTGGCTTAGTACAGCGAATTTTTCATTTTCCTTTTTGAATTTTAAATATCAAAATGAAGTTTTCCTTTTTTTTCATTTACTAAATTGGAAATAGAAAAAGAAAAAAATGGTTCAGTTTTTCCTTTTTCATTGACTTTTCCGAAATGAAAAATTGAATTGTTTTATAGTTAACAGACTAGGTTTGATTATGGCATAAAGTAGACTGTTCGTTTCCTCTTGCCAAAAATGAGCGGCTCCAAATTTTGTGTAGGGGGAAGTCATAAGCGTATTTAAGAAAAAATGGATGGTAGGCGCAAGGAGCTTAAATATAATCATGATCGAAAACTTTATGCAGAATTCCATCTAATGACAGAGCTATATGCAATGAGGAAGAAACGCTTAGTTTTAGAAATTTAGGTATTATTTGGTGACAGAATATTTAGAATATATTTCAGTATTTTTAACACTAAACAAGGCGAGTGAAACAGTTCACCGATACCAACACGTGTTATGGATATAAAACCCTCGTCAGAAGTAATGGATGTCGAACAGATTGAATCAAGCCAAAGTGATTATTTGGCGCCGTCTACCATTTAGACTGTTAATTTCCTCTTATTGCCAAAAATGAGCAGCTCCGAATTTTTTGTAGGGTGCATGCAGAAGCGTATTAAAGTGAATATATTTGAAAAAAAAATCTTGGAGAGCTCAAGCAAGGAGCTTTAGGTTAGGGTTGCGACTACAGGAAGGTAACTCTATTCTCATATCACGTAGTATTTGAAACCGACATGGACAATAGATGATATAAGCAAATTTTGTTACATTATTTCATATATAAAATAATACTCCTTGAAATTTTCATGATTGCTGAATGGGTATTTTTGGTGAAAATGCATATTTTCAATGAAAAAATCACCAAAAATATGGAAAAAAAGTCATTTACGCATGAGTTCTGTTTCTAAAATTTCAAACATCAAAATATATACTATTCATTATACTCTTTAAAAATTACAAAATAAGACATTCGAATTAAGAGTAAATCACTATGATTTGGGGTCAAAATGTTGATTTCTTGGATAAATTATTGTGCTATTTATAGAAACAGCTATTTTGCTCAAAAAACTCATTCGGGCACAGATCGATAGTTTGACTGCTCTAGGATATAAAAATATCATAACTCTATAAATAGAAAACAATTGTGCATCTTGCGGCCTTCTACACAGGAAAAAATGCAACATACGTTAAACATACGTTTGCCTAAACGTGAGTTAAACATATGCGAATATGGAATAAATGTGAATGTCTTGCGATCCCATACTCTCTGCGAATGTCTGTCGATTGCATACAAATTTTTTCTGCAAATATATGTGGCGAACATATATGTACAAGTATGTATGAGCCAAAGCCCTAAATGAAATCGCCAAATGCTGCTAAACATCCAGAATCATGCACATTCACTGAAATCGCATCTGGCCAAAAATGTGCCTTAATTTCTTAATTAAACAAAGGAGGGAATCTCCAACAACACCAGGTTGTAGCACCCACAGCAAAACCCCAAAACACCCAATGCAAAAACACAAAGCAAACAAGCACAGAAAGAGACGCGTAAGGGACAAGGATCTTCAACGCACAACACAGAAACATCAAACACAAAGGACTACACATAAACCAACGAGACCAATGGGCAACCGGTGCCGACTAAGGACGGCCATCTGCCACGGAAATAGCCGAAAGTATGGTTATCCTAGATTACGTGCGCACAACCCTTCCACTTTTCCGATTACCAAGAGGTCTCGAAGAACGCACAATTGTGGTGTAAAACAATCTCCTCACTGTCAGATGACCACACACAAACAAGACCGCAAAACGCAGGGACCCAAGCAACACAGATGAATATGTAAATGGATATAAAAAGAGGGCGTACGTAATACAATCCGTGCTCTGCCGCCGCGAGCTCATGTATGCTATCACCCGAGGAGTCCGACTGACATTCAGAGAGGACAGGTGGTCGGGGCCCTGTCTTCTCTAAAGAGGTTTGGACAGGGCCCGTCATGGAGTCCCGTCGTCACAGTCAGTCAGAGTGCAAGTTTTAAGAATGCGCTTGTACAAAACTGTAGATTGGTCAAGTACCAAGCCTAGTGTCTGCCTTAAAGCATGTTAAGTTTATCCACAGAAAAAAAAACAAATCCACATCATGATGATATAATTCATTCGATACTTTAAGCATTAACATGATGCAAGTTATTGAAGTTTAAATAAAATAAACTTCGCGGACACATGCACAGTAAAACCCGTTCCGTTATTATTGAAAAATCAAACACTATTGAATTTGAAGACCTTTAACACTGATCAATGACTTCATTCATTCTTCATACGAACAGCATCCGATTTGAACCACCTTGGTGACACTATCGTACACGAACACAAACTTGAGGATTTCAGGGAAATTATCGCGAACCATTCCTTCTTTGCTGGAGATTAGCAGGTTTAAACTCCAATACAAAGAGCTGAAGATATGCAAAAACTGAAATGAAAGCAATTAAATATAATTTAATCTAAAAATATTATACAAAAAAAATACGCAAACCTACACATATAGTACACATTGGACAAAAACAGTTTTTCTCCAGCCTCCTCAACCCCCCACCCGCCCAATAGATATCAAACTTGCTTGATCCCTTAAAACATATGACTGCATTCATGCAGTGATTCGATCTTAATAATTTATCTCTGAATACCGGTATAGCTAGAAGTTCATCAACAATTACATGAAGTACACAGAAATAAGACTGCAAAGTCTTGGGGTGAAAAGTTATACATATCGAAACTTCCTTTCAACTCAGATTTCCTGTTTGCAAACATGACTAAATGAAAAATAGCATGACTAAGAATCGGATAGCAATTATCAACAGAAAATATAAAAGCCTCTCCTCCTATCATTCATGTTAATACTTTGTCAGTATAAACTTTCAAGATCGATTGCTGGAATCACAGGCAACTCGGCCCGATCACGGGAAACTCAGCCCGTGGAACACTCGGCTCATAATGAGTCCACTAGGCCCGTAGATATAGGTCCACTCGGCCCGTAAACATATTAAGTAACAGAAGGTAAATCGTTCTGAATAAAATATAAAACTAAAATCAATCGACCTTAAATATATTATTTTATGTTCTTGATCAATGTGAATGTTTTTTTTTTTTGGGGGGGGGGGAAGGTCAACAGATCGATGTTTTTACTTGTGTCTTGAGACCTAGCTCTATCTTTCTTACTTCAAGTTCAGAGTTACAATAAACTTCAGTTACAAGAAATGAATATAGATACCGTTTATACAAATTTCGTACTCTAAGTGTCTGCTGTTAAATTAAATTAAATAAATCAATCAATAAAACATCGGCGAAATAAATTACTTTGACATATCATCAACTAAAAGAAAAAAATCCCAATGAACACATGCGTTCGGAATCATACTTTTCCTATAGTCATAAAAAATATATCTCTTACATCTTCCTTTCATCATGTTTATACATGTAAGCATAGATCTCAAAATATTTTAAGTTGAAATACATAACTTTAGAAACAAAAAGATATATGAGCTTTCTTAAATATTATATCGTAGGTCCATGTTACCTAAGTTTACGGGCCGAACGAACCTACATTTACGGTCAGAATGGAACTATAACGGGCCGAGTGTTCCACGGTTCGAGCTCACCTGTTTACCGATTGCTGCTTGTAAATACGTGCAAAAGTTTACCCGTACCTGTAACATGTGTAGGGTATGTCACATGGTTTAAATCCTGCAATATTACTGTGTAGCTGCACAGCTCAGTGTGGCCTGTAATTATCACTACCCAGTTGCAACGTTTCCTTTGTTTAGACATGGATATGTAGGCAGAAAACTGAAAAAATACAAAATTTAATCATCACAACAATGATCGAAACACACATGGTAATGTGACAACTTATCAGACTTAAAACCATACAGTCAAATCATAGTAAAATATATACGTTCTAAAAACATAGTGTTCAAAGAACGAAATATCGACACTGAAAGTCGATACGACCCAAGACAAAGTGAAAAATTTTTAAAAATCATGGAAAACTTATTTTCATACGACTTACAGATAGCAACAGACTTATGATATACATTTACCCGTACGAAATTTTCCGTCAAGGAGCTGAGACGGAATTGGACAGGATTTTTTTTTACATTTTCTGGTCGGATTCCGGACGAATTTGTTTCTCCTCTTCTTTTAAGCAGACATGAGTTTTACGGGCGTAAAATACACGGAATTCAGACGGAATTTGGCACGAAATATTTAAATTAGTTCTGGCCAGAAAAATGGGCAGAAATTTGGACAGGAAAGCAGGGCATGTAAAAGGTGTTCCGCCCGGAATCCGACCGTAACTTTCAAACCCCATGACATACATTCATCATGAATTCCGCCCGGAATCTGCCTGGTGGGAGGACGGCAGGCCTTTGAAATCTAGATTTGGCGGGCAGACTTACATATTTATAATCTACCCATAGTATGTTCAAATTGCATCATCCATATCGTATCAAGTAAACATCAAAAGAACATTCAGTCTCGAAGTCGAGAAGTAAGAAATAGACAATTTAGTTACAGTTTAGGAATTATTCCACACAATAAAAAAGAATAAAACACAAAGCTGTATGTACAAATGAGTTCCTGAAAAGTATCCGTTTATGTAATGTGCCGATGAAGTTTAATATTCTTTGGTCCGAAAAAATAATCACAGTATAACTTGTAAATATGTCTATCCGATATTCCATGGCAGTGGACAGTATATAACGGTAGTCAGTATTTTTTTATCAGTGATGTAAATTTCCTTTTGTTGCTGTTCTACACTGTTTTCTCTTGTACGAAAATCTCTCGGTTATATAACTGTTTTCCTTGATGTTTCCAAGTCCCTGTCCTCGGGGAGGCAGCAAGAGTTTCCGAAAAAAAAAACTCCGTCAACAGTTTATAGCAAAACGTTTGTAGCGAGGCTTGGAACTTTTTTGGGCGCTGACACGGCTTTCCTTAAACCATCTTTGGACACCATTAATCTGCATCATCCAGAAGTTTCGCCTGCAATTGGATTAATTAGAAATGTTATATTTTGAGCATACATGTATCTACAACCACACATACAATTTTCTTATTGAAGCCCTCGCAAATTTTCATTATCATGATTATGAGCCGGCGATTTCTCGCCCCCTACTTTACCATACTTTCTGTAAAAAATATTCGTTGTATCTCAATTAGTATGAAAAAAGTAAATTACGTCGTCCTGTAAAACCTCATTTCTGTTCTTTAAAATATTTCCGTAAGCACAGTACGTACGTTTCCAACACAGCGTGACGTTTCGCCCTCTTAGTATTATGTGAAGTAGGCATCACTAATAAGTACATGTGTACATGTTTTTAAATTTCTATCATAGACATCCTTAGTATCGCAATATTTCATACCTGAATATGCGCGTATCCAGATTTTCATTTCCGACTAGGTGGGGTATCCCAGTCTTTACCAAAAAAAAGGGGGGGAGACCATCCTATGACTTTATTACAGAAGTAAATAAGAAAAAAAAAACATACTCGCAAGAAAAAAAAAATTCCCAAAAATCTTTATCACCATCTACACAAATCAGTCAATCAATCATTGCTATATAATGAAAAAATATTGAACCGACTGAAAGGTGTTAATTACCGTCTACAACGTAGACTGTGCAACGAAGGTATTGTGATAACAAATTCAGCACTCAAAATAAGTAAGCCAATAGGCAGATAAGAAATTGTCACGTGACTTTTTTCGAATTTTGTCAGAATTCTATCTAAAAGATGCTATGTTATTCAGTAAAAACAATTAAAAGTAAATATGTTTTCATATTTACAGATTCATGTGTACCATATTTATCAAGTTTTAAAGTAAGGTTAAGTATAGAACAAAGAGAACACACACCTCCCGGCTCCCACTTTGATAATATTGTTCCGTGGTACAAAATCTTTTGTTGCGTTTCCTTTGATTTTCCATTATTTCATTTCCACATTTTCTCTCGGACTGAAGTCCCCAAGAATCTTTCGGTCGGGGTCACGTCTTCTTACGACACTAAAACTAGCATTTTCAGGGAAAAAATAGATGCCAACATTTTGAAAGGCGTTGTTGTACTATACATTCCTCGTATATCGCGCGCTCTTCTGCGAATGGTGATCAGCAGGTCAAATGTTTACCAGATGTAACGCCGTGATACTGGAAGCTGTGAGGGGCTCCATGGAGGAAATTGCACGTCATGAATAATATGTTTTGTTAGGTGTTAATGCCTAATAATTATAAAGTTAAACGAGACTTACCTGTAAGGTGAAGTTTGACTGGAATTTCTTCGACCAATTGGGATGCTGAGGGATCAAATGAGATGAGAACCTTGCCGCGTGGATCATACTTCAGAGTTTAATTTGGATTTATCAATCACTATAAACTTAGGGATGGGAATATTTTTGGGAGGGCATTTGATCCCTCAGCACCCCAATTGGTCGAAGAAATTCCAGTCAAACTTCACCTTACAGGTAAGTCTCGTTTAACTTTATAATTTCTTCTCCCAATTGGGGGCCTCGTTACCAAATGAGACTTTAGAGTCGATGAATCCAAATCAAATTACAGATATTGATAGTGATACCTACAGAAGAATGTTCGAACATATTTATAAGGTACTGATAATAATTACACTTGGATATAAAGATAATATTCTCGTGTATATACAATGTACTGGTATGCATTGTTTCGTTCTGTTTTCCATGGTAGCATTGTAACTAATCACACCACAAAGAGACGGTTGTTACTGCTACTGTACATGATTATCAAACAGATTTAATTTTTCTCTTTGAATGAAAATATCAATTCTTGTGCTGTTAAGAATTCGTCGTGTACAACATTGTGTTGGACACTCAGCGGTATTAATATGGTGACTGCAAAACAGCAATTGGATAATATTTATCGTATATACATCTAGTACATGTATACATTGTGGATATACAATGTATCATAAATTGCACAGAAATTGTTACCAATTAACGTATTTACGACAGACGTTTTTACTTTTGTCGGAATGTAGACATTTTTTAAGAATAATCTATGTTTGTGAATAGCTTTAAATAAATTAGTTGTTTTATATCCTATTTTAATTAATGTACCAATCTTCTTTATGAACATCAGTTGAAAGAAAACTATATATACACGATATCATATTTCTCGTTACGTATCAACCTGACGTTTGTTCATTCAATCAACTCTCTCATTTTATGTAATATTTCAGATATGCAGTATTATATGGAACCTTCTGTTGAATTAATCACAAGAATAAAATGTTTCAACCAAGAATGAAATTAAGTAAATTTTTACATAATCCTCTATTAAAGGACTATTGATTCGTACGTGCAGTCTGCATTATTATCAACATTCAGACAAGAAATTCATTTTTGATGCAACATTATCGATAACATATATAATGCCATTTGCTGCTGATACAAGAACATCACATGTAAATTTTAAAATAAAATAATAAGGTCCTGACTGCTTGTTCGGGATAGCAATAATCAATGTTTGTGACAATGATTGGTTGCATATTATCTTTACTACCCTAAACTGACTTTCGTATTGATGTAAAGATTTTATGGATATGCCCCTAATGGTGCCTCGTGTCGTTTGATGTTGCTTTGAGCCTTATATAAATTGCTGTCAAGATTATCACTTTCTTGATAAGAGATTAACATATAGATTAGTACAACCGCTCCTGTGTTTCGTAATGTTTCAGCCAACAAATTGACCACTGTATTTAAAACGTGCATAAACTCACGCAGAGTTCATTTGCTTTTGCCAAACAATTTGACCACTATCTTTGAGCATGCTGAGCGTATATGAGTTAAGCAATATTCTGTTGATTAAATTATGTCTTACGCATCCAAACAAACGAGATGCGAATGTTATCATGCTCCTCGCGGTTATATACATGTAGTAAACATATTCGTGAAAAGGGGCACACCTTTTACATAATTTTGATATTCAGATATATTTGCACATTTGAGTATATGTAGTGCCTCTTCCTTTCTTTTCTGACTATTTTGCTATTCAATGTCCGTATCAGAATGCTTTTGGTCTCTTTACATCTTTGGGTTAAATAAAAGCGGTAAAATATAACATTTTTACGGGTTACTTTGTACAACATACTTCGTGCAAAATCCATTTTTATGACGAATATGTAAGATACAAATGTATACGTTTTTGTATTGCAAATGAAACATTTGTAATAATGCACTCCAAAAACATTACGTGCATAGGTAACATAAACGTTACGCAGTTATACCACTCAAGGTATAAGTCCTTCTATCTCTCCCCTCCTCCTTTTTCTCGAAATAGAATGGTAGGGAAGGGAGAAAGGAATATACTATAAGTTTTGTTTAACATATTTAAGCTGGCGTTATAAAAAGCAGTTCGGACATGTACTGCCATTTTATGCCTATTAGAAACACTAACGTATTTTGCATTGTCAATTTTATATGAATCAAAACAGTAGCTTTGGTTATGTTAAACGTCTACAAATTCAATAACATCATTTAAGAACGGATTAATTTGCAGCGTGGACCAGGTATGATGTAATTAATAATGTCTAGTTCTTGGAACTGTGTGCATACAATGCACTTGCACAACTGTTTAATAATCAATTGCAAGATATGCTTAATTTCCTAATTAAGTAAAAAGAAATACCAAGTTCTTTGTACATGGAGTAAGTAAATACTGTGTATAACAGTTTCATCATAGCTGAATTTTAGTTGAAACACGGTTCAAAACATATATTAATGTATATGCGATCAGTTTATGTAAGCGTTATAATTCTGCAAATGCAGGTTTCGTGTTCTGCGTTCCTTACGCTGTAGTGTTACATGAAATCAACTGAATACCGTGAATTCACATGATATACATGCGTTCACGTAAATTTCTTCATTATAAGAATATATTTTAACGACGAAAAGATATCCTCCTTTATTGTGCGTTCGATAAGAATACCGAGCTATGTACGTGATTCTCGTACTTCTAAACATAGCTTTCTATAAACTTACCTTATTACAATGTTGTTAGATTTTTCTGAGTAACGTTTGCTTATTATGCTTAATATAAAGCTCATGATCTGAGAGTCTTCAGTGTATTTTCAATACGACTTTCACATTTGAACATTGTTACAAATGCAGGAACCGAGCCTTGTGTTCATACTTCATATTCTTAGGAACAATACAATGTATCCTACTATCCTCATGATACCGTGATAACTGTATTCTGCTAGAGCTATATTGTAAGCATGTACTTTTCGTTTTAACTTTTATTTACGTTGTTTTTGTACCATTAATGCCATTTGTAGTATTCTACCACTTTGGTGTTTTCTAGTACTCCGGTCCGTTAATACGGATATTCGACAAATTGACCCAAGTCTTAAATGTACATGTTGTAGATATTCCGTCTAAGCTATTCGACGGATTCGGGGTTTTTGAAAATGTCATTAAAAACCATATTTCTCAGCACCGTAAATACGGAGTTTATTTATAAATGTACCGTTAATACGGATTTGTAATATTCAGTTCATAGTATGCTCTGACATTTTTTATAAAAAATGTTCATATATTAAAACCGAAATAACTGGTATAAAAAGTTTTTAGCAATGTCAATATCATTCTGCTGTTATTTTATCGTCACATTACGGCCTTTGTTTTGTGTCAAACATACATGTATAGTACGATTTGCTATCTATAAAATTCTTATTTGATGATCTACCGTAAATACGGATTTCGACTTTCGAATAAAGCTACTGATAATTTAAATTCGTTCTCTATGCATGTACATGTACTCCTTTTCTTATACTGTAGATACGGAAATCCGTTTAAATTTTGTTTTTTCCCGTTTCGTATTTACGGATTTCGATTAATTTGTAATGCATCATTTTCTTACATTCCGTATATACGGATTTTCAATTCTTTAATTGCTACAATTTTGCTGTTTTTCTCATACCATTACAATGCAATACTGATTTCTTTTCAAGCATGTCTACCGTTAATACGGATTTCTTTTCAACTTCTTTCTCAGATACCGAAAGTACAAACTCGTTTTAGTTCAACTTTACTTCTTTTCTAATTTCTTTTCAACTTTACTTCGTGTTATACCGTAAATACGGATTTATTTTCAACTAATACTTCTTTTTGTTATGTCGTAAATACGGATTTATTTTCAACTGATTTACTTCTTTTTGTTATACTGTAAATACGGATTTATTTTCAATTGATACATCTTTTTGTTATACCGTGAGTACGGATTTATTTTCAACTGATAATTCTTTTTGTGATACCGTGAGTACGGATTTATTTTCAACTGATACTTTTTTTTTGTTATGATACCGTAAATACGGATTTATTTTCAACTATACTTCATTTTGTTATACCATAAGTACGGATTTATTTTCAACTTTACGTTTTGTTACACCGTAAACACGGATTTATTTCTAACTTTCCTTCTTTTTCCTTTACCGTAAATACGGATTTATTTTTTAACTTTACTTATTTTTGTTATACCGTAAGTACGGATTTAGTTTCAACTTTATTTCTTTTTGTTATACCGTAAATCCGGATTTGACTTGAGTATATCGTAATATTCTATACGGTTGAATATTTAACTTCCATTGAAATGAAATGCCTTTACTTGATATGCTGTAACACATATGTGTACACATATGCATTGTTTTCCATATTAACTTCGATTAAGGAAGAACTATTAAAATCCATTTATTTCCGATAAGCTCTTTCTAGTATTTCACGTTATATTTCCTCTCCGTGTATTGGTAGGCAAAACCGTGAATACGGTATTTTAAAACCTACACTGGTAGAAAGAGGCCGTAAATACGGTATCCTCTTTTTTGCATTTATGCAAATCTTACCAGTTTATGAGTGAAAAACTCATTTATCTTATGAGTGAATACTCAAAGTTTAAGTGAATACACCACACGTTTCTAAATTTAGTTTAGCTATAATGCCCGTTAAGCAAAAATCAAAAGTGAAGCGATTCACTTGGAATTCTTTAACTATATTAACTTCAAGAAAATAACTCTTTAAAGTAAAACACTTCCAAAAAATCACAAATTTCATCACGTATAAAGAATAATAATTCCATAACATATAAGAAATAATTCCCACGTCTGTTTCTGAGCCACGCTTGGTTATCTGTGACCCACGCGGCAAGGTTCTCATCTCATTTGGTAACGAGGCCTCCAATTGGGAGAAGAAATTATTAGTTAATTACATGTTTTTCAGTTTTTTTTAATAGAAAGAAAACTCAGCAGGTACCACTTTCTCGACAAAGCAGAGATACGTGCATATAAATGACTAAGGTCCATTTGATATTCTGGGGAGGGGGGGAGGCTTGGGGGTTTTTTTTCGAAAAAAATAATTTTCCTCTGAATTTTGATGAACAAAATAAATGTGCTTATGGTGTGACAGAAAGAAAATAATCTTGCTCTGACAAAAAATCTTAATTTGAAGATTTACCATAAAATTTTGCTAAAATTCTTGAAATTTTTCCGGCTCGATTGACTAAGTAAATGGGGGATTTTTCGTTTCATTTTACTTAGTCCATCGAGTCCCTTTCCTCAATATGGACGATTATCTAGAGTGGGGGAAGGGGGTATTTTGTTCGATTTTACTCTCTTGATAATATGTTACTTAATCAATCAGGGAGCATCTTTTCAGCTTTTTTTATTTTGAACCTATCTATATATATATATAGAAGTCTTGGACGTGTTTCTATCGATCAGTCCGTCCAGACTTTTTGGCAGCGGGTGTTGCATGCAAACAGGAGACGCTGACTCTACCTAGGCACCTGGTCTCGCCCCTCGCGGGGTCTGCTTTGGTTCATGAATTGAGAATTTTACCTACCTGGCTACTAGTTATAGCCTTTCGAGCTTCAGTATAGTACAGGTTCTGACTAGTATGAGAGTGTGTGTATGTTTTTTTTTCTTTTATGTGCTTTGTGTCCGGACGGAATAGGGACGTACTGTACGACGTCTGGATACAAGTACATATTCGTGTATCCAGAGGGCTCAAGGGATGTGCTGTCCCTTCCACTGGGTTTAAACACGTTTAGTGTCGTGGCGCTTGTACCATTTTTGTGCTTTTATATCTTTTTTTTCCAAGCGACGTGCATTCGCCCTTTATTGGGCTGATCCGACATTGTCTGAATAGTGAACGTGGTTGTTTTCACCTTTTTTGTGCTGTCTATATTATTTTTTTCTAGAAAACAACATTGCATTCCTTTTTTGGGATCCGTTCCTATTCTTGTGAATATGGTGTATGCTACTGTGTGTATGTATTGTCAGTTTAGTCGTTTCATGAACTCAAACTTGTCGCACCGGTCCTCTGAGACAGCTCTTTCCATGTTTTATAGCTATGTATTAATTACGTTAAATATATGAAAATTCGGGTCGCCGTTGAACATTATGATGTCGGGTTTTGAGTGCTTTCAAGAAGTTTCAGACTTCTGTCAATTTTTAGAGTCTTTACTTGCTATGTTTATGAGATAGGTTCTGCTTGATCTTCCCTCACGGGTACTATTTCTTAACACGCCCTATTTATTCTGATTGGATACGGAGGTCAATCTCCGAAACCGACGACTGTAGCTAGATTCGTTCTTTACACCTTATAATTTTTAATTTTTACAGTTTGTATTTTTAACCTCCTTTATGTGGGCCTCTCGTGATATGACTTTCTATTCACACTGACCCGCGCGTTGTCAGTTTAGTGAGTATCTCTCTTCAGGACGGACGTGTTTTTAATTGGGGGATTTTTCGTTTCATTTTACTTAGTCAATCGAGTCCCTTACGTTTATATAGAGTGGGGGAGGCGGTATTTTGTTTGATTTTACTCACTTCATGATATGTTACTTAATCAATCAGGGAGCATCTTTTCAGGTTTTTTTTATTTTGAACCTATAGAAGTCTTGGACGTGTTTCTATCGATCAGTCCGTCCAGACTTTTTGGCAGCGGGTGTTGCATGCAAACAGGAGACGCTGACTCTACCTAGGCACCTGGTCTCGCCCCTCGCGGGGTCTGCTTTGGTTCATGAATTGAGAATATTACCTACCTGGCTACTAGTTATAGCCTTTCGAGCTTCAGTATAGTACAGGTTCTGACTAGTATGAGAGTATGTGTATTTTTTTTTTTATGTGCTTTGTGTCCGGACGGAATGAGGGACGTACTGTCCCTTGTTCCGTATGGATACAAGTACATATTCGTGTATCCAGAGGGCTCAAGGGATGTGCTGTCCCTTCCACTGGGTTTAAACACGTTTAGTGTCGTGGTCGCTTGTACCTTTTTTGCGCTTTTATATATATATATATATATATATATATATATATATATATATATATATATATATATATATATATATATATATATAAAAAGCACAGGAAAAAAATAAACAACAACGTTAAGTATTCAGAAAATGTCGGATCGGCCCAAAGGCTAATGCATGTCTCTCGCAGAAAAAAGATATAAAGAGCACAAAAGTGGTGCGAGAGACTCACGACATTAAATTAATTTACCTCAAATTTTCAGAGCACCTCGGCTCCTTCTTCAGGAGACACTCAGAACATACATTCAGAAAAAAAAAATGAAAAAGGAAAAGAAAAAAAATGATGAAAAAAAGACAAAGAAAAATAATGGTGTTATGTGGCTATGCTCTGGAAGGCATGTCTTAAAACCATGGCAGTCAAAAAGTGAAGAGGGACGTCCCCTTTTATTTGTCTGCCTTACATTGTAACGTCCCTCTTCACTTTTTGACTGCCATGGTTTTAAGACATGCCTTCCAGAGCATAGCCACATAACACCATTATTTTTCTTTGTCTTTTTTTCATCATTTTTTTTCTTTTCCTTTTTCATTTTTTTTTCTGAATGTATGTTCTGAGTGTCTCCTGAAGAAGGAGCCGAGGTGCTCTGAAAATTTGAGGTAAATTAATTTAATGTCGTGAGTCTCTCGCACCACTTTTGTGCTCTTTATATATATATATATATATATATATATATATATATATATATATATATATATAAATAATAAATATCCATTCCCGGTATAGTCAATATAATCAAAATCAAAGTGACATAATGACGATTAAATTTGTTTATTGCACTAAACGTTTTCGCCTGTTGGCTCTTCAGAGTTGCAATGAATATAAACAATAACAATAACAAAGAACAGTAGGTAGGCAGCGTCTATGACGTCATCATAACGTTACAGTTAGGCGCATCACGTACAAATGTCCCAGACGTTGGCGCACTTATTATTTACGTATATTGATGCTTTAAGAACAATAATAAATAGCTTTTTGTAAAGAAGAAATGAAATCATAGTTTAACAATTCAATTTAGGTTTGAAAATCTCTATGAAATAATCTTCTTTGGCTTTACGTAATTGTTCATTGTCCTCTTTTACTTTGTAAAAGGGGAAAATAGAAAAACTTCCCCCACCACACATATCAAAATGTCCGCTACAAGGAGTGTTTCTAGTGGATGGATCCCTGATCTGTTGTTTGTGTACGCGTACACGGTCCGCCAATTTCGTTCCCGTTTGTCCGACATAATTTTCGCCGCAGTTTGGACACGTCATCACGTAAATTAAGTTCTTGGATTTGCAATTCATTTTTGCGTTTACGTGAAATACTTTTCCATTTTTAAATGTAAATGATTGACCGGTTTGAATGTACAGGCATGTTCCACAGCGAGGGTCCTGGCATTGGCTAACGACGTGTGTTTCCGTTTCGGTTGTAAATCTGGCTTTGGTGAGAAGTCTTTTTAAATTAGGTGGTTGTCTCCTGCTATTAATGATATCCTGTTGGTTGATGAGACTCCTCAAATTGTCGGACTGATGAAGAATTGGTAGACAAGTTTTTGCTGTTTTGAATACGTTTTTATTTCTCGGATTGTGTGTTGTTACAAATGGAATGATTTTATGGCTATTTGTGTTACGTCTGCTTTTCTCTCTAAGTTCCGGTAGCGGTATTTCCTTTGCTCTGTTTGTGGCTGCGTCAATTAGATTTACGGGATAATTCTGTTTAAGTAGGAAAGACTTTAGTTCTTTTGGTCTTTTTTCTCTTCGATGTTGGTCTGAAACTATTGTACAAATTCGTCGAGCCAAGTTGAACGGGATGTTACGTTTTGTGTGAGATGGATGACAGGAACTGAATATAAGGTACTGGTGTGTATCCGTACTTTTGTAAAACAGATCCGTAGTAATTCTGTTATCTTCCTTAATTATCAATATATCGAGAAAAGGAAGCTCTTTTTCACTCTGTTCCATAGTAAATTGAATGCTAGTATGAAGTCCGTTTAAAAGATCATGAAATTTATTCAAGTCATCCAAAGATCTATTCCAAAAAATGAAACAATCATCCAAATAACGTTTCCAGTTTTTCCGGATGCAATTTCCGAAGTTCGCGTCAAATACATCTTCCGTACGAGAAAATAATTTTTCTTCCAAATATCCCATAAAAAGAGTAGCGTAAGTAGGTGCGACTTTGGTTCCCATCGCTGTCCCCTTTATCTGAAGAAAATATTTATTATCGAAGAAGAAATGATTGTTTTCTAAAACAAGTTTGAGACCATCTATGATAAAGTCTTTTGTAAATCTGGACGGGATTTCATCACGATGTTTTTCTATCCAATATGTGACAGACTCCATTCCTACGTCATGAGGAATATTGGTGTAAAGGCTCGTTACGTCAAAACTTATCAATTTGGTGTTTGCATCGACACTATCTGGGATATAATTTAGGAAGTCAATGTCATCTCTGATGTAGCTTGGGACTAATTTACAAAGTGGCTTGAGTATAATGTCTAATAAATTGCTCAATCTGTGCGTGGGACATGCCGGACCTGCTACGATCGGTCTTAATTTTAAATCACCGGGTTGCGGTAACTTAACATAAGTTGCATTTTTGGCCTGAATTCCATGTTGAATTTCTTTTGACTTATGAATTTTAGGAAGGCCGTAGAAATTACTTGATTTCATTTCGAAATTGTTTAGGTAGTCTATCTCTTTATCGGTAAGAGAATCCGCGTAAACAGAAGTGAATTTTTTAATTTTGTTCATTGTTCTTGCGTCTTCCGGTGACGTCAGTTCGTGATAAAAATTACGATCATTAAGTTGGTCCATAACCATTTTCTTATAATGTTCCCTATCCATAATACAAATTGCGCCACCTTTGTCAGCCTCTTTGATGACGATAGTTGCGTCGTTTGAAAGGTTTTCGATTGCACTACGTTCGCTCCTAGAAATATTATCTTTGATATTTTGATTGTTTTGGTTTGTTGAAGCTGAGCTTTTAAGACAATTGATATAATCCTCCAAATGTTTATCTCTATTCGTTTTAGGTTTGAAATTACTTCTGTTACGTACCAGCGATCCATCGTCGTAGTCATTATCTTGGAAAAATTCACGTAGTCTCAATTTCCTACAAAATTCTTCAGTATCTTTTATCAAGTCCACTTTATTTCCTTTCGGAGTTGGTGTAAATTGTAGACCTTTGGAAAGAAGCTTTATTTCTGTATCTGAAAGATCCCTTTGAGATATATTTATGATTTTCGCATCTACGCGTGCCTTTTCCTTTAGAATCTTTTGAACATGAATGTCTTCTGACGTCCCCTGTGAAATTGGCGTCTCTCCAAAAAATGACGATCTGAAGGATTGTGTTCAGTACAATTCCTGTTTAGATTTTCATTCCCGTTTTGTTCTGAGACTCGGAATCCCTGTCTCTCTCTATGCTTGTAACCACTCATCCTTCCGTTATTCTTTCTTTCATATGTGCTTTCCTGATTAGGACGTGATTCCAAATTATCTTCTGTGTTACTATCTGATCGATTAAATCGCTTTCGGTTTATACGATCGCGCTCGTTATCATCTCGCTCACTTTGTAAGACCTTTGCGTACGTTTGCTCGGAATCCATTTGTGAATTTGTAGTAACATTGTATTCGCGTTTCTTTTGACGGTTAACCTTTCGGTTTTTCACGATTTCCTTGCCGTATGTGCGTTCATATTCATCAAGCCATTTCTTTTTAGACTCCAGGATAGATTCGGATTTGGCGCTTTCACGGTTAACGTCTGCCGTCCAAATTTCTAGAAGTTTAGATTGAACGTTGTCGCTGTATCTTTTCGTGATTTCCTCGCGCATTTTGGTATCACACTCTTCGAATCTTTCTTTGTATTTAGGAACTCGAATGCGTAGAAGTGTGATTTCTGCGTCGAAGCGTTGTAGAGCTAAAGTCATTCTAATTTTTGTTTCTTCGTCGCTTTCTTTGTTGATCGGTTTAATTCTGTATTTTCGCGGTAGAATGACCTCTTTCTTATGTCGCCATTGTTCGTAAGTATTCGCAAGACTCTCGCTTCGAATAGCATTCCAGTAAGCTTGTTTTCTTTCATTTAACATCTTTTTCCAGAAATGACCTATTTCTCTCCGCTTTTGATACGCTTCATCATTGTTATCGTGCGTTTGTCTCCTTTGCAATATAAGATTTGCGTTTGTGTCGAATGTTATATTTGCTTCATTTTCACTCACAGGAACTTTATCGAACGTTTGCTTTAAGTTGTTATCTCTGATTATCAAATCAAGCTTATTGTCCGAACTTTCAATACGTTCCTCCAATCGATGAACAATCTCAGAAATGTTTTCAAATTTTTCATCTAAAGTAGAAAGTTTACCTGAGATGTCTTCTAAGTACTTTTCAAAGCTATTCTCCGCTGCCGCTCTTGCTCTTGTTTGCGTCATTTTTGTCCATATACCAGTCGAATCACAGTAAATAATAAATATCCATTCCCTGTATAGTCAATATAATCAAAATCACGGAAGGATGAGTGGTTACAAGCATAGAGAGAGACAGGGATTCCGAGTCTCAGAACAAAACGGGAATGAAAATCTAAACAGGAATTGTACTGAACACAATCCTTCAGATCGTCATTTTTTGGAGAGACGCCAATTTCACAGGGGACGTCAGAAGACATTCATGTTCAAAAGATTCTAAAGGAAAAGGAACGCGTAGATGCGAAAATCATAAATATATCTCAAAGGGATCTTTCAGATACAGAAATAAAGCTTCTTTCCAAAGGTCTAAAATTTACACCAACTCCGAAAGGAAATAAAGTGGACTTGATAAAAGATACTGAAGAATTTTGTAGGAAATTGAGACTACGTGAATTTTTCCAAGATAATGACTACGACGATGGATCGCTGGTACGTAACAGAAGTAATTTCAAACCTAAAACGAATAGAGATAAACATTTGGAGGATTATATCAATTGTCTTAAAAGCTCAGCTTCAACAAACCAAAACAATCAAAATATCAAAGATAATATTTCTAGGAGCGAACGTAGTGCAATCGAAAACCTTTCAAACGACGCAACTATCGTCATCAAAGAGGCTGACAAAGGTGGCGCAATTTGTATTATGGATAGGGAACATTATAAGAAAATGGTTATGGACCAACTTAATGATCGTAATTTTTATCACGAACTGACGTCACCGGAAGACGCAAGAACAATGAACAAAATTAAAAAATTCACTTCTGTTTACGCGGATTCTCTTACCGATAAAGAGATAGACTACCTAAACAATTTCGAAATGAAATCAAGTAATTTCTACGGCCTTCCTAAAATTCATAAGTCAAAGGAAATTCAACATGGAATTCAGGCCAAAAATGCAACTTATGTTAAGTTACCGCAACCCGGTGATTTAAAATTAAGACCGATCGTAGCAGGTCCGGCATGTCCCACGCACAGATTGAGCAATTTATTAGACATTATACTCAAGCCACTTTGTAAATTAGTCCCAAGCTACATCAGAGATGACATTGACTTCCTAAATTATATCCCAGATAGTGTCGATGCAAACACCAAATTGATAAGTTTTGACGTAACGAGCCTTTACACCAATATTCCTCATGACGTAGGAATGGAGTCTATCACATATTGGATAGAAAAACATCGTGATGAAATCCCGTCCAGATTTACAAAAGACTTTATCATAGATGGTCTCAAACTTGTTTTAGAAAACAATCATTTCTTCTTCGATAATAAATATTTTCTTCAGATAAAGGGGACAGCGATGGGAACCAAAGTCGCACCTACTTACGCTACTCTTTTTATGGGATATTTGGAAGAAAAATTATTTTCTCGTACGGAAGATGTATTTGACGCGAACTTCGGAAATTGCATCCGGAAAAACTGGAAACGTTATTTGGATGATTGTTTCATTTTTTGGAATAGATCTTTGGATGACTTGAATAAATTTCATGATCTTTTAAACGGACTTCATACTAGCATTCAATTTACTATGGAACAGAGTGAAAAAGAGCTTCCTTTTCTCGATATATTGATAATTAAGGAAGATAACAGAATTACTACGGATCTGTTTTACAAAAGTACGGATACACACCAGTACCTTATATTCAGTTCCTGTCATCCATCTCACACAAAACGTAACATCCCGTTCAACTTGGCTCGACGAATTTGTACAATAGTTTCAGACCAACATCGAAGAGAAAAAAGACTAAAAGAACTAAAGTCTTTCCTACTTAAACAGAATTATCCCGTAAATCTAATTGACGCAGCCACAAACAGAGCAAAGGAAATACCGCTACCGGAACTTAGAGAGAAAAGCAGACGTAACACAAATAGCCATAAAATCATTCCATTTGTAACAACACACAATCCGAGAAATAAAAACGTATTCAAAACAGCAAAAACTTGTCTACCAATTCTTCATCAGTCCGACAATTTGAGGAGTCTCATCAACCAACAGGTTATCATTAATAGCAGGAGACAACCACCTAATTTAAAAAGACTTCTCACCAAAGCCAGATTTACAACCGAAACGGAAACACACGTCGTTAGCCAATGCCAGGTCCCTCGCTGTGGAACATGCCCGTACATTCAAACCGGTCAATCATTTACATTTAAAAATGGAAAAGTATTTCACGTAAACGCAAAAATGAATTGCAAATCCAAGAACTTAATTTACGTGATGACGTGTCCAAACTGCGGCGAAAATTATGTCGGACAAACGGGAACGAAATTGGCGGACCGTGTACGCGTACACAAACAACAGATCAGGGATCCATCCACTAGAAACACTCCTTGTAGCGGACATTTTGATATGTGTGGTGGGGGAAGTTTTTCTATTTTCCCCTTTTACAAAGTAAAAGAGGACAATGAACAATTACGTAAAGCCAAAGAAGATTATTTCATAGAGATTTTCAAACCTAAATTGAATTGTTAAACTATGATTTCATTTCTTCTTTACAAAAAGCTATTTATTATTGTTCTTAAAGCATCAATATACGTAAATAATAAGTGCGCCAACGTCTGGGACATTTGTACGTGATGCGCCTAACTGTAACGTTATGATGACGTCATAGACGCTGCCTACCTACTGTTCTTTGTTATTGTTATTGTTTATATTCATTGCAACTCT
The DNA here is from genome assembly GCA_028142955.1 of Pinctada fucata. NCBI lineage: Eukaryota > Metazoa > Mollusca > Bivalvia > Pterioida > Pteriidae > Pinctada > Pinctada fucata. The sequence continues at coordinate 59,528,142 of AP027106.1, read as the reverse complement.
GAAGGGCCAACAGGCGAAAACGTTTAGTGCAATAAACAAATTTAATCGTCATTATGTCACTTTGATTTTGATTATATATATATATATATATATATATATATATAAAAGCACAAAAAAAGGTACAAGCGACCACGACACTAAACGTGTTTAAACCCAGCGGAAGGGACAGTACATCCCTTTTAAACACGTTTAGTGTCGTGGTCGCTTGTACCTTTTTTTGTGCTTTTATATCTTTTTTTTCCAAGCGACGTGCATTCGCCCTTTGTTGGGCTGATCCGACATTGTCTGAATAGTGAACGTGGTTGTTTTCACCTCTTTTGTGCTATCTATATATATATATATATATATATATATATATATATATATATATATATATATATATATATATATATATATATATATATATATATATATATATAAAATTATTATAAAGTCTTATATATATATATATATATATACAAAATTTTATGGTATATATAAGGCACAAGTTCGAGAGTCGGAGGGGAGGGTCTTCTAGACAAATGTTTAAATTTAGAATTAGTGTATATATAAATTGGTGAAAAATTTAAATTCTCCTTCAAAGTTTGTATATAAAATAAGACTTTATGGTGATATGCATCTATCATGAATATTAAAAAATCAATAGCAATACATACATGTTATCGTGTATTGATAATATGCTTTCTTCAGATTCTTCAAATAGGAACTTTACCATTAAAAAATAACGTTTTGATAGAAAGCAATGGCGAGCAAAGCAAGCCAAAAAATTTTTATAGAAATTAAAAATTTTCAGGAGTTTAAAAATGAGCGAAATTTTATGGTTAATCTTCAAATTCAGATTACTTGTAGGAGCAAGATTATTTTTTTCTGACACACCATAAGCAAATTTATTAATTTCATATAAAATAAACCAAGCCTACGTTTTTCTCTCAACATCTTTAATTTATCCACATTTTTGTATAGTGTACTGCTTCCTTTCTTTATAGAAACCAACAACGATTCAACATTTCTTCCCATCAAGAAAACTTCACTAGATGCGGTAAAGCTTTGCTAGGAGCTTGTTCTGAGATACCTCAAGCAGTACTTGAAAAATACATTTCATCTAAGGCCTTAGCCTCTCAAGTGACAAAGGAAACACATGCAAACTTATGGAGGATGCTATATCCTCGTCAAAAACAATTAATCATCGAAGCACCTGTAAAAGGATATAAAGACTTTGACATCACACTATGTTATACATTACTTAAAAATCTTAATGTCAATGTATCTATCCCCTTTAAACAACCTTATCCCGAACCTACACGTGGATGGGGTAACGAGCCACTAGCAACATACATAACGGAAAGTGATGACATCGAGAGAATACGAATTCTTCAAAATGAAGTCTATGATATTCTGGATCACCCCTTTATGACAAAGGAACAATTAGAAAAGTTCTGGTGTAAACTCGAGGATATATGGCACAGAAGGATGATTCCTTATCCTCATGCAATGAGCTTACTAAATGAAATAAGCTATTTGGAGACCAGTCCGTTCACCAAGCTTGTCAATGAGTGGAATAACATTGTAGAACGTTTGAAGCAAAACAAAGGTAAATATGATCGAGATAGGATAAGGGGTGAAATTGCATTATCATGTTTATGTTTTCTTGTGTTCTTTTGTGATTTACATTCACATAGATTTATTTTCATCTCTGTACGTTTGTTCGTAGTAACCCTTTCCCTTTTTTAAGAGCAGTGGTTCTTGTTCAAACAGCAATTTAAAGAATAATTTTTTTTCAAATGAATCTCGTATTGTGGTAAGACTGAAATTTTAAATTGAAATATCAATTCAATATAAATGAACGAGCTTTTTCTGACGTATAGAGATTAACAAAGGGGCAAAGACTGACATCAACATATCATACTCCTTGTATCAAAGGCAGGAAACAGATACATCGGAGGAGGAAAAAAATATGTCCGGACTGAATAGATCAGGTATATTTACTTATATTAATGTCGGTACTTACTCATAGATTTAGCAGATGAATTTTGTATTTGATGGTTTTTTTCCTAAACACAATGGTCCAAATGAGAAATAAAACACAGACATAGATATGTATTTTTTTCATCGAAGATACAGTTCATTGTTTAAAGGTATCCGGCTTGCACATTCAAATTGAGGAATATGAAATATCCAGCATATGCTTTTGAATTCCTCAAATTTAGTAATTATAATAATAATGTTTATTGGTTTTGTTATATTTTAAGATGACCAGTCATATAGAAGAAATATAAAACATAAGATGATTTACATTCACATAGATTTATTTTCATCTCTGTACGTTTGTTCGTAGTAACCCTTTCCCTTTTTTAAGAGCAGTGGTTCTTGTTCAAACAGCAATTTAAAGAATAAATATTTTTTCAAATGAATCTCGTATTGTGGTAAGACTGAAATTTTAAATTGAAATATCAATTTAATATAAATGAACGAGCTTTTTCTGACGTATAGAGATTAACAAAGGGGCAAAGACTGACATCAACATATCATACTCCTTGTATCAAAGGCAGGAAACAGATACATCGGAGGAGGAAAAAAATATGTCCGGACTGAATAGATCAGGTATATTTATTTATATTAATGTTGGTACTTACTCATAGATTTAGCAGATGAATTTTGTATTTGATGGTTTTTTCCTAAACACAATGGTCCAAATGAGAAATAAAACACAGACATAGATATGTATTTTTTTCATCGAAGATACAGTTCATTGTTTAAAGGTATCCGGCTTGCACATTCAGATTGAGGAATATGAAATATCCAGCATATGCTTTTGAATTCCTCAAATTTAGTAATTATAATAATAATGTTTATTGGTTTTGTTATATTTTAAGATAACCAGTCATATAGAAGAAATATAAAACATAAGATGATATTCTAACATAAATATAAGTATGATATTTCTCAAAACATAAGGGTACCCCTTTACAATTTCATCATATTTTTGATTTATTATGTACTAAATCCAACTTTTTACACTATTAAGCAGATCATTTTTTTTTTAAATATTTCATAAGATTATGCAGGAAGAGGAAGAACAGAAAACACATACAGGTACACAAGTTTAATAAGTGATCAAGACATGACTCCAAATATAAGGGTACCCCTTATAATTTCATCAAATTTTTGACTGATAATATATAGTATCCCACTTTTTGCAAGAAAGTACTGATGGAATTTCTTCGTAATAATGTGTATAGATGGTGAAACAAATCACATACAGGCATAGTTTTATTAAATGATCAAGATGTGACTCAAACAAAAGGGTAACCCCTTATAATCTCACCGCATTTTAAACTAAGAAAACATACTATATCCAATTTAGTGCTTAAAATACCAGATGGAAGTTCTTCATTTTGCATTATTTCATACTATAATGTCTATAGATGGTGAAAATACACATATAGGTATAGATTTATAAATGATCAAGATATGACTCAAAACAAAAGGGGACCTCCTTGTAATTTCATCGCTCGACCCTTTACAATACATATGGTCTAAATCATGAATGGATGTGGACATTGACATCTTTTGTTTCTATTTAAGACCTTTTGTCTTTTCAATGCACTGGCTCGTCAGTCACCCGTAGAATGGGAAACGCAAACCCCTGAGTTGAAGGAAAAACCTATAATAGTTCGAGTAGGGACCCACCTTACAGAAACGAAATTGTTCAAAATTATAAGCCAGGACATACTCGAAACCTAAGGATCAATCAAACGAATAATAATGACATCAACTATAAAATAGTAAATTCATCACATGTATTATTAAAATGACAAAGATGGGATGGCAAAAATAAACTGTTAATTTTCGTTGATTTATTTAGAAATCTCTGCGGAAATCAGAGTTATTTCCCATTTGATACGATCTCTGACGTAAAACCATTATGACGTCATGAAAATCGTAAGGTAACGTCAATTTCATATCATCATTTCCAAGATTTTAGGGAATGTTTCCATAGAATTTTATGACATCACATATACTACAAATCCTGTCCCAAAGGGGAAGAAACTCTTGTTTTCGAAAATATTGAATATTGTTGAAAATATTGAAGATAAAGCTGAAAATTTGAAAAAATAGTCGAAATGATATTACTTGTGTATGTTAAATTGCTTGAAACTCAATATAGCATCATTTAAGATCTGATATATTTTCAGCATGGACCAGACATTGTTTAGACTTAGGATCACTGACGAGGGTTAAATACCCGAAACGTGCATGTCTGGTCCATGCTGTAAATTTATCTGCTCTAAAATTATGCTAATGAATTTGAAGACGTTAAACATTCATACAAATAAGTGACTGGGACAGATATATGACTCCTAATTGGGAGGTAGCTTCTTTTCATGTGGTGGAGGTTTTTGTTTGCTTTGGTTCCTGTTTTATCCTCATTTCGTATGCCTTTTGTTTGTGATTTCCTGAACTTTCGATTTTGTACTATGTAATGGGATATGGTCATTGTCCGTATTTGTCATTTGTTTCTTTTCTTCATGAAGGAAATCTGACAAGCCATCAAATATTACAATTACAATGCATAGTTTATAAGATATTGAAATTTAAAAACATAGGTAATCACAGATTACGAAGCTCACCTCGTGGCAGCATAATTCAATTTCAAACAAATTATATTGGCTTTTAAAAGCAAAATCATTCAAGTGAAAAAAGTAGGTCAAGGTCGTTTTATGAAAGTTCGATCAAAGATACATCTAAGATGCAAGTTTGATACATGTAGCACTTATACTTTGCATATTATTGGTTTTTAAAGGCAAAATCACTAAAGTGGGAAAAGTAGGTCAAGGTCATTTTATAAAAGTTTGATCAAAGATTTAATCTATATGCAAGTTTGGTACATGTAGCACTTATACTTTGCTCAATATTGGCATGGCTTTTACAGGAAAAATCACTCAGCGGAAAAAGTAGGTCAAGATCATTTGATGACGTTTTAGCAAAGATACATCCAATATGCAAGTTATGTACATAGCACTTATACTTTTGCTCAATATTGGCTTTTGAAGGCAAAATCACTAAAGTGGAAAAAGTAGGTCAAGGTCATTTCATGAAAGTTTGATCAAAGATATATCCAACAGGCAAGTTTGGCACAGTTTGCACTTATTCTTTGCTCAATATTGGCTTTTAAAAGCAAATAACTAAATAACTCAAGTGAAAAAGTAGGTCATATGCTGCATCCGATGCATTGGTCCATCTCGGCATCCCAAGATGAATCACTTGTGCAAGTTTGCTTACTGTTGCATCAGTACTTTGTCAGATACTGAACTACCCCAAAAGTCTTAACGAAGTCATTCTGAGCTACCCCAAACTTCTTAACCAAGTTACTAAAGCGGAAAATGTAGGTCAGATGCAGCATCTGATGCATGGGTTCATCTCAGCATCGGAAGATGAATCACTTAATCAAGTTTGGTTACTATAGCGTCAGTCTCTGCCAAATACTGAGCTACCCTAAACTTCTTAACCGGACGGGGACGCGGATGAGGACGCGCGGGGGTATAGTATCATAAGCTCACTCAACTTCGTCGAGGTGAGCTAAAAACCATTTAACAAAGACGGGGATATCCAACAACACCAGGTTGCAGGACCCATAGCTAAATCCCAAAACACCCAATGCAAAAACACAGAGCAGACAAGCACAGAAAAGACGCAAAGGGACAAGGAACACCAACGCACAACAAAAAAACATCAAACAAAAAGGACTACACATAAACCAAGGACGCCAATGGGTTACCGGTGCTAATTACGTGCAAACAAACCTCCAACTTTTCCGATTACCCAGAGTTCTCGAGGAACGTACAATTGTGGTGTAAAACAACCTCCTCACTGTTAGATGACCACACATAAACAAGACCACAAAACGTAGGGGCTCAAGCATCACAGATTAATGTGTAAATGGTTATAGAAGAGGGCGTACGTAATACGATCCGTGCTCTGCCGGCTGTAGCGAGTTCATGTATGTTATCACCCAAGGGGTCCGACTGATATTCAGAGAGGTCAGGTGGTCTGGGCCTGTCTTCTCTAAAGAGTCCCATCGTCACAGTCAGTCAGAGTGCAAGTTTTAAGTAAAACACGTTTAACTTCGTGGAATTCGTCAAGATTACGTGTACTGATGCTTTTGGTTCCAATTAATCTCTTTGATTCATGGTTATCTCATTTTGATTCGATTCATTTTCATTCATGTGGAACAAACAGTGTATTAGCTTAAGAATGGACTGTCGATTTTGAAAATGATAAACAGTCTATTCGTTAAAGAATATATCCTTTTTTTCCCATCAAGTGACCACCAACATGTAGATTCCTATGTCAAAAATACAATATTCATATAACAGTATTGAAAGAACAAAAGAGTGAGGTCGTAGGAATGGTTTGAATCCAGAAGAGTTAATTTCCTGTAGAGTCAATTAAGAAGTGAAATAAAATGTGACCAAAAGAGTAAGAGGGATGGCGTAATCAGTATATAATCTTTGAAAATTGAAGTTATCGTCCTGTAAACGTAACCTTTAGCTAAAGCACATGTGTACAAGCTAGCTTTTTAAGTTAAGATTACATAGTCATCAGAAAGTTATTTGTACAGCGACAAAAATGCTTTCGATTAATACGCATTGTATACTACAATTTACGAAAATAACCGTGCACCGTATATCACGTGTTTCGGATAATAAATCTTCATCAGGGCCCTTATTAAATGCGAAAGTGTATTTCAGTAGCATCCGCTTGTTTTCGTTTTTAATTTAAATTGTGAATTTCAATTGCAGAGTGTGCGCTGCACTCAATTGCACGGCTCCCAATGTTATTGTCATTTAAATTTTTTTGAACTTTGCTATTTAAATATTCAAGCCATGGATAATTCGTTACTGCACTGAAGAACCACGAATTTCACTTTTTATAGTTCGTTTCAAAGTTTATCGTTGCGGTTCGTTTACCCCGCTTCGATTGAATACTGAGCGATTCTATACATTATCAATTTTGCATACATTTGTACCCATAAGACTTTAATTTTATATTTCTCGATAACAGCAGGAAAACACTGATAATTTCTAATACATTAGCCCCCATCCGATTCAATAGCGCGGGGAGGGGGGGGGGTGCACACGGCGGCACCTACATCTAAAATTCTCTGACAAGTTTACTGTTTCTATCCTGATTTTTGCCTACCAATCCTCTGGCATGCCCCCCCCCTCCCCTCTCCACTAAAGTCGTCAAAATAAGGAATTACTTGGGCTCAAACACCACGACTCAACCTTTATTTTTTTTACCGGTCTGTTTCTGATATATATTAAAGTAATTGATAATTGAAAAAAATTCGCTGGCTCACTATATACATTACATATCATGTGAGATAATTTTCCGCTGGGGAGTGGGGTTCCCCAAAGAACCTGCTACAGGACTTTGAGGTATTCCGGCCACGCCCCCTCTAAACTCAAATCCAGTAATCTACAAAATTGTCTCGACCAAAAAGGAATGATATTCTGAATTTTTCCAAAATTTTGATGAATTTCAATATATTAAATGAATCCCCCAACCACAGCAAACTAACATATTTTTTTCATCTCATAGAATCACGATACTTTATATAAATAAATGTAATTTCATTAGATTCTGACCGTTTTAACAAATACATGCATGTACAATAACGGAATTTTTTTCCCTCTCACTCATACGAAGTGTATACATTTTATGTATATGCATTCATCTTCAGGCGCTTAGCTAGAGTACTTTTCAAGTGTAAGCAGCCTCAAGTGGGCTTGTGGATATTCAAGGGGCAAAGTAACAGAATCTAATGAATTTTGCTCATTTACAGGGCAGTTTTCTACGTCAATGTTTCTTTCATTCTTTTTTTTTTTTGCAAAACGACGTGGAAGCAACTGCGTTCTAACGGTACGCCTGGTTATGCGCATGGTTTTCTCTCTCTTGTCCATTCTTGTAAACATGTGCAACCATTTGGTTTTTAGGGAGGGGTTTTTTTGTAAATCCAGCTCGGAATATTTTGCAAAAATATTCTTCAGCATGACTGGCAGAAAAATCTAACATTTTCTGAGGAATGAAAGGAAAAACGTCTTTCTCCAGCACCTTAAGCATTAGACGTGAAAATAGGCTATCTCAGACATTTCACAACTGCCAATGATTCAGTTTTGTCAGGATTCTCTGATACTTCATGTTTCAAATTCTTCAATATATATATACATCACTCTCCAAGTTCAGATTCTTTAATTCAACGAAAAGAAGGTCAAACGTGTAGTTCAAGGTCACATATTGAATCAAAATCTATCTTGAGTAATTTCTTGACACAATCTGACAATGCACATACATGTATATACCATATCATCTATCTATCATTTGCCAAACCAGTGTTGTAGCAAATCCAAAGTATTATGAAAGTAGGTCAATTGTATACATGAACATGTAGGTCAATGCTACTAGATATTCTTACACAAATGTATACTGTGTAGCAGAGTAATGAACTTAAAGTATCAACGTTTTTATTCATGATTACCAGTATGGGGTAAGACACTCTAAACAGTATTGATGAAAGGATGATCAACCAAGTTTGCTATGCTTAACAAGAGAAAATTCATTATTTCATATATGACAATGTTCTCACTAGATTTCTTCATCACAGTGTTCTAAGAATATTTGTGTTCTAGTCTCAACATGCTCAAGAAGAATATAAGTATCAGTTATAAGATTTATAAAGTTTAAATGTAAATTTTATTCAAACTCTGAAAGAAGAATCATTATAACTGCAATATATATAAATGTAATAGTACCGGTATCATCAATTTACAACATAATGTTTTTGTACTTGTGAAAGGATATTTTTCTTTCTCTATAATTTATCATAGTATTTCTTTTCGAAATTAATATTTTATATGAGTTTACATGTCTAGTCTATATCAGGGAAGTATTTAACTTTATATACAATGTACATCCCTGTCTATACTGGTATGTACCTAGAATTTAAAGTCATAAATTGTTGCTATGAAAATAATGAAATAAATGAAAAAAATTTCCCCATTCAACAGGTGCAGGTCTATTCTCAAGTAAAAAGTTTTCAATGCATTTATAACCTAGTACATACATGTACATGTACCGGTAAGCACATGAAAGTAAACACAAAACATGTTCAAAATTCAAATGTTCTAGACATCAAACAGTGATTTCTCTAGTGTCTATAGTAAAACTTAAGGACGAGGTAGATGTTCAATCTGATACCAAGAAATGAGGAATGAGAAATGAGCCATCATGTATGTACAGAAGATGCTGTCAGTCTCACTCTGAAAGTAAAAGATGTAATGAATTAATACCTTCATTTTGATATTAAATAAGCTCTAAAATGAATGAATTTTGCATACATTTATCATTATGATGTACATGTATATAAAATTACATGACATGTTAAGTTTCTGTAATAGTACTAACATACAAATATAATTACAGGGCTTTCAATCGGTCATTCTCAAATTATGCAAAACAGTATAATTTTCCCTATTTATTGACCAATTTTACCTCATAGAAAATTCTTTAAAAAAAAAAGAAAGTAAAAAATGCTAAATTTAAAATGAAAAGGCATCCAAATCTATCATATTCAATTTTGAAGAAAATATTGCCAATTTTCCTAATATGAAAGGTCTAATCCAATCCAAACCAGAAGTCTCTGATGAGACTGTAGCTCTCCTGGTTGTTTTTTAATTCACTTAATGACAAGTGAATTCTAATATGGCCACATCCATTTTCTTAGTCACTGGGGGCCAGGAACTCAAACAAAATATCATGTGCACTACTTGAACACAGACTCATCGTATTGCAAAAAGAATCAAGTCTCCATCATTTATAGTGTCAGAGAAGTTGCGAATACAAGATTACATAGGATCATACAGGAGAAAATGACCACATCCATTTTCTAGGACCCTGGGGGTCAGGGGCTCAAACAAAATGTCAGGTGCACACTGCACAACTAGACCACTGACCAAATCTCATGCAAAAAGAGTTACATTTCTGTCTCTTATAATTTCAGAGGAGTTGCAAGCACAAGAATTGTTTACGGACAGACGCCGGACAAGGGGGTAAGCTCGACTATGACAGTATCTCGAGCTAAAAATATGTTTCACGTGTAAGAGCCCTACTTTATGTCAAGGCTTAGGACTAAGAAAAATTAAACCCATGTTTTTTTGTGGAACATGAATACCCTTATTGTCAGATATAATGTAGAAAAGTATTTCATACTCCAAGGTAACGGACTCAAGGTAAAAATTCAGGTATTGCTGTGAAGGCCTTACCACAAGGGATACACATGTAAAATATGATAGCCCTATCACTTGCAATTTATGTTATGACCAAGGGCAAGGTTAACATGGTTAAAGTTATTCAAAAATTGATCAGTATCCAAGGTCAAGGTCACAAGGTCAAAATTTTGGTATTAATAGGAAGACCTTATCAAAAGGAATACAAAGCCCTTATCACTTAAAAGCATAATATTACTTTAGAAAAATAATAGTGAAGTAGGTAAATCTTCAAGTTCAAGTTTACAAAGACAACAATTTGGCATCATTAGAAATTGTCACGAGGAAAGCACAGCCAGGTCTATATTTCACTCAACATTCAAAAGTTATGGCCATGGTGTAAGATTTTAAAAAGTAGGTCATTTTTCCAAGGTCAAGGTCACCAGGACACAAATTTTGGTATGCATGAGAAGGTCTTGTTTCAAACAATACATGTACACATGAAATATGAAAGCATGTAACTTACCATTAAAAAGTATTATTCATTTAAGGTGAATCACAAGGGATACACATGTAAAATATGAAATAAATACAATGTCATTTGTACTTGTATTATCAGATTTACAAAATTATCATAACATGTATATTAGTATACATGTATATGTACAACTTACCCTTCAGTGCTATATCAGCATGTTTACTGCAAGAGGCTGTAATACAGTTCCATCTGTCGATCTCACAATTCTTCTATTGATGATGAATTCCTCTACATTATAACACAAATTCTCATTTCATACTGGATCACAGTTTCACAAGGAATATGTGGTCGATGTACACATTGAATATGGTTTTCATGTACATGTAGAAATATGCACTTGAACAATTTTCTTCATTCTCCTTTCACAAGTGAATTATTTTCACACCATGGTGGCCAACATCATATATGGTAGTACAATTGCAATATCATATTCCACAGTATTTCTTCAACTTTACAAGTCAGTACTAGTAGCACTATAAGCATTCCACTATTCTGATGCACTTTCTTTCATTGGATCTGATGCACACATGCGCATGAAGACTTTCTCAGAGTATATTCCTTCTTCTGTCTGGCAGTTAAGGTTATGTTACTGTAAAGAATAAATAAAATATTCAATTGATTTGAAATTCATCCCCTTTAAATAATTTTAAACCCATTCAAATACTTTTTCACCAACACTACAACACTAGCTAGTCTACAGAACTGATATTTGATACTGATTATAACTAACACTGACATCAAATTTATTCAAATTCATGGTGTGCACTTAAATTTAGAAGTTCATGAAGATGTAATGAAAGACAGAAATGGCTTTAAAGAACAAATAATTGTGAGATATTCGATTACAGCGATAATTAATCATGAAACTCATTCACTCGAAAACATGGAGCACTCCCTGGTCGAGTATTTCTGATAAGAAGAATAATTTAAAATCCCATCATATGTGTTCCATGTGATACATAAATCAATTTAAAAACATACCTTAAGATGAGCCATGTGTCTGTACTCTTGAACAGTTGGTTTACTTGCATGAAAGAAGCATTTCTACGTGTTCAAATTTCGAACGGAAGTCCACGAGAGAATGTTTTAGACGAGACTACTATAAAATTAGAATAGGAACGGACTTTCTTTTCCGTCGTGTGTAAGGTAAAATCTTGACTCGAGATTCTTCCGATTTTATGCATATAATTTGCATAATAAGGTTCGGAGCCGTGAATTGTGTATAGAGTCGATTCAGTAGCATTCAATTTGTTAAATGACATGTAAATAAATAATAGAATCACTGATGAGACATAACTTATAGCATGCATTTCAATAATATATTAATCCCTTGGTTGTTATCTCTGTTGCCGAAATGTTTAGTCACCGAGGATATCGTTTGCCTAGTTCCTTAGTGTTATGGCACTTAACTTGAAATATTTGTGCAAATTCTTTGCCACAAATATTTAATGAAAATCTCCTAAAACAAAGGGTATCACCCTGATGGCATAGATCTGTCCTTAGCAGGTGTTTTGGCAAAACTTTTAGGTTAACTTTTGCTCTTTCTATTTTTTTAATTATTTGCATTTCCTCTTTTTCGGCCTCGAGCATCATATGATCATTGATTAGACATAACTTGTTGAAATGCACGAATGGGGCTCTGATATTTTAGGATAGATTATGTATTTCAATAATGACCATTGTGAGGTTTTGATTATTTGTACTAAATAACAATCAAAGAGTTTATCATTATTAATTCAAGTGATAATTCGAGTGATGAAAAAATTGAGGAATACCTTAATCTACGAAATGTAGGAATATGGAATATGCGTTTTTCGTGTGAGCAATAGTCTATCCTTTAACCAAGTTAACATTTTACAGATTTCGTCTATGTCCGCTCGGAGTGAAACTGATGTTACATTATTTATTGAAATGCACATATGGTGTAGTAAATTATTACGATTTCAACATTTATTTCAATTTTGATAATTTTACCACCTTAATGTATTTTCCATAGATTTAGAACAACTGAGAGAAACATTGAGGGAGAGAAAGATTGATTTCGTCGATGCTTGGGTTGCAAAAAGATGCCAAAACGACGAGGAGGTTCTAGTTGTTGAAGTACTGCACAGTGAGCAATACGAAAAACTGAGTATTGAAAACACTTCCGTTGTGTATTTTAATGCAGTAAAAAGTAATGAAAGTTTAACGATTTCACACAGAGATAACGAAGCACTGAGAACCTTTTCGAAAGAAGAAATCCACGATGTACAAAGGGTACTATTGCAAAACAGAAACGAAATAATGAAGGACCACAGCAACGTTGTCGAAATAGAAATATCTGGATATAAATCAAAAGGATATGGAACGGAAGGAGCAAGATGTGTCAAGGAATTGACTATTGCTATTCAAACGAGGATTAAAGGATTCGTTCCAATCGGAGAATCTATGTTTCCACTCAAAATTGGAAAATATTCAACAGATGTTAGAGAAGCGTTCGTAAGATCGGCGACAAATACGCCTTCAGATCTACACGATCCTTTGAAAATTGGATGCAGTATATCAACAAAAGGGCTTCTGATGCATTCAACTCTTGGTCCATTTTTTAAACATCCCCGAAATGGAATTCCAATGTCCTGGAGCTGCGCACACGGATTCATTGATCCCGACCATCTGTCTGGAAATGAAATCGAATTGATGGTCCCACAGTTAATAAAAAAGCCAGTGCTTCAACCTCATGGAGATGGAAATGAATTTGGCATAGTCTATGATGCAAAGATTCAGCACGGTCGTGATGTACCTGGTATAGACGGAACACTCATTGAGATTCATTCTCGTTTTCCATTTAATTGTCGTTTTCCGGAGATAAGTCTAGACAATACTCATTCCGCAGGTAAAAATAAATTTGGCTAATTTGTCATTAAGGTTACATAATGGTATATTATACCATTGTACATATAAATGTTATACAAAATCTATTACGCAAAGATAAGAAGTCTGTGGTCATCTTCCTATTTAGCTCCCATGAGCGAAGCTTAAGTGAACTATTGATATTCCAAACTGTCCGATGTAAACTTATCTGTAATATAAATATGCATTTTACCCCTGCGATCACAACAACGTGTTATCGCAGAGCGTAATACATATATATCAGAAAAATCATATGAATCGTAATAACTTGGAAGCATTTCAGTTTGTCTATCACACCACTTGAATGTTTTGATATCCCAAAAAGTTATCGTCAGATTCCTAGAGCAGTTGCTAAAGTTAAATGTGTGGAAATTTGTAAGGAGACTTGTACTCCTTTGTTGGTTTAAATATGATACGGAGAACTAACATATAAATAGAAAAATGTACAATATAGAAGGTTCATTATTGGGTTTGTTCCAAATATTAGAGATATTCCCATGTATTCGTAGATGAAAGATCAGAAACTGAAGTTTATATGTAGCAACATTTTCAAATGATGATGGCGTTGTTGCATACTGTTATAAGAAGGCACAAAAACATATTTTTGGTATTTTCCCTTTGTGCTTCAGGGCCCTTTAGACGTTGTGTACACCAAAGTCCTGAACGTAAATTTAGCCAGCATGTATATCCCTCAGAGATTTCCAATGTTCAACGTCGCGTTATTCGCTTATTTCTAAACAGATCGGAATGAAATTGGTTTCTATGAAACCAAAAAAGATTTTTTCTTAATGATTATTTCAAATCATTGCCTCTCATTATGAGCATAATATTCTAGATCAGTCAGATTTGTAAAACGGCTTATTTTTGCGCGATGCGTAATTTGTCTACATAGCCACGTTACTAATATGAATTTCATTGAGTATCTCACAAAAACGTTCAATAAGCTCTAGTACTTAGCTTTAAAGGTATTCAATGGGTAATGAGAGGTAATTGGGGCACCCATTTATGGAATCCTGAGACCTAAAATCACAGCATAGTTGTGACGTAAAAATTAATTGAAAATTTTTAACAAGTTTAGATATTGAAAAAAAAATTGTCACTTTAAGAGCTACGGGCCCTTACAATTCACATTGAACCCTATGGGAAAATGTTATTTTTTCCTACAATTTTCAACAGAAAGATGGGGCATCAAATATCAATTGGTCAAAAATTTTTAAGAAAAAAATACATATATATATTTCATCAAATTTCGCTGAAAAATCAAAAGTCCACCGATTATTTTTTATGCAATTAATTTTTTCTATGTTTCTCAACAAGGAGAGATAACTCCTAAAATGACCCTTTTCAGAGAATTTCTTATTTCGATATCTACTAGGCAAGTTCAAGAGTTGTTAAAATATCTTACTACATAGAAAGATATTCAGAGATAAATAAATTAAATTCAAATGTTTTTGGCATAATTTCCTTCATTTACAATTGAATACATTAAAATGAAAGTGTACATTTCTTGATGATTATAGTGATATCATTAGAAATTTAAAATACTCTATGAATAGTTTTATGTCAAGAAAAGCGCAAATCTTTAAAAAAAAAACTTCGAACCATCTCGATTTAAGGGTACATATCATCGAGAAAAGTTATTCGGAGAAAAAATTATGAGCGGATGAGTTAGAGAGTAAGCTCTCTTTAATCAAAAATGTTTATAACTCAACAGTAGTCTTATTTGTTTCTGAAATCGAGTGAATATAGAAGAAAAATCTCTAACCTTTCGCAACGTCAGCTTTACGTTCGCTTTGAAAACAAAAATATTTTGATAATATCATTCTCGTTTGTCTCAAGGCTCATTTAAAAAAAAAAGACTTACAAGATAATGACAGACGACATACGATTTCTTGCAGATTAAATGAATACAAAAATAAGAACAAATAAAGCCTGTGTTTGTGAAACACGAATGCCCCGGTTGCACCTTTGTTAGTGTAAACACCGTATTCTGTTTAGTATGTGAAAGTTAAAGGTCAGGGTCACTGGCTTTAAGAAAGTTGGTATCAATGGAAATATCTTGTGACAAGGAAAACACACATGAAATATCAAAAAGTCCCATCACTTACCATTGAAAAGTTATTCTCATTGTTTAAGTTTTTTATAAAGAAGGTCAAGGTCACGAGGTCAAATATTTTGGTATCAATGGAAAGGTCTTGTTATAAGGAATATACATGTGACATATGAAAGCTCTATCACCTTCCATTCAAAAGTTTTGCTAAATGTTTAAGTTTTTCGGGCAGACAAACAGACAAACAGAAAGACAGACAGACAAACAGACGGAGAGGCCAAAAACCATATGCCCCGAATCCTTTATTTTGCGGGCATAAAAAGGTGATCAGACAGTCCTCGGTGGCATCTTTGTGTAAAAGTTGAGTGAGTTTACGCTATCTCAAAATAACAAATAGACTTAGATTATAACTTCAGTTCCTTTGATTTACAATATTTGAGACTGCAAATGATTTTATTTCTTGTTGAATCAACAATGAGACCTTCCAATCAGCGTTCTATCTTTTTATCTGGTATAAATATGTACGTATATACATTTGCATACCACAACTCACGCCTCAAAGAACTTAAGAGCATTATAAGGAAATTATAGAGTACTATAATGATACAAAAAAAGCGTGCATGGATGTACACTTCAGTTTCAATCTATCAAAAAGATTGCCGTAAGTTTTATCTAGAAAAAAAATATGAAAAAAATCAAATTAGCTTAATGAATGTCAATGGACTGTAAACATGATGTCGCTGATGTTGCGTAAACGTCAACATTCCGTTTAAGGGAGCAAAAGATACTATTTTATTCAAAATTTGCAGAAAAACTAAGCCATCTATTCGCTTATTCTATCTCACAATATTCATTCAGATAGTCTCATCTCTTCATAAATAATTTAATTATTTCCGTATAGTGCCTGTATAAAGCCTATACAAATGTACGGAGCAAAATTTGATCTATATAGCTGTATAGACAATTTCGCCTACTAACGCCAAGCGCCGCTACAAGGCCTGTTCAAATATTACGTAGCTAGTTCTGATCTTGAAATGACAGATATGGATAATGACCATATCCCTGTATACAGCACCAAATCGATAATTCAGAAAATCAGAAACCGAAGGCATACAAAATCAGGATGAAACAGGAACCAAAGCAAACAAACAAAAACCTCCACCATATGAAAAGAAGCGAACTCCCGATATGGGAGTGAGACCAGGTGCCCAGGAAGAGTAAGCATCTCCTGCTTGCATGCAACACCCGCCGCTTCAATTCGGTAGAACTGTCACATCCGGTTACTTCCATTTCTGAAGACATTGAGTACAATCGTTGGTTGGATGGTTCAAATGGTCTATGACAGAATACCATCCCCCATTCTGGAGAGTGGGACATCATAGTGTATGACGAGTTCCCCATATCGACCGTAGAACTTCCTCAGTGACGATTTTAGTCGGTCACAAACATATCCCTGACGGAGAAGGTTATCTGAAAGACGCATAGCTCTCAGAACAAAATCCGTATATTTGGTACTTGCTCTGGCAAAGCGTATCAACTGAGATATGAACACGCCATAAGCAGGTGATGAAGGTATGTTGCTACTCAGAAAATGAAAATTTGTGATGCTGAAATTGAAATCGTCACGTTTGTCATAGTGAGTCATGAGTTAAAGAAAATCCTGACGACAATCTCAATAGCACTCACAATAGATCACCAAATTGAGTGAGGTGTTCATGTGACCATCAGTGTCGTATGACAACATTATGTCAAAATAGGATGCTGAATCATTTATCTCTGTGGTTTCTTTGACTTAAAGTTGCGAAAGATAGATACTGCTCAGGTTATCCGCGAATTTTGGATTATTGATGGACAACACATCGTCTATGTATCTGTAAGTGAAGTTGAGGTCAGAAGCTAAGTATCGTTTCTTTTCAGAGACCAACGATTGAATGAATTCAGCTTCGTACGAGTAAAGGAAAATGTCGGCAAGGAGTTGGGCCAATTGGTCCCCATTGGAATTCCGACAATTTTCTTAAAGACCTTTCCTCCAAACACCACAAAATCAACAATGCAAAAGTGACATAAATTGCAAAATAAACTAGATAATTAGATAGCAATTATGATTAAAAGATTTATGAAATGATTGTAATATTTTTTTCTGCCTATCGATGTGATGGAAAAAACCGATGCACAAACAAAATATAATCCACTACGCAGATTATATAGCTTGTGCAATGGTTTTTGTCTATACATCGTCTATACATCGTCTATACATCGATAGACAGAAAAATTATTACAGTCATTTCTTAATTAGATTTAAACAAAAACATTTTGTCCTGTTTTCGAGAAAATATGAAAAAAAATGCTGTCTTATTCTAGGTCTTTTTCGGCCGTCAAGTAGAGAACCCTAGATTTTCAATCCAGTACGTGGTATGACTAGTCGATTTGAAAATTTCCGAACCTAGAAATTTCCTTTCCTATGAACTTTTTTTGATGATTCTTATCTATGGGATAGTACTGAACGATTCTAGCTTGGTTGCCACTCTGGCAACCTTGGGCAACTCTTTTTATCGGCGGAAATTCAAAATGGCCGCCAAATGCCATCCGCTAATAGATGAAATTAAATTCTTTCTTTAAATATTAAGTGTGGCACATCAAATAAGGGGTTTTGAGGGTCAACAAACCCATTTCCGATGTCATTTTTACAATTTGAGTTCAATCAGAACTAAAAATTCAAGATGGCCGCCAAATTTCAACCTCAGTATGGTACAATGTGAATATTTCAATAAAAGGTTCGTGTAACACATCTTATTTGTAGTTGCAATTGTCCTAGAATACATTTATTCTGCTGTTTTGGTTGTTTTCAGGTAACACATGCTTCTGAGACAATTCTGCTTATCGGGGGAAATTCAAAATGGCCACCAAATAATCTACTACAACTTTGTAAAATGTAATAATTACTTGATTTACCAAGAGAAGTACATCTAATCAGGGCATTTAAGGACCATGAAATCCATATCTTGTGTCATTTTCCTTATTAGTTCATTAAAGGCTTAACACAAAATGGTTCTCACTTCATTATTCACATTTCGTTACGAATACTAGTAACTGTGGTGCATCTACTTTGTGATCCCAAAGGTGGTATAATCCATGTCTAATTTTCTTTTGTCGATATGAGCTTACAAATGCTCTTTTTACATAGATTGCACATTCTCAAAACATAAAAGCGAAGAATCTTTTTTATTATAAAGATGGAAAATAACTTGTAAATATTGTATGTTTTAAGAAAGGGGGATAAGTGCGACCTGAAGCAAGAATCTACATAATTGAGCTATAATTTGTCAAAATATCATGTCAAATACTTAAGTGATCGTCCTATTTGAAAGTCTGAAAAAGGAATTCAGAGGAGCAAAGTTCTTCCAGGATTGCTGCATGATCTGTATTCTTGACATAGATCATTTTCCCTGTCATTGTTCTTTTGACATATGCTCTTGTTCTGTTCTAGATTTGACATATGCTCTTGTTCTGTTCTAGATTCATTTCAAGCTGGTCACACTGACTACGTCTTACTCTTCAATCGAATATTCTCTGTGTTGTAAGAAAATATTTGGAGTGAAAACCTGTTAAAGATATGATATAGAAGCAACCTTCAAACTGTACAGAACACTGATATCCAAGACAATTGCTTTCATGATTTCACCCACTCTAATTTTACATGCCAAAACATACGTATTACCATTTCATCTACCACAGTTGAAGACTCCTCAGATTCAATTTGAATCACTGTAGAGAAAAACGGATGGGAATATCTCCAACCAGAAGTAACAATTATCCTTCGATGTAGTCATAGCAGATGATATTTTGAAAGGCCTGCTCATTTACAAACTTAACCCCCCTTATGAAGAGAAAGGAGAGTGCTAACCCTGTTACTATTGAGCAGTCTTCTTTACATAGAAGAATACATTCTATGCACCAGACATGCATGATTCGGACAATGTATGCTCATTAGTGGTACTTCAAGCCAAAATTATTCGAAGAATCATAAATAATTAATGTTGTTTTGCCACATTTGAAGATATTCTATTCTTACAAAGTTCCATATTAAGTAGGAATAGCTAGGATAGAGATGCAAGGTTCAGAACGTCATTGAAAAATGGTACATGTCATCATTAACGTTATACATAAATATAGTAGAAATCTCAACTCAAAATAAATAACACCGAGGGACTGTTGTAAACGAACACTTTCTATTGCATTCTTGCCGATTGGAAAAAAAGTTACCTCGAATTTACTTCCTTACTCTTGAATTCCCTGCGTCAAACAAACTGGTCTTATATCAACATGATCAATAGGGAAACTTTACTTTTGTCTTTTGAGTATCATTTTAATCAAATAAATGACATCTCTATCTTTGCGTAACATTTTGACGAATCTTAGTCCGTTAAAGTTGAAACCATCCAATCTTATATGTCACTCTTATTTCTTCATATAGGAAGTTTTTTGAAATACTAGCTTGTGATATTTCTTTTTAGAAAAATACAATATTCACACATTGATTTATTACGTTTACTTATTGCTTCTTCCGTATTATTCTTAGTTCCCAACTAAGGTGGTCATATATAATCTCAAGTCGTGGCATGATCTCTGCTAAGGATTACTACGACCCTCAAATTACTAATTTTTTTAATAATCCTTACTTTTTCTTAGAACAAAATTTAAATAAAAATTAAATAAATTAAGATAATGACACAAGGTATGGATTTTATGGCACTTGAAACCACTTTATAGATTACCGCACTTAATGTATTAAGTAATTATTACATTTTACTCAGTAGAAGGGGACTATTTGGTGGCCATTTTGAATTTTCCCCGATGAAAAAAGTTGTCCTACAAGTATGTAAGAACTGGAAACAACAAAAATAGCAAAATAAATGCATTCAAGGATCATTGCAACTACATATAAGATGTGTAACACAAACTTTTTATTGTAATATTCACATTGTACCATAGTGAGGTTGAAATTTACCAGCCATCTTGAATTTGTAGTCTAGAATGAGCTCAAAATGCCAAGATGACATTGGAAATGAGTTTGTTGACCCTCAAAACCCCTGATTTGATGTGCCACACTTAATATCTAAAGAATAAATTGAATTCCACCTATTCATGGAAGGCATTTCGCGGCCATTTTGATTTTCCCCCGATAAGCAGAGTTGTCCTAGAAGCATGTGTCAGCAGAAACAACCGAAACAGCAAAATAAATGTATTCTAGAACAATCGCAACTACAAATAAGATGTGTTTCACGAAAGTTTTATTGAAATATTCACATTGTGCCATAATCAATAATGCGGTTGACATTTGGTGGCCATCTTGAATTTTTTAGTCCTGAATGAACTCAAATTGTAAAAATGACATCGGAAATGGGTTTGTTGACCCTCAAAACCCCTGATTTGATGTGCCACACTTAATATTTAATGGAAGAATTTAATTTCATCAATTGATGGAAGGCATTTGGCGGCCATTTTGAATTTCCGCCGATAAAAAGAGTTGCCCAAGGTTGCCAGAGTGGCAACCAAGCTAGAATCGTTCAGTACTATCCCATAGATAAGAATCATCAAAAAAAGTTCATAGGAAAGGAAATTTCTAGGTCGGTCACATGTTATATAAGGCTGTCAAATCGACTAGACACCAAAGTAGTAACTGTTGATAAAATGAAATATACTTAAATTGCGGACAAGAAACTTGTAATGAACGATTTTTTCGGACTCAGGCTTACCTTCAGAATTTAAATCCGCCCGAAATTTACTGGACTATACGCTTTTAACTTCAGACACGCGCACGTTATAAATGAATCGTAATTTTTCATGATGAAATTGTGCTGCGCCTAGCTGTGTTCGACGTAAAATAGTAAAATAGATCGTACGCTAACGTCGCACGATACGACCGTCGGGACTATAATTAGTCATTAGTTTAAAGTTTATTCGAGAAAATCCAAGTTCCATAACTGTGTCATGACAAATAGTTTATCCTGAAAATCTATTTTTAGCCCAAAAATTGCCTTGACCTTTGACATTGAAAATAAATAGGGATGTTTGCCTCATTATACTCAATCCACTTGGTCAATTTGAAGTTCCTAGCTCATCTGGTTTGAGCTCTATCTTGTTTACAACTTGATGGTACATGTAAGCATACATCATGTATCACCCCCGCTTGCCCTTACTAATAATTTCGCAATTGTCTGACATAAGATATGAAAACCCGCTACATATGTGAAAGAATATGCTTTCTTCTTTAAGCATATTAAAGAAGCAGAATCGATAACATGGAAAATCTGCCCTAACTTTAGAATGTTTTATATTTCGATTGTATTTCGTATCAAGGAAGTTAAATGTGTGGTTGTTTAAAATACCAAATAAATATTCTAATTTACGCGCAATACACCAAAAGATGTGGCTTCAAAATCGGCTTAAAGTTGTAAAATGCTAAAAAAAATCGTAAGAAATTGGCATAACTCCGGTCAAAATTTATGAAAATAAGTAGGGCGCCAGCCCTCACCCAAAATAATTTTTATCTAAAATGTTAGATTTGCAATCTTTCTTTCGATCAACATGAAATTTATGTTGGGTGAGGGTTAGCGCCTATACTTGTTTTAAAGATTTATGCAAAAAATATATTGCGATTTTCCTTCCTTTTCCGTCCTGCAGAGCAAATGACGTCAAAATGTGACGTCATAACTATCGCATGTGACGTTTAACGATGAAGAATATTTACTTTCTATATCGGCAGGTATTGAATCATAATTTTCATAAGATTATTTTTCGCAAAATGTTAGGGCCGATTTAGGCAGTTAGTGAACCGAACCCTTTCAAATCGTTTTGATTAAAAATATTTTTTAATGAATTTTAAAATATTTTTACCGAACAAATTTATTTCTAGCCCTCAAATTCCCTTGACTTTTGACTTATAACCTTGAAAATCAAAAAGGAACTTTGTCTCTTTATTCTCAATCCACATAGTAAATTTGAAGTTCCTAGTTCTATCTTCTTTACAAGGTACATGTAATATAATTGGACCCCACTCTCCAGAACGGTGAATGATATTCTGTCATAGACCATTTGCACTGTCCAATCAAAGATTATACTTATATCTTCCGAAATGGAAGTAACCGGATGTGACAATTCTACCGAATTAAAGAGACGGGGTTTGCATACAATCAGAAGAAGTTGACTCTTCCTGGGCACTTGGTCTCACTCCTATTTCGGGAGTTTACTTCTTTTCATATGGTGGAAGTATTTGTTTGCTTCGGTTCCCGTTTTGTCCTGATTTTGTATGCCTTCGGTTTATGATTTTCTGAATTATCGATTTTGTGCTGTATATGGGGGTATGGTCATTAGCCATATTGGTAATCTTCGTCTCTTTATCATCAATCCACATTGTAAATTTGAAGTTCCTAGCTCAACTGGTTTGGACTCTATCTTGTTTACAAGGTTCGGACAGACGGACGGACGGAAAGACAGACAGAAAAAGACTGGAGTATAAAAACTAATTCATCTTCTGAATATTTTATTTGAAATTGACTTGTGTGTCCTGGAGAATGTGTGTATACATCTTAAAAATTGTCCCTTTTTTAGCTCACCTGAGCGAAGCTCAAGTGAGCTATTGTCATAGCGCGCCGTCCGTCGTCCGTCCACCGTCCGTCGTCGTCCGTCATTTTTCGACATTTCCTCTGCAACCGCTGCACAGAATCTCACGAAACTTCACAGGAAGCAAGTACGCAATGTCCTCTACCAAGTTTGTGTTTTTCAAGCCGACCAGAAATCCAAGATGGCCGCCACATGCTCTGATTGGCTAACACATTTTCGACTTCTCTTCTGAAACCGCTTCACAGAATTTCATAAAAGTTCACAGGAAGCAAGTACTCAATGCCCTCTACCAAGTTTGTAATTCTTCGAGCCGATCGGAAATCAAAGATAGCCGCCACAGGCTCTGATTGGCTGACACATTTACGACTTCTCCTCTGAAACCGCTGCACAGAATTTCATGAAAGTTCACAGGAAGCAAGTACTCAATGTCCTCTACCAAGTTTGTGTTTTTCGAGCCGATCGGAAATCAAAGATGGCTACCACAGGCTCTGATTGGCTGACGCATTTTCGACTTCTCCTCTAAAACCGCAGCACTGAATTTCATGAAACTTCACAGGAAGCAAGTACTCGAAGCCCTCTATCAAGTTTGTGTTTTTCGAGCCTATCGGAAATCCAAGATGGCTGCCACAGGCTCTGATTGATTGACTCATTTTTGAGTTTTCCTCTGAAACCGCTGCACAGAATCTCCCGAAACTTCACTGGAAGCAAGTAATCAATGCCCTCTACCAAGTTTGTGTTTTTCAATCCGATCAGAAATCCAAGGTTGCCACCACAGGCTCTGATTGGCTAGCAAATTTTCAACTTTACCACTGAAAACGCTGCACAGAATTTCACAAAACTTCACAGGAAGCAAGTACTGCCAATGTCCTCTACCAAGTTTGTGCTTTTCTAGCCAATCAGAAATTCAACATGGCCGCCACAGGCTCTTATTGGCCGACACATTTTTTACTTCTCCTATGAAACTTTTCACAGAATTTCATGAAACTTCAAAGAAAGCAAGTAATCGATGCCCTCTACCAAGTTTGTGTTTTTTGAGCCGATCGGAAATCCAAGATGGCCTCCACAGGCTTTGATTGGCTAACACATTTTTAACTTCTCCGCTGAAACTGCAGCACAGAATTTCACGAAACTTCACAGGAAGCAAGTACTCATTGCCCTCTACCAAGTTTGTGTTTTTCAAGCCGATCGGAAATCCAAAATTGCTGCCACAGGCCCTGATTGGCTGACACATGTTCATTTTCTCTTCCTAAACTGCTGCATAAAATTTCATGAAAGTTCACAGGAAGCAAGCACTCAATGCCCTCCACCAAGTATGTGTTTTTCGAGCCGATCGGAAATCAAAGATAGCTGCCACAGGCTCTGATTGGCTGACGCATTTTCGACTTCTCCTCTAAAACCGCAGCACAGAATTTCATGAAACTTCACAGGAAGCAGTACTCGAAGACCTCTATCAAGTTTGTGTTTTACGAGCCGATGGGAAATCATAGATGGCTGCAACAAGCTCTGATTGATTGACTCATTTTTGAGTTCTCCTCTGAAACCGCTGCAAAGAATCTCCCGAAACTTCACTGGAAGCAAGTAATCAATGCCTTCTACCAAGTTTGTGTTTTTCCATCCGATCAGAAATCCAAGATGGCCACCACAGGCTCTGATTGGCTAGCAAATTTTCAACTTTACCACTGAAAACGCTGCACAGAATTTCACAAAACTTCACAGGAAGCAAGTACTGTCAATGTCCTCTACCAAGTTTGTGTTTTTCTAGCCAATCAGAAATCCAACATGGCCGCCACAGGCTCTTATTGGCCGACACATTTTTTACTTCTCCTATGAAACTTTTCACAGAATTTCATGAAACTTTACAGGAAGCAAGTAATCAATGCACTCTACCAATGACAAATATGGATAATGACCATATCCCTGTCTACAGTACAAAATCGATAATTCAGAAAATCAGAAACCGAAGGCATACAAAATCAGGACAAAACAGGAACCAAAGCAAACAAAAACAAAAACCTCCACCATATGAAAAGAAGCGAACTCCCGATATGAGAGTGAGACCAGGTGCCCAGGAAGAGTAAGCATCTCCTGCTTGCATGCAACACCCGTCGCTTCAATTCGGTAGAACTGTCACATCCGGTTACTTCCATTTTGGAAGATATAGAGTACAATCTTTGGTTGGATGGTTCAAATGGTCTATGACAGAATATCATCCACCATTCTGTATAGTGGGACATCATAGTGTATGACGAGTTCCCCATATCGACCGTAGAACTTCCTCAGTGACGATGTTAGTCGGTCACAAACATATCCCTGACTGAGAAGCTTATCTGAAAGACGCCTAGCTCTCAGAACAAAATCCGTATATTTGGTACTTGCTCTGTTTGTGTCTTTTGAGCCGATCGGAAATCCAAGATGGCCGCCACAGGCTTTGATTGGCTAACACATGTTCAATTTCTCTTCTGAAACTGCTGCATAAAACTTCATGAAACTTCACAGGAAGCAAGTACTCATTGCCCTCTACCAAGTTTGTGTTTTTCGAGCTGATCGGAAATCCAAGATGTCCTCTATAGGCTCTGTTTGAATGACACATTTTTTACTTATCCTCTTAAAATACTGCACAGAATGTCACCAAACTTTACAGGAAGTAAGTACACCTTGTCCTTCTCAAAGCTTCACTTAAAGCGATTTCCTTCAGGTCTTGACTTTGATTCAAAACATACATACAGTATCCTCAGGTGAGCGATGTGGCCCCCTTGGGCCTCTAGTTTTTAGATAAGCAAACAAATCCTTAAATTTACGATTTTCGATACTTAGGCAAATAGGTAAAAACCACAGCTTTTTACATATCTTAAGTTTCTTCTCGAGAAAGAAGTTACATTCCATGTGAATTTTTCTATACGATGTGGTTTTACATTCTCGTCGTATGAATAATGTACGAAGTTCCGGTTTATTATGCTGCATTTGGTGTCTTCGGTGTTAAGCGCTAATTATGCAAGTACAGGTATTTCTTAAGGTGATATCACACGTTTCATGTTTTACAACAATTATTTTCAGAAACAAAAGCAAAATTCTGATTTCCTATTATAATAGAGACAATGTTAGGAGGTCATAGTCCAAAATTTTAAGATTTTGAAACTGACCAGACTTTTTAGCTATCCATTGATTGTAATGGAAATGCTCGTTTCTTTGCTATATTTTTTTGTCAGCCGAAGATTTTCAAAAGAAACTTCACATATGATTCCTTCATCATATTGTGCAAATTCTTATAGAGATATCATTAAATGACCACGTCATATGTTGCAAAATCTGACTGAATGTGTATTTCATCAGGAAACAATTTTTAAATCCTATTAGAGTTATCTTTCTTTACTATATGACCAAAGACAGGAGCATGAAATTTATATATATATTATTAATTATATTCATTACAATCAATGTGGAGATTTGTTTAAAATTCTCGTCTAAGGGAAGCTACTGAAATGCACGGGATATTCCGTTAAGCCGTATTTGCGACATCATAACTCCATTAAAACACTGTGAAGTATAATCTCTATACATTCGCTATATGTTTGTATTTTAATGATTTTCTATGTATTCCGGAAATAATAAAATCTACCTGAAAATAGGAGTCCATACTTACGTCTTCTAGAAAGAAGATTTTAACTCTTACTGACGACGGGACTTCATGACAGGCCTTGTGCAGACCTCTTCAAAGATAGGACCATAAACACTTGTCCTCTCTGAATGTTAAACTCCTCGGGTGACTGCAAAGCTAATATTAGCCCACTCAATAATTCGGAGTCCGGTCAGTCATTCTTATGCTTTTGATATCCAATCTGGTTGTTACCTGAGTTCAAATGAACTGATGTTTCGTAGTCAATCTGGTCAGATACAAATAAAATACCGGTAATAATTTCTTCTTCCAATCATGGATAATATTAGTGGTTTCATATTCCAGAATAAATAATCATCAAGCCGCATCAAGAAAAATTTAACTGAGTTTGCAATTTTGAATAACTCAATTCGTTTTTCAGGGTTCAATGACAGTCCAACTTTTCATAATGGAACCATTGAAAAGGAAATAGGTAAACTTATTGGCAAGGAAGTGGTTATGTTTGGTCAAAAATCAGGATTCCAAAGAGGAACTGTGCAACTTTGTAACGCAAATATAAAACCAAATTCAGTTAGAGCAACTTATGGAAAATTTAAATACGAACTGTCAGAGCAGATCAAAGTCCTTCCTATTCCAATAGATGATCCAGATAAAGGAATTCATTTTCCATCTCCTTTTGCCATATTAGGAGATAGTGGAGCGCCTATTTTTATACGAGATGGCGACGATCTAGCCATCGTTGGGATCCTCACATGTGTTGGTACCCACGGAGTTGGATATTTTACTCCAATTTCTAATTTTCTGAAGGCTTTTGATATTGATGAAATTGATTTTTTCCATCCAAAATCTGCAACATCTCAGCCTTTGAAACACTTGAAATGCAATGGTGCACCGCATAAGACGCCAAGGACTGATAAAAATGCAAATCACAAGAATGACGAAGAGGAAATGGATACCAGTTAACTCTCGAATACAATTTCAATGTCGAAATGAAAAAGAAATGATCGATACAAGCCAACAGGGGATGCTTACTCCTCCCGGGCACCTGGTCCCACCTGGTCCCACCTCTAGCTTGCTGGGGGTCCGTCGATGCTCAATTTTGTGCTCTATTGTGAGTGCTGTTGAGATTATCGTCAGGATCTTCTTTAACTCCTTTACAGTAAGAGAATAGAAATACAAGGCTACCGACGATTTTTTCAGCTAGAAATTCTACATTCTGTCTTGAACCTCTTTTGCCAGATTAGCTAGTGTGAATCGTCCAGGTTACAAACCTTCAAATGTGATTCTTTTGTTATTCATCGGTCATTCTATTTCATAAAGACCGCGGACGATTCTAAATATGCAAGGTTTTATGAACGTTCAGTGAAGTGTGGAGGTCAATAAAAAACAATGAGGGGCGGAGAAAAGGAAATTATTTCAGTAGCGGGTGTGAATTGTTTTGATTGTAATGAGTACTCGGCCATAGTATAGAAAATATTGTGTTACAAGTCTGCGAAAGACATCCTTTTATGAGAAATGTTAACAGAAGAATAGATTCTTCTATCCGAAAGACTCAAAATACCATTTCAAATAAATCTAGATCTCTATAGCGATCTTAACGACCAGTAATTCTAAATATTCTTTAAGGTATCCGTTGTACAAATAAATATCAAGTGTATGATATAGTTAAAATTACGGCATATCTTTACATGAATATACCATAATGCAACATAAAAGCTAGATTCCACACACATTGATTTTTATTTTTATGAAAATCTAAGAAAATCTGCGGTTTGTAAGTCGGATAAAGACCGAGTTGAGGTATGTATGAAGGTTAGATGCCCAAGGAGAGAACAGGGCCTCAGTCTTTTTAAAAACACCACCCTGTTCTCTCCTTGGGCATCTAACCTTCATACAGACCTCAACTCGGTCTTATCATATACTTACAGTAAGAAGAGTAAAGCATCTGAATGAATGAGTGTTGCTCCTATCTGGCAATGGGGGTTCATGACAGAAAGTAGAAATTAGTCCAACTTTGGCAGACGATTAGGCTATGTTATGATATCTATTGGGGTAAATTATTGATGTTTTGAGGAAGTATACGAATGAATCTTTATGGTCATACCCCTATTTGCCCTTCAAATGCACAAATTGCAGATGCTACTTCTAGCTGAAAAAATCATCGGAAGCCTTGTGTTACTATATAAAGCTATTATCTTACATCATTAGCATCATACAGGATATTGATCCTCTTTCTACATGTGCCTGTGACCTATGGTGTACTAATTTCACAACTAATACGCTATGCAAGAGTAGGTTCTAAGTACGACAACTTCATGAGGCTCACAAGTAAGCTGCTTGATCCAGGTTATTTGAGGGGACGATTTTAAAAGATGTCACCGAGGAAGTTCTACGGTCGCTACAAAGAACTTACCGCACATTTCAATCACCGTGGGGTATCACGTGATACACAAATGATATGTTCCACGGGAATCTCCTTTGATTGAACCAAGTTCATACTGTCTAAATCCACTTATGAATTTATTTTAGGCTTATCATATGATTATTATTATCAATTATATGATGGTAATTTATTGTGGTCAAGAATAAACGTGTATTCGGAGAACACTTAAACAGAAATGTTTTCAATGCTCGCCACATGTTATGATATGGTGCACGGAGAGATACAAAATTTCCTGTTTAAGTGTTCTCCAAATATACGTCTATTCTTGACCAGAATAAGTTACCATCATATAATTTATAATAATGACCATATGATAGGCCTAAAATAAATTCATATAAAGTAGATTTAGACAGTATTTATTTGGTTCAATCAAAGGGGATTCCCGTGGAATATATCATTTGTGTATCACGTGATACCCCATGGTGTCAATATTTGCCTTTCAAGACTGAAAAAGGACATTCTAGAGTAAGACCTTTTTCAATTTACATTCATTTACGTTTTGGGGCATCACCGGATTTCACACGTTTTTACCTAGCTTTCGCGTAGGGTGTTGCATGCAGCCACAGGGCTCACTCCTCCCGGGCACCTGGTCCTGCCTCCATTCGAGTGCTCGCAATTAATGGAAACAATTTTGCCACATTCCCCTGGATCCTTGATTCCTGAACTATGACTGGTACTTCTTCTTTTGTATTGAGTCTTTGCGGAATACAGAGTCATTTTCCATTATATACGGTATCTGACGTAAAACCATTGTGACGTCATAAAAATGGTATGGTAACGTCGATTTTACACCGTCATTTCCCATACTTTTTATTGACTGACTATTTCCATAAAATTTGATGACGTCATAATCAGTCTACGTCAGATACCGTCTCAAATGGGAAGTAACTCTGGTTTTCGAAAATAGTGAATACTGTCAATAACTGTTTTGTATTGATTGTTAATTAGAATTGTTTTCTATTATTCTCTTAATGTGTTACCAATATAATAGAAGGGAGGGGATCTCCAAGACCCGGTTGCAGTTCCAACAGCAAAATACCAAAACACCCGATGCAAAAACACAAAAGACGAGCATAGTATAAGACGGAAAAGAGACATACGACATATAAATACCATACACAAATGACTGCACATAAACCGACGAGACTAATGGGCAACCGGCGCCTACTTTGTACGGCAATTTGCCACGCAAGTAGCAAATGGTGTGGTTATCCTGGATTACGTGTGCACAACCCTCTCACTTCTCAAATTATCCAGGTCTATAATGTGTTGTATGATTGTGAGAGAGATTGAGCTCTATCACTTTATGTTTGACAATTCTGCATGTTTGACAATTGTTGAGAGAGTCAAAGTGGTGTATGTATTTCTTTATACATAAGCAATCGTAAAAAATGAAAATTGTTAATAAATTCTACATCCAACTAAAATAGTAAAAAAAACGAAAATAAGATGTGGTATGAATATAGGATTGTATATACTCTTTTAGGTGATAAAAGGTTTGAAATTCTATCTTTAATATTGTAACGTCAAAAACCTCCATATTGTTCTTTTTAAACAGATATTTGTGTTTTCTAATATTTGATGATTTCCATATACATAAACTTATATCGACTATGTAGAAATCAAAGATATTGTGAGACATATACGACTTTTTTTCATATAATTTCTGATAATATACTAGCTTGTGAAGAGTTTTTGTTTTTTTTAAATAATAACTGCTATTTAAACATTGTACTCATAATTTTGTCATTTTGGGAAAAATGTATTTTTCATGCAAAAATAAACTAACTTCTGGACAGTTATATTCTGGATTGCGATTGAATGGTTGTCATCATCACCAAACAAGAAATATTTACCTGATATGTACATCAATATGTACATCGAGACAATCACCGAATTTGAGAAGTTTTCATGGAGTTGTCCCGACGGGTGTTCCATGCATACCTGGCCTCATCTCGGAACGTTAGTCATTCCGCGGTTTTCAGCCATTTTAATGGAAATTCTAATGTTTTTCCTTGCCTTCTCGACTTTGAGACTGAATAAGTGTTAAGTTTATCTTTGATGATTATTCTGGAGGTAATATTTACTGATAGTAACATTGTGTTTTAATCATGTTCTTATATAAGATGCAATTCTAATTATTTTGCCTTGCCTTCTCGAGATTGAATAACTGATAGGTCCTTTAGGAGGTTATATTTATTGAGGTTATATTTTTATGGAAATAATTATGTATATTTTCATCATCATCTTAATAAGTATGGTGTAAAACGGTTTACATACTTCACCATTGTTTTCTGGACTAGATGGTGACTTTTTATTTAGAATAATGATTTCTCATAACATATTACATATTCTAAATATTGATTTCTCGTGACAATGTATTAACTATTATAAATATAAGCTTTGAATTTGCACTTGTAATCACTCAAATATCTGATCAAATGTAAAAATTAAACATTTTTTGAATGCAATCATTCAAAATTCTAAAATTTCTGTTATCAAAATTTCTTGAAATTTCTAAAAAAAAATGGGTCCTGTAGCATCATATCCCACCAATGCTGCTATGTCTTTCGGTACTTTTTTTGGACACAATTACTAACACAATCTTTGGTCATATAACATTGCTATATTGAGGATCACTCACGAGGGTTAAGTACCCGAAATGTCTGGTCCATGCTGCAAATGATCTGTTCTTAAATGATGCTATTTAATTTGAAGACCTTTAACATGAATAATGTCCAAGAGTAGGAACACCAACATGGCCATTATTGAATCCAAAACTTCGTCTTACATTTGATCATATTCCTTTTGTGCCTTAAGTTTTTAATAAAATTTTCAAGAAATTTCTATCGTCTTTTTCTTTTCTGTTAATAAAAGAAGGGAGGGGATCTCCAACAAGACCCTGTTGCAGCACCAACAGCAAAACACCCGATGCAAAAACACAAAAGACGAGCATAGTATGAGACGGGAAAGAGACATACGACATGTAAACATCAAACACAAAAGACTACACATAAACCGACGAGAACAATGGGTAACCGGTGCCGACTTTGGACGGCCATTTACCACGCAAGTAGCAAATGGTGTGATTATCCTGGATTACGTGCGCACAACCCTCTCACTTCTCCAATTACCCAGAGGTCTATTTCCAAAGAACTTTTTCCCAATTTCCAAAGAACTATTTCCAAATTACCCAAAGTACTATTTCCTGTTAATAAAGAGTTCTTTAAAAACAGACTAATTTTATTTATTTGTTCCCTCTGGAACTTTTGACAATATTGAATAATAGAAAGGCCATTTCTTTGTTTTTATTCTGTTTGCACCCTGGTAGGTTTTGAGCCAGTAGTCATAAAACAGAACAAAATCAAATTGTTTAATCTTTCGCAAATTAAATGTGTTTTCTACAAAAATCAAGGAGAAATTATTTTTTAAGGTTTCACATTAAAATGTAGAAGTACTTCAATTAATCAAAACATTGCATTATCTATCATTCTTTTGTTGACAGAAATCTGTTAATAATCAAAAGAAACAAGTTTCTGACAGATTTCACATGGTACTAGTATGTCTCATGTTATGAAATTACAACTGTGTTTTAAATTCTTGTTTGTTTTTCTCCCCGGCTGGCTGGTGGCTTTTTTCAATTTCAAAAGGACGCAAAACAGAATAAAATCAAGATGTGGCCTAACCCTTTATCACATGCTGTTAGGCAAATATGTAGATTTGTGCACACATGCAACATTAAAATTAAAATCAAACTTTATTCATTTAACAACGTTTAACAAACAAGTTAAACAAATTATATCAATGTCTCACGTTGGCTCAGATGTTGGCGTGAGGGGGTCCAAGGAGCAGGAGGAAACCGGAGTACCCGGAGAAAACCAACTGCAGAGGCCTGGGCGGGGGACCATCTACCCTCCCACATAAGACCCTTCGCCGAATCTGATATTCGATCCCGGGACCTTACATGCAACATTAAAGAAAAAATCATCAATTGCTCTATGATCTAAAATTTATGTAATTGAAGTATGTCATAATTTGAAAAGGCATTATGAGAAAAAAATTTCAAAACAAATCATGATGAAAATATAATTTAAAATTGTTCATTTTTAAAATACTGAATGCAACTTGGTTCCCGACCTTCACCTTGGTCTATGACGTAGTCGACTGTCCACATAACTAAGCTGCTTCTTGAATCCGAAATTTGGATAGATAAATCGTTTTGATGCCACTAATCTGTGAGCGTCATTGAGACGCATTCCCTTCTTTAACATTAGGTATGCTAAAACAATGGTAGCTGATCTGCTCACACCGGCCCAACAATGGACGTACACCCTACCTGAAATAAATTCAAAAAGAAATATTTGTCAGATTAAATGTGAAATGCAAAACAGTATCAAGCGCGGATCTAGATGAGAGGAGGGGGGGGGGGGAGGGGCTTGAACTCCCTGTAATTTCCAGAAATTTCAGATTATTCCCGGTTTTTTGTATACATCTTTTCTCAATACCAAATTGCTGGAAATCCCCCTTGACATAATGACTAAATTTACCCTCCTCGACTTGCTGGAACCCCCTCCTCAGAAAAGTTTTCTGGATCCGCCCATGAGTATTCGTGAAATGCTTCTCAGAAATTTGAATAAATAAGATAGAATAAAACGATCAAGATATCATTCTCTCAACAATTAAGACAATGAATGCGCAGTAAGAACAATACGGACAATACCCACACGAAATCAAGACAATAAGCAACGTACATCACGCAACACAACCACTCAACAATCAAATCCTAGAAGCTGGTGATGAGACAAACAAAAACACTTAAACGACAAAGGACCAACAATACAAGAAAGGAGGGGATCTCCAACAACACCCGGTAGCAGTACCAACAGCAAAACCAAAAACACCCACTGCAAAACACACGCACAGAAAGAGACGCAAATGGTACAAGAAACGCCAAATCACAGAGAAACATCAAACACAAATGACTACACATAAACCGACAAGACCAATGTGCAATCGGTGTCGATCGACTTAGGACGGCCATCTGCCATGACAGTAGCAGACGGTGTGGTTATCCGGATTACACGCGCACAACCCTCCCACTTTTCCGATTACCCAGAGGTCTTTAAGAACGTACAGTTGTAGTGTATATAACCTCCTCATTGTAAGATGACCATACAAATGCACAGCATGAAACAGGGGCCCAAGAAACACACAGATGGATAAGTAAATGGATATTAAAACATAAGGCGTATATACGAAATACAGTCCGTTCTCTGCCGGCTGTAGCGAGCTCATGCATGTTATCACCCGAGGAATCCGACTGAGATTCAGAGAGGGCAGCTGGTTGGAGGCCCCGTCTTCTCTAAAGAGGTTTGGACAGAGTCCGTCAAGGAGTCTCGTTGTAACAGTCAGCCAGAGGGCAATTGTTAAGAATGCGCTGGTACAAGGCTGTAGATTGGTCAAGTACCAAGTCAAGTGCCCGTCTGGAGACAGCAGCCGCAGTTCACGCACTTTTCTTAAACACGCAACGGACACCACAGAAAATGGCCACATCATCAACTAGAAGAGGACAATGGGACAACTAATTATATCACTTTAAAATAGCGACAAAGGAGCAACACAACAGTCACAAAACAGCCACAATTGATATATGAAGGACAACGCAAACAGTTTGACAGGATCTCGAGGGAAACAAATATGGAAAATGAATGGACTATGAACGGCCATTTGTTATGTCCATAACAAGGGTGTGGTTATCTGTGTGCAACCCTGAGTCTAACTAAAGAGAATACAGTTTGATAATGATTTTTTAGATTCTGATTTTAAGGTTTGTATTGAATTTTACTCTCTAATTATAGGATTATCCATGCATTACATTATCCATAAACATCAAAGAAGTACCAATCAGTTACTGTAAACCGCCTTTGATTCGCCGCGAGCGTTTTATTTTCGCGATATTCGCGAGGTACTGCGATTCGCGAACGTAAAACACCGCGAATATGTCGTAACACATGTGTTATAAACTAAGTATGTATGATGTCGCGAAAAGAAAACACCGCAAATCAGCCACTTCACTCGTGTTCGCGAACTTAAGACGCCGCGAATAAAACACGATTTACTGTATTCAGTCTCAAAGTCGAGAAGGAGGGGCAAAACCAGTAGAATTTCAAATTCCACCAAAATTCAACAAAGATGAAATATACTAACCGCCGCTTTTCAATGCTGATTCAATGAACTCCGCGGCAGGTTGGAAGTATGGTGTCAGGTCAAACCACGGGGCATCCAGACCTCTGATTCCAAAGAACCTAATACCGACGTCCATGAAGTACCGCTGGTCGGTGTTGATCTGAGACGGTCCCTGGGCACAGTTTATAAGATGGGTGATCCCCAAACGTCTCAGTTTGGATTTATTCTTTGCAAGTGAGCTGAAAATAAAGTTAAAAGCAAATGGCGTGATAGCTCATTAACATATACATGTATATATATACGGATCTAGAGGGGATTAGAGTTGTCAGGGCAATATCTCACCGTAGTGCAATCTCTCTCCATATATTTTCCTGAAAAACCTCCTTTTCTCAATTTAACGTAATATTGTTTTTCTTAATTCACGTGTATACAAATATATTCTGTCAATGTAACTTTTAAATATGATTGATGGTCTCTTTCTGAAATGTTTAAACCCGTACATTACAACTTGGGGGGACAGGGGGTAACTCTCTCCCCCTCCAACCCCCTTACCTCCCCCTCCCGCCGCCACATCCCTCCCCCTCCTTTTCACCCTTCCCCTACCTCCCCTCCTGCGTCCTTCTATCCCTCCTCCCGCCCCCTTCCTCCCACCTCCCTTTCACCCTGTCCACCCTCTTATAATCACATCATGAGGCTTTTGGCAGTCATGCAGTGTTGATGAATAAATCAAAATCAATTTACCTGAAGTTTGCAATAAAGTGACTCGACATATTTCTGCAAACACGTATATATTAATTACAGTAGTTTTTTTTTCTTACAAAATGGTGAGCTTGCATTTAAATTTTTTAAGTTAAGAAAAATTTTTTTTCAACAGAGGCATTTTACATTCGAACGATTTGAACAATGGAAAGGATAACAATGAGAACAATTATTAAAAGTGGTTAATGAGAACCGGAATACACGATCCGCAATTTTAGTAGATAATTATTGTGTAGGACATTATATCAAAGATCTTTCGGTTCATGAAACAGAAATGTTACGAATATTACTATTTCGTCTGAACCATCTGGGGTTGAGAAAGTGGTTTTTTTTAATATTTTGTGATCGAAATAACTTCCCACTAAGTTTTGACCAATCATATGCCAAGAGGTTTACTGATTACACCTATGGCGATCATCTTGATAACGATAACGGGACAAATCAGGACAATTAACGAAATATCATACGCGTTTGAGTGGCCTCCCTTAGACGAGAATTTTAAAGAAATCTCCACGCTGAAGATTTCTGATTTTCGTAACCTAAATTTCTTCATGTTCTTGTCCTTGTAATTAACACTTACGCAATATCTTGATCTAGTGGCACAAAGGTAGAGCTTTACTATATCAAGCGGGAGGACCATGGTTCGAGTCTGTACGAGAGGTGAAAGTTCAGTTTTTATAAAATGTAGGCACCAACTGTTTTTTCTTCGCAAAGTAATGGTAAGCCTAGAGTGACCAAAAATACTCGAATAATTACTGGAATTACAGCTCACTTTGAACTTATTTGAAAATTTTGTTCTGACTTTTTAATCTACATACATACGTCATATCTATTCAGAAATTTTATCTTTCACACAATTCATATGAATGTATCCATATGCATATGTTCATATCATAACACAAAACTTTGATATACATATTACATACTGTAATCATTGTAACTGCTGGAATGCTGTTGTGATATTTTACAAAAGTTAGAAAATCTGTATTCCTGAAAAGTGTTTGAATGTAGAGAAACTTATAATATATCTTACCAATATGGTAATATCATTACACATGTGCACATACTCTCGCATTATTTTAAAATACATAAAATCGGTATTCGGCTCTGTTTATTTACGTATTGAAATCATTGTCTGCTGTGATATTTTAAAAAAGTTGGTTCTTTTGTCTTTGGTCATATAGTCAAGAAAGATAACTCTAATTGCATTTAAAAAAAATTTTTACATGATGAAATACACATTAAGTCAGATTTTGCAACATACAACATGTATGACGTGGTCATCGAATGATTTCTTTCTATAAGAATCTGCACAATATAATGAAGGAACCATATGTGAAGTTTCTTTTGAAAATCTTGGGCTGAAAAGAAAAATATAGCCAAGAAATGAGCATTTCCATTACGATCAATCGATGGCTAAAAATCTGATCAGTTTCAAAATCTCAAAAGTTTGGATGGTGACCTCCTAATATTGTCTCTTACATCTGAATTGTATTAAGAAATAAGAATTCAGCATTTTTTCTGAAAAAAAATGTTGTAAAACATGAAACGTGTGATATCACCTTAACGGTCAACCACAAACGTTTCATTTGAAAAAATTCTGTTCATAAAGCAGTCATAGACTCTATCCATATTAATTCTAATTAATGCATTTATCATGAGTAAAGTGAGCGAAACGATCGATGTATCGTTTATAAACATTTAAATAAAAGATCTAAGCGTAATGATGAAGGAAGAAACGAGTTTTTAGTTATTCACACCGCTATGTTCAATTTAGCCCTTCTCTTTGTGCGAGAGTTCTTCTTTCGGAAATAGACACATGGGCACTCATTGCCCATTACGTGCCTTTTTTGCGCATTGAATTGAAAATGACTTATTAAAAAATAAAAACTATTTCCATAGATATGAATATGGACTCCCATTTTGTATAATTATAAGCTTTATTTACATATTTCTGTTTTATATTTCATAAGATGATAGAGAGGGATGGACTTATTTTCGACCTGTCTAAAACTTGGTTTCATTACCCCCCCCCCCCCCTCCCCGTACTTGTGTATTGTTATGCTTTCTTGGAACTTATAGATCTATAACTTACAGAGGATAAAAGAATTTCAATATTTCTTAACTTGATAGAGATTAAGGGAAATCTACATGAATTGTTTTAGAAAGTTCAAGGTTTTTAATAAGATCACACATAAACTGTAGGAAAAAATTGAGCATTATCCAGAAACTTCTCACTGAGATGGTCTGAAACAACGCGGTACCCCCCCCCCCCCCCTTCTCCTATGAGATTTGTTTTCGTGTAATACAAATTAACCAATTTCATATTGTTTAAAGAGAACATTTTTTATAAGAATTAATCTTACAAATCTCCAAGGACTATTCCTGGGTAGACCTCGTTGAAGGGTGCGGTCCCCGTGGGTCCAGGGGCTCTCCATGCCATCCTGGGATCATAGAATCTAGTCGGCTGAAAAACATGAACTCTTATAGAATTAAAAAAAACACCTCAGCCTTGGTTTGAAAACAGGTAAGGTAGAAGTGTGAGTTTAACTGGAATTAGATAGTTTTGAGTTTTTCTTTCATATCAATTAAGAATACTTATAAGCGTTAAATTATTTCATTTCTTACCGCTAAAACATACAATCCCGCCATTTTTATTTTATTTTTTTTTTTCTACATTGCTTACCTTGTTTACATATCAGCATTAAGATTCCATGCATGTACTGTATATAATACATGTGAATGTATACAAACGATCGATATTTATTTCAAAAACCTTCAATAACACATTCATTCTTGAGATTTAAACCTCTATACAAGTATTATGTCTTTTCTACTTAAAGCCGCTGCATGTATAGGTCCGATCGATATCAAAGGTAGAAGTGTACGGTATTGATTGATTTTAAATAGTCATGCACGGATCAAATAGGATATATACTAAACCCCCCTTCCTTTTGGAAATTGACAAAAATATTATTCTCCACTCTGTTGTACTCAACTCACTAAGTCCCTCCCCCCACTCCCAGGGAAAAAAATATTTTCTTTCTTCGCAGACGACTGTTCTTTTTTTCACTCTAAAAGTTACTGATTGGTTTTAACCCCCCCCCCCTCCCCCATCCGCTCAAACTTCGATATTACAGCCCGCGGAAAAATATTTTCTTTACACTTCCATACACAACTGCTTTGACAAAAATAATTCCATTTTTCATGAGCAAAGGGACTCCAAAAT
Source organism: Pinctada fucata (assembly GCA_028142955.1). Lineage (NCBI taxonomy): Eukaryota > Metazoa > Mollusca > Bivalvia > Pterioida > Pteriidae > Pinctada > Pinctada fucata. The sequence goes on along the minus strand of AP027106.1, from coordinate 59,488,544 downwards.
GTTTGAAAGTTACATTTTCTTTTTCTTGTGCTTACAAATATGATTTTATTATTTAAAGCGTATCTTATTTCGATCATTAAAAACAAGAGGACTTTCCGAGAATTTATTCAATTTAACACTAGATACAAGAGATTTCTCAAATGAGAAAATAAATCGTAAATTACAAAAAAATAAAAAAAATAAAACATGAAATAAATTAGAAAGAAATTCACGTATTGGCTTTTCTTCATCTTCATTATTCATTTTTTTTTAAACAAATTAAAATTTTACATCTTAAGGAGGGTTTGAACACCAAGATGGCGGCAGCATTATTTGTTTTCTCGCTTCCTAGGAAAAGTACAGTCTTAACTCCCTTAAAACATTTGATACTCTGATTGATATACACATTTTAGTATCCTAATGAAATTTGAATAATTTCCGGCGTTATTTGAAGAAATTATGGTGATTTTCGTAATTTAGGACTTTGGGAGTTTTATCCATGAGCAAACCACAACGTCATTTCGACGTTATCGGGAAAAATGGCGTCACAAACCTTCGCATTCAAATAAGAATTGACTGTTCAATTTTGACAGTTTATTGGAGTATGAAGTTTGGTTTGTCGCATCACAAATTGTGTAAAACCGCGTAGCGTAGCGAAGCGGTTTTACGGAAAATTTGTGATGCGACAAACCAAACTTCATACTCCAATAAACTGTCAAAATTGAACAGTCAATTTTTATAATTTCCAAACCCAAATTTATCCCAAATTTCACAAATATACTCAAGAAATAAGTAATTCAATACATTGCGTATGAAAATATCAACTCTGTAGGGCCCGTAGGCGAACTAGTTCCCAGACGAAATAGATATAATGTATACGTTGCTAGTTAAAGGCAGCAAATGTGTCAAAAACATTCGTTCCCCATCTGGGGCCCCATTTTACCAATCCATTACATCATCCGATGATATGACGTAGCATTTTGATGACGCGTTCTGCAGTTCAAGTTCAAGGTCGCCGACATGGCAGTTATGAGTTAGGATTGTACACGCAGGAGCTAGGAGTTTATACAGACAGATTCTCTGTACTTATAGATCTAATACTTGCAGAAAACGGCATGATTATGATCTCTTGGTATCAGAATACCTTCCTAGGATTTAATTATTTCATAAGTGACAAGTTAATTGTGAAAATTCATGACGATACTGTATCCTGATCGAGGCCGAGGTAGGTCGCCGTCTTTTGATCTCTCATTTTCTATTCGCTGTCAATATTTTCTTCTAAATTCTTCATCTCGCCGAAAATATATCATTAGAAAAGTTTCTAGTTTCAATACTTCATAGGTTAAGAACGATTGTACCTCATAGAAATCATTTGAAACAGTGATCTTCGGTCCTTTTGAAGTTCTCAATCAAAACTTTTGCACGTTGTCGTTGACATTCGTCAGTCATTGGAAAATTTCAAACGCAGGTACTTGCTACTGTTACGACGGGAGTGTAATTTTGAAGAAAATAGCTGGTAGTTTCTGTTTTTCTCGTCATTTTCTGTCTTTCATGAAATTTTAAGGACAGGAATTAAATGGTCTAAGAAACTTCAAAAACAGGAGCATAGCAACCGAACAACGCTGTAAAAACCACGTATACCGGTACATAATCGAAATTGTCATAGAATTTTCATTAATTCTGATATCGTATTTATATCTTAGGGCTACTATTAATAAAACTATTTTTTCTTTGCATGATTATCATTCGAAAGCTGATCTTGGCAACATACTAAATGATTTTGATGGAAGTAGTTTCGGCTCTTCCGGTATTTTATCGTGTTCATTGGGATATGAAGGTGTATTTCGCCATTTTTCTGACGATCAATTAACCAATCAAAATGCATAGATTCGTGTTAACAAACTTTTTTGGAAATTATAATGCAATAAAAACATTATTACTTAACGTATTGCATTGAAACTTAGCATGTATAAAATAGAAAATTAAATCTTCATCACAGGGTTTTCGTTTGCAAACTTACGTTACAGAAAAGCGGATGTCACTTCATTGAAATTGGACGATTTTGTAAGAAAAAATTTGAAAATATAAAGTTTTGTAATATTTTAATCCTAAATTCAACTTTTCCCATTTAATGATGAAATCATCTCTTGACATTCTTGATAATTATGGTAGTTTTTGACAAAGATTCATCCACAGGATTCCTACTAATAAACTAAGCAATTACAGTAAATTTGCTCTAAATTGCAATTTTTTTAGCGACAGTGTCACCTTTTATTCAAGTATCCTGCCTGTGTTTAAAACACAATTCATTTTATCTTTTCCATATGTAAGTGCAATATATCTATGGATATTTTGGAAGTTAAATCAAAATTAATTTCCAATAGCTTTACGAGAACTGGAATGACACTTTCAATATTATGACGTTATCGAGAAATTCACGAAAACGTCGCTTAATGCATATTTCAAAGTCTCGTAGAAAATTTTCCTGTGGATAGAATCAAATGTAAGTTTGTATAGTCAAGGACAGACAAGAAATATATAATTTCAGAAATTTTAAGGAACATTGAATTTGGCGTCCAAGTGTTCAATACCTCCTTAAATCTTTAATTCTAATGCAACGTCGCAATAACGTCGATTTTCATTGGTTGTTTGCTCCTTAGTTACGACTGTAAAACGAGAACATACTAGGCTTTGACGTTGCTAACGTCACATTTCGCCTTATATTCACAGAAAATAGAGATTACATTTGAATGGGAATAACTAGATGGTGACGTTATGTTTGCGGTAGACTGGTACCCGTTCTGGTTCCTTCGTTTACGCTATGCTACTCAGTTTTCGTAGGGAGTAAAAACGAACGGAGAAAACCAAGAACGGTTGCCAGTCTATGTTTACGGTGCAAACATCCGTTTTTCTGGCTCCGCCAACATGTCGCCAGAAAAACTCAATTTGCGACCGTAAAATCAGCATTTATCGTCGGCAAACATAACGTCAGAAACTAGTTATTCCTAAGTAGAACAAAAATGAGCAATTAAGAACCTTCCATTATACTCCATATCACCTTGATTTTATTTTTATTTTTCTGTGTGAATTGTGGCATTTCTCTTTTGGTTCTGGCTGCACCAAGCTGTGTATAGCCTTGAAAATCAATAGAGTTCGATTTCATTGAACTTGCTTTAGTCTTTTTAAATCTAATTGTAAACTAGAAGTCCTATACCCAAACGGTTTGCTCTCTATCAAGTGTTTAAATAATGGGATGAACGGACACCCGGACGGGTGGATATCGCCATACCATTCGTCCAGTCTAAAAGCCGGTATTTTAATGTACACCTAAAGTTGGCATAAACGAATTTTGACGGGTTTCTGCTACATTCATATGAATGGCGTTGTGTCATCATCGAGGGGAGGCAGGGGGCACTTCTCACCCTCCTCCCGCCCCTCCTATACCCTTATTGCCTCACTCACCGATCTTTCCCTCCTCCCGGCCCCCTTCCTCCCCTCCCCTCCCTTTCACCCTGTCCACCCCCTCATCATCCGGATAATAGAACAAAACCTTCCAGCTTGCCCATATACAGAGGGATCTCTAGGTATAGACAGCAGTTGACTTAAAACAAGCAACATGTCTTAAAATCTTGTTCTCGTATTAATTATCAGCTAATCAGATGTTTCTTTGTTACCCTGTCCTGCACGTTATTGCCAATAAAAATCAAATAGGTATATGTATGATAAACTCACATGACTTAACCTTCATTTTCTCCCATTATTGTCATTTGTGCCCTTTGCCCATAAAGGCCCCTTCACATACAGACGAAAGCCCTCCGACGTCAACTTGCGTGAACTGGCGAATAAGGTTTTAGCAATATTCGTTTCCATTAGCATATCAACGTTTTACATCGTTGTTGATTTCGTATTGATTCGATGGCAAGCGCTCAAATTCGTTGCCATCAGTTTTATTCGTCGACAAAGGAGCTGATAAGATAAGGGCTGTATTTAGCCCTGAATCTCGTCAAGTATTTCTTCTACATAATGATCTGTATGCAAGAAAAACTTGATAATTACTAAAAAGTAATGTATTTGGAGATTCCTCATACAACTTTTATTTTGGTAAGCTTATTTCTAGATACTTAAATTACAGTCTAAAGAGTAGGGGGTAGCCATGTTGAAAAGAAGCTAATATCGATCAAAAAACGTTGAAAATTAAGAACAATCTGGCTAATATGGATAATAAACTTTAAAACATAGTTATAGTCTAAACAAGATACTAGAAATTAAATTCAAAAGACTGGTATCAATTTTCGCCATAAATTTTAAAATCTTGAGTCTGAAATATGGTTGTATTTCGTATTCATTGACTACAATGTAGGCATTTTACCGTGAAATACACATTGTGTAGAAATAAACTGCACACTCCTGTTTATTTCATTCCAAAATCTTGTGCATTTCATGTGAACATGTTTAGAATAAATAAATGAATGACTTTAAAAGGGAAAAAATCAAATTTTGCTTATATTATGGCCTTAAACACAGAGTTGTAAAAAGCCCTCCACCCTCCCTTTTTCAGTTTTTTGTCTCTGGGGCATCGTTCCCCCCTTAGCTACAGAACCCCACTTTGTCAAAAGATGTGTATTAGTGATATACATTTTCTGTCAAAAGTGGCGTTCTGTAGCTGAGGGGGGAACAGTGTTTTAAAAAACTTTTCCATTTTCCATTGGTTTCTATAGAAAAAAGACATATTTTGCCCCAAAATTTAGGAAAACTATGCATGATAAATCTTATGCAACTGCTGATTATGATGAAACCAAGAACTGGCATCAATTTTGTGAAAGAATTTTTTTGAAGTTCCTATTTTGAAAATTCCACTTTTTCAGGGCAGATTTTACGCCTTATCTTATCAGCTCCTTTTGAACATGTTCAAAAAAATTCTGACGAATAAAAATTACGTCCACCATTCGTAATAATACGTTTCAATGCGTTAAGCATTCGGTTCGCCTTCGCTATGCTTCGTTAACTGTCGCAAGCAATTTGATTGTGACCTCTTAATTTGCATATTTTATACCGTAATTTACATATCAGTTCATTGAGGGTGCAAAGAAGACGCATCATTGCGACGTTTTGCGAACAAGTACGAGGCGTAGCAAATGTCTGCCTTTCGTAGCGAATTCAAAACCAATTTTATGACGAATAGTTGCGAATGATAACGATTAATCAAAACGCTTTGAACGAACCATTGCGACATGTAACTACAACGGTCGAATCCAAACGAAGCAAGAGGAATCGCAATCTTGCGAAATCTCTCGAATAGCCATATGGGGTTGTCCATCCGTCCGCAAGTCTGTACGCCAGGAATGCTTTTAGAAATCCGTTCATTCTTGCCATATTTATGGACAACAAATATCTGCTATTTGCAAAGATAATTGTGTGCTCCGGATTTTTGTACACAACACTAAAGACAACATGAAAACACTGAACACAAAAGACTGCACATAAAACAACGGGCAACCGGTGCTGACTAAGGACAGTAGCCTTCTGCCATGTTAGTAGCAAATGGAGTATTAATCCGGATTACGTGAGCACAACCTTGTCCTGTTACCCTGAGATCTCAAAAGGACAATAAGACGCAGGGGCCTAATTGAAATAAAAAGGAACTGAATAAAGGGGGCCTTTGCCAGATTTTATTTTATTTTCATGTGCAATTATATTGCAATCAAAATTCCATCCCCCCCCCCCACCCCCCATTTGCCTCTTTCCATTTCGTCAGCTACAACAATTTCCCGCAGTATCTATAAATACTAAAAACAGAAAAGAAATTGTTGCAGCCAAAATGGAAAGAGAGGAAGTGGGGGCTGGAATTTTGATTGCAGTATGATTTCATTGAAATAGAAAAAAATCTGACAACCCCCCCCCCCCCCCCCCCTGCGACAAACAGACCGTGCTTAGCAACTTTCTGTTAGGACAAAGGATAAGACTGATGAAATTTGGTCAGAATCCGTCCTAGAATCCCATCGTCACGGTTTGGTAGTATGCAATTATGCCCGGTATATAGAAGGCGCTTGATCTTTTTCAAACAGTTTCGATTCAAAATCAGTCTGTCTATGCTCCTATCATTTCATTTATCAAGTTTCAACAATAACACAATGAAATAGAGAGAATAAGACCAAGTACAAGGTCATACTTAAAATATTTATTTGTAATATTTGCCTTCAATATTTTCTTTGAACGTTTGCTAGGATTTTGGCATATATTTTCGCGAAGCTGCGTTTAGCTTTAGCTATTCTGCTCAAAGCTGCGTTAATGTCAGTATTTGTACGCATCCATTCGCTCTTTAGTGAATAAGTTTTGTTTGTCCAATCAAACGAACGATAACGCAGAAACGTAACCTTTCAAGGATTTAATTCGTAATCGATTCGCGATAAATGGTTTCTTTGCGTTCGCTGTTCGTTACATTTCAAATTTTAAGGGATATTTTCGTTCACAATTCACAAGGTTTGAGAAATTTTCCTTATTCGCAAGACTTCGCTTGATAGATTCGCCCATATGTGAAGGGGCCTTAACGCCTGAGCTTGAAAATTAAAGGGTGTCGTCCTCTCATCACATGAAAGTCAGGCATTTAGCTAAAATTTAATGAAAACCGGAAGTAAACTTTGATCTGAGACCTAATTATCTAGACAGATATGGACAAAACCATATCCCCATAAAGAAGTACAAAATCGTAAATCGAATAAAGCCTACGCTCACGCAGCAAGATACGCCCGTTGGGATTTTTTCACACCATTAAAATATCTAAGTCCCATAACTCCATAAGGACGAATTGGAAGAACCTGAAAATCGAAAGGCGGCTTCCTCTTCAAAGTCTGATCACAATGTACATTAATTAATATCATGAAAATCTATTGACGCATATTTAAGTTATTGCATTCCATGCACCTATATTTTGCCCTTAGCTTAACATGTATGTGCACATAACCCCCCCCCCCCCCAAATTACATATAATTTCTGGATTATGTGACAAAAAAATTAAGAACCCGTTATATATGTGAAAGAACATCCTTTCTACTTGAAGTATACACAATTTCAAAACATTTTGACCAGAAATAGATTTTTAAATTTTTTAAAAACTATTTTAGTATATTTTTTCATTGATCTAAAATATCTAAGTCCCATAACTCCGTAATGACAAATCGGATGAACCTGAAAATCGAAAGGCGGCTTCTTCTTCAATGTCTGATCACAATGTAGAAATATCATGTAAATCGACGCATATTCAAGTTATTGCGTTCCATGCGCCTATATTTTGCCCTTGGCTTAACATGTATGTGCATATACTCCCCCCCCCCTCCCATTACACACAATATCTCGATTATGCGACAAAAAAAATAATAACCCGTTACATATGTCAAAGAACATCCTTTCTACCTTAAGTATACAAAATTTCAAAACATTTCGACCAGAAATAGATTTTTAAATAATTTTTAACTATTTTAGTATATTTTCACTGTATTTCAAAATATCTAAGTTCCATAACTCTGTAACGACATATCGAATGAACCTGAAAATCGACAGGCGGCTTCCTCTCCACAGTCCAATCATAATGTATGAATATCATGAAAATTCGTTAACGCATATTCAAGTTACTGCGTTCCATGCGCTTACATTTTGCCCTTAGCTTAACATGTATGTGCATATAACCCATCCCCCTTCCAATTACACACAATATCTCGGTTATGCGACAAAAAAAATAAAAACCCGTTACATATGTCAAAGAACATCCTTTTTACCTTAAGAATACAAAATTTCAAAACATTTCGACCAGAAATAGATTTTTCAATAATTTTTAACTATTTCAGTATATTTTCACTGTATTTTAAAAATCTAAGTCCCATAAATCTGTAACGACAAATCGGATGAACCTGAAAATCGAAAGGCGGCTTCCTCTCCTCAGTCCAATCATAATGTATGAATTTCGAGAAAATCCGTTGACGCATATTCAAGTTACTGCGTTCCATAGGCGGACGGACGGACGGACAGACAGAGAGACGGACGGACGGCTTCGCCATACCATAATACGACCCGTCAAATGACGGGCGTATAAAAATTAATCATCCAACCAAGGGCATACAAAGTCAGAATAAAACCTGAACTATATAGCAAAGGAACAGAAATTTAAAAAAATTACCATATGAAGAGAAGTGAACTCCTTGCGAAGGACGTTTAACATCAGGTTCCCAGGAAGAGTGAGCATCTCCTGCTTGCATGAAAACACCCGCCACTTCAATTCGGTAGAAAGGTCACAATCGATAACTCCCGGCAACGAAGGAACACAAAGGTATGTATTTGTATGGCATGACACAGAAGGTCTACGTAAGAATATCCTTTATTACTCACGACAAGGGGACGTCATAGTGTGCTACCATTTCCCCATATCGACTATAGAACTTCCTCAGTGACGATGTCAGTTCTTGATTGAAAAGCCTAATTGAAAGCCGTCTAGCTCTTAGAACAAAATCTGAGTACATAGAGCTTGCTCGAACATAACGTTTGAATCGAGAAATGAAAACGCCATATGCTGGTGACGACGGTATGTTGTTACTCAGAAACGGACAATTTGTGATATTGAATTTTGTCACGTTTGTCATAGAGATGTTCATATTACCATGGGCGTCAAAAGACAACATGATATCCAAATAGGATGCTGAATTAACGGTCTTTGTCGTTTGTTTACTTCAAACTCAACGGGATAGATTGCGCCAAGGTTATTTGCAAATTTTGGATTATTGATGGACAGTGGATCGTAAGTGAAGTTGAAGTTAAGATCTTACTGCTTTTTGCTTCAGATATCAAGGATTGAATAAATGTCGTACGGGCATATATCAAAATATGTCAGCAAGGAGTTCCCATTGGAATGCCAACAACCTGTTGGAAGACCTTACCTCCAAAGACCACAAAAATGGTATCGATCTGATTTGGTATACTTTATTTTTGACTCAGAATTCTCTTTTACAAAGTTCTGTCGTAATTTACGACAATGAATTAAATGTTTTTACGATAACCGTTTTTACTCGTAAATGCGTTGCTAATAATTTAAGACAGTCTCTCTTTCAGTTTAGTATGTGGAATTGTGCTGTAATGTAAAGTCTCGAAAACTCAAACGATTTAATAGAGTGTACTCTGTTGAACTTTGCTGATTTGAGGTGTTCTAAAAGCTCTTTTTGAAGATCTACATTTGGTTTATACCACTATGCGAATACACGGTTGAACAATGATTTTGAAGGCCTGACAGAATTTTATATAAAATTTTGGTGAATAAGACCGATATAATATAGTCGAACATTTTGAGGAACCAACAATGAAACGCTGTTAAACGGATTTTTGTGCACTTTTGGTATACAATACAGGTACGGTAAATCTAGGTCCAATTTGTTGGTGTCAAGACCGAAAGAAGCAAGTGCTAATTTGTGATTTTCAATTATTTCAAAGCCGAAAAAATTGTTGGAGAATAGGTGGGATTTCAAGAAGTCGAATTTAGTCATTTGGCCTTCCTTAGTCCGCACCGATTCCCCATTTGTCTCGTTGGTTTATGTGAAGTCATTTATGTTTGATGTTTCTATGCTATGATTTGGTGTTCCTTGCGCCTCTTTCTGAGTGTCTACTCTGTGTTTTTGCTTATAGTGGATAGCTTTGGGTTTTGCTGTGGGTGAACAGAAATCCACCAGCTCATTGCAACACTCATACGCCTTTGTTCAACAATTCCTTTATTCCAAAACAAAACATCTAAACCATAGAAATAGACTAAGTACAGTGGCGCCACTAAAGTATAAATGGCTTCTCTCAATTGTTTAAGCTTAAAGTATCACTGATGAGGAATCACAATTCGAAACATGCGTATGCCTGGTGAAGTGTGAATTAATGTTTATGTCCAGATGGCTTCTCCCAGAAAACAGAATCGGAAAGCTTCTTTTCCTTCCTAAACAGACAAAAAGACACACGTATATGTGCCGTGGATGATAAAACAAGAATATAAAAAGGAGTGGGCACATGAAGAGTAGTATCTCGTCTGTTAGCTGGAGCGATCTCATGCATAATCTATTTCCAACAAGTGTCCTATTCACAAAAAGTCTTACGAAAATGCTCAATATTTATTTCCTATATTCATCATCATTTAATGAAAGATTTTTTAATATCTTGATTTCGTTCGTGTTATTACTTACAATTTCAGAATCAATATGACAAATATGGAAAATGACCATATATATCCCTGTATATAGCACAAAATCGTTAATTCAGAAAATCAGAAAACGAAGGCATACGAAATCAGGATAAAACAGGAACCAAAGCAAACAAACAAAATCATTTACCATAGGAAAAGAAGCGAACTCCCGATATGGGAGTGAGATCAGGTGCCCAGGAAAAGTAAGCATCTCCGGCTTGCATGCAACACCCGCCGCTTCAAGTCGGTAGAACTGTCACATCTCGATACTTCCATTTCTGAAGATATGAAGTATCTATAATCTTTGGTTGGAGGGGAAAAATGGTCTACGACAGAATACTATGAGTCAAGGATGTTCTCTATCGATTTTGAAGTCAAAAGGTCAAAGGTCAAGGTCAGAGGACTTTAGTTATTAGTCCCCTACCGGCTCGCCGGAGGGGACTTATTGTTTCCACCCTATTTGTCTGTCCGTCACACTTTAGTTTTCAAGACTTTTTTCGCTGTCGTTGCATATATTGAATTCATTTTTGGTATGTGAGTTTATCTCAATGTGATACAAATCAAGTTTGAGTTTGGTTCCGATTGACCCATTTCGGAAGACATAGAGTACAATCTTTGGTTGGATGGTTAAAATGGTCTATGATAGAATATTATCCACCATTCTGGAGAGTGGGACATCATAGTGTATGACGAATTCCCCATATCGACCGTAGAACTTCCTCAGTGACGATGTTAGTCGGTCACAAACATATCCCTGACTGAGAAGCTTATCTGAAAGACGACTAGCTCTCAGAACAAAATCCGAATATCTGGTACTTGCTCTGGCATAGCGTATCAACTAAGATATGAATGCACCATAAGCAGCAATAGGCGATGCAGGGATGTTGCTACTCAGAAAAGGAAAGTTTGTTATGCTGAAATTGAAGTTGTCACGTTTGTTTAATTCATTTGTCACACTTATGCCCTTTGTCGTGTGGAGCTCGTAAAAAAGTTCCCCACGAGGGGTCTGACTGTAATTGTTATGAATATTTCCCCGACATGGTCGCCATAGCACTTTCCATATAGATATAACCTCAGACTGTGCAATGCATGCATTTTATATATTGTTTTTATTTTCGTGCATGAACATCGATGGCGGGTACGGCAAACAGGGGATGCTTACTCCTCAGACAGTTCAATGCATGCATTTGATATATTGTTTTTATTTTCGTGCATGAACATCGACGGCGGATGCGGCTAGCCAACATGGGGATGCTTACTCCTCCCGGGCACCTGGTCCCACCTCTAGCTTGCTAGGGGTCCGTCAATGCTTAATTTGGTGCTCCATTGTGAGTGCTGTTGAGATTATCGTCAGGATCTTCTTTCACTCATTTGTGTCATACTTATGCCCTTTGCCGTGTGGAGTTCGTAAAAAAGTTCTCCGCGAGGGGTCTGACAGTAAGTGTTATGAATATTTATCCCGACATGGTCGCCATAGCACTTTCTATATAGAGATAACCTCAGACAGTGCAATGCATGCATTTTATATATTTTTTATTTTCGTGCATGAACATCGATGGCGGGTACGGCAAACAGGGGATGCTTACTCCTCAGACAGTTCAATGCATGCATTTGATATATTGTTTTTATTTTCGTGCATGAACATCGACGGCGGATGCGGCTAGCCAACATGGGGATGCTTACTCCTCCCGGGCACCTGGTCCCACCTCTAGCTTGCTAGGGGTCCGTCAATGCTTAATTTGGTGCTCTATTGAGAATGCTGTTGAGATTATCGTCAGGATCTTCTTTAACTCGTAGAGTGAGGTGTTCATGTGACCATCAGTGTCGTAGGACTACATTATGTCAAAATAGGATGCTGAACTATTTGCCTCTGTAGTTTTTTTTACTTCAAGCTCCGAAGGACAGATACTGCTGAGGCAATCCGCGAATTTTTGATTATTGATAGACAACACATCGTCTACACATCGTCTATGTATCTGTAAGTGAAGTTGAAGTCAGAAGCTAAGTATACTATGAATAACAAACGTTTTGAATTTCCGTTAATCATGTTAGTCAAAGAGCAAAGTTTCTAAGGATACTTTTACTTATGCTATTTTTCGTTATATTTTTTGTGAAACTGGGTTCAGATCGATTGTTCACCTGAAAATTAGCCGACTGCGATGCTGAAGGTTGTCACCAGTAGAGAGATGTTTCTGGCGCTCTCCAGTCTACAATGCATCATTTAAGTAGACATAAACACAATTAAGCTCCATATGATTCAAGTTTTACAATTTTGTCAACCAAGATCAATCATGAATGTAAACAAGATGTAGAATCAACATTTTATTGTCATTAACATTTTAAAAACAATTTTTGCAATCATTTTTATTACATGTGTGGATATGAGTTTATTTAGCGTCAAAAAGACAATCAATATACAACAAAATAACATGCAGAAAAAAATAATCTAATCTTACAAAGAGTTATTATATACAACGTACCGCACTTAAAATAATTCTCAAAATATTATAATAATATAAAATCTTAAGGAAATTACGATCTTTACTATCATTATTTGTTATCATATATTATATATTATTATATCACTCCCAATTTCCAAATACAGGATGTTCTATTAATTATATCACACGGTTCTCCTGTATTAAGATAATTAAGGAAACGTTATTAAACATACACTTTTATTCAATAGTTTTCTCACTGTATTCGGTTCGTCTTCGCCCCGCTCATTACATTTTTAATCGACCAAATATATTACGCTATTCCCCTGTAAAACACTGTATATCTTATATATATCTAGACAAAGTCTAGGAAATGAAATGAACCGAACTGTTGTCTTATACCTCAACTATACATCATATTACAGTTTACTCCCGTTTACTCAAACTCGGTTCACTCGAATTTCCGTTTATCTCGAACTGTTTGTAAAAGTCCCGATCATCTTCAATTGGTTTCAATGCATTTTTACTCCTTATAACTCGAATTCCGATAACTCGAACTTATCGTTAAGTCGAACTAATTGTTAAGTCCCAAAAGTCATTTTACATTGAAAATTTACCTCAATAACTCGAACCACAAATTAATTTCAATTCTTAAACAAAACCAATTCATTATAAGAAATCAAAAGATGGAAAATTGATATTTTCTCCTCATGGAGTTGTTATTACAAACAGTAAATCTAAATTGGTCACTAAAAATGGACAACATAAAAGTTTGTGAACGGTAATAGAGAAAGGGAAATAAGTCTTTTGAAAAATAGATCGCTTATCATGTACTCAATAAGTCGAACTCCTGATAAGTCGAACTATTTCTGATGGTCCCTTGAAGTTCGAGTTATCGAGAGTAGACTGCATTATTAAAACTAGAAATGATATTAAAGACTCTAGTTAGCACTTTACAGAATGGGCGTTCTATTTCAATACAATACATTCAAAATCACAGTTTAAGAAGTATGTCCTTGTTGACAAAATATTTTTTTTTCACAGAGAAGGTAAAAAAATGTTATCAACGTACATTTTTTACCAGTATAGAAAATATTCCGCAAATTAATGAATCATTCAAATCAATAATTGAAAGACCCTTTGTTCCGTTTACGAAAACGCGTAAATATTCTCAGTAATAAGGTAAAATAAACTGAACAATGTCAACATTGGACTGAAAAACATTGTACACAATTTAACACTACAATATCTTTTAAGACCATTCGACAATGACAATCTATGTTAGAACTAATAATTAATTTTTCACATATACTTGACCTCTAGGATATCAAAATTGATGAACAAACGGAATTCATATATATTTCTTCTTGTATATATCACTAAATATATAAGCATTACAGACAACAAACATGATTCAAGTCCTACATTTTCCTTTCAAGACAAAAACATTAATTCAAATTCAACCAAAACATCTTGATTCACTTTCCACAAAAATATTTTTAAATCAAAACGCATAACTTCTCTGAAATAGATTTTCGTAAATACATTAAAAGTAGAAACATACATTAAAATCCACTCTAATTAATATCACTGTACACAATTTTGGATCGATTTTCAAAAGGGGTTTTTTTTTCAGAGTTTTGAATAAGATTTGGATATTTACATTTTGTTGCTAAATTCATTATTAGAAACATGCTTACAGTTCAGATAACAATAAACCTAAGTGAAACACATAAACATTGAAAGTCAAAATGCGCAGAACAAAATAATTCAGTTCATTACAAAACCATAAAGACAATATCGGAACATTTTTATATTCTTATTTCAATTCTAATTAAAAAAAAAAAACAAATTTAATTATATTTTTGAAATTAGTTATAAATCTTAATACAAAAAATCTCATAACATTTGTATAAGTCATATCCCACCCATTCTGCTACGTCTTTCGGTACATTTTTTGGACTTTATAATTTTTGCACTTTTTGGCCATATTACATTGTTTCGACTGAGGATCACTGACGAGGGTTAAGTACCCGAGACGTGCATGTCTGGTCCATGCTGCAAATTTATCTGCCTTTAAATGAGCTATCGAATTTGAAGACGTTTAACACTACAATAAACCTAAATACACTGCTCAAAAAAAATTAGGGAGCAAGGTTTCTACTTTCATATCACACACGTTTGCAGCTGCTTATTCTTTTGATGAACATAAATGTATTAAGACATATTTAATAGTCATTTCTTTATTACCAATGTCTGTATTGAACAGATTAACCATATACACGTGATAAAACTTGATGATGTAGCCTTGCTTATCCCAAAAGATTTTACAAGCTATGTACCATTATATTACAATGGGAAAATCGCTCCTTTAATTTATTTTTGAGCAGTGTATATTTTCAACAATATGCTTCTATTATAAAAGTATAAATTTCTCATTTCTCTGTGTATGCTTAAAATACGGTCGTGCTTGCAGATTGAGGTGACAGCTATAAATAGCAAAATGCTTGGTATAAATAACTTCTAAATAAATAAATTTTTAGTAATAATTGCCTGAAGAATCCTGGGTCGAGGACATTTTACTGGAAACGAATTCTAAACGCTTCCAAAGTGAGTTTTACCAAGGTTGCTTACTAAGTACTTAGCACAGGTGGAAAAAGACCGAGGGTTTCAACGGATGCAAGTTAAACACAGTTTCAGTACGTAGCACAGGCTGAAACGTGACCAATGCTTTCAATATGTCAATATGAGAAGTACAAGAATATATATCGCACCCCCCCCCCCCAAAAAAAAAAAACAAAAGAAAAAGAAAACGAATTTCACACGATATAAATAGAGATCATTGATAATAACCTATATAATAAATATTACTCCCTTACACACTTGAATTTTAATAGTTTAATTCATGAAGTATTATAAGCAGACAATATATTTAATTGGCATTGCTTATTCAAGCGGAAAAAGATAAAAGAATTTAGCTGAAAGCAAGTTTTAAAAAAAATCTTTTTAGGATCATTCAAGCGGAATGGAAGGTAAAGATGATTATTTGAAACTGCATACGATTATATTTCATACATCAGCAATAATCAAATCAAAATAATAAAGATAACAGACCAAAGGGCGAAATAGAAAAATGTAATGATCGCTGAGCGATAAAAGTCCCCAACCGGTGGCGTAAATATATATCCTGAATCTCTCTTCACAAGTTTATTATCTGCAACAGCCAAGAGAAGTCCGAACTGAAAATATCATTAAATTTGCTAAGTCAAAGGGCCATAACTCTTGTAAAAATAGATCAATAGAAACCAAACTCAAACTAGGTCTGCATCCCACTAAGATGTATTCATATACCAACAATCAGTTCATTCATCTGCAATAGAACTGAAGAAAGGTCAGGAAAACTTATTTTTCATGATATTTTCTAAGTGCAAGGGTCATAACTCTTGTGAAAATAAGTCAATCGGAATAAAACTCGAACTTAATCTGTATCACATTATTATGTATTCACATACTAAAAGTCAGTTCATTATCTGTAATAACAGCCAAGAAAGTCCGGAAAACTAAAACTTTCAAGAACTTTGCTAAGTCCAAGGGCCATAACTCTTGTAAAAAGTAAAAATAGGTCAATGGAGACCAAACTCATTCTTTGTCTGTATCGCACTAAGATGTATTCATATACCAAACATCAATTTATTATCTGCAACAGAACCGAAGAAAAGTCCGGAAAACTGAAATTTTCATAAAATTTGCTAAGTCCAAGGGCCATAACTCTGAAAAAAAAATAGGTCAATCAAAACCAAACTCAAACTTGATCTGTATCACATTAAGATATATCCACATACCAAATATGAGTTTAATATATGCAACAACAGCGAAAACAAGTCCGGAAAACTGAAAATGTGACAGACGGACAGACCAAGAGGAAACTAAGAGTCCTCTTCGGCGTTGCTGATAGGGGACTAAAAATATCAAACAAACAAAAAGGTAGACTCACAAAAATTTGGAGTGAAAACAGGCACCCAGAAGGAGCGGACTGATTGTTAGACTCTTCCAAATAATATGCGACCTTAATTCATTTGAGGATTATTCATAGACGCAAATTGGTAAATCAATCAATGCAACAAATTCAGAAATATGTATTGTCTTAGTTAGGGTTCTTTCAGTTTTCCCTATAACACTTCTGTTTGCCTGTGGCGAGGTATTTTCAGAAAATTTCATCCAGTAGAAATCGTAAGTCGAGGTCGTAATTTGAAAGTTTTATAGAAATTAAATATATTGTAAATTGGTGTGCAGAACACTTCCATTATTTTCGGTCTTGGATGTGTTTTGAAAGTCGATGAATCTATCACTCACATGAATGTACCATGACTTTTATGAAGATGACCGTAACATTCTCCACTAGTTTTGAATGTAGCCATGCATATCCAGCATATATGCGTATGACATATACTACATTCCATATGTTGACAGCCTTGGTTTTTCTCAATGCATTGAGAGCAGCAGGGACACAACTTTCTGTTACTTGGATCTTGCATCATCCATCTAAATACACCATCCTCATCGTTGCCATTTGACGCCTTATACATTGCGCAAGATAGTCCAGTATGACTCTCCACGTGACAAGAAGTGCAAATCCGGAGATCGCAATCAGGGCATCTGAATATTTTTCCGTCTTTGGAGACTTTATAAACAACGGGGCAGTCAGGAGTCAGGCAAAAACGGTATGACTCTTTGTTCGCTCCCACAAAGCTGGAAACGGATGAGGAAACTACAGCATCCTTGGAAATGAAACCTTTTTTCACCATAGACATCACGTCTTGCCAAGCCCAAAGATTTTCACAATTCTCAAAGGCGCACTTCAAAGGGAAATCTCGGCTGCTGACCAAACTTTCCACTTGTCCTTTAACACAATCTTCGCAATACGGATGACCACATGACTCCAGTCGATAAAGCTCGTTGCTGTCTATCTCACAAAAGCAAATTCCACACTCTGGTCCAATGGCCTGTTGGCCAAGACTAGCCATCAATTCAACCTCCATCGCCTTTATAGTTTCAGCACAACGTTGCACTTTGTCTTCCTCACCTAGCAATGTAAGCTTATGCAGACGATGGTTGAGTTCAACTGAATTCATTTCAAACTCTGTCTTCAGCGATTCCAAGTCCGCCCCATACTTCACAATAACTGCTTTCATGTATCCTACTGGTTTGTCTAGGCCTCTTAGGTCTAAGATTTTACAGTGAGAATGCTTTATCTTATCGAGATAAAGACATACCCTCCTTATAGCGGTTTGCCTATTGAGAGACTGACCGTAAATATTGATGAACATATTTCTGTTGTCAAGTGCAATCTCGGTATTTGTATCCCTCATGATCTTCTGTAGCTCATCGCGACCTTGCCGAGAATAAAGAATTTTGTCAAGATTCCTCATCTCATATTCAAGGGTATCTCCTCTAAGAATCTTCTCCAATCTAGCCTTGATTCTTCCCAGTTCGTTTATATCACTAGAATGAATTTCAATGACAATATCGTTGTTTCTAAGGTTCTTTTGCTTAACATGCATATCGTCGTTTTCTTTTGTAGATTTTATGACTCTCGTGATATCCTTCTCAACCATTTTATACACTCTTGCTTTGACGTGTACACTAGCTTCCAAATTTGGTACCATGGAAACCACACGATCAATCATCATGAACTTGCGATCGATTCTCTTGCAAGCCAAATCCCCTGCATCTGGGTCATCAAATATAACTGAACCACGGTATGTTGTATGTCCATCCAATGGTTGCATAAGATTTATGCGGAAAGATCCAGGTTTAACATATGACTCAATTTTTGCTTTAAGTCTTCTCTTGAAAGTCTGCATCATATCCGGCGATGTTTGTACTTTCTCTCGTACGACTACAACTTTCCCTATATCATCATCTAACGCCTTTATGGCATTAACAACACTCTCCTTAAGTACTCCTTCGTCAACAAGCTCATTGAATCCAGCAATATACACCTCATCGTAAGTTTTCTTTGATCTTGTTACACGGGCATGTGAATTTGCAACAATTATTTCTCTTTTGTTACAAAGAGATGACAAAAGAGACGCGTCATGTATCTGAACGAATCCAAATCCTTTTCCTCTGCGTCGACACCATGATACTGCTGCTCGGAAGGAATTCTGTTCGCGCGATACCCTTAACGTGGGCCTTGTCCAAATTTCACTTCCTTTTTCGTTTAATTCAGCAACTGCAGCTGCAGCGGCCTCGGGATCAACGAATGTTACTTTACCCCAATACTCGACATTTGTACTATGAGGGGACTTGATTATGACCTCGCGAACTTGGCCGAATTTTCTTTCAAACAGTCGACGGACTTCCTTCTCATCAAACATTTCATCCGCAGCTGAATAGACAAGAATCGTCTTATACTCATTTGGAGCAGAAATGTCGACAGTCGACCCTCCCGGTCCAATTGTTGCTAGAATATTCATACTTTTATCGGTCAGAGGAATTTCAACGGTTTCCAACTTTATTTTTTCACGAAGTGGAGATATCGATTCTTTGAGGACACTTTCTGATAGGGTTTTATTCTCCTCTGTTGTAAAAACAGAAACTGCTCCCTTCGATCGATCTGCTTCCACTATGAAAATATCGTTTCCTTCGCTTGATAAATCTTCCTCCATCTGCTTCACATTTTTGTAACGTACACCAACAAATTCGCGATGAAGCTGAGATCCAACAAATTCTACACAGACTTCCTCCACCCTTTGTTTCTTTACAGCATCTAAATCAAATGTGAGGAAACCTCGAGACAGAGCATCCATTACGTCTCCCTCCTTTACAACAGTTATGTTCAAGGCGAACTCTTTTGACGTTTTCATCACCATCACTCGCTCAAGCACAACCCATGATGGTTGACTGCCTAGCGACCCAATTGCGGATGAGGGATGAACTGTAACACGTTGATTTTTGTCTATGAAATGATATCCAGCTTTCTGATGTCCGAGAAAGTAGCACACATTTGTCATAAATGCTTTGAAGATAAATGATTGGAGAACTTCATCATTTGAGGACGTTTGAGACAGCGTAAAATGAAGACGCACCCCTAACTCCTTCTTCAGAGTTTGCAAAATTTCATTCACAGTATCTCTAATTCCTCGCATGGCTTTTCCATTCACGGAATTTTCTCTACACCATCTGCCTTTCCTTTTCTCTTCTACCTTGTGCCATTTTCGATAAACATTCAGGTACGTCAAATGGTCGCCTGCACTGTGACAAAAGGGAACTTTCAGTTTATCAGCTTCTCTTTTCTGCTCTATGCTTCCAGCTCTGTAAAACAAGGAGCCTCCTGTAGTGCAACATGCAGCAAGAACGACACCTTCTATAGCGATTTCTTTTCCATGCGATTTTTCACTTTCTACAGCATCATGAACTAAAGATCCTAGATTCGGAGAAAGAGGAAGCTTTGCAATCCACTTTCCTTTTGCTGTTATTTTGCCATCTGCTACACAATCCAGATTCTGCAAAGTGTCATACGCAGAATCAAGAAAAGCTTTGGAAGGTGCTTCTACAAAGTCGAACTCTAATGGGTTGACATCAAGCTGTAACAACTTAAGAATTGCATGGCCCAAATGAATCTTAAGAATTTCAGGAGCAGCTATTTCCCTCATGTTGTCGAATGTTTCGCGAGCATACAACCTATAGCATTTTCCTACGTCAGTTCTACCTGCACGCCCCTTCCTCTGTTCTGCTGAACTTTTTGAAATATATGATACATCAAGGCTGCTTAAATTTCTACTTGGGTCGAATGTCATTTCTTTAGCGAATCCTGTATCAATGACGTACTTCACGCCAGGAATTGTCAACGAAGTTTCAGCAATGTTTGTAGCGAACACAATTTTCCGTTTACCTTTCGGGGTTGCATCGAAAATACGTCCTTGCTCGTCTGCTTGTAGCTTCCCGTGTAATGGCATAATTATTGCATCCCTGCGACCTTTCAAGTAAGCTTCCATTTTCTCGATACTTCTTTCAATTTCAAGCTGCGAGGTTAAAAAGACAAGAATGTCACCGGGCGGTTCCTTTTCGTGAACTTCGAGAGCTTTACGCAAAGCTCGATCTTCGTAGTCGTCTATGTCGTTAAAACTGCTTGGAACCCATTCGACACCAACAGGGAACATTCTGCCTGATACTCTGAGTACAGGAGCATAACCGAAGTAATCTACAAATACCTCCGGGTTGATAGTAGCGGAAGTCACAACCACTCGAAGGTCGTCTCGGAATGGAAGAATCGATTTTATCATTCCAAGAAGAAGGTCTGTGTATATGCTTCTCTCATGGGCTTCATCAATGATGATACAAGAGTATTTCAGGAGAAGATTGTCTTCCAGACATTCATTCAACAACAAATGATCTGTCATATAAAGAATTTTTGTCTGATGATTTTTCTTCGACTTCATTCCTACATGATATCCGACCAAATGACCAACATTGTCATTCATTTCTTGAGCAACACGGCTAGCAAGGCTTATTGCGGCAACTTTTCGGGGTTGGGTGCATACAATTAATCCATTTGCCATATTTGCTTGATAAATGTACTGCGTCAGCTGTGTACTCTTTCCCGATCCCGTTTCTCCAAGAATGATTGAAACTTGATTTTCTTTTATCAGTTCAACAATATCTGTCCTTTTTGCATACATTGGTAAGGAATCTTTGAGTCGTGAGTACTCTATGTTGAAGTCCTTCATAACATCCCTTAGAGACTCTTTCATGCATTCTTCATGTTTCATTGCCTCAAGTTTCTTGGTGATCTCCGCCAGTCGAATTTGAAACTCATTCCTTTGTCCTTTGTATTCTCCTATCTTATCAATTAGAGCCCTTCTCTGTGATTCTCTTTGGTTAAATTTGTCAATCGAAACATACTTTCCTTTCTTGTTCTTCCCTCCCTTATCCTCTGCAAGTGAAATGAGCTTATTCTCTTCCATTTTTTCAAGTGACAGATGCCACTGAAGAAGTTCAGCTGATCGTTTACACATACTTTTCAGTTGATCTTCGATCATCTTCATGTCCTTCTTCTTTGGTGCCGGTGTGAGCGTTTCAAAACGTATGCCCAACTTGTCCCTGTTTCTTCTCAACTGACTGCAAAATGTTCTAGACATGCTGACACTTGCAAATTTTATGTCAAGTTTTGTCCAATTTTCTTCATCACTATACGCTATCTTATCAACTTTGAAGGGCACTTCAGCGATTATTCCAATGAGAGATTTTAAGATTTCATCTTCACATTTCATAACTGTCCAGAACTTAAGGTGAAGAACCGTTTCCTTCATTTTCGGATTCTTTGCAACAGAGTTTCCAACAATGTTATCTACTGAGTTTTCGTTTCTTTTTGAGAATTTGGACTCCTCTCTCTTTTGCTTATTTTCTGTTCCATCTGTTGCTTCTTTGTTGATGTTTTCTGACATTTTCACTTTGTCTTGGTGAATTGAATTTATTTCTACGGTGCAACTCTGCTGCTTATCAACGCTTCTTCCTGTCTGTGATTCAGTTCTGCTGCCATTGCTGGAATGTTTTAGAATTGTTGATGCCTTCACATTTTCTTGCTCAAGTTTTTCCCCATCAGTACAACCGTTCTCTTTACTGATGGTTGGCGAATTTTTTGTTAGAGGTTTACTCTTATCAGCAGACCGTGTTTCGATAGTTAATGTCTTCATAGCTCCATGTTTGCGCTCACCTCCCTCAAAATAGCTTTGCTTGTCTCCTATGGTCGTCGCATTCCTCGGTGGTTTTTTGCTTACATTGTCAGTAAATGTTGAAATTGTTGATACAATCTTCGCATCTTTTTGTTTACGCTTGTCTCCTACAGAATAACTTTGCTTTTCTACCACCATCTTGTCATTCTTTGATGTTTCTTTCCTGTAATCAGCCCGAGGTGAAAGTGCTGATGCCTTTACATCTCCACGTTTAAGCTTTCCTTCTTCGATATGACGTTGCTTTTCAACCAAAGTCGAGGCGTTCTTTGATGCTTTTTTGTTGTTATCATCCATCTGTGTTGATAGAATATATTTTTTCTCTTCTTGCTTATGTTTTCCACCCTCATAACAAGACTGAATATTACCCATGATTGTTTCGTTCTTTGGTAACATTTTTCTGCCATCATTAGATTGTGTACGTGATGATGCCGTCTTGTCTTGAAGCTTTAGATGTCCTCCATCAGCCCTGTACTGCTTCTTAACATTGGTTTTTGTAATTTTCGTTATTGTTGTACTATCCTTACAAGACTGTGTTGTAACGGATTTTGTCTTTGCTTCTTCATGCTTACGCTCCCCTTCCCCAATGGCTGTTGCATTCTTTCTTGATGTTCTGATATCGTTACTAGATTGCCTTCTAGTTTGTGCTGTTACATTTACATTGCTATGACTACGCTTTCCTTCCTCAGAAAAACTTGACTTTCCACCAATAGTTATTGAAGTCCTCAATGTCATTTTCCAGTCATTATCAGATTGCGTTTTCGGAGGTGCTAATACATTGCAGTCCTCCCTCTCAAACCTTTTCCTTTCCATACAATTTGGATCTTTAATTGTGATTGTTTGCTTTGGTGCCTCTGTCTTTGTTTCACACGATGAAGTTACCAATGGTACCTTCAGCTCTTGATCTGTTTGCTGTTTATCTTTGTCAAAATTTGGGTTTAAATCAGTGGATGGTTTTCCAGTATTTTGTCCAACTACATTGCAACAGATCGGAAGACTAGACCAACTTTGCACATCACAGTTTTTGTCTTCAGTTCCAACATCATTTGCTCTCTCTTTGGTTATTTCTGCTTCAGTCACATTCTTTTCTGGGGTCCAGGCAAGTTTTGTGGGACTGGTGAAGTGCCGGTCATCCTTCCCAACCTTGGACCCAATCAAGGCATCAACTTGAACACTTTTTTTTTCTTTCTTACCAATTGTTTCCTGATCAATTTCTTCTTTACCTCCTGAACAACTGACCTCCCTTATTCCTTGTTTTAGTGAAGGAGCTGTTGTCCGCACCATCTCCTGTTTTGACATTGATGATACTCTCCCTTGTACATTTACTTTTCCATCGTCCTTCTCTCCTGTACAATCTGAAAGAAGATCTATTCTAATGTAGGTTTTATTCAGCTATTATTTTTCTTAAACTATATGGAATGACTTTTTCAAACTTCAAAACACTATCCAAGAATAAGATTGGACGTCTCCCCTCCAAAATATTTGATTGTTGTACTTTTCTACCAGCCTAAGAGTGTGAAACAAATTTCTTACCCTTTTTACAATTTTCAAACAAACTGTCCAATGTTAGGTATCAAGAATTATTTGAGCTCCTTATCCATTCTTTTTGCAGAAAGAAATTCATACAATGATACAATTTTTTTAAAAGGTATGTAAATTGAGGATACCAATGTAACCAACTTTTGCCTATAGTGGCAACACCTGTATGGGACAAAAAGTACCAAATTTCAACAAATTCCCTCCAGTGGTCAAATATTAATCTCTTTTTCTTCTATTAAATTACATGTCAAAGCATTGGATATTGTGAAAATACATGCAATGAATAAATTGTACAGAAAAAGGCATTTCTGACAAAGTCTGAATAGACATCAGTGATTTTTTTCAGTAATTTGGGAATGGGGTCGGGGCCCTTGCAATTGGGAAAATTAACGACATTTGGGAATATTTGGGAAGTACTAAATATCAAAGTAAAAGTAAAATGACAGTTTATACAATCAAAAGTTAAGAATTGAATGTTTAATCATATAATTTTCTTTAAATATGATTTAATTTCTTATGCTTACAACAATATGGCAAATAATTAGTAAATTTGCTACTTTTGAACCAGTTATTTTCACTATTTTCGCTGATAATTCCATCTGAATGAAATTGGGAAATTTTAGAGTCACAATTGGGAAAAAAAGATACTATTTTTCATTGGGAATGGGGCCGAATAACGGCCCCAAAAAGGGGCAAAAAAAATCCCTGGACATCCAAAATGAATCAAGAATTCAAATATAACAACACTTCCTATTAGTTCTTAAGACATCTCCCTACATCAATTTGCATTTTGTTTATCGATATATCCCCCTGTTCTGAACAAGTATGTCAAAGAAGGTACCTTTTGTGACCTACTTTACCTCGTGGTGGCATCACCTATTTATTGAAAGATCCGATTGAGAAAAACAACAACACTTAAAGTGTACAATGAGTACTGTATTCCTACCAAGTTTCACAATAATCCCTTCAGTTGATCAGGAAGAAGTGTTGAAAATGTATGAAAAATATACGCGGGCTGATTGGTATGTTGTGAGCCTCGGTTTTCTGGGATGCGGATAGATTCTCTCCAAAAAAGGGCAAACAATGGATGGCCCATACTATGCTCACTTCTGGCACAGTTACTGGAAAATATTAAATTTAAGCGCCACCGAAAGTACACTAGTCAAAGGTGTGTTGTTCAATAGGGACAATGCTCCTGTTAACAAGTCTTTCACTGCCATGGCTGCCATTCATGATTGTAGCTTTAATTTGATTGAGCATCTGCCTTATTCACCTGATCTTACTCCATCATACTTTCATCTATTCCAAAAAAAGCAATCCAAGGAATGCTTGTGTCGCCTGCGAAGCGGTTTGATTATTATTCTAGAAAGTGGATCAAAATTATTGGTATCAGTTGAAAAGTCTTGTCAAATGAAATTCATTTGACATATCAGACCTCTTAATTACATTAACAAACAAGAGCCCCAGGGGGCACAACGCTCACCTGATACCCATGCACGCTCTAACTGACATACTGACATTGAATACTGATAGTGCCAGTACCAGGATTTTAGCCCACAACCTTTCTAAAAAGATTTTTGCCGGATGCAGAGAAGTGTTTTTTTCCGACAACCTTTAAAAGTACAAAAAAGAAAAAAATAGTCACATTTCAAAACAATAACTTTTTTACTGATTTGAAAAAAAAACGGATAAAGTGGTCCAACGTCATATGCCCAGCTAGTATAGTTCAATTTTGCAACATCAAAAATAAAATCATATTGTAAAATTCCACATAAATGTGCAGCAGAAAAAGAATAAAGCAATGAAATGATTTCACAAATTAAGTTTATTTAAAATTGAACACAAAACCTTTCATTATTGATAGCTAGCATGCCAGAAATTATAAAGCCTGTGTTTGTGAAACGAGAATGCCCCCGGCGGTATCTTTGTTAGTATAAACACCATTTTCTGTTAAGTATGTGAGAGGTCAGGGTCAGCGTAATATTGGTATCAATGGAAAGATCTTGTCACAAGGAATACACATGTACAATATGAAAGCCCTATCACTATAACAATTCAATAGTTATGCCCAATGTTAAAGTTTTTGAGAAGTACGTGAAAGGTCAAGGTTATGGTCATGAGGTCAAAAATTTTGGTAAATACACATGTGAAATATGAAACCTCTATCACCAGCTTCCATTCAAAAGTTATGCCCAATGTTAAAGTTTTTCGGAAAACAGACAGACAAACAGACAGACGGACAGGCCGAAAACTTTATGCTCCCGAATCTTTTATTCCAGGGGCATAAAAAACAAAGATTTTTCGGTTTTGCCTTCATTCACTGAAATCTATAAATTATGCTTTTGAATAGTATCGATTTCATCTCAAATACATGAAACGTACAGTTAAAATCGTTTTGATCCAATATTCATCAATTCAAGTGAGTTGTGCAGAAATTGTGCCAGTTTGTTTTCCAAAAAAGCAGTGTATGTTGTATCAAACCTCATGACCCAGTGAAGCCACTTGAACAAATAATTTTCAGTAAATATGCTGAAATGCGACGCTTCTTGCCTATGCATATTTCAACAGGCGAGAAGGAGCGTCGCATTTCAGCATATGCTGTTCAACAACTCAAGTGGTTTCTCTAAGGTTTCGCAGTTTGAAACAAATTAAAAGGCCCATGAAATTGTTAAGCTTGTCCAACTAGCAGACCTACGACATCGTTATTTACTGCTAGCTAATTGTTTTACCTCATCATAGGTCTGTTACACGGACAAGTTGTTAGCGGAGAGAGTTCATGAAATGTATCGGTTGCATTGGATTTGCCGACAAGAAGTTATTTGGTCCGATAAAAACTCATTATGTATCTATTATTTGAACAGATAAAAATTCCCAAATGTCTTAACACAGGATCCTGTCGTTTTATGAGAGAAAATGTTTTATTATTCACAACCTCAGGCCTCTGTGTTCCTCTTAGAAATATTATACATACAAGATGACGAACACAGTGGCTTAAGGTTGTGAATAATAATTTATTTTCTCTATTAAAACAACAGCTTCTGTGGTCCAACATTTCATTGGAAGATTTCAGGAACTCTGAACGGAATTATTTATTTTCAAGAATTTCAGATATTAAATGTCCTATGCATTCTCAAAATCCAGAGGAAGAGATTACTCATTAGATGTTTCTTCAAGAAATCAGTCCGTAAATTACTTCATCTAAGAGAGTCTATGACAGAGGAAATTCGAGCAAACTTTATACATGATAACAAGTATATGCAAGTGTTCCAAGTACATGAATGATAACCATTATGAAAGTGTTCCAAGTATAAAAATCTATTCCGGTTGCACTGTATCTCCTGAAATATATCGCAGTACTGCTTTGCGGTTTGTATTGCAATGAAGCGCCTAGCGGAATACGATGCGCCTTGGGGACGAAGATGAATTAATGCATATCTAGGTCATTGTCCTGTCAAATAGTTCCGATTATTTTCTTATTATTTTCAACAATTGGTGGAAAATACACACAATGTTTATCTTGAATTGTCTTCCCGTGATTGTTTACTAGATAGATGAAATAAAATTTTGAATATAGTTTTAAAGTGTGTGAGACATCTACATGTGTGGAAGAATACGTGTGAAAATGGGTCCTCAGATCATAAAATTCGAATAATTCCGGTCCGGAACCAGGTGCATGAATTTGAAAAAATATTAAAAAAGTTGTGTACTTTTAATCTTTACGGCATTTTTTTTTTGTGATTCAAATAAAATTTCTTCATTCAAAAGTAGTATCAATGTGTATAACCCGGTGCGATTTGAGAATTTTTCTCCTATTTTTGGTAAGAAAACATACATTATACCTATGTACAATCTTAAAAAATATTCCTTAAAAATCCAAAAGTGGATATCTGGACAAAATTCTTTCACTTGTAGGGTACCATGCATGAGTACCTCATACCTACAAATTGTCATGACAATCTGAAGAGTGGTTATAGAAAAGAAGCAGAAAATGTATGAAAATCCCCCCCCCTTCCTTTTTACATAAGAAAAAAATCAAAAAAATAAAATTTAAGCATAAAATACATATCAAAGCATTAAGTAAGTTAAATATGATAAATATGTAGTAAATGAGCGTGTAAAATCATACACTTATTGAGTTATTTAAAGAAAAAGTGCAAAAATGTGCATTTCTGACTAAGTCCGAAAAGACGTCAAAAACGCGTCAAAAATTAGTTATCGGATTTTAACAAAATGAACAAACTTGAATCATACATCCTTCTAGATCACATAGATACAATTAGTTTTTCAATCCATTCAGTGGAACTGGAGAAGAAGATTTTTGAAGAGGGGTACCCTCCGGGGCCTATTTGACCCCGCCCTGGATCCACCCCTGAAGGGATCGAGCCGAAATGAAGAAACTTGGTAGAGGACCTTTAGTACTTCATGCATACCAAGTTTCATCAAAATCCCTTCAGCCGTTCTTGAGAAGAAGTTGAAAATGTTAAAAGTTTACGACGGACGGACGGACGGACGACGGACGACGAACGCCACACTATGACAATAGCTCACTTGAGCCTTTGGCTCGGGTGAGCTAATAAAAAGATATGGTCATTCTCAAATTTTAAGAAAAGAGTGTCAATCATCTAGGTCAAGGTCACTACGTAAAAATTGGAATCAAAAAGGTCTCATCATAAGAAATATTAAAGACCTATCACCTACCAATTAAAAGATATATACAACCTTAGAAAAGAAGGTCAAATAGCTAGTTCAAGGTCAAAAGGTAAAACATTATGGTATGTGTAGAATGGCATTGTTACAAGGAAAATACATGTGAAATATCAAAGCCCTATCACCTACCAATCAAAAGATTTAGCCAGACTTTTCTTGAAAAGTAGGTCAAACATCTAGGTCAAGGTCAAAAGGTTAAATATTATGGTCTGTAGAAAGGTCTTGTCACAAGAAATACACATGTGAAATACCAAAGCCCTATCACTTACCAATCAAAAGATATATCTATTCTTAATTTTTTTTGAAAAGAAGGTCAAATATGTAGGTCAAGGTCAATAGGTCAAAAATTATGATATGTGTAGAAAGGTCTTGCCACAAGGATTGTACATGTGAAATATCAAAGTCATAACACTTACAAATTAAAAGATATATCCATCTTAATCTTTTTTGAAAAGTAGGTCAAATATGTAGGTAAAGGTCACTAGGTAAAAAAATTATGGTATGTGTAGGAAGGTCTTGTCACAAGGAATACACATGTGAAATATCAAAGCCCTATCACTTACCAATCAAAAGATATAGCGAATCTTATCTTTTATTCAAAAGTAAGTCAAATATCTAGGTCAAGGTCACAAGGTAGAAAATCATGGTATGTGTAGAAAGGTCTTGCCACAAGGATTGTACATGTGAAATATCAAAGTCCTAACAATTTCCAATCAAAAGATATCTCCATTCTTAATTTTTTTTTTGAAAAGTAGGTCAAATATGTAGGTCAAGGTCACTAGGTCAAAAATTATGGTGTGTGGAAGGTCTTGTCACAAGGAATACACATGTGAAATATCAAAGCCCTATCACGTACCAATCAAAAGTTATGGGCTGTGACACCCAAGTCAAGATAAGGAGTTCTTTAGAACAAAGGAGGGGATCTCCAACAACATCCGGTTGCAGCACCCACAGCAAAACCCCAAAACACCCAATGCAAAAACACAAAGCAGACAAGCACAGAAAGAGACGCGCAAGGGACAAGGAACGCCAACGCACTACACAGAAACATCAAACACAAAGGACTACACATAAACCAACGAGACCAAGAAGTGGCATTGAGGCTCTTAAACACCAGGGGCAAAAGTGTACAGATACTGAAGGGGATTATGTAGAAAAATAATACAAAATGTCTGATAAAATTCAAATTCTTCAATACGAGGCTCACAACATATTTATCAGCCTTTATATGATGGATAACAATGGACAACTCAATGAATGCCAAAAATGCATACAATTCTAATAAGGAAGAGAAATCTTTATAATATGGCCATACCTTGCTTCAAATTTCCAGAAAAGTTGTCCGTCCATTCTGTCTTTTCTATGTGCAAAGCATGTTTATTCCCTGATCTGTTGAATTCTTCCTTCAATAATGCAGATGCAATACTGTCGTGCTTTCCACTATCAATAGAATTCAGTTTACTACTTGACAATTTGCTAACGTCAGACCTCTTTTGGTGGAGTTGGTTGACATTTGCTGTAATTAATTCTTCCACAGTAGGAGTCGTTCTGCTAAGTGGAGTACTGCTTCTTGAATGTTTGTCTGTACACTCAGCCGTGCTTAAAGGTGATCTTAATAAAGTGTTTGTCTCTCCATCCTTACTACATTGTTTGGAATCATCAAGAACCATTCTGGATTTTTGACTTTCCTCAAAATCTTGCACTGTGGAATTACTCTTCTGTCCATGGTTTCCAAAACGCATACTTGGAATCAATGACTCAGACACCAAACCATGGTTTAGTTTAAATGGTTGAAATGGTTTATCAACAGCCACAGGATGATCGTTATTGGGGCAAGAACTTGGAGTATCCTCCCTTTTCCTTTGTTCAGACAAATCTGGATGATACTGATGGTTAGATAAATTAGTCGTAACAACTCTCCTATCCATTATCTGTTGTAGTGCTTTTTGTCTTGCTCTTTCAGGTGACCCAATCACTCTTTTTCCTTCATTCCCCTCTGAAGTTTGATTTGCTGCCACCTTGGAAACAGGAATGTCATCCCTTCTATTTCTCTCTCTGTCTTGTTCTCCAGATGGTGGAAAATTGACTATGCTTTCCTCGATTTTCTGATACCTTTGCTTCAATGATCCTTCTGATACCACAATCTTCTTTTCTCTCCTCTCTTCTGAAGGTTTTACTTCTACATAAGAACTAAGTGTCACTTCGTTTTCTCTTGCATCCTGACTTCTTGGCCTCAATTCTCCTGATTTCATCTCTTCTAGCTTTTCTTGCAGTTTCTGAAGATTGTCTGCTATTTGTGACTTTTTTCTTTCTCTAGAATGTCTATCAATGTCTTGCACTTCTGTGGTTAAGCCAGTGGTATGATTGGTTTCCACTCCCATAGATCTGCTTCTGAGTCCTGATACAAATTTATCTTCTATTGCCTTCTCTTGCTTCAAACTTGGTCCCGCTGAACATGATGACACCATTTTGTCATTTGGAGACTTATGTTCTTTGAATCTCATTTCTCTTGATGACAATGTCAGATTTCCCATTCTTTTTCCTAATTCCTTAGTCCCTTCGTTTGTTTTCGTTTTTTCCATTAATATCGTTTCCTGTAACTTTTGTATTTCTTCTACCAACAACTGCCTGTCCTCAGCGTCAATGTTCGGTTTTGATGTTTTCAGAGTCAGATTGTGACTTTCTTCTAGCTCTCTACCTCTGTGACAGTCTCTCAAGACTGACATTCCAACTATGTCCTTTTCAGATTCACGTGTTTTAGGTCTCACCAATGGCTTTTGTGATTCTTTGTTCTGAAATTTGAGCCCATCATGTGGAGTTGAAAAATTCGGCTTGTTGGGCAACAAATCTTTCTCTTGTGTCCTATGTTCTTCTGCTTGATTCGTCTCCTTCTGCGATGCTTTAAATCTCCCCTCTACACTTGGCTCATTCCTAATTTCCATATTATGCATTCTTTCCTTTTCTCCAGTAAGGGTGTTGGTCATTATGCTAATATCCATCCTATGTGTTCTAATTCTGTCTTCTGCTGCTGACAAAATAATATTACGTCTTTCAATTTGGTCTGCTGTTCCTTTTCTTACATCCTGGTCCCTCTCTTTGTCTGGTGTTTTGTATTTCCTTGCCAAAGCAGGATGATTACTTGACATACTATGTACCTGCTGTCTTTCTTTAGTTGTTGTTTCGTCCATTCTGCTGAATTCTATTTGATTTGTTTTCAATCTACCTTCAGCTGCCAACTGAGTCATTCTACGTCTTTCATTCTGGTCTGTTGTTACTCTCATATCATTTTGGTCCCTCTCTTTTTCTGATGCTTTGTATTTCCCAGTCACAGCAATATCATTACTTGACACGATATGCATCTGATGTCTTCCTTCACATGGGTTTTCATTCATTTTGCTGAATTCTGTCCAATTTGATTTAATTCTGTCTTCTGCTGCCAACCGTGTCATTTTACGTCTTTCATTTATGTCTCTTTCTTTGGATATCAGGATACTTGATGTATCATCAATTGTTTTCAGCATAGATCCTAATGCATCACATCCATCCATTCCAGACTGGGTTCCAGTTACAATTGATCTATCTTTCACCATTCTCTGATCCATTATCATAGCAATCACCTCATCCACTGACTTTCTATGAAGTCCTGTAAATGAAGAATGTCTTCATCATTGACATCATTGAGGTAACATGAACTGCATGATCAATAATACATAGTTTGAAAATTCTACAAAAATATCTTCGTATTGACTTTAATCATTTCTCTCAAGATGGAATGGCAAAATCTAGATTGTATTTAAACATCGGCAAAAGGGGGCCAATGAGTTGTAGATGAAGGACTGAAAACAGCCCATTTGATAGAGGACCTTGAGTACTTGCTTCCTGTAAAGTTTTGTGTAATTCTGTGCAGCAGTTGCAGAGGAGACAAAAAATGTGTCAGCCAATCAGAACTCTTGGCAACAATATTTATTGACTGATTGGCACAAAAACAAACTTGGTAGATAAGCTTGAGTACTTGCTTCCTGTAAAAATTTATGAAATTCTGTGCTATGGTTGCAGAGGAGATATTGAGAATGTGTCAGCCAATCAGAGCACTTGGCAACCAGATTTGTTTACCAATTTAGCACCAAGAACACAAACTTGGTAGAGAACCTTGAATACTTTCTCCCTGCAAAGTTTTGTTAAATCCTGTGCAGACTGAAGAGGTCTGAGGAGATATAGAAAATGCAGAAATTAGCATAAATGAGCTATCCGTCAACTATCAAGCTTATGTGGACACTTTTTCTTGTATTTTTTTTTTCAATCTTTCATAGTTTTTTTTTTTTTAAAGTATTAACATCTAATGAAAACTAGCCTAAAGGGACGAATTATACCCCCACCCCTCCCCGCCGAATACTTTTTCTGAAAAGATCAATTGTCTTACCTGATATTTTATGACCTGACCTGCCATTTAATTTTTCAAATGGCTATTCTCTCATATAAGGTCATCATTCAGGGTTAATGTCACTATATCGGATAAAATACTTAGTACTTTAAATATTTTATGATATATATAAGATAGCCTTATGAGAAGAGTGACGACAAGATTCAACATTTAAAATGCATAAAAAAATCTAAGTCAAAGGGCATTAAATCTAGCATAACATTTTTGGCTGCAATACCCTTTCCTCAGGCACATCTAAATATTATGATCTTTCATTGAAATCTACCCAATGGTATTGGAGGAGTTGCAATGACAAGGTTTGATATTGTAAATCATGTAATGCATGAAAAATCTCAGTCCAAGGGCCATTACTCAGGTCAAACTTTTTTGACAGCAATCTTTTCTCTTCATGCACATCTATATATCATGATCTTATAATGTGTAGAGTTTCATTGAAATCCATCACATGGTTTAGGAGAAGTTGCGATGACAACATGGACAAGGTATAGCATTGAAAATGCATGAAAATTCTAAGTCCAACTCAGGTCAAACTTTTTCGACAGCAATCATCTTTCTTCATGCACAACTATATATCATGATCTTTCATTATGTAAAGTTTCATTGAAATCTATCGAATGGTTTTGGAGGAGTTGCAATGATAAGGTTTGATATCGAAAATCAATCAATGCATGAAAAATCTCAGTCCAAGGGCCATAACTCAGGTCAAACTTTTTCGACAGCAATCCCCTTTCTTCATGCACAACTAGGTATGATGATCTTTCATTGTATAAAATTTCACTGAAATCCATCGATTGTTTTGAGAGGAGTTGTGATGACAATTAAGTTTGACAATGAAATCCATGAAAAATCTAAGTCCAAGGGCCACAACTCAGGTCCAACTTTTTTCACAGCAAATCACCTTTCTTCTTACACAACTACATATCATGATATTTCATTGTGAAAAGTTTCACTAAAATCTATCAAATGGTTTGGGAGGAGTTGTGATGACAAGGCTTGACATTGACAATGCATGAAATTCTACATGTTCTATGTCCAAGGGCCATAATGTTAAACGTCTTTAAATTCAACAGCATCATTTAAGACCAGATAAATTAACAGCATGGATCAGAAATGCAACTCAGGTCTAACTTTTTCGAAAGCAATCCCCTTTCTTCATGCACATCTGTTAAGTTTCAATGAAATCCATCAATTTTTTGGGAGGAGTTGCGATATGACAAGGTTTTGTCTATAGACAGACAGACAGACAGACAGATGGACAGACAGGGTGAATCCAGTATACCCCCGACAACTTTGTTGCGGGGGCTATAATTAAATTACTATCTCAATAGCATTCTCTTACCTGGCCTTAGAGTTTTCTTTATAGAAACAATAGCATCTTTGATTTCTAGCTGTGAAAACCCCATGTCTCCGAGTTTACGTCCAGCACCAGATTTTACTTCTGCTTCTAAAGATGGGTCGTTTTCTGATTCTACAACAAGAGCAATTCTTATTTCATTAAATAATCATTTCCTTAAAAAAAAGCAAGTCAGTTAGAT
This sequence comes from Pinctada fucata, assembly GCA_028142955.1. Lineage (NCBI taxonomy): Eukaryota > Metazoa > Mollusca > Bivalvia > Pterioida > Pteriidae > Pinctada > Pinctada fucata. The sequence continues at coordinate 59,453,970 of AP027106.1, read as the reverse complement.
GTGATTTCAAAAATCCTTCAATAGGGTCAGGTGCCATAGACCCATAAATTTGGAATATAGCTCATTTAAGTTTGTGTACTTTCTGAAGAATTGGCCCTTTGAAATTTTAGAATATAATGGAAAATGGCCCATTCACAAAATTTGCTTCCAAATTACTGATGCTAACATAAAACAAGATGTGATATTGAATCAAAGTGAACCTCAACGACAAACTTACATTAAAATATAAAATCATGTTACATTGGTTTTTCACAATTACAGCTCACAGCTCAAGCACTTGCTGTTATTATATGTATTATGCGGCTTAATCCTTACATTCATATAAATAGGGATTGTATTATAGAATAGAAATAATTGACTTCTCCACATGTTTGCGGCTGTTAAAATGCTGATTCTAAGGTGATTTTTAAAACATTCATTTTTCTGGCTCTGCCAACATAATACCACCAGAAAAACTCAGTTCAAAACCATTAATTGATCATCAATAATCACTAACTGCAAACATAACATTAGGCCAAAAATAGATAAAGCCTGTGTTTGTGAAACACGAATGCCCCCATAGGCATCTTTGTTAGTATAAACACAATTTTCTGTTAAGTACCGTATGTGAAAGGTCAAGGTCAGGGTCACTGGGTTAAAATATGTTGGTATCAATGGAATAATCTTGTGACAAGGAATACACATGTGAAATATCAAAGCCCTATCACTTACCATTCAAAAGTTATGCCCAGTTTTTGTAAAAAAAGGTTATAGGTCAAAGTCAAGGTAAAAATAAAGCCTGTGTTTGTGAAACACAAATGCCTATGTTAGTATAATCTTCCTTTTTTGTTAAGTATGTGAAAGGTCAAGGCCAAAAAAGGTATCAATGGAAAGGTCTTGTCACAAAAAATTCACATGTGAAATATGAAAGCCCTATCACTTACCATTCAAAAATTATTCCCAATATTAAAGTTTTTGAAAAGTATGTCAAAGGTCAAGGTCAAAGTCATGAGGACAAATTTTGGTATCAATGGAAAGGTCTTGTCACAAGGAATACACAGGTGAAATATGACAGCCCTATCACTTACCATTCAAAAGTTAAGCACAATGTTAAATTTTTTGAAAAGTACGTCAAAGGTCAAGGTCACAAGGTAAAAAATTTTCATCTCAAAGGAAAGGTCTTGTCACAAGGAATGCACATGTGAAATATGAAAGCCCTATCACTCACCATTCAAACGTTATTCCCAATATTAAAGTTTCTGAAAAGTAGGTCAGAAGTGAAGGTCACGAGGTCAGAACTGTTGGTATCAATGGAAAGGTCTTGTCACAAGGAATACACATAAGAAATATGAAAGCCTTATCACTTACCATTCAAAAGCTATGCCCAATGTTAAAGTTTTTGAAAAGTAGGTCAAAGGTCAAGGTCAAGGTCATGAGGTAAAAAAAAATTTGTTATCAATGGAAAGGTCTTGTCACAAGGAATTTACATGTGAAATATGAAAGCCCTATCACTTACCATTCAAAGGTTATTCCAAATATAAATGTTTTTGAAAAGTAGGTCAAAGGTCAAGGTCAAAATCAGGAGGTCAAAAATTTTGGTATCAATGGAATGGTCTTGTCATAAGGAATACGCATGTGAAATATGAAAGCCCTATCACTTTTATTCAAAAGTTATGCCCAATGTTAATGTTTTTGAAAAGTTAGTCAAAGGTCAAGGTCACGAGGTCAAAAACTTTCACATCAAAGGAAAGGTCGTGTCACAAGGAATACACATGTGCAATATGAAAGCCCTATCACTTACCATTTAAAAGTTATGCCCAATGTTAAAGTTTTTGAAAAGAAGGTCAAAGGTCAAGGTCAAAGGTCACCAGATCAATAATTTTGATATCAATGGAAGGTTTTGTCACAAGGAATACACACATGTCAAATATGAAAACTCTATCACTAAGGCACGGTCCATTTGATATTCTGGGGGGGGGCTTGGGGGTTTTTTTTGAAAAAAATAATTTTGCTCGGAATTTTGATGAAAAAAATTAATTTGCTTATGGCATGACAGAAAAAAATAATCTTGCTCTTACAAGTAATCTGAATATGAAGAATAACTATAAAATTCGCTTAAATTCCTGAAAATTTTTCGGCTCGCTTCGCTCGCTGCAGTTTTCACTTTATATTAAAAAATTTTAGCTCGCTACGCTCGCTATACTTTTCTTCTTTAATGGCAAGTTCATATTTAAAAATATTAAAAGTATACATGTGACTGAAAAAAGGGGCTTCCTTAAACATGTTAAATACTTTATCAGTATCATTTTCATAGATACATGAATCACCATAGTCTAAAATTTATATACAATCTTGGAAGGAGAATTTAATTAATTTTTTCACTAATTTACATTTCTAAACTTAAAAATTTGTCTAGAAGACCCTCACCTCAGGCCCTCTTACATGTTATATGACCTTACATACATTTTGTTTACTGAAAATTATATCTGATCATATTGTAAAAATCTTTTATCTCTCTCTGTTTAGAAGTGATTATACAAGTTTTACATAAAAATTTAGTATGATTTAGAACAATTTAAGTAAAAATAAAGAATTTCTGTTGAAAAAAAACACAAACATTCTTAATATACACATCAATTGTTAGAAAAAAATTTCCTTGCTCCAACTTTGCAAGAAAAAAATAATTTTGCCCCGGTCCGGTGCGAAAAAAATAATCTTGCTCCGACAAAAAACCCAAGCCCCCCCCAGAATATCAAATGGACCGTGCCTAACCATTCAAAACTTATGCCCGATGTTGTTTTTTTTAAAAAGTATGTCAAAGGTCAAGGTCAATGTCACGAGGTCAAAACTTTTGGTATCAATGGAAAGTTCTTGTCACAAGGAATGCACATGTGAATTATGAAAGCCCTATCACTTACCATTCAAAAGTTATGCCTAATGTTAAAGTTTATAGGACAAACAGACAGACAGACAGACAAACAGGCCAAAAACTATATGCCCCCGAATCCTTGATTCTGGGGGGGCATAAAAAATAAATATATTTCTGCTCACCCTACCTACCCTATTTTGAGTTGCTGACCCAAAATAATTTTTATGCCATTTCAACAGGGTTTTTTATAGTTTAATTTTTTCATACCATGACTGCATTTTATGGTGACTAAATCATTGAAAAATGTTCTATTCCTTGCACAAAGTGTCAATACATTAGTTTCCGAACATGATTATTTTGCCTTGGGAACAAGTTAATTAAGGTAAAAGCAGAAGCTTGGACGAATATCAAATTTCGCGGTTGTAGTGCAAAATTACTCTGCATGGTAGTCTTTATTTTCATGAGCACAAATTTGATTTTTTTGATTTGCAAAAAAAAAGGTAAGGGAATAGTTATGATAAGCATTTCATTCTGTAACAATATTTATAGAATTAGTGACAATATTTATAGAATAACTGTTACTCTTCCTATGACTTATGATGTAATTGCATATGTTTCTAATAATAACAGGGTTTTTTTTTCTATTTTGGGGAAGGTGCCTGTGCCTGTCCGATTTGGGAAAATTTGCGACATTTTGCTAAAATTGGGAAAATTTTCATACAAATTCTCACCACAGTATAACCTTATAAAAGTACCATTTATTAAAACGGCTCATCCATTGATTTGCTTGAACTGAACAAGGGATAAATGATAAACTTAGAAGTAAGATATTTTGTGCTGACTTACAGGTTTTGAGTCTTATTTTCTCAGGTGATTTTTTAATCAATCCTCTTTGGTAATTTGAGAGTGAAATTTTTGGGAAAAATAGAGGTTTGGCATTGGGAAGAGGGCCGAATTTTGGCCCCAAAACAAAGAAAAAACAATCTTCGATTACGGGGGCATAAAAAACCTTGCAATATGTTATCAAGTAGGGAAAAGTGCATGTTCACTACATTCAAATACCAACTAAACATGGAAGTTGTGAAAAAATTATGAGCTACAATTCTTTGCGAAAATTTATTTTTGCATTTTGGGATTACTCGCAAATAGAGCGAAAATATGTATCCAGTAAAATGCCTGCATATTCCTAAGTTCTTACCTCCATACTGTTTGTGCAAGGTGAAGAACAAATCGCTGTCCATGCCTCCATGTTTTCCTAAAAATAAAAAGAATTTAAAAATTCCGATTACCTAGCAACAAGATAATTATAAACACTTAGTTTTCAAATATTTACCTTCGAAGAAAATTTAGAATACTTTCAGGGACATATTGTTCTGTGATTTATGGACACACTTTTCAGAGGAGGAGAGGATGATATTGTATTACAAATTTCTGAAAAAAAAAATATAAGTATTTGTCGACCAAAGGGGCTGCAGTGGAAAAAGTTCTGAATTATGAAATTGCACTGAATTAAAAAAAAAATACTTATATGTGTATATCCAAATACCCCCCCCCCCCCCACCCATTCCCCAAAAAATTGGCTTTTAAAATGTTCATAAAATTGAAGCCTCTAGCCCTATATAATCTCAAATGGATGCACCCATAAGTACTGTAAATAATAATGGTACCTGCTGGAATATGGTTTCCATCGGATTTTGTGTTCCAAGGAGCCCGAACAGGTCCTCTTGCACCTTCCCTTGATGCATACATATCACTATCTGCTTTTGCACCATCCTGTCTCCTTTCTGTATTTTCCCCATGATTTGGGAATGGGACTCTATCTTGCTCTTTAGAGTTGCCTCCACCCATTGTCTATACTTTACCCTGGAAATAACTGAATCAGATATAAATATTAAAATTATAAATATTTTCATCATACTTTCAATCAAATTGATGGATTGCCAGACATAAATATTTGACATAATGTGCATATTGTGTTGTGACTGAACTGTTGGCATTATTTTGTACAGATTTTTTGTAATTATTCAAACATAGAGTATCAAATAATAGATGTATTGCATGCAGTACAACAACTGAGATGATTCAAAGAAATAGCACAAACATAGGTAACCACAGATTTCAAAGCTCACCTCGTGGCAGCAAAATTCAATTTAAGTACATGTACAATGGCTTTTAAAAGCAAATCACTCAAGCGGAAATAAAGTAGTTCAAGGACATTTTATAAAAGTCTGATCAAAGATACATCCAATATACTTATACTTCACTCAATATATTGGCTTTTACAGGCAGAACCATTCAAGCAGAAAAGAGGGTCAAGGTCATTTTATGAAGTTTGATCAAAGATACATTCAATAATTGCAAGTTTGGTACATGCATGTAGCTGCACTTATACTTTGTTCAATAATTGCTTTAAAAGCAAAATCACTCAATCGGAAAAAGTAGGTCAGATGCTGCATCCAATGCATTGGTTGATTCATATCAGCATTCCAAGGTGAATCACATGGGCAAGTTTGCTTACTGTAGCATAAGTACTTTGTCCGATTATAACTGAGCTACCGAAAACTTCTAATCCAAGTCACACTGAGCTACTTCTAACTTCTTAACCAAGTCACTCAAGTGGAAAAAGTAGGTCAGATGCAGCATCCAATTCATGGGTTCCACTCCGCATATGTCTACAAATATATCAATCAGAAATAGATTTCAAAAGTTCTAGCTTATCCCCTAAGAGCTGCTTAAATGTGTAAATAATAAATTCCAAACTTAAAACAGAGTCTCATTTTGTATTAAGTGGCTACAAATTACGTAAGCTTTTCAATGTGAAATACACAATGGCAGGGAAATAAATATTAGGACTGGGCGGCGATAATTACATGTTAAATGCATCACGATATTTCATTTGCCGATCCAATCTATATCATCATCCAAATATATATTTGTTTTATTTTCTTCTGCGCTTTAATTTTTAGTCTGCGAAAGCGTGACTACAGTCTTTGGACAATGGGATGCTGGGATGCCGGACAAAGTGATCCCCATATGTCGATCTTGCATTGCAGGCAAAATGAAAACAGAAACTAAATGATCCTAATTAATGTATAATGGGAGTTACATCAAATAATTTCAAGCAGTGGCTGATTCGGGGGGAGGGGGGGGGGGTTGCAAAGGGGGCGTCTACCCCTGGCACTGACACAAAATTTTCCAAAAACTGGTACATATTGCCCATTTTCAGTAAAAATAGGCATGATTCGCCCCTTGATCCCCCGGCACTGGATCCACCACTGCCAAATTGACAGATATAATTTTATATTCTCATGCAAAGGGGTAGGCTCCCTAACTCCCAAAATGGGCCCTAAATTTTTGCTAAAAATAATTTTAAGAAAATTATGATTCAGCATCTCTTATATTTATCTCAAGTACCTGCCGAAATAGAAAGAAGTTGTAATTTTTCATTGTCAAAACTTCACTTGCTTTACTGTTATGATGTCATATTTTGACATCATTTGCTCTGCTTGACAGAGATTCAAATGATTCACATCTCCATATTAATTGTTTGCATAAATCTTAAATTTAGTATGGGCGCCAACCCTCAACCAACATAATTTTTTTGTAGATCAAAGACAAATTGCAAATTCAAATTTTTACATGAAAATTATTTTGGGTGAGGGCTGGCGCCCTACTTATTTTCACAAATTTTGATCATAATTATGCCAATTTCTTACGATTTTTCAGTAATTTACGACTTTTAGCCAATTTTGAAGCAATATATTTGGGTGTATTGCACGTTAATTAAAATATTTATTTGGAATTTCAAACAACCAATAATTTAACTTCCTTGATACGAAATACAATCAAAATCTAAAACATTATTCTAAAAGTAGGGCCGAATTTCCATGTTTCCGAACCTGCTCCTTTATGCATGAGGTTATGTTTGCAGACAGTAAATGCTGACTTTAAGGTGGAAACATCTGTTTTTCTTGCTTTGCTAACACTTCGTCAGAAAAAAAACTCAGCATTTACCGTCTGCAAACATTTTGTCAGACGCTAGTTATTCCGTAAGTGGCATTATTTCTACACAAAAAACCTGGATCTACCTTAAACATTCATTTAATATTGACCTAGCTACGCCACTGCCAGACATTTCTCGTAGATATACTACTAACAGAAGACGACTTCTAGAAGTCGTCTGCAAATATAGGACAGTTTAAATTACCCCCCCCCCCCCTCCCCCACACACACACCCTCTCACACACACGCACCTTTGTTTACCTTCTTTCTTCTTTCTGCATTATCAGTCCATAATAAATAATATTCTGTGATGCTTCTACTTTTAAAAAACTTACCATAAGTTTTCTTTCTCATTTCATGCTGTTTTGGTTACGTGGTTTCAAGGAACTTTATCTAGTTTTGCTTTCGGTTCAGATTTGGCGGACTTTGTCACGTTGAAGTTTTACTTTCGGTTTCATTGCCATTAAATCGTATCTAGAAATTGCGCAATGAACTTTAGAAATACATGTAGTTTAAAAAAGAGTACTTTCAGTCTCACAAAAATTACTTTATTTTAAAGGAATGGGGAGGGAGGGTATCAGCCGCGGGTCTTGTTTAAATTAATTTTAATAGGCCATGCAACGATCGATGTAAAAAAAAAACGAAAAAGCGCCGTGCTGAATATCGTACTGTCCACTTCACTCCCCCATCCCCTAGTCCGACTTGCAGACCTACGACTGTGTTATCTGTTTTTTCGTCTTCGAAGACAAAAAAACAGATAACACCGTCTTAACAGATAACACCGTCGTAGGTCTGCAAGTCGGACTACCCATCCCCATACAAGTTTCGGGGGGGGGGGAGGGTGGGAGGAATAACCTCTCCACCCTCCCCCTTACACCCCCCTCCCTCCACCACCTTTTCATCTTTCCCTTACCTCCCCGAGTCTCCCGTCCCCTTCCTCCCCTTTCTCCCCTTCCCTCCTCCCACCCCCCCCCCCCCTCGCGCGCCCTTCCTCCCACCCCTCCCTCCCCTTTCTTCCACTTCCCTTCCTCCCCCTCCCTCCTTCTCTCACTCCTCCCGTCCCTTTCTTTCACCCTGTCCAACTCCTCAAGTTTGGATGTCAACATATTTCAATAAAAAAAACATAATTAACATATGTTTAAGATCATTACAAAAATCTTTTAAAGTGTAAAATTAGTAAAGTTTAATTATTGCCATATAGAAGAATTATTATTCGTCATTACATATCCAATGTTGGGCCATATATCAAATGTTGAAAAAATATTGAAATAAGAGAATGCACACCGATTCGATCACTACGTATGTACGCCATGTCATTCGCCAAAATTCGTGTTAATTCACTGACCAGTGCACAAGCAGCAAGCACGGATCTAAAAAAAAAAAATAAAACACCGCTAAAGACGGTATGACCGGATTGCAAAGTAAGTTTTTGTCACCAACTAGGTCAAGGTCACTAGGTCAAATATTACAGCATACATTGAGAGGTTTTGTCAGAGGCAACCTACATGTATAATATAAAGTTTCTACTGCAAACAGTTCCTTAGATTTTGCTCAAACCAGAAACTTAAACCAAAATTTTTAACTAGGTCAAAGTCCAAGGTCCATGTCACTAGGTCAAATATTACAGCATAAATTGAAAGGTCTCGTCATGGGCAAAGTTTCTACTGCAAACAGTTCCTTAGATTTTGCTCAAACCAGAAACTTTTTCCAAAATCTTTAACTAGGTCAAAGTCCAAGGTCAAGGTCACTAGGTCAAAAGTTACAGCATAAATTGAAAGGTCTTGTTATAGGCAACCTTCATGCATAATATAAAGTTTCTACTGCATATAGTTCCTTTGATTTTGCCTCAACCAGAAACCTTAACCAAAATGTTGACGGCAGACGGACGGACATCGTCAATCTATAGACCGGAATTGCTTTGCAATCCGACAAATGAACCCACCCCCTGGAATTCGTAAAAAAAATCCTTAGTTTTATTTTTCCGGGGGGGGGGGTGCATTATTCTTCAAAAGCATATCAGTTTAGCCTGTGAGCCAGAGGAGTTTACGGTACCACCTTGGGCGAAGAAGATGCATATATGTATATTGTGCATTTGAGCAAAGGTAGCTAAAGGGGTAAAGAAGAGTTATTGCCCTCGCGAGGAAGCCCCCCCCCCCCCCCAATAATTTTAGAGGAAAATTTTAGAAACTTTTATGCGGAAGATGATTTCAACAAAGTGAATCTGTTGTATTTTTGGTGCTCTTTCAGATCTTGAAGGGACGTATATATAAAATATCCATGTTCAGATAGATTAATAAATTCTAAGTTCAAATTGCTATCTAATTTTCGTAGACAAATTGAATGAATAGTTTATTTTTATATACTGTTTTCATAAGACAAGTGTACGTAATATCTTACTCTTGTCTCAAGAAGATGTGTATTTAGATACCAAATTATTTTCTAATATTTTAGTAAATGATTGTTAAAACTTGAGACAAATTCATCAACATGATCAATATCAATAAAAAAAATCTTTGATGTAGCTCACAGGTTAAAGAATCCTAATACTTTTTGGAAACATTGAATTCGAACTATTATTAAAATATCTTTTTGTCAGAACACTTTAAAAAATGCTATTTTGCGGAGCTTGATACAACGCGTACGAATGCACCACAAATCAGAGAATTGAGCACTGATGTCCCACACCATTTGTTTAGGAAACACCCTGTTCACATGTCGGGTTAAGAAATTGCAGATATATCTTCAAGTAAAAATGTGTCATACATACATTCACCATAACATTTGACCTAGTGTCCTTGCCCTTAAACTTTGACCTTAAAACAGTTATTTGGTTAAGTGTTTCTCAAAGCAGGTTAGTGAAACGAATCTCACATTTCACAAGCATTTGCCATAGAAGGTATACTACATTTTGATACCAAGACATGTACACTTGACCGTGAACTCTGACCTTATGATGATATTTATCATAGGACATCCCGGGTTATTCATTTTGCAACATTTGATAACTGTTCTTCTATGAAAGCGGGGTGCAAGCTTTGTACTGGTATAATGTATCAATTTAAAACATGTAAAAGAGTAAAATTGAAGATGTATTTGTATAGATAGAGACACAAGTGACAACGACCCATTAATAATTAGATAATTAGCAAATCGCCAATTTTATGAATATTGAGTTTTTGTTTTACTTTCAAAAACCAGTTCCTGCCGGTTTATCTGTTTTCAGAAACTTGAGCGAATTGACGGGGACGAAGGGGTGCGAATCGAAAAAAAGGACAAAATGCGCGCGAATTCAACGAATTCAAATAAAATTCCCTTCAAATCATGCGATTATAAACCATACCGATACGAAGCTTGCCGAATCATAATTAAGATTTACGAACTTGAGAGCATTGAGAGCAAACTTCTGGTAAAGTAATTAACTACATTTACGATCATGTAATCGTTAAGAAAATATCGAAGTGAATTTAGTATAAGACAAAGATGAACATTCTACTAAATTGAGATTTTATTTTCTATTTTTTTTTTTTTTTTTTTATTGTAAGATGCATCATTTTCAACGACCATGCAGTATCTTTGACAAGCTATTTGGAAAAAAAAAAAACGTTTAGGAAACTGTGGAAGCAGATCTTTGAACATTGAAAACAGCTTGGTGAAAAATAAACTTTATAAATACCATACTTCTTGTATAAAAAGTAAATTAATCAAAAAGAGAGGTAAAAAATTAAATTGAAAGAAAAGAAATGTGAGTTTCATGTGATCTTTATTAGATTTGATATGATTAAAATACGGACCGAATGTGGAGAAAAAAGATATATGTATTTTACACAAATTTTGCATGGAAAATGCAGCAAAAAGACAAATGAAAAATAAATATCTGCAGGCTGTTTCACAAAAATACTTTAAAAAAAATTAAAAGGAATTTTTGTAACTTTTGATCGCTTAGTTCTTCTTATAAAATAAAAAAACAAACGCGATGTTTGGTTTCTGAATTTATAATTAGTATATAGAAATGATACCAGAAAGGACATTATCTAAAGTGAACAAAAATTTTTATTTTGATTTGATGATGAAAGTTACGAAAATTCCTTCACTTTTTTTTGAGAATTTTTTGTGACTTTGGGCACAGGTTCTTCAGTATGTCAAAAGTCCAGTGATCATGTTGAAAGGAGCAATATACTAGTACTATCCAGCTGGTGTGAGGAAAAAAGAGAGTAAACATACTTCAAAGAGGTAGTTTCTACGTTGACGCAACTTTCATTTTAAACCAAATTTCAACGTTAAACGTTGATACAACGTTGGTACTTCAATGTTGAAACAACCTTGGCATTTCAACGTTGACACAACTTTCATTTTGACCATAATTCAACGTTGAATCAACGTTTATTCAACGTTGAAATGTCTGCTGGGGTATCTCTTTTAACTATTTATCAGATCACTGTCATATTTTAGTATGTTGTTGCTTATCACCTAAAAGTTTCACATCACGTTGACTCAAGGTCATGTGATCAAGGTCAAGGTCAATTAGTATAATTTAAATGAAATTGTATTTGTTACGTGTATCACGTCCAGGCTTAATCTAATGAACCCTGATCGGAGCACTTCGTATTTTAGTATGATAGTGCTGATGACCCAAAGGTTTCACACCACCTTGATCCAAGGTCATATGACTAAGGTCAAGATCAAGTATTACATTTTTTAATGAAATTGTGAATGCTATTGAGTCTGGGCTATATCTGTGGAATCGTATACTGGATCACTCTGATACTTTAGTTTGCTGTTGCTCAGGATTGGAGGGTTTCTTATCATCTTGACCCAAGGTCATGTGCCCAAGGTCAAGATCATTTAGTTCTTTTTAATGAAATTGTACGTACTAATCTTGTCTGTGCTATATCTCCTGAACCATTCTTACAATTGTTTTCATATTTCAGTATGTTGTTTTTCAGGACTAAATGTTTCTTATCACATTGTCCCAAGGTCACATGATAAAGGTCACTTCTTACTTTGGTAACGAAATTGTATATGCTAATCATGTCCAGTCTGAAAATTGTCTATGCTTATATATGATATACATGTATCATGTTTAGTCTTTATATTTTGAACCGAGTATCCAATGACTAATTCAGTTTTTCGTTGCTCATGATCCATACAATGTAAGTTTCAGATCACCTACATACAAGGTCATGTGACCAAAGTCAATTTCACTAAATATGCTTATAATGAAATTGTGTATGCTAATGATGTTTTGGCTTTACCTCAAACAATAGAAACTTTCATTTTTTAGTATGATGTTGCCCATGACTCAAAGGTTTCACATCATTTTGACGTAAGAGTAGTGTAAGGCTCCTGGGTAAGGCAGGTAGTATTTTTAGAACAGGGGAATTCCGGGTTTTGTGTATGGGAAAGGGGGAATTCCGAGGGGAATTCCATGTTTATTTATAGAATGGGAAAGTCCATGGTAAATTCCTGAGGAATTCCCAATTCTATTTATAGGTGTTTGGAAAGTCCCAGACCTATATTTAAGTGTTGTTCTAGATGATTCTGATGACTACTTTTCTAAAAATAGAGGTGGCCCTGAAAAGGGCCGTTTTGTTGTTGTTGATTTCTACTGTGTGCATAGACAGCAGTGATCTTCGTGTCTGATCTCGGGTGGAGCACTGGGGACTGCTCTGGCATTCTGCATCCCTTGTAGAATGGAGTACATCGTCTTGAGTACTTTTCTGGTCTTCTTTAGTTCCTCTATGATAACAGTTTGGTTTTGTTGTAATAATTTAATTCTAAGTTCCTCGGAACATTTCCTCCTCTCCTCCACTATGTGTTTTACCTTCTTAGGGTCGGGCTGTGGTGGTCTTTTGGGTGGTTCGACCTTGGCTGGTAGGGTCGGATAAAGGTTCTGTACCTCCATCGGTATGACTTGTTGTGGTATTGGTTGTGGTTGCTGTGGTTGGCCATTGGTCTGTTTGTCCAGTTCCAGCTGTTCGTTGAGGATGGACATCAAGATTGGGAAATCGCTTTCAGTTACTTCCATGTTGAGTTGTCAGGAAAGACTGCTGAACTGACGAGTGCGTGCTGTATTTATAACCTATAGTGCGGACGTGAGAGTAAACCCAAAACATGTCAAGTGGGATTGAATGTTTCAAAATTTTTTACAGTGACGGTTTTCACGAGAATACATCTACCTAAAGCATACTTGATGAATGAAATATGGGTTTAAAAGTTACCATTTAATGTATTCTATCAAAAATACCATGAATTTTCACGAAAGCATGACCTTTTCTTTTATTATGCGTCCTATTACTTCTAGAAAAAATGTTACCTTATTGTATGATTACATATATAGGATTGAATACTCTATGATTTAGAAAGTGTGACCTTATTGTATGATGAGTCACCATATCTTAATAAAATTCCCGCCAAAACCAGACATTGTTTACATAGGGCGTACTCTCACGTCCGCAAGTACTAGCATAAATAGGAGAGGTTTGAGCAGATGTGCTTCACTCCTTGAGAGAACAATCGAGAAGAAGAAGACGAAAATGAATTCATACGATTATTTCGAGACGTCGCAGGAGTTGACAGAGCAGGCCGAAAAGCTGCTGGCCATGGCCAAATTCTTCCAAGCCATGGGGGAGAAGATGTTGTACAGAGAAAACTATCCGTATCCATCCGGTAGAGAAGACTGGGACCAGGAGATAAGGGAGGAGGAGGAAAAGAAGAAAGAAGTCAAGAAGAGGCGGTATAGTTATCGCATGTTCGAACCGAGCAGTAGCAGCAGTACCACCACCAGTACAATAGTCGAGCCACCTACATCACCAGCAATGATCATAGACGAGGAGGAGGATTGGGAGCGGGAAATAAGTCTATGCCCCGAACCTATTTTCAAGGTACCATCAGTACCAGCCAAAATCAAGGTGGAGCAGTGGCTGTCCTCTTGCCCTACCTGCAAGTCGAAGAGGTGTATCCACCGCCAGTAGATGACTTTTTTAGTCATATCAAAACAGCCCTTTTAAGGGCTACCCACATTTTTCGAAAAAGTAACCATAGTTTCAGACGCTATCAATATAAAACCCCAGTCCCTTACAGTTAAGAGTTCATTTCACAAGTTGCATTGAAACAAGACAAACACACACACGCAAAATAAAAAATGATGTATAGTTTATCCATCGCACGTTACATCATGAAAGATCGTACTTATCCCCACAATTTCGACGGTGACCATTTCAATACGTGGGCAGAACAAAAAGTCAATTCTTTTTTCGACGAAAGGAATTGGGTACCTTGTACGGAAGAAGACGTGAGATTGGGAGAGGCATGTTTCAACGACGAATGTAGTGACCCCCAAGACGGATTGAAATTGGTGCATCCCGAAGACCCTAATATGACTATCATTGCTTACTATCAGTGTTGTAGAAGTCACCATTCGAGAATCTTGGAAAAAGAAATCAAAGACAGAGTGGTGGCATGGTGTAAATACGTGGCCTGGGATCGTTTCGAAAGTCAACGGGACTTGGTGGAAGAATTTAAAAAGAAGAAGAAAAAAGTGACATTTGATGTGTAATGTTATGTATATAGATGTTGTGTAAAATAAAATATGTGGAACTGGTGTTTTGTTTTTTGGACTTACTTCTGACTACTTTTCTAAACATATGGTTGGCCCTTAAAAGGGCCGTTGAATTTGTTGGTTGCCACCCTATTAGCAATAGGGCACTGGCGTGGTGTTCTTCTCCTCCTAGATCTTCGTCTCGTCGTCGTCACTTCTACTTGCCTTGCTAGTCTCCTCTCCAGAACAAAAACTTCTGCCCGTAACTCTTTATTTTCTTCTATCAGCCCCTCCAACCAGGCGATGATTTCCTCGTTGGTCATGTCTTGTTCTGGCTGTGATGGTGACTGGGCCGCTGGTGGTGGTGACTGGGCCGCTGGCTGGGGAGCTGCTGGTGGAGGTGGTGGTTGTGGTGGTGGGGCTGATGTAACTGCCCCATCATCTTTCTCCATTATGAACACGAGGTTCAAAACCGCCATCTCGTCTTCGCTGATCCTAGCTTCTACATTCATCTTGCTCGTCTTAGATCTCAAAGTCTGAGTGAAGCAGTTAAAAGACTCTCCTCCTATTTATGCTAGTACTTGCGGACGTCGAGGAAAGCCCCTAACCGACTTTCTGAACAATCAGTACTGTCTTTCCCGTTTGGCGCGCAAATTGTCCAATCAGCTCCTCGTACAAAGGCCAAGGTTGTCCGCCCAGGTTACATCCCATCTTATACGGGAAAGCGATGGTATTTACCTCAAGGTCACCTAATGCTTCTAAACATTCTCGAAACCATTGTGTACGTTCTTCCCTTGTATCACGATAGGGAGGAATGTGACGTTTATGTCTTTGGTGTGCTGTACCGTAATCCCATTGTGCTAAGAGGGATACGATGTATTTGTGGTGACTGTAATATGTGACGATGGTACCCGGTGTGCCTCTATCTGGATAGACAGCCAAGTTTCTACCCCCTTGTGACCTTCTCCGACCGTATACGTCGGACTCTGGATACCTTTGGGCAATGGTTAAACTCAATCGATGGGGACGAACGCAAAGACAATTGACGACGTGCACTATGGCTTCTACTTCTAAAGTCAAAAGATCACCTCTTACGTATTCGACAGACATGATTGAAATGTTACTAGATTTTGTAATCCTTCATATATATAAGAAAAAAGAGATCACGTGACATTCAATACTTTAATGACAAAAGTTCAATGACAAACAAAAAAGTTCAAGGACAAATATTCATATGTTCAATGACAAACAAAGTCAAATGTTCAAGGACAAAATGTTTATGTTACAAAAAAGTCACTGTTGCATCTCTTCATTGTATCGTCTGCACTTGGGACAGATTTCCAGCATTTGTTGATTTTGGTGATCGTCGGCACCCGCACATTCGGGATGAATGGCCGCATAGATGACCTCTTTGACTTCAGGTTTTTCCTTTTTCATCTTTTTCTGGGTCAGACGTTTCGGTTCCTTTTTCTTTTTGATGAATTTCAAAACTTTCAGTCCGCGCAGCACATTTAAGGCCTTCCATAGAAATGACGTAGAAGTTTTTTTCCGCCAAATAACGTAACGTCATATGACGTCATGGACCCCGTGTCGTCAGGTTAGGTAGCAACACATTTATTAGCTTTGTTCATCGTTGATTCCTTTATTTACGAGATAAGATTGCATTTATACAAAAAACAAAACATATAACTTCATCACTGACACATTGCCGGGTCAATATACTTTTGAGAAAGCCCCTAATCTATATCTGTACTCTGTGACCCCGTACACCGAGGAATGCGATCTGCGTTACTTAGAAGCTTGAGGTGACGAACAGGTGCGAATCAACAGTTTACAGAGCGGGTAAAACGAATAAAAAGGCAGATTTTGGTAAGTATAAGCGATATCAAACTTCAATAACTGGTGCTGTATGAAGGACATATCTTAGAATTAGTACAATTACATCATGGAATCAATTTATTCATAGAAATAACAGGAAACTCCTTGGATTACCAAGAGACATGTGTGAAATGTATGTGTAAATGACAGAATTTCATCGCGTTTTACTTAATATGGATTCTCTGTAAAAACCTAAAACAGCTGGCCACGGCATGTCATGGATTTTGATGAAACTTTCTGTAATTATCATACTTAATGTAAAAACAATAAAAACAAACCATATTGTTATATTTGAACAACGGTTGCCATGGTAACAGGGTCAATCTTATTGACACCCCCATAAATATGAAAGATAAGACATATTGTGGCATTCTGTTGCCATGGAAACCATGGTCAAAATTTACTTTATGAACACAAAAACTTTTTTTTGTAAGTTTAACTCTGACAAGAATAACTTTTTCGGGGGAGGGGGTTATCGGGTAGTTGTTGATATTCAGTCAAATTATGTGAAAATTTAGCAAAAATAAGGTCTAATTTTAGGGTCATTTTTGGCCTGTTTTTGAATATTTTGAAGGTTGAAAACCATTATTCGGTGAATGTTATGGGTATTTAACATCACCTTGCCAAAATAAATGTTCATAGCTGGGAAAAATCAAGAAATAAAATCTATGGTGAAACTCACCATTTTGTCATGAATGCCAATCAAAATCCGTTGCTATAGCAACTTGGAATCCATATTACCATATACCGCATATTAAAAAACATTGTTTTTCCTCATGTTTGAGTCCTATGATTATGAAATAGCATACCAGTATACAAATTATATTTATCATTATCAATTGACCTTCAAATCATTTCAAGGTCATCTGTCCAAATCTCAAGGTCATTTCTAAATTTAGACTAAAATTAAGACAAAAATCAGGATTTCCAATTAATTTAAATTGATTTCTCTTACTTATTTCATTAGATATTTTGATTTTAGATATTTACAGTTGAACAACCGATCAAAAGAAGTAGAATTCATCACAATTTTCTTAAATTGTATTTCACTTCTATGTATGACATACTTTCAAAAGAGCATAAAATTGCGATTTTCTGAAATTTTCTCGTAAAATATGTGACATTATTTGGGGTCTTCATTGGACTCTGATAAATGTGATACTCATCCCAACAAATAATACATTTATCATACTTTTACCGATAATTGATTGTTTTGCCAAGGTTAAATACTGTTTACTGTTAATCATGTCTCTTTTTAGTGAAAACCACAAAATTTGGCCTCAAAATAGCATATATTTTTAAATGACCTTGAAAATTGAGCAAATGACCTTGACATTTTCTCAAGGTCATGATAGCATCAAATGGTCTTTAATACATCTACATACCAAGTTTTGTAACAATAGCAGGCATACATCTGTAGAAATTAGCTTTTTACATATGACAGGTATTTACACCTTCGTACCAAATGTTGCCATGGTAACCTATTTCAAAGGCATGTAAACAGAAAAATCTCACTTCTAGATAAATTTCCTTCGATTCCCATGAAGTCCTAGGATAATACTCTTCAGGAAATAGTCAACTGTATTTCAAATCTTGTGCAATTGCATTATTACTCTTGTCAAAAGTAAGTAAAATATAGGAAAAATAAGGCCAAAATTGGCCGAAAATGGCTCATTTTTAATAATCAATTTTTCTTGTAAATGAATTGAATTTACATGACACACAGAAAGAAGGAGCATCGAAAAATCAAATTGTATCAACTTAAGAGGATTTAAATAATTTTTTCGGAAAATTACATATACATTCAACATTTGTTTCCATGGTAACGGGATGCATAAAAATGCCTTGTTTAAATGTGTTTTTATACAAAACCTTGGTTACCATGGCAACGGAACGTCGGAGAATAAAATGGAAGGTCAATTCGTTCTGGGGACATCATATTTACCTTATATACAAAAGATATCCAAAATCTGAGACATGTCGTGGCCAAACATGTCTGATTTTTTAGGTTTTTACATAGAATCTATATTAAGTTACACTGTTACTGCAAAGCTGTGTAGTAGCTAATTTTTATGTGAATACTTTAGACACTTGTAGATTATGATATCAGTTCGTACGAAAGTTGAAAGATGAGGAAAAAAGGGTGAATGTGATACTAATGTGCCCATGCCCATGTATATGTTGTTTTCATAACATGTACCTTTAAAAATGTTTGCATCTGAGTACACTTGTAGTTGTACAATAAGTTATACTTGCAGTAGTATGTGCACCGAAATATCGAAATATTCAAATAACAATTATTGTTTTTTTTTTTTTCTTCAGAATGTTAAACTTAGAATGGATTTCACACCAGCTGCTGCATGAAAAGAAATATTGTCACACACTGTGAAAGTTTCAGAAACACATGTATCATAGCCACACTGTGACACAGTACTGTTCATTTTGCATATTTTTGCAGGTACAGAATTTTTAAATTTATGTGTAGAGTAACATTTGTTTTGCCTATTTAGGAATATTATAATGATTTAAAAAAGAAGTCAAATAAAATAAATGCATTTAATATCCAAAGTGAATAATCTAAAACTATAGCCATACCAGGCTTATTTAGCTATTCATGAAATAATAACATATCACTGCGAATTCTTTGTAATTTATGTCGCTAGGACACACATGTATATTATATAACTAACTTGTAAAATTATGAATTTTGTGTCCAAGCTGTACCATACAGTTTGGATTTTAAAAGCTAGATTTATATAGTCAATATTTTTTTTTCTATTTCAGATCATTGCCTTGAAGAGTGAATGCTTGAATAATAACTTTGAACAACCACACACATTACAGATGAAGAAATGTTACTTTCAATATAAAATAAAGAAAATTAATATCTCCTAAAATTGATATGTACTTGACTTCATGCTCAAATCTCCAAGAGCGGGAAAGGGGGGGGTTAAATTGCTTTTGTTTTGATAGTTTGTCTGCCTGAAGCATTTAGCCGAGCATGAGAGGGCTTTCAAGGTCAACATATACACAAATCTCTATGTGCAAGGCAAGAGCAGATACGAAGATTTGAAATTTAAGCTTGGCTTTGCTTTCAAAAGATACATGTAGCTACTGACGCCTGCATGGTATGCAACAAAGACTCGTAAATAAATTATTGCTGCACTTGCAGAACATCTCGTACAAGGTGGCTGTTAAGGAAAGGTCCCATGATACCAGTTACTAAAATGTCGGTCACTCTTATGGTGTTAGGAAAAAAATGACAAATAATCTCAAGCTCCTGGCAAGAGTTATTCACACACCATTAATTTGTTCCAGCTTTACAATTATTTTATTTGATATCTGCAATGCAGAAAAAAATAAGACTGGGTCATCGGTCAAATGACAAATTTGAAATACTGAAAATATTCAACAAATTTGCTTAATGCTTACATCAACTTTGTCATAGGACGTCGTTTATCTAAATTTTGGTGGATCACTTTGTCTGTTGTCTCTCTCCCCCCCCCCCCCCCCCCCCCCCCCCCATCATGTTGTCACGAAAATATCGGGAGTAATGAAACAAGGTAGGATTGCTGCTCGACCATTCCGAGGCACATTTATTGATCATATACATACAAATGTTTGTTACGACAAGGATCCGATATTATAATGAAGGAGTAACCTTTCGAATATTTTGAAAGGCGAAGGGAAACATGATTGCTGAATGAAATCCGGCTATAGATTTGACCCCAAAAAATCTCTGAATTTTGCATCTGCTGTAAAAAATAATCCTGTCTGGACGACTATCAAATAAATTCATGATCTGAAAATGCAAACAAAAGGAGAGAAAAACCCACCCAAAACAAAGCCGTTATACATACAATTAAAAGTCCTCTAGCCCGACCCACCCCCTTTCCCGGCCCCATAAATGAATGACCGCTCTTTAAACACACTACCATTTATTTCGTCGATCTCATGAAGAATTTATAAGTGCTAATTCACTTTCAGGGGACATGGAATTCAAATAAAACATATGAAATCTAATTAAGTAAAATCGTGCAGAAGATTCCCAATGTCAGTGCAGTGTGGACGATGAATAGAAACTCGAGGTCACGCTTTACTTTCAATTTTCATCAACTTTTGCATGCAATTGCAAGTTGTCAATTATAAGTGCTTTTCAATGTCAATGTCAGCTACGCTTTTACATGGCTTGTGTTTTTATTTCTTTATTTTTGTTATAGAAAATATACACTGAAAAATGTTAAAAAAAAAAAGAAAAAAGAAAAAGAAACAGTGCCTATGCGTCTTCTGACACATTGAAATTAAATTTTAAATTAGTATGAAAGTATACCTAAATTTTAATATAAATATGACAATGGACATCATCCACGGAATTTGCCGATTCCTCTATTTCCAATCTAGATCAAATTTTGTTTTGTTTTTTTTCTGCTGGGAAACAAACATCAGTTTTATCTTCTTTTTTTTTACCCTTATTTTTTTTTCCCGATGTCTAGAAAAAATAATATTGGATCTAGAATTACCTGTTGTCCAGAGCATAGGACTATACTAGTATATAGTAGATAAGGTCTCCTTTCTTAAAATAAGAAACCAGAGAATCCATAACATAAAGAAATTTTGGTATAAACAGTGAAGAATTTATGTATGTTATCGATCCCATTGCGGTCAAAGGCGTCATAAGTCGAACAAGGTTTTTTTTTCTGTCACGGTAATGATTATTAAAGGGACGTATAATGTATGTAAATAAATATTACGAATTAATATAATCAATCCATGCAATTCTAATGCATGTCCGATATTATACAGCATCATGTTAATTTCATGTATATTTGGTTCATGGGTTCGTACGGTAACCGGCAAGACCGACACCCCGGCGTGGCGCCCTGTCCCCCCCTTTTTTTCCCCGCGATTCACCCCTCAATATACAAAAAGTGAAATGAAATTTAACAGACTTGAATAAATATTGCTTGATCATTTTTCATATGATGAAATGAAAAAAGTTTATTCAAATTAGCTTTTTAAAAAATTCAAACGGAATTTACAGAGAGCAATTAACGCGATTACGTCCCTTGAATAAATCTGATTCCAATGAACGTTTATTTGGTAAACGAACGAACTACCGATTAGCATCTGTCAGAAAAACTGCAACGGCGCAAGATGTTACCGTGCATAAATCAAAGTGAAATTTTGCACACATTTTAAGTGATAGGTGTTCTTCCATAATTCAACTGGGGGAAACGTTTTTATTCTATAGTTTCTTTTAAATTCTCTGCCATTCGTGCCAGTGTCGGTAATTTTTTATGAAATGGGTACATTTTTCTCGATTTTTTAAGTAGGCGTTCTTTATCAAAGATTTCCCCAGCAAGAAGTAGGTAAATAAAACCCCCCTTTATAGTATGGTATCAATATTTTCTTTGAAAGATAAGGTTTCACCTTGCGCCAACTGATTTTGTATGACCAATGTTGATCTACGAAAATATACGTGTCACGTGACAACCCGACGTTCGGGGAGCATATATCGGTAATTAACAGATAAATTATGATATAGCATCTATACTGATACATAAACTATTTCATTCCATCTTATTTGGACAATTTAATAATTCCTTGAAAATAGCTATCAAAACTGACATCAAATTTTGTCAATGACGTCATGGAAGGCCTTAAATGTGCTGCGCGATCCGGGTCGCTACAAAGTCGACGGAACCGTCATCGAGATGAACGAACTCGAACTTGCATTGTTTCGTGGGTTTGTCCACCAATTCGAAATGGCCACCCAAGTGTTGATCCATTTGTTCCTGAAATTTCATCAGTTGTTTGACATCTCGTTTCTGTTGTTTCTCCAGTTGTTCGCGATGAACAATTTCTTGATATTTCATAAAGTCATCGTACGAATCGATCCCCATCTTGTGCCTTTGTTCTTGATAAGCAGCTATTTCTTTTCGCAGTCTTTCACATCTCTGTTCCGTGTCGTCATCTTTTTTAGTGTCTTGAGTTTCATCGACAGTAGCAGCAGCAGCAGCGTTCTGTTCACACGTCTGTTCCATTCTGAAGTTTTTGTCTGAATGAAGTGACGCTTGAATAAAAGTTCCTTATATTATGTTGAAACGACCTTGAAATTACCACCGCCACATCTGACCTCAAAGAACTATTTTAAAATCTTAAAATAGAAATTTCTGGAGTCGGGTAATTCTTCAATGGCATAGACATCAGGTAATTCTACTGTTTTAAAGTCATCGTCATCGATACCATTTGCAAGGAATCTTATCACCGACTTTAATTGTGTAAACCTGAGACTAAGTCCCCATCCGGATAATTTGAACTTGTTTCCATCTTTAACCCATTCTCTTCTATCTATTCTACGTTCTCCGTCACATTCAATGACTTTGATAAATCTATCGTCGACCGAATCGATGGAATCTTCTTGTACTTGGTTGATGTAAATCCTGATGGGATGAGGTATCTGTTCTAAGAGTAGTTCTCTCTTCAATGGATTTTTACATTCTCTGATCACTGCTCTAGCGGCGATGTCTTGTAGAGATTGCATTTTGAATTGACTCATTAACTTTAACTTGCATCCCTCGTCTGGTATCTTTAACGGATCCATAATTTAATACTGATGCCAACAACAACAACGTCTTGTATATATACATATATGTACACGGGAACGTCCTTGACCTTCTTATTTAAGTTTAAACCCGTGTGCACTTGACCTTTGAAATCCCAGGACATCCATCTTGTCTTCCAGGTCGTGTCTTCTCAAGGTTGCGGGTAGTAACGAATTGGCCCAGTAAATGTGTCTCATGTCGGTAACGGTGCACGTGGGTGGCACGTACACGCGGTTGTACGCGTGTCGACACGTACACATGCATCTGCCGTTAATGGGGCAGTATAGGATGGGTAGTCTTTTGGCGGCACGGCGTCTGACATTTTTCATGTAGGCACATTGGTGATTGAGTCTACAACACACCCGTTTCTGTTTACTGGGTTTGATGATGAGTTTGTCTCTTTTGTCCGATACTTGAAAGAAAGTGTTATCTGCCACACGGATGCCGTACTCGTACTCGCGAGGTCCTCTCGTGCCAAATGCCCAGTGATACCAGTAATCGATCATGTCCACGTGCACTTGATTGATTAAAATCCGGATTTGTTGCGGTATCTGTTTCAATAGTTTTTCTCTCTGAAGGGGTGGTTGAATTTCCTTAATGACTACTCTGGCAGCTAACGTTTGAAGGGTAGGCGTCTGCTGGACGGGTCGCCTTAAATGGTACCCGATGAAATCTTGATCGTAAGGTAGCAAGTGCAATTCCCTCCTCACTCGTCCATACGTATGATATT
This sequence comes from Pinctada fucata, assembly GCA_028142955.1. Lineage (NCBI taxonomy): Eukaryota > Metazoa > Mollusca > Bivalvia > Pterioida > Pteriidae > Pinctada > Pinctada fucata. Next base: position 59,430,370 of record AP027106.1, on the reverse strand, counting down.
CGTTAGGTCGATAATCGTCCGTGTAATACACCGTGTGATAATACGTGTCCTCGTCTGGTATCTTTATCGGATTCATGATTTGATACTGATGCCAACAACAATCCAACGTCTTTTATATATACATATATGTACACGGGAACGTCCTTGACCTTTTAACCACACACCATTTTGACATATTTGCACTGAGGACTGAATCTAGCATGTTCTTTGTAAGCGCAGTCATTAGGTTCCCAGAACTTGAGTCCTAATCCACATTGGAAGCAGACGACCTTGTCCCCAATCTGGGAATAGAATAATCCAGAACGTGCCATGTCCTCGACCTTGGGACCTCGCAAGTATCTAGGCCAAGAGTCCTTGAACGTTTTGAGACGTGTTGAATATCCCACGTATTCTGGATACAACGGTTGTAAACTGTAGACTTTCTGAGGTTCGGGAGCCAGAACTATTTCTTGTTCTATACTGCGGCGATAAGTAGGAGTAGCAGGAGGAGGAGGAGACTTCTCTTCCCATAATCTATAGTAAGAAGGTACCGAATCGGTTTCGATATCGTTCTTGATAGAATGCTTGGCAAAACCACTAGCGTCCATCGAAGAGGTGCTTTCTTGTCCAGCCATCGTGAACAAATGATGGTGTGGAAAAGAAAACAGCTCTTTTATAAGAAAAAAAAAGTCACGTGATTCAATTGCAACTGTTTAATGGTACCCCGCTAACACAACGTGTCCGACAAGGATTAGGGTCGTCCCATTGTCAGACACTTACAATTTTATTGTGTAATACAGAAATATATACAACATGAAATGTTCAAAGAATAAAAAGGCCATCATAGTTTCGAGCAAGTCCTGTGGCGGTCTTTTCGACGTGGTCGACACTTTTGGCATTTCTGTGGAGGGACTGGGGGATCCGATATCGTCTCCGAAACCATTGGTACACGTAACGGTCGTTCCAAAGTTTCTCCATCCCCCGGGGTGTTTTGGGATGAGGTAGTATCTGGAACGGGTTCCGAAGTCCTTGACTTCTCTTCTTCAGGAAATAAATGCAATAATGTCCGCATACGCTGGTCTCGTCGCTTTGATAACATATTGGATTGTACGTCATTTGTCGACATCTCGATGCCATAAACCTTTCAAATTCCCGGAGGGGTGGTAATCCGTAACTGTCAAAGTATTCTCCTATCCCAGTACGGGGATCGATGTAGATACACACCCAATGTTCACCTGGTTCCGATGCCGTATCCGTATTCAAGACGAACGTTTGACCTATAGACGTCGAGGGTAAACGGTCCCTAGCATACACCCCGCCAAAATGAGGTCCCACGTCGGGATCTTGCGATAATATATCGTAGATCTGAGAGGTGCTTAGTCCTTGCATAATGTTAGTAATCCACACTGACTTCTCTCTGCTTGTTGATTTCCAACACGTTGTCGAATTCTCCGTACACGATACAGTTGATGGTGTTTGCCAAGGCTGCTGAAAACTGCAGTTCTATTCTCATGTTCCCGGTTTTTATCAGGTGAAATTTTTCGAAACTCTGAGCATTCTGATCGGGAGTGAAATCGTAACCCCACAGGGTAAATCCGTTACCGTATTCTTTGTAGCTGATGGCGGGTGCCCAGTCTTCACCTACACGTCCCAAAGCTTGATACAGGGACATGTATGAGCGCAGGTAAAAGTTATCGTCAAAATCGGGTTCAAAAGGGCGGGTATTCTGTGTTTCTCCGTTCAGGCTGATCTCCACCTTGGTACAGTTGAAATGTTGAAAATTGAACGGGTTGGTACCGATACTCCCGTTAAAGGCCGTATTCAACACCATGCCCAGGAAAACTCTCTTGGGTAATTGTCCGGCAAAGACGTTGTCCGTGATTTTAGAGCGGGTACCGGCAGGAATGGTGAAGGACTTGACTTCTACCCGTCGCAAGGGATACTTGGCCGTACTGCTATTCAATAATGCGTTGGCTCGATTGATGATACCGGGCATCGGACGCACTTTGCGTACAAATAACATCATGCTGGAAATCTTGATTTTTCCGTCGGCAGTGCCAAACAAACAGAAAGGGGTGCTGGCACGATTGAATCTCAGACGTACATCGACACCGTTGACCAGGTAATTCTTTTGTTGAAACATGTCCAAGACGATCAAACAGTTCCACTTCCTTACTTCCCTTTATCAAACTGTGTCTGGCATTCAGAGACTCATTGTAATCGTCTTCAGTTTTGTCGTCTTGGTGGGGATTCCCAGCATCCATCTTTCCTCCTTCATCTTTGACCCATAGATTGCTGGCTTTGATAGATTTCTTCAAGGTATCGGGTCTGTAAGACAACAAGGTCTCCAAATAGGCTCGATACGGATACGTGTTGGTACTGGGTGAAATGATTTTTCCATTCAAGGACAGATCGATCTCGTTAAACATGCTGTGTAAGAAATTGTTGACGGGGGTCGTCTGGGTATCGTTGGCCAAATCGTTGCCATTGGTTTGGGTAATCTTCAGTTTGATGTACACGTAAGTCTGTGCCAAATCCAAAAAGTCTTCACCGTGACCTTTGATCTCGAATTCCACTGGTGCTCCGGCATTCCTGTTGTCTATGGCATTGAGAGGATAGTATTCTTCCCATTGAGCTTTCTCTAAAACGCTCATGGTTTGAGGAACCCGATCAATCTCTAATCCCTCCGTCGAACATTCGCATGATTCGCGGTGCATCATCTTGGACACTAATCAAAGATGTCTATCGTTCTTCTAATGATTCTTTTGACTTTTTTTCTATTAATCCTGCTGGCTTTTCTCAATCTTTTCCCGAGAATCCTCTTGAGAGCTGCTGACCTTCTCCTTCCACGACCTCTTTGCAAATGAGGCCTTGACCTTTTGACACGGCTTTTATGGGTACGTCGAGAGGCGGCTGAGGATGCTGCTGGTGGTGGTACTCTTCTTCTCTTCTTTCTTCTCATGCGATCTACCACGGCTTGCCTCATATTCTTTTGAAGGGTCTGTACCTGTCTAACATTCTTTGATGCACGGGCGTCTCTCATCACGTAGGGGGCTTCCCTGGCGGCCGCGTATGCAAATTGTTTACCCCGGGTCATTAACGAGTCTTTGATAGGTTTACCGTGCATCAGGTCCAGTCCCACATGAAAAGCCGACTTTAAAGCTTGGGGACCAATTCGCTTCATGGCCGCTTTGGCTATATCCATGAATCCTCGTCCCGTCTGATGATAAGGTCTCATCCAACGTCCCACATACCCTCCCCCTCTTCCTCTCTGTCGCGGAATTCCTCGATGTACGATCATAATTGCTTTCTCCGGAAGTGTAGTTTCACGATGGCTTTACCGGAAAAGAATGGCACTTTTTCTCCCATGTCGTTCCTTATATGGATATCCACCGTGTCGATATAATGCTTGCTTATCGGAAGATACTCCCGATGTCTTCCTTCCCATTGCGCATGGCCATTGGTATTGTTCTCTTTCTGGTTCTCAAAAGGAATGATTCTCATCAACTGTAGATTCTGTGAACCCACAATCTGTGTTTGCACCACATCACTGTACAAGTACAAGCCACTCATACCCATGTAGACGTCCGGTGGTACGGGGGCTAATTGGTTGGTACGTAACCAATGAGTGGGATGACTACCGTGTTGCGTGGTGAGGAATCCTAGTTGTAAGGCTAACCGATTACAGAATCGGACGAAATAAAAATGTTTCAGATTAATGGTAGCTCCTGTAAATTCCAACGCCACACGATTGTAGGCCGTGTTGTATGTCAATCGAATCTTGTTGGGGTTGAGGGGATTGGCATTAGAGCCTTTCATCACCGGATCAATGGCATGTTCCAAGGCGTAATTGATTTCATCCACCAGTTCCCGAGCCGATCGATAAAAACCATGTTTAATCGCTATCCTGAAGATATTGGCCCTAGGGTTTTGAACTACACCTTCATCATTGATAGGTCGTGCTAGTCCTGGAATCTCACTCAATGTGTGGGGTGTTCTACTATTCATAGTAATCCGGTATCGATTGGTATCCGAAGCGTGCAAATTAAAACTCCCAACAGCTTGATAGTAATAAGGCACCACAATTTCAAAGTAATTACAGCCGTCATCCACATTATTCAGAACGGTAGGATACACTACTTCCGAAAGGGCCACTTCCCAGTCTCTTTCCTCTAATTTCATAGTTTGAGGTAATCGTGTTCGAAACGTTGAAATGGTATTTTCCGGGAAATCCCGCATCGATCCATCGCTGGGTAAAGTGACGTAAAAGTCACTCATGATGATGATCCTCAATGTTGTGTCCTTCTTCCAGGTAGTTTAGATTCTGACATCTTTAAGGTGGGACTGGGCATTATATAACCCATGCAACCACTCAACATGACCATCCAAAATTCTTTGTTGTCTTTGTCCAGGGCTAAGCAAGCGATGCTGGCTATAATGACCGTCATGGCCAGAATCATTTGAGCAAAGAAGACGATCAGTCCTTTGGGTAGAGCTTCACCACACCATTTCCAACGTACGGAGGTGGTAGAGGGTTCTCTACTCCCCAATCCCACGTCTACCGTATCATGTCCTTCTGGGGGATCCATGAATCAAAACTAGGAGGATATCCTTTCCACCGTACCAACACTTCCTCTATCGTTTTCTTGCCCACTTTCCGTTTCCGGGTTTTCAAAATGTCTTCCACTTCGTACACGTCGTCTCTCTTGATCACTTTCTGTAATTCCGATTCGTAAAAAGTACCTTCCAATTCTTCACCGTGATCGTCCTGAACCACGTAAGCGTAAGGTACGCGTCCCACCACTCGACGTTTAATGGTAAACAGTTCCGTCGTCCAATTGGGGAGATATCCTTTCTCGAAAGTGTGTTTGGCTTTACTGATTTTGACGCGATCACCCGCCTTATATATAGGTTTCTGCTTCTTCTGGACTCTTTGAGGGGCATAGGCATACAACCAGACGTCCAAAACGTTTTGGTGCGTCACGTCCCGAGGTGCTCTCCCGATGGTGGAATGTTTGGTACTGTTGTAGCCTTTAACCAAACGGGGCAAGACCTCCACGTATCTCCTAGTTTTCTTGTGGGTAAAATATTTCCACATCCGTCCTTTCAAGGTCCTTTGAAACCTTTCTACGATACTGGCTTTGGTTTCCGTGTTATGGGTGGTGAAAAAATGAATGTCTTCTTCTTTCAACATCTTTTGAAATTCCTTGTTGAGAAATTCTTTGCCTTTATCCATTTGGAAACGTCTAGGTTTCCGTCCTTTAGCTCTTTTCAAGATGGCGCTAAACCCTCGGATCATTTCTTTTGACGTTTTGTTTTTCAAAGGTTCCACCCAGGCATACTTGGAAAAGACGTCAATGACGCAGAGTAAAAAGGTGTTCTTATCGTTCCAGTCTTTCATGCTAGAGACATCGGCTAAATCCCCTTGCCACTGTTCGTCCATGGTAGACACGATAGTACGACTACGTCTGAATTTACGTTTGATCGGTTTGTGTAACGTATACGTCGATTGTTCTTGTATCCAATCCACCACCTCTTGTTTACGCACCACTTTAGGATAAATACGTTTGGCCTCTCTGTACAAAGCCTGTATGCCGGCAAAAGCCACGGGACTCTCGGGATCGTAATACAAACGGTGTAAGACAGAAGGTAAATCTAATTTTTTCCGAACAACCATTTTTGAGGTGAGGAAAAGCCGGTGGGGAGTCTCAACCAACTTTTCTCCAAGTCCGACTGACTTTTCTTCCCGATGCCCGGTGTTTTTATACGTGGAGGGGTGGCTAAAATGGTAGAAGCGTCGACAAATCCACTCTCGTCTTCCTCGTCATCCGAATCTTTGCGGGCCGCCGCTGCCAGCGTGGGTAAAGTAGGTGTCGATGAAGCGGCCGGTTGGCTAGTGGACGGTTTGGGGGAGGGTGCCACTTTAAAATGTTTGATGAATTTGGCATTCCTGACGTAATCTCTGGGCATATTCATTTCACTCAATCCTCGACTAAAAAGTTCGATGCCTTGAGGACGGTATCCTTTCCGTTCCGTGGAACGCACGGAATCACTGACCAAATCGATGATGTTGGCATTTGGAATCACTCTACCCCGGTACTTGACCCGTCCCTCGGGATCCCACGATAATATTTGAGGATGACGTTGCATGTGTTGTAGCATCATCTTGGCTTTTCCACGCATGGATTTAGGGGCACTGGACACGATCTGATCGATCAATTCTTCGGCCGGAGGTTCTATCGTAACGTCATTGGAAGCTGCTGCTGCTGTAGGTGTATTAGTAGGTGCAGTAGGTGCTGGTTTTGTTTTGGTCTTATGTAAATAGGCCCGGTACCGATGCAGTTCTTGTCCATACAAAGCAGCCTGTTGAGCCGGAGTCAAGTCTCCTCGTTGATTCAACGTGTCTAACGTTTGACCCGCTTTGACGGCTGCCGTTACTTCGGGGGGGATAAGGTAAAGGATGGGGTAAAGATAAAATATCTTTTTCCCGACTCTGCTGCATCTCTTCCAAAAAGCTTTGTGGTACCAATACCATCTTGCGGGCCATCTTAAATACCTTTCAGTAATAAAGGTGCGATCATGGATATCAAAGGTAAAATAGGTAATCCTTTACCGGTTTGTCGGACCAGTGTTCTGCGGCGTTGTTGCACGGACAAACCCGGTTGCACCAGTTGCCTTAACACGTGCTTGCTAGGTGCCAACTTGCGTTTCTGACACTTGCTTAATGGTACCACCCCTTTTAAAGTGTTGTAAATGCACTTGCACAATTTACTTATGGTAGCGTTAGGTGCTTCTTGTAACACACGTTGTTTGAACTTGGTGGAATATCCTTTGTTAGCCAACAGTCTTAGGATATCCGCATGCGGTTTTAATCCACTCTTGCCCATGTTACTCCATCTATGTCTGAGTACACTCTGACCTTTTCATTCCACCTCGCTGCCTTTTATACACGTTTGGCCATTTTCCAAGGTCCCCCTCCATCTCCCAATTTCTTGCGCGCCGTAAACTTGACGTTTTTTCTTCCGGGGGCATACCGTATGTGTTGGGTGGGACCCGACTGCGGGGATAAGCGTATGTGTTGGCGGGAGGTACCCGGCTGCGGGGATAGGCGTTGGCGGGAGGGACCCGGCTGCGGGGATAGGCGTTGGGTGGAGGGACCCGGTTACGGGGATAGGGGCAGCATGGCTTGTAAATGGGGAGGGAGACCTATTTGACGATTCAATGCTTGCAAAGCCGTCGTGGCCGGTGCACTTAAAGGGGTGGACGTCAAAGGATGAAAGGTAGCTCTTCCCGTTCTTTGAAACTCGTCGGCACTGGCAAATCCAACAGGTGTAGCTATGAGTCTTTGTGGGGTCTTCTTCTTCTTCTTTCTCTGAGGTGATTTCTTCTTCCTCTGGGGTGCTGCCTTGGGTGCTGCTGCTGCTGCTGCCTTGGGTGCTGCCTTGGGTGCTGCTGTCTTCTTTTTCTTGGGTGCTGCCTTCTTAGGTGCCCTCCTCCTTCTAGAAGATTTTTGAGGGGAACCGGTTTTGTATCATCCACTCTTTTTGGAACGTATCGTATAATATTTCCGACGATTAGGTTCACGTTGCGGCCATTGTAGCATGGTACGGATGATGATACCACCTAAAAACCCGGCACCTCCTCGTCTCAGGATGATTTGACGTTTTTCGTCTGCAGACGAGTGTCGATCCGCTAAGGTTTTCAAGAGCTCGAAATTTCTCTTGACGTAGTTTTGGGTAGGTTTGGTCAAGGGTAAACTCCCGTTGATCATATTACGGGCACCCATACTGAACCATTTCAACAAGGCTTGACGTCCCAAATCCACCAAGTCTTGACGTTTGTTATCATCTTTTTCATTCCGTAGTTTTCTTAAAATTTTCACCAGTTCACTAGAGGCCGAAGGTAACGCCATTTTTCTTTGATGCGATCGCAGTCTCTACCAGTGTGATACTGACGTCAGAATAGGTACCACACTCATTTTTATATGTTTTTGGGACTGTACACCACGATCCCTCCTGCCAGGGGGTGGTGGAACACGTCCGTTCTCAACCGTAAAGTATCGGGAGTAGTGGGTGTCATGTCTACCACCAAGTACCCGTGGGGTTTACTGGTAGCATCCTGGTACGCATAATTCAAACAGGGAAGTTTTAATTGTCTGGACAACACTTCAACTTGTGATTTATCTCGGGGATTTTTAAACAAGACCATGTAATGTGTATTGAGACTGATGGTGCGGTGATGTGTACTGCGGTCAAAGACGTTTTGTGTGATGTATACGACACTGGTATTACGATGATGTGCTTTGCGTGTAAACCAATCTACAATGTATTCACCGCTATGACCACCCATCATGTCGTCAAAGACCAACAAGTGTCTGGTGTTGAGGTCTGACACCAAGATTTCGTCTTTTGGTGGAATGTCCTTGACAAATTTGACTTGACCTTGCATGCTCTCGTAAGCTTTTTGCCATTCCCGATAACACCAGACTACTTTTTGAGGAGGAGGATGAATGACCTCGTCCTTGTATCGAACCAATTGTTTGACAAATTCGGTTTTACCGGAACGACTGGGTCCGGCGACCACCATGGTAAACTCGTGTTTAAACACGAAAGCACTCAAATCGTCTAACGTCTGTACGTGAGTACTCATGTTGAAAGAATGACAAGAGAATTCAAAGAACATTTTATTTATAAAGAACAAACAGAAGTTTTCTTCAAACGTATTTTCAAGAGAATGAATGTAAGCCAGAACTAAGGTATACATCATAGGTATGTCATCATCAAACACTTGTGGATCATTAAACATGAGACGTAAGAAAAATATAAAGTCTTGCATGAAAGTTCCATCTTTACCGCCTTCAAACATGGCGTTGTAAGCTCCACAAAATCTCCAAAAACACTGTCTGTCTTTACATCCCGGACACTTGTGTCTCAGTCCCGACATCCGTAAGTTCATCCCTATGATACAGGTAATGATGTGATGCAGTGAAAACGACAAGTATTCGATCAGTGGGTAGGAGGGCAGTACAGCGTCATGGCTACTTTGGGCGTCTTTTTGGTGACCAGGATACATGGTGATCCGTCTTTAAATGTTCTCAAAATAAAGTGTTCGTCCCAATCCCAATCTATGTAAGGACAGTCCGCCGCACAAAAGTATCCAATCAAAGTTAGCAAAGTCAAAAACATCAGGCTGCTTCAATCAATCTTTGTCTGTTGTTACGACGTATGGCTCGTCTCAGACGTTCGAAAAAATCATCAAAGTCTCTATGGTACCTTCTTCTTCCTTGGAACCAATAGTATATGTACAGTAAGACAGCCAGCAACATTCTGAATGAGTTGTGAAAAGAATCAAGTCTTTATATATACAAACTGTTTAAACGTCCTTGACCTTTCAGAATCCGTAAGGTAAAGTGTTCAGGTTTTCCAGAATCTGACGTTTGTCATACACGATACGATAGTCCTTGGTCATGTCCTTGGAAAATAACTTGTGATCTTTCCCGCGTACAATCTTGGATGGGTAAGTGACCGTGACCTTGTCGTCGTCTGCTTGATTCAGTACCATGTTTTTCATCGTTTCGAAATTGATGATTTGACTGGTCTTGTAATCCAAGGTCATGCCCTTGACTTTGCACACGGTACTGCCGTCGTTCAATTGGTAAGCGTAATTCTTGGGTCCGCCCGACACGAAGGTCGTGATCTTTTTCCCGCCTAATTCGTCGGTCCAACATCCCAAGCTATCTAAGATGGGGGGACTCCATTTGTGATCGTATTGTACGTAGATGATGCTGTCGGTATCAAAGTACAGGACTCTGTCGTCCAATCGGCGCAAGGCATCGTACAATTTCAAGCGGGCCAAAGCTGGAGTGTAGCAGGCGATCACCACGTTGCCGAAATTACAAGGCGGTACAAAGTCGTCGTTCTCGGAAAAGTTGGCTAAGATGAGGTCCAGTTCGTCGTTCTCCTGGTTCTGAATCAGTTCTAAATGCATCACCTTCTTGGTATCGTCCTGCATCAGTTCCAGGAGTTCTCCACGATCCGACAAGTACCTGTAAATGTATAAATTAGTATTAATCAAATATCGTTTGAATAAAAGATAATACAAAAAATATGATTTTAGATTTGAAATAAAACCTTACCTGTTCTGAGTCAGTTGTTGGCGTTGTCCGAATTTTCCCCATAGGCAGTTTAAGAACATCTTGGCTATGGTACGTAGGACGGGGTTTTTGTTGACATCTCCGAGTCTGATCCCTTCTCTCCGAAACACTTCTTTGATGAATTCGGTTTTCTTTTCCACGGTGTCACATTCGGGAGGAAATCCGCTGTCTTCCTGTTTGATTTTCAGGAACGTGTCAATATAGTCTTTGAACAGGGTCCTGGAGGTCTGAGGGAAATTCCACACTTCGTGAACACAGTCCATAACATAACCCATTTCCAAAGCCATCTTAACTTCCTCGATCACCCAGGTCCCGGTCAAGGCTCGTGCTTGGGCGTTGTGTTGACATCGGTAGTTGGGGCCGATCTCTTCTTTCATCTCCACGCAGGTGCGGCAAAGGGGGAACAGTAGTTTACCTCCGTAACGGTAAGGTAATACCGGATGGTACAGTTTGCGTGGCGGTATGATGCGGCATTTGACTAAGCCCGTGTAATCTCTGATATCGTCAAAGTTCTCCGTGATCAGAACCGGATGTCCGATAGGGAAAGTCCCGTGTTTTAGAACAGAGGGGTAGAGGGAACAGACATCGATGTAACGCATGTCTCCTTCGTCACAGTAGAGTCGGGTGGCACTAGTTCTACCGTCAAATAAAGCATCTCTGGGTTGTAAGGGGTCCACGATTTCCTCGGCCATTTTCTTGGCGAACGCTCCGAATTCCGGATCCTCCTTACATCGGCGATCGTAATCGTGCTCCCAAATGTGTTCTACTCTAAATCCCAACTCGTTTAAAAAGTTTTGGCGGTCCTGGGTTGCTTGATACAGTTGCTGAAAGGTGCAGTCGTGTCTGACCGGATGTTCCTCCAATTTCATGTTGGGGTAGCATTCGGGACACCCGTGCCAAAAGCAACCGTAGAACTCGTAGACGGTCTGCATGTTCATGTTGTAGCCGTCGATGGATAGGTGGGCTATCTTCATCTCTCCACCGTTCCTGGCATGGCGGATGTCCTGGTTAGTCTCGTGGGCAATCCATCTCAACCATCTCAAAGCTTTGATGGAGTACTTCCGCTCGGGTGAGTATCCTTCCGGGGGTAAGATGGCTACAGTTTCCCTAGGCATGAAGTTGCGGCGGAAAGCTAGATTGGCTGTACTGGCAAAGGTAATACATTCCACGAACGGGTCCACTTTGACGAGGGACAGGAGGGTGCCTCTGAATTTACCGCAGCAACGTCTCAAGATGTCTACGTCAGACCGACAATACTCCTCCATCTCTTTGGCAAAATTGAACTCCTCTCTCCTCTGGACTTTGTTTTGGTACCAGGCCAGGAACTCCTCTCGGGCTTTACCTCTCATCCCGTCGGGTATGTAGGTCTCGATGGGTGGATACAGTCCCACATAGTTCTGGTTGGCTGTAGTGTTGAAGAGATGAGGGAAGTAACCCTTCTTCAACTCGGTCAGTCCAAAGGCAGATGGTAGACGGCTCAAGGCATCGGGCAGGAAGTTGTACGAGTCCACAATTCTCACTCCGTGGGCAGACATCGTCATGATTTTAGCACCATTCATCAGTACCTGTTTAAAAATAAAGTTTTTTTGAGTAAACCAAATAAAACACATTAAGTTTAGAAATATTCAAGAAAAAAAAATCAAAACTTACATCTGGTTTGATGCAGGCTCGGTTGACTAAAAAGTGTAGGATGAATTGGCCGTCGTATCCCTTCATGTTATGGGCGATGGCTGTGGTTCCCTCATGACACATTTTCTTGTGTTTACCGTCATTGGAACATGTATTAAACAACCAAACCATAAATTGGTCCAAGGTGGTCTCCCCCTTAAAAATGACTTCGCGTCCGCCTCCCGGTAGGTTGGAACATGTCTGACAGTAGTCTTCGATAGGTAGGTTAATGCATGCTTCACAGGCCCGATGAACGACGCAGAAGTTGGGGATGTGCTCTCCGGTTTCCTGGGTGCACTCAAAGTCGTAGAAGATGTATAGATCGCTCTTCTTCTTTTTCTTTTTCGGGATAGGTACCGTCTGCACGTAGCACAAATGTCCTTCTCCCACCTGCTCCTTGCAGATGCTACAGTAGTGGTCTTTATCGGCGCACTTGTGGACAGGTTTCAGGCGTTTAGTGATCCAACTACCGCATTCCTCGCATCTAGTCATCAGGTCGCATACGCTATTACCGGCCTTGTTAGGTTTGAAATGGTTCCAATAACATCTCATACTATGGAAATTCCCGCCACAACTGTTGCATTCGACATTGGCGTCTTCCCAGGGGCAAGGGGGTGAGGACAGGCACCAGTAACATCTGACGGGGCAGACACTCCTATGGTTATCCACGTGATAGTATCCCACGTCGCAAAAGTCGCAGTAGTATTGTTTTTCTACCAGACCAGGCATGGAGGTGATGGCATCGTAGTGGTTGTCATAATATAATACATGTAGGATCTTTGGTCTGATCCTATCATTGGTTACGGCCCCTCTGTAAAGAGAAAAAATAATATTAAGTACATGGAATCACAAATTAATTTCAATGAAATGATCAAAATGATTATAAAATAAACTCACTTGTACAGAACGTCAAACTTTAGAGTTTTGGCTACAGCGTTTTGTTGGTAGATTTTTAGACGATAGTGAGGAGTCAGGACTTTTTGGAACTTCTCCCATTCTGTTGGACCGCACCCATGCTCGCTGGACACCCCTGCCTGGTCGCATAAAGCTTTGGCCCTTTCCTTCTGCAGTTTGTAACCCTTAATCTTTTTTAATCTTTTCCCATTTCTTGTTCCACTCCTCCGAGTCTTTTTCTGGCTTATTGGCGTGGACTATGGTCACGACGATGGCCCGGGACAGACACATATGGTCCTCGTCATTTACAATACTGACAATGGACTTCTTCCCCTTTCTGAATGCCTCCTTATCCGAATGCAGATGTTTCACGGACCCTCCACCACTCCCCATAGGCATCTCAACATGGAGCAAATCAATAGTGGTCTGGCCGTCCTCCATTTTAAAGTCCTCGTTGGATTGTTGGACCTTTTGGACTTCTTTTAAATGGGCGTCCCCGGACATCTCGGTACTCTGGGAGAACGGGATCCATATCTCAGAATTCAAAGATGGATGGTGTACGATGGCCCGTACGTAGTCAGCATCCTTGATCCCGTTTTCGTCTTTTAGGTCGTCCACCAAAGTGTTCATGATCTTGGGTAGAACTTTGGGAAACTGGGTGGGAGAAATGTCCTTACTCATATCTTTAAACTGGACGGTATACTTCTTCCCCATGGTCCTAAACTTGCGGGACTGATAGGCCTTGTTGACATTGATGTCGTAGTAATCCCGTACATCTTTAGCGTCAAAGTCACGCTGTTTGTTGGTTTCTTCTTCTCTTTTTTCCCTCTGGGTAGATTCAACATCTTCCCGGGTCTTTTCTCTAATGTCAGCAACAGTATTGTTAGCAGCCATCTCCGTCTCTTGTCAAGGACAAAATGATGCTGGCTCTGTGAAAATCGGGGTTTATATATACATAGGGAATTCGAGAACATTCAGTCACGTGACTGATCACGTGATCACGTGTCATTTGACCTTCAGTATGACCTTGAGTTTTACATCCATGACCTTGACTCTGACCTTGAACGGGAAGTACACGTGTCAGTTATATATTACCTAAAATATTCTTGGTAAGTGCCTGACCTTATTGTACTAACCATTTTTTTTCTACAGGATTCCAGGTGACTGACTTTATTGTACTGACCGACTTTTCTATAGCGCGCCCGACATTAATGACGTCATATGTTCTTGACACTTCTACACAGATCTTACTGGCAAGCTGCCAGCGCGTGCCGTTGACACGAAAGGTTGTTTGAAAGTCAAAGTAGCACGTGCTGTTGACACGAAAGGTCGTTTCAAAGTCAAAGCTGCAGGTGCAGGATAAAATGACGTCATATGTTTTTGACACTTCTACACAGTTCTTACTGGCATGTAGCCAGCGCGTGCCGTTGACACGAAAGGTCGTTTGAAAGGCATATGTTCTAGAAAGTTCTAAGTGGCAAGATGCCAGCGCGTGCCGTTGACACGAAAGGTTGATTGAAAGTCAAAGTAACACGTGCTGTGAAAGGTCGTTCAAGTGCACTAAGAGCTAGGACATATGCAAATTAGATGGAACACTCTAGAACAATGCTTTGAGTATATATTTCACACACATTTTCAAAGCCAGTCATTCATGCTATGTGCTTCATAGGAGACACAACTAAGATGGCATCTCAACAAGTTTCTGATATTGATTTAACCAACTTTGACTTTCAATGGCCAAACGGCAATGTACAGCAGCAGCCTGCAGACAACAAAATGGACGACATCCATAGCAATTGACTGCCATGATGGAAGATGTACAGACATCCATTTCCAAGATGCAAGCCGACATTCAAACATTGATGGATAACAAGAGAAATGCAGAAGAGGGAGGAGACGAACCACCCAAGAAGAAAGCCAGATACGTATGTTGCAATTGCAATGAAGAGGGACATTTTGCTACCGAATGTCCTCAGCCGCCCAAGAAGCAGAACGACGTTTGCTACAAGTGTCAAGGCACGGGACACTGGGCCAAAGACTGTCCTGTACAACAGGAATACAACACGTATCCAAACAACTACGGAAGCTACAGGCCAAATTACCCCAGACCCATCTATGGAGCAAACAGAGGACGACCCATCTATGGAGCAAACAGAGGACGCTCACCTATGGCGAGTCAGAATGTGAGGCCACAGTACAGTGCATAGACTTTTTCTGAAATATGTACAATGTCGAATAAAATATGTGTAAACTTTCAATTTGTCTTTATTCTTTTTCATCTAGTTGTAGGGGGAAATTATTCCTTCCACGAATAGATGATTTTCTAGAACAACACTTAAAAATAGGTCTGGGACTTTCCAAACACCTATAAATAGAATTGGGAATTCCTCAGGAATTTACCATGGACTTTCCCATTCTATAAATAAACATGGAATTCCCCTCGGAATTCCCCCTTTCCCATACACAAAACCCGGAATTCCCCTGTTCTAAAAATACTACCTGCCTTACCCAGGAGCCTTACACTACTCGTAAGGTCAAAGAAACTTAGAGGGAGGGGGGGGGGAGACATCTGTTTTTTTTTTTTTTTCTGAAAAACCTTTTTTTTTAATTTGGTTAAGAATTTTGAAGCATCATTGGTATATATTATAATAATGCTTGTCTACAGACTTATTGATAACCCTCGTAGTTAACAATTTGCCACAAGATGGCAATTCGTAAATCCAAATTTCTCTCTTTAAAACATACAAAAAGAACCCAGTTGAAATTGATCAACAACAAAAAAAAAAGACAGAAATGCATTCAATTATTCATTATATAGGGAACGTTCTACTATATAGCAGAATATCCCCCTATTTTCTAATATTTAAACCCGTAACGGTAATACGGGAGAGATCTGCTATATAGTAAAACGAACCGCAAGGGGATGTTTTGCTATATTTCGCAGATAGTCCGGGGGACGATCTGCTATGGGGGATGATCTACAGTAACTATATGACACGTACCGGATTAACCGTAGAAATTTTATTTTTATTTATATAGTACAGGAAACTAGAAAGAGATATTTCCTTCAGATTAAGTAACGGGGGAGCAAATTGTAAAAAAAAACATTATATTATATAATACTATTGAATATATGTAATTAAAATCTTTATTCATTAGATTATTGGTTGGAGAAGGGGGAGGGCTCCGCCTCGTGTATCTTTTCCTTTAAAGTGATGTGCCGCTTTAAATTTATTCAATCAATGGGAAAATGTTCTTGATTCGAGAGGAAAGATGATAGTATAGTCAAAATTGCAACATTTCATTCCATTTTTTAAAGAGTTTCCAAGAGGAGGTCGTACCCTCCCGCACACGAAACTGCAACGTTCGTGCCTCGAAACGGCCCTTTGGGTCGATACACCACTCCCACCCCCGCAGCCTTCTCTGGATCCGCCCCTGTCAAACAAACAAAAAAAAAATCGGCGAAATATCATTTATAAAAGATTCAAGATATTGCTGATTTTCACCAAACAACCAGGTAAAATTTATGATGAAATCAAATTCATATTTATCACATGATGCATCCTTTATTCAGATTCATAAATACAAGCCTGTTCAGCACCCTGTTTCACAAAAATACTTACGAACAATTTCAAGAATTTTCGTAACTTTTGATCGCTTAGTTTTACTACTGTAAACGGGGAAATGATTGCGGTGGTTTTAATTTCGCTATGTTCGCGGTTTTTTAATTTTCCGCGAATATTCAACCACCGCAATGATTTTGTTTGATTAACAAAAATAAAACAACATTTTTACAGCTCTTTCGTTTATTGCACTAAAGTTGGTAACATGGTTTGTTCATTAAAAGGTATTACAATTATATTAATCATCATACCATACTTATATATAAAAAGAAAGAATAAAACAAGTTAAGCGCGCAGAATATTTCTTTTGCAAAACGTAGGCAATTGGATATACTAAGTAGTTCTAATTAGTTTCAATCTACTACTCCGTACTCTACAATTGATGTGAAATTGTTTCTCTGTAATCACTAATTACTACGTGTTTGTCATTAATTAAACCAGGAAACACTTATAACAACAACAACATAATTACAAACAACAATCCAATTACGTGTGCATGTTTGCATGCTCGACAATATCTTAAAATCAGAAGTGACTTTTTTTTAACTTCGATGCCGCGAAATTAAAACCACCGCAATTGATTACATTCAGAAAACCGCGAACTTTTGACACCGCGAAATTAAACCCGTTTACAGTAACTGATTTTAATTTCAAAAGGTTTGCTTTTGAATCCATATTTAGTATGTAGAAATGATATAAGAAAACATAAAACAATTGAACTAGAAAACATTCTGAACCTTTTATTGAAGGACGAAAGTTACGAAAATTCCTTAAAAAATTTCGTAAGAATTTTTGTGAAACTGGGCACTGATCTACATCGTTTCCATTCACAATACGCCATTTTTTGTCGCTTGGTCAATTAGGTAGGCCATGAACAAATATTAAACAACTGAGTTTTTCATATTCATTGCTTGCACGGAATCTTAAAGTGTCACACACTATTCCGTAAAGCAAATCTTATTCTCTATCATTTTCCTCAGTTCTCTCAATCATTCAACATCCATCTGAACCACACGTAAGGATACCGAACACACTTTTTCACAGCGGACTGGCATTTTGACACAAGTATAAATTGGTCACATACTGAAAACTGACAACAGTATACACTACCTAGCCATCCAATATGTCAATAGATACCAAAGTCGATAGTAAGTTTACCCATCAGACATCGTAACCGTTATAGAATCTCATATTTTTCATTTTATGGATAACGAATACACTTTTACTTTATGGCTAACGTATACACACCAGTCGTTTGAAAATGATATGCTTTAGTTATACTCTCTCTCTCTCTCTGTGAAGAGATCTGGATCAATCCCAGCTACAATTTAGCTAGGGTACCTTGAGTACATAATGTTCTAGTATACTAATATGTTTCATCAAAATCCCTCAAGCATTTCAGAATCATTGAATGAAAGTCAAACACAAAAATACAAAAACCTAAATCATAATCCAAAAACCATAATCGAAAGTACAAATAAAAACACAAACTTAGCCTTTATCAAGTGCAAAAACGACGATCTATAACACTTATCACAGATCGTCGTTTTTACACTTGATAAAGGCCAAGGGGCCGAAAATTTGTGTATTTGAGTGTTTGTGTTTTTATTTGTATCATCCCTTCCCTCTGAAAGAAATATTTCAATCTACCACAATCGAAAGGCTTACGAATTTTGGAGAAAAAATACAAAAGAAAACTTCCCCACACATACACAAATAAAGAAAATAGGACAAATAGACAGTGACAACGACATTATAAAGCCCCACAGAGGACACAAAGAACACAAAGGACAACTTATCTTCATTACAATTGCGGAAGGCAATGTAAAATGTATTTCTTTTTTTTTTTCTCTCTTATAAATTACTTTATACATGTTACGTATAAGATAACCATATTTTACTAATTACCTCAATGTAACATGTGTTACCTGCAAATTACGTCTCTATACGGCGCAAAAAATTGTTTCCTTCTTTGTCATTTCTCAATTATCACTATAACCATGTTTTACTAATTACCTCAATGTAACACGTGTTGCTTGCAAATTAGGTCTCTATACTCAGCACAAAATATCGTTTCCTTATTTGTTTTTTCTCCATCATCACCGAGTCTTCTGCTGCAAAATTAACACAGGTTGTGTTCACTTTTCCTCATTTTCCCCCCTCAACGAAAAACAGCAGCAACGCACAATCATAATAATTAAGTTTAATTTTCATTGTCACACTGCAAATAAATTTTTAGGACTCTAATTGGTTGTTTAATTATGAGACTATTTTTACCGTAAATATAGAGCTTTGTGACGTCATGGACATCTTATTGATTCTTGACGTCAAAGCGAGATTTTCCCGTAAAACAATCGAACGCTTCAGATCTTTTAGCTTCAATTTTCTGCTAAAATGAATTTCATTTTAGCGATACGGGTGCGAATTTTTTAATGGTGAAGGAAATTGTACACTATATCAACAAATAAAAAAGTTAGATACTTTACTGTTGACACCATTTTGAAATGACAATTTATAAGTGATTTACAGTATGACAAAAATGTTATTACCGTTCCCTTGGCTCGGGAAATTTAAATTCTAGACAAGGTATATCAAACCATATTACCTGTCTGGATCCGTAATAACTAATATTGGACAGGCCCCATCATGATGCCCCGTCTTTATAGTCAGTCAGAGTGCAAGACTTTTGAAAGAATGCGATGGTCCATGGCTATATATTGGTCAAGTACCAAGCCTAATGTCCGGCTGGTGACATTTGGATCATATCGACGGTATTAGAATTGTTTAATGATTCTGACGCAATTTCGATGGTAATTCTGTCTACCTTTCATCTTCTGAATTGAATATTGTTTATTTTGTCACCATCAAAATGTAATTATTCTATCCATTACGGTGTTTATATACGTTGACGAACTCGTTGTGTGGTTTTCACTTAAATACGCTTCTGAATAAAACCTACACAAAATTTGAAGCCGGTCATTTTGGCAAGATGAAATCAAAAGTCTGTATTGTAGATGACGCCATGAAAATTCACTTTAGTTTTATTTAAACTGTTTGACATGAAGTAAGTTACTGACGAGGATTCAATTTCCGAAACATGTGTCTAGTACAAATAAATTGCTACTACAGAACATATATTTCAATATTGACAATTTCAACCACTACATTTTTGTACATGTAGGATCCAGAAGATGTTAATATTTTGTAACGGGTTGCTATAACAACCATTTGTTGCACGGTCTACGTTGTAGACGGTAATTTACACCTTTCCAGACAGTGTAATACTTTTCATTGTGAAACAATGATTGAATGAATGATTGAACTCATCATTGAATGATCAACTGAGCCGTTAACTGTCCTTAACTGACCTGACGTGTATTGCCACCAGTTTTGAAAATACAACACAACCAAAAAAAGGGGGAGGAATGTTCGCTTTAGCATTTCTAAAATGGCATTTCATAATAGGAGTTAAGGAAAAAAAAACCGCCATTTACAGGTTGAAATACTTTTTTCAATGTCACGGGCGGACCTAGATTTTTCCCTATAAGGTTGATTCAGCGTTAAGGAAAGGGGTCCAGCCTATGATTTTGAAAGAAAATACATAGAAACGGGAAATCACGTTGGATTTTTTTACTAATTCCATAGGGGAAGGGGGGGTTGTTCCTGACTCCAGCCCGCTCTAGATCCGCTCTTTGTCAAATGTTTCAATATGCATAGGATCAACTACCAGAGAAAGCTCGCAAGATTTCGATTGAATAATGTACCGGAACCCTTGAATACTTTTGAAAAGAAACAAATATATTATAACAGTATCATAAAAATGGAGTATTCCCGTAGTTTTGAATATTTGTTGGAAAACTTGTGTTTGCTCACTTTTAATGATTCAGAACTGAAAGTTAGAAAAGGACACTTGCACACAATCCTTAATCGCATCTCGTAAAATCCGCTTCCTACATGTATGTACTTTAATCACACTGTAGTTTGAAAAATTCAAATATCAGTTTCCCTTTATTTTATTAATCTTAATTCCCCTAATCTAACAACAAATACTGGACCATATTTTTTTACCGTTGTTTTCTTTGAAATCCATCTGCCTCGTGAGTAGCAGACGGTGTGGTTATCCTGGATTACGTGCGCACAACCCTCCCACTATTCCGATTACCCAGAGGTCTCGAAGAACGTACAATTGTGGTGTAAAACAACCTCCTCACTGTCAGATGACCACACACAAACAAGACCGCAAAACGCAGGGGCCCAAGCAACACAGATGAATATGTAAATTGATATAAAAAGAGGGCATGCGTAATACGACCTGTGCTCTGCCGGCTGTAGCGAGCTAATGTATGTTATCACCCGAGGAGTCCGACTGACATTCAGAGAGGACAGGTGGTCGGGGCCCTGTCTTCTCTAAAAAGGTTTGGACAGGGCCCGTCATGGAGTCCCGTCGTCACAGTCAGTCAGCGTGCAAGTATTAAGGATGCGCTGGTACAAGACTGTAGATTGGTCAAGTACCAAGCCTAGTGTCCGTCTGGTGACATTAGGATCATATCCACGGTATAAGAGGCGTTTGATGATTCTGACGCATTTTCGATAGTAATTCTGTCTACCTTTGATCCTTCTAATTTTGTTGATCATGTCACCATAAAATGCAGGTTGCGAAATACCCAAAGTAATATACTTTGTTGCTTGTATGGGTCCGAATTTCAAAAGTAGTTGACAATAATTTTTGTAAAATTTCCAGAATGTCTTGGCAAGTTTGTGAAAGCGAAAACCTTGACCTAAAAGTTTCTTTGTTATTTGTAGATTTCTATCACGAAAATCCAAAACATCAGTACATGCTCTAGCATACCGGATGAGCTGCGAAATGTAGATACCATAAGACGGTAATCTAGGAACATCACCGTCAAGCCAGGGAAATTTTACTATATTGAATCCAAAGTCATCTCTTTTGTCATACACCCTTGTATGAATCTCTCCATTAATAATTTTGAAATTCAGGTCCAAAAATGGTGTTTCTGTGTTTGTGACGTTCGCCTTGTTTAGAGTCAGTTCCTGTGGATAAATGACATTTCTATACTTTTCAAAAACAGGATTGTCGATAGTAAGGATATCATCCAGGTACCTAGAAGTACCATTGAAACATAAATATCATGTGTGCATGTTCAATAAGTTTGAAATGAAAAGCTTATAATTGATTTAACTGTGATCTGAGTCCGTGATAATTACATATATAAAGACATAGAAAAAATCTACAGTATGAAGAAAAGTGAACTCCCTGCAAAGGAGTGAGATCAGGTCCCCAGGAAGAGTGAGCATCTCCTGCTTGCATGCACCACCAATTCGGTAGAAAATTTAGCAGGACAATTTAGCAGGAATGAAAAATAAGTGTACATTTGCATCAAATCAACTCATATTAGTTATGCAAATCCAGTTTCGTATCCAGAATTTGGAGGGGGCGCAAAAATACTTTTGAAAATGAAATCGGTGACATATCGTTGTTTGTTACAGGAGAACGTTTTCGTTATTGGTAGGAGATAATCATTGCTTTCTTGGGAACTTCAGAATAAAATGATAGAAAGTGAAACATTATTATTCTTTTTTTAGGGGTATGAGCAAACATATGAAGTGACAGAGTATCTTTCATTTTAAATTCAGACGAATGAAAAAGATCTGTTTGGCTCTTTACAGTGATCCTTCGTGTGAATACAGAAAATCTCAAATGTGGACTTTTTTCGACTTACTTAAATCACGCAGTCATACGTACTTGCGTTCTATCACGTATTTTCTAACCCTATATATAAATGAATCTGAGGGTGCACATCCCCCTACCAAAGAAACAACTTTGTTTGCCTTATTCAAGATATTTCCTCCCGAAATGTCTCCGTATATATATACCGGAACTTTGCTAACCCCATCCCTAACCCTATAAGTATTATCAACCTGTTCAATATATAAAGCTCTAATTTGAAAATAGACCGGACTGAATTGTGGACCTTTAACCACAAGTCAGGCCCGTAACCAGAGTGCTTTTCAGGTGGAAGCACTTTTTCAAACAGGGGGTTTTGGAGCTGCCGTGATACCCAAAATGGGTCCCTGATGAAGCTCTGATGAGGATTCACAGGGTGAAGTTCCAGAAGCCAATGCATTTTACATATTTCCAGGGCATAATTAACCTTTATACACTTTTTTTGTCATTTTTTTGTTTTTGCATAACTACGTGAGAGCAAATGCTTACTTGCGTGCGCCTGGCTACGCGCCTGCAAGCTGGGACTTAACTCACCTGAGAGTATTGGGGGTTTATGGTGCCTTTTCGATGTGTGCAATACCTGCATTTCTTAACTTGAAAAATATTAATAATTGCATCCGTCTAGCTCCTAACCAACAAAGTTCTTTGATCCGCTTCTGAGTTCCAAAATCATTTGATTTAAAGCATATGTTAAGTATCCGAAACGTGCATGCCTGGTCCATGCTGCAAATATATCTGTTCTTAAATGATGCTATGAATTTGAAGATTTATTTGAATATATTTTCTTAAATGAAAATAAATAAATAAATATGAGAAATCTATATGTGAAATATCGAAACCCTACCCCTTATGTTTTAAAAGTAGGTCAAAGGTCATGGTCAAGGTCACTAGGTCAAATGTCACGGTATGTATTAAATGAAAGATCTCGTCATAAAAATCTATATGTGAAATATCAATGTCCCACCCCTTATAGTTTAATGTAGGTCAAAGGTCAAAATGAAGGTCACTAGGTCAAATGTCTTGGACGAAATAAAGAAGATCCTGACGACAACCTCAACAATACTCACAATAGAGCACCGAATGGAGTAATACTTGTTATGAATGGTAAGCCCTATCACTTATCCTTGAAGAGATATTCGCTTTAAGAACTTTTAAGCAAAATATTACTATAAAGTCAAAGTTCAAAGTCAAGGTCATTAGGTCAAATGTCTTGGGATAAAATTGTAGCACCTGTTAAAGTGAATGTATCTTTAAAATATGAAAGCCTTATTCGTCAAGGATGTATCACTGGGTTGGGTGCACCCCCCCCCCCTTGATCCTCCAAAACCGGCCTTACTTTGTAGCATTTTTTGCGCTCTTTCAGATAAAAATTTGTCTCATGGAAATTTCCATTGCAAAAGTGGTGTTTTGGGGGAAAACATGTTTTTTTTAGTCAAAAATCACTGAAAATAGGAAAAAATTATAACTTTTATATAATTGATGTTTTTAAAAATTGAAAAGTGTAAATATATAGTATTTTTGATGCTCTTTCAGATGAAATAAGTTGCAAGTTCCGATACCTATTTTTACTTTGTGTTTTGGGGTAAAAAAGTCGAATTTTTGCCAAAATTAACAGAAATTTGAGGAAATTTTAATTTATTTCTGCTTCTCAGCTCCTCAATATTGCATATGATCGTTCAATGATGATTTAAAAAACATTTTTAAAGTCTCCTCTTTTAAATGACATATATTTTACATTCTTATTTTTTTGCAAAATCCTCGAAATTAATTATTTTTTACAGAAACCTGTATTTTCAATCAGAAATCTAAGACTTCTGTATATTTATTTAAAGAACTCTTATTTATCATAAAAGCAATGATTGAAAGCTATTTTCTAGTGTAACTTTTCACACTCTATCAGATTATATATGTTTTACTAACATTTCATTCAAAATCAATGTGTTTTTTAAGGAAAAACGTATTTTTTCATTTAGAAATAGCTGATTTCTGGAGAATATTTATTGAATCTATAGAAGTTCTTGAAATGATAGCAGGAATGTATTTTGAACTGTAATTATTTAAGTTCACTCATAAATTACATGTATGAAACATAAAAGGTATATTTTCTACTTAATTTTGGGGCAAAATGCCTGTTTTTTTGTCTAGAAATTACAGATTTCTGGAAAAAAATTTATTAATTCATTTTCTTTGCTAAAACTATACATTTAAAGCTATTATCCTTATAGAAAGTAATCATCTTGTCAGATGATTGTGAAATTAAATGTAATAATTAATTAAAACCATCATTTTTGGGTAAAATATGCATTTTATGCAAAAACCACTTATTTTGAGAAAATAAGTACTAGCTCTTTTAATTTGCCTAAATTTTTTTATTTTATTATTTATTTTTTTTTCTTATATTTTTTTCACATATTATTTATAAAAACACATAACATACATCACATACACATTCCACATATATGTACTAGAACAAAATCATATGCCATTTGCCTAAATTGATATGTTTTAGCCTTGATATTATGCTGTTTCTTATTATAAATGGATAGAAATGTAATTTGATAACTGAAATTTAATTTATATCTTATTCTCAAATTATCTCAAATTTCTGTGAATTTTGGCAAAAATTCGACTTTTTTACCCCAAAACACACAGTAAAAATAGGATTCGGAGCTTGCAGCTTATTTCATCTGAAAGAGCATCAATAATACTATATATTTACACTTTTCAATTTTTAAAAACATCAACCATATAAAACTTATAATTTTTTTCCTATTTTCAGTGATTTTTGACTTAAAAAAACATGTTTTTCCCAAAAAACACCACTTTTGCAATAGATTTCCATGAGACAAATTTTTATCTGAAAGAGCGCAAAAAATGCTACAAAGTAAGGCCGGTTTTGGAGGATCAAGGGGGGGGGTTGCACCCAACCCAGTGATACATCCCAGACTATATCACTTATACTTGAAGAGCTATTCGCTTTAAGAACTTCTTAACCAAATATTACTACATGGTCAGAGTTCAAAGTCGAGGTCACTATGTCAAATGTCTTGAAATCACTTGTTATGGTGAATGTATGAGCGAAACATGAAAACCCTATCACTTGTATGTCAAAAAATATATGCTTTAAGAACTTCTTAACCAAAATATACCTACATGTATAAGGTCTAAATTCAACGTCAAGGTTACTAGGTCAAATGTCTTGGTATCAAAATGTAGTACTTGTTTTGGTGAATATTTGTATGAAATATGACAGCTTTATCACTTATACTTGAAGAGTTATCTGTTTTATGAACTTCTTAACCGGACGGATGGACGGACGGACAGGGTGTTTCCTGTATACCCCCCCCCCCCCGCAAACTTCGTTTGCTGGGGGTATAATAAAATAGGGTAAGTAATTCTATCGAAACTCCCAAACTTTAACCGCGGGAGGTTAGTTTCGCCCCCTGAACCCTTACACGAAAATGCGATCGAACGAAATGTAAATATCAACAAAAACTTTTCGTATTAATTATGGCAAATGTCAAAAATGTGGAAGAATATTCTTAGATGTTTTATTTTTAAAATATCTAAAATGATTGAATCCAGGACAATTAACACAGAAAATCCAGCGTCGTCAGGAACCTTACATGGTGTGTTTTATCTCAATGTTAGAAATTGTACTAGATTTTGTCCAATTGTCCTGATAAGAGAACATATTTTAACTTTACGACGATTACACGAATTACACAGCAAAGATAGACATGGGAGTGCGTGTATAAACCGGTTTTGCATTTTCAGTTGGTGTATGTTAGTATGAAGGAAGTCTTTGATAACATGGAATCAGGTATTTGACCGCTTATATCGATCTTTTTACTCAAAAGTGACTTATCTTACCAGTATGTCTTCTCTCTGTTAAGATCATTTGATACAGAAAAGTATATTTCATAGGTAGCAGGGCGTGTGCTAAGTCAATGTACTTCGATCATGCTAGACGTAATATTATGTCAAGTGAAACAATATATATAATGTGTAATATATAAAAACACAAAAAGGTACAAGCGACCACGACACTAAATGTGTTTAAACCCAGCGGAAGGGACAGTACATCCCTTGAGCCCTCTGGATACACTAATGTGCACTTGTATCCAGACGGAACAAGGGACAGTACGTCCCTCATTCCGTTCGGACACAAGTACATAAAAAAACATACACACTCTCATGCTAGTCAGAACCTGCACTATACTGAAGCTCGAAAGGCTATACCTAGTACACAGGTAGGTAATATTCTCAATTCATGAACCAAAGCAGACCCCGCGAGGGGCGAGACCAGGTGCCTAGGTAGAGTCAGCGTCTCCTGTTTGCATGCAACACCCGCTCGAAAGGCTATAACTACATTTTTTGTAGTACACAGGTAGGATATATTCTCAATTCATGAACCAAAGCAGACCCCGCAAGGGGTGAGACCAGCTAGGTGCCTGGGTAGA
This sequence comes from Pinctada fucata, assembly GCA_028142955.1. Taxonomy (NCBI): domain Eukaryota; kingdom Metazoa; phylum Mollusca; class Bivalvia; order Pterioida; family Pteriidae; genus Pinctada; species Pinctada fucata. The sequence continues at coordinate 59,403,844 of AP027106.1, read as the reverse complement.
GTCAGCGTCTCCTGTTTGCATGCAACAACGGGTGTAAATTGATTTTGCGATATCATATAATCGAATTTGTGATATCACAAATTCGAATTTGCGATATTAAGAAATCGAATTTGTGATATCACAAAATAGAATTTGTAATATCAAAAAATCTGATATCACAAAATATGACGGAATTTGTGATATCAAAAAATCGATTTTGTGAAATCACAAATTCTATTTTTTGATATCAAATAATGGATTTTTTTTATTTGCATCAATTACTATTTATTCCCTACTTTTTGATAAAAAAAAATTGAATTTGTAATAACACAAATTCGATTTTTTGATATCACAAATTCGATTTTTTGATATCACATATTCCGTCATATTTTCGTATATTCGTATATTAATCGTTTTTTTGTTACAGGAGAACGTTTTCGTTATTGGTAGGAGATAATCATTGGTTTCTTGGGAACTTCAGGATAAACATGATAGAAAGTGAAATTATTCTTTTTTTTCATTTTAGGGGTATGAGTAAACATATGAAGTGACAGAGTATCTTTCATTTTAAATTCAGACGAATGAAAAAGATCTGTTTGGCTCTTTACAGTGATCCTTCGTGTGAATACAGAAAATCTCAAATGTGGACTTTTTTCGACTTACTTAAATCACACAGTCATACGTACTTACGTTCTATCACGTATTTTCTAACCCTACATATATGAATGAATCTGATGGGTGCACATCCCCCTACCAAAGAAAAAACTTTGTTTGCCTTATTTAAGATATTTCCTCCCGAAATGTCTCCGTGTACTATATACCGGTACTTTGCTAACCCCACCTCTAACCCTATAAGTATTATCAACCTGTTCAATATATAAAGCTCTAATTTGAAAAAAGACCGGACTGAATTGTGGGCCTTTAACCACAAGTCAGGCCCGTAACCAGAGTGCTTTTCAGGTGGAAGCACTTTTTAAACAGGGGGTTTTGGAGCTGCCGTGAGACCCAAAATGGGTCCCTGATGAAGCTCTGATGAGGATTCACAGGGTGAAGTTCCAGAAGCCAATGCATTTTACATATTTCCAGGGCATAATTAACCTTTGTACACTTTTTTTGGTCATTTTTTTTGTTTTTGCATAACTACGTGAGAGCAAATGCTTACTTGCGTGCGCCTGGCTACGCGCCTGCAAGCTGGGACTTAACTCACCTGAGAGTATTGGGGGTTTATGGTGCCTTTTCGATGTGTACAATACCTACATTTCTTAACTTGAAAAATATTAATAATTGCATCCGTCAAGCTTCCTAACCAACAAAGTTCTTCGATCCGCTTCTGAGTTCCAAAATCATTTGATTTAAAGCATATGTTAAGTATCCGAAACGTGCATGCCTGGTCCATGCTGCAAATCTATCTGTTCTTAAATGATGCTATGAATATGAAGATTTATTTGAATATATTTTCTTAAAGGAAAATAAATAAATAAATATGAGAAATCTATATGTGAGATATCGATACCCTACCCCTTATGTTTTAAAAGTAGGTCAAAGGTCATGGTCAAGGTCACTAGGTCAAATGTCATGGTATGTATTAAATGAAAGATCTCGTCATGAAAAATCTATATGTGAAATATCAATGTCCCACCCCTTATAGTTTAATGTAGGTCAAAGGTCAAAATGAAGGTCACTAGGTCAAATGTCTTGGATGAAATAAAGAAGATCCTGACGACAACCTCAACAATACTCACAATAGAGCACCGAATGGAGTAATACTTGTTATGAATGGTAAGCCCTATCACTTATCCTTGAAGAGATATTCGCTTTAAGAACTTTTAAGCAAAATATTACTATAAAGTCAAAGTTCAAAGTCAAGGTCATTAGGTCAAATGTCTTGGGATAAAATTGTAGCACCTGTAAAAGTGAATGTATCTTTAAAATATGAAAGCCTTATTAGTCTGGGATGTATCATTGGGTTGGGTGCACTCCCCCCCCCCCCTTGATCCTCCAAAACCGGCCTTACTTTGTAGCATTTTTTGCGCTCTTTCAGAGAAAAATTTGTCTCATGGAAATTTCCATTGCAAATGTGGTGTTTTTTGGGAAAAACATGTTTTTTAGGTCAAAAATCAATGAAAATAGGAAAAAAATCAGGAATTTGATAGAGTGTACCTCAGAGTGAGTTGACCGCTAACGCTCCAAAGCGGTCTATTCGGGATTAGCGCGTGCGTTGATTTTTGTAGTGTTAGATCTTGGACTTCGCGTATCATTACAATGCAAATGTTAATGAATCCTGATAATTTTTTAAAATAAAGCAGTTATTTACTTTTGATTTCGGTCTACTCGTGGCAAAAATTCGACTTTTTTTACCCCAAAACACACAGTAAAAATAGGAATAAAATCGGAACTTGCAACTTATTTCATCTGAAAGAGCATCAAAAATACTATATATTTACACTTTTCAATTTTTAAAAACATCAACCATATAAAAGTTATTTTAAAATAGTTTTTTCCTATTTTCATTGATTTTTGACTAAAAAAACATGTTTTTCCCCCAAAACACCACTTTTGCAATGGAAATTTCCATGAGACAAATTTTTATCTGAAAGAGCGCAAAAAATGCTACAAAGTAAGGCCGGTTTTGGAGGATCAAGGGGGGGGGTGCACCCAACCCAGTGATACATCCCAGACTATATCACTTATACTTGAAGAGATATTCGCTTTAAGAACTTCTTAACCAAATATTACTACATGGTCAGAGTTCAAAGTCGAGGTCACTATGTCAAATGTCTTGAAATCAAAATGTAGCACTTGTTATGGTGAATGTATGAGGGAAACATAAAAAACCTATCACTTGTATGTGAAAAAATATATGCTTTAAGAACTTCTTAACCAAAATATACCTACATGTATAAGGTCTAAATTCAAGGTCAAGGTCACTAGGTCAAATGTATTGGTAACAAAATGTAGTACTTGTTTTGGTGAATATTTGTATGAAATATGAAATCTTTATCACTTATACTTGAAGAGTAATCTGTTTTATGAACTTCTTAACCGGACGGATGGACGGACGGACAGGGTGTTTACTGCATACCCCCCCCCCCCCAAACTTTGTTTGCTGGGGGTATAATAAAATAGGGTAAGTAATTCTATCGAAACTCCCAAACTTTAACCGCGGGAGGTCAGTTTCGCCCCCTGAACCCTTACACGATAATGCGATCGAACGAAATGTAAATATCAACAAAAACTTTTCGTATTAATTAAGGCAAATGTCAAAAATGTGGAAGAATATTCTGAGATGTTTTATTTTTAAATATCTAAAATGATTGAATTTATCAAATTAATCTGTGATAAAGTTTAACTTTTCGTATTTGCATTGTTCGATGATATTTCCGGGTCAATACTTTACAATTATTGACTTTTGATGAGGTCTACTCGTGACTATACAGACCTGGTCAGGTATTGGTTGATAGAGGCCGAAGGCCGAGGTTAACCAATGCCTGATCAGGTCTGTATATATAGTCACGAGTAGACCGAAATCAAAAGTGAATAAATGCTTTATTTTAAAAATTATCAGGATTCATTAACAGTAGGGCGGCCAAGCCAGATTTGCGCGTGACGGCAACCGTTGCTAAGAACGGCGCATTAATATCGAACGAAGTTTGCGTCGCCGTTACTAAGCATTTTTTCGAAACACATTCACAGCAGAAAAATACTAATAACAGCGATGCAAACTGATGGCATCGGATTTTAAAAGATTGAACAAACTCTTTAAGATTTTATGTCTCTAGATATACCCAAGATGTGATGTGAAGTAGTTCGCAGGAGACGGTCTCGGGGAATCGAACCCCGGCCGTCCGGGTGATAGTTAGACTCGTTGCCGAGTGAGCTAAAGGGACATCCCAATAGCTCAGTGTTAGAACTTGTACTGAACTATTGGTACCTGCAACTACCGGAACCACTACACTCTTCCCCCTTTTCCGTTGAGGGCCGTGGGTGTACCCCGCTCTGTGGCCACTCTCCAACCCCTGGCAGGGTTCTGCCTCCTCTCTTGCAGATCGAGCTGGCCCACACACACCAATTGTTCACCTCGTCACCAATGAAGTAGTTCGCAGGAGACGGTCTCGGGGAATCGAACCCCGGCCGTCCGGGTGATAGTTAGACTCGTTGCCGAGTGAGCTAAAGGGACATCCCAATAGCTCAGTCTTAGAACTTGTACTGAACTATTGGTACCTGCAAATACCGGAACCACTACAGATGTTTTATTATGTAAATTTGTCGAAAATCAGCTGACAAAATGACAGCAGTACTCTTAACGTTCGACTTCCATGCCCCCTTCCTCGCAAACAGGGGGATCGTTTTCAAAAATATTAAAAAGTGGTTCTGTAATTTTTTTATATGTTGGGGAGAATATATCCAAGTGTTCAATTCTCAAATTTTATGAAAATCCGTGAGGGACCATTTTTTTGTACCTCATTTATGTACCCCGACATGCTGCACAGTTTCGACAATTTTGGAGAAATCGTCAATCGACCGAACGCTTCGACATCAGAACTTCACAAAGCAGAATATATATTCGAATTTACCATTCTAGAAGGAAAGGTTGTTTTAACCTTTTGATGAGCAAACATTTAAATTGTAAAAAATATCACCAGAATTCAACAGACCGGAGGTTTTTCCAGCGACCTTCCTAATTTCCTCTGATCAAGTACAAAACTGCCACGCACAAGGGAAAAATGACATTTTCTTGGATATGCCAGACAATACATCCACAATTTGAAATATACCCATTGTATCCGAGAAAAATACATCTAAAAATTCCAATTTTTTTCTGTTTAATGCACAGGAGCTTTCAATAATTGGAAAACAAAAGATACAAATATGTGAATTTTTTTTTTGCAAGGAAGCCTATATTTACTTTTTTACTCCAGATAGTCACTACAAAAGAAATAACTATTATAATTTGATGCCCATGATCCATGACAGTTGAATTTAAATTCCTATATTATCATGAAGAAGAATTTAATTGACCAATTCATCCTCTGCAAGAATTCACAAAAAAATATTTATTTCATTATCTCACTATATCTGCCATTGTCCAATAAGATTCACAGTCATTAATCGTGTTAATTGTTTTCTGAAATGTTGACAGGTCTTGAACTCTTCCATCTTCTGTGAATAATCCATTTGTATGGTATTTTTGCACATGCATTTACAATTCACAAAGAAGAATATGATGACAATATGCACAATCTTCGAACTAATAGAATATGATATCAATATACTATAGTACACAATTTCCAATCAATAATTCCTTTTAAATGCATGCCTTCCATATAATAAGCCACTGGGTGATTTTCAGACAGCAAGATTTCTTCTAACAAGTTTGACCTGAAAAAGTAAAACATTTTCAATTAGTTCTAAGTCATTCATTTATCATTTACTCATATTTATTTGTTTATTTTGATACAATTTCACTAATGCATAGTCATAAACTGAAAACTTCAAAATGATTCATAAATTGTACTTAAATTGTATTAATCCTTTATAACTATTGTAGATTGTAGATCTATATGTTATTCATTTACCAATCATAAATTTATCACTAGAAAGAATTATCAATAGAATTGATAAATTCAACACTCAACCAATGTAATTCATGGAAAATTATTTTTAATGACTTGAACTACAAGATAATCAAATTATATTATGATATATTATCTATCTAGAAATTCATAGTTTAAATTACCCATGTTGCATTTTGCATTTTATATGTAGATTTTTCTATATGTGTGAATGTAAATGTGAGTAAACCCCCCCCCCCCCCCCCAATCAATCTCTTTTCTCTTTTCACTTCATATTCTGAAAAAAAAAACATTTATAATATCATGTATACTTGTGAATGACAAAGTGTAATTCTTAAAAATTAAAAAAAAATGACTTAGGTCCAAATGAGGGTGAGGTGTGTGTGTGTGTGGGGGGGGGGGGAGGGTAGGCTTGGTTGGTCAAAATAAAGGCACATAAATGAACTTGATAAACTGATCAGTTCAGCGATTGAAAATTATTACAAATCTTGGTAGTATTAGTAAAGTGTGTGTATGTATGTGTGAGAGAGAGAGAATGAGAAAGAGAAAAAAGATATTTGTTTAAAAATTTGTTTATTTACCTTGAGCTTGAGGAAAAAGTCGATGTTTTCAATGGTTCCTAGATTAATTTCGTCATCTAGGCATCGGCCTAGTATCCATTTCACTATATAAACAAACAGCTGAACTGAAGAAAGTACATGTAATTGTAAGTGAAGAACACAAGTCTTCCTGTGTTTTTGCGTCATCAAGTTTACATCACACCGACACTGGCACTGCACTGACATCGGCCTTCGTGAAGTCGGGTTGGACAAAAACAGCTTGAAACCTTCATTAATCTCTTCTTCATTGCAAATCCAAGGTTAGAAATGAGTTCACGAGATAAAAATCATCCAACAGTTATACTTTTTCATACACAAAATACTTTAAACTCCGAATAAGTAATTCATTCATGTTTACAATGTGACACACGTTCAATGTGTATTGGGTCAAAAATCGTGATTCTGCGCATGCCGAAACGAAGCTAACACCAGCTGATTTCAAACGGGAATTATTTCAATATATGAAAAAGTGGTTCTGTAATTTTTTGATATTTGAAAGATGCCGATGTAAATGTCATTTTTTGAAAATATTATAAAAATCTGTGAGGGACCATTTTTTTGTACCTCATTTTTATTTTCCACTTTTTGGGGCATTTTTTCCCGGGAAAATTTAGCCAACTTCAACCATCGATTTAGTAATCAAAATGTCAGGTTTGTCTGAAATAAACTAATTGAGGATAAAATATAAAGCTAAAAGCAAAAGTTCGACGATATTTTATTTGCTGAAATAAAAAATTGTGCTGTCTAGAGCTTTCGGAAAAGGACCAAAATTCGGAGGCGTCCATATTTTCTCCCACGAGAAAGAGTGCGTCATGCATTCGCGGACTCACATTTTCCTTTTTACGCCGCACGTGCAAATCCGGCTTGGCCGCTCTACTGTTAATATTTGCATTGTAATGATACGCGAAGTCAAAGATCTAACACTACAAAAATCAACGCACGCGCTGGTCCCGCACGCGCTTATCCCGAATAGACCGCTTTGGAGCGTTAGCGGTCAACTCACTCTGATGTACACTCTATCAAACAGCGTCTCCACCAATCAGAAGTAAGCAAAATCGGCAATAATTCCTGACCATTTAATAAAAGTAGATATGACTATATCCTATATATTTCTATTCTCTGTTTGTTCTTTGTATCTACGTTTCAAAACTGGTTTGGCTACGCTCTTGGCAAGCAAGGACGTCCATCTGCTGCAATTATAGCAAATCGCGTGTTTATCCACTACTGATTATCTGATACTAGTACATAATAGTCCTACATGTATGAACAGTATGAACATGAACATGTATGAACAGAAAACATTTTTCTTTCTGTGAAAACGTTACAAAGAACACATTGGTGCTTAGTAGTAATACTATTTACACGAGAAGTTCACCCAACTTATCAACTTTAGAAATGAAATATGTTTAATATAAATTTCATCTGAACACAAATATCAAAACAAATAAACAATATTTATTATCATATATATATGCACAACCAACGTTATTCCCTGATATGTTACTATTGAAAGAAACGTGCTGCAATTCGTGTATTAACACTCATGACGTCACAATGCATAAGATCTAAAGAAACATGCCGCGACGGCTGTTCTAACCTGCAAACTGAGCCAGCGGTGACCTGAATTTAAACGTCACCCTTTTACCTAGAAAACGCGATTTCATAAAACAAGAATGAAATAGACAACTATGGTGCATATATATAGAATAAATGTCATAATTTGTGTTTTGTTACGGGTATACAACACACAGCAAATGCATTTATCGTATGAAATGCACTAACGCACATTACATGTACGATAAAATTAATGCACTTGCTGTGTGTTGTATACCCATAACAAAACACAAATTAAGACACTTATTCTCTATATTTGAAACAAGGTTTGCAAAATAAGACTTCATATGAAACTCGAGTTACTGTCATGCCCCCCCCCCCCCCTAAAAAAAGAAAGTAAAACATTAATTGATTGTTTCAAGAAATTAACAAAAGCCAGGACTCCAAAACAAAACAAAACAAAACAAAACAAAAAAAAAAAAAAAAAAGCCAGGAAAAAAAAACAAAAAAGTCAGGACATCTAATCTTTTTTTTTTTCAAAATTTTGATTTTCTGCTTTGTATTGCCGTTTCATTGCTCGAGAAAAATATGGTTTGAACTGTTGAACAGGCACAAGATATCCGTGTGAAGAAATCTGAAACTACTTTATATTTCAAACGACGAGAAAATTGAATTTTATCAAAAGAGTCAAAAGCTGTCAAATTAATGAAAATCAGCTTTAAGTACTGATTCAGTCTTAAAATACATCTACAATGTGTAATACAAAGACGCCAGGAACCTTACATGGTGTGTTTTATCTCAATGTTAGAAATTGTACTAGATTTTGTCCAATTGTCCTGATAAGAGAACATATTTTAACTTTACGACGATTACACGAATTACACAGCAAAGATAGACATGGGAGTACGTGTATAAACCGGTTTTGCATTTTCAGTTGGTGTATGTTAGTATGAAGGAAGTCTTTGATGACATGGAATCAGGTATTTGACCGCTTATATCGATCTTTATACTCATAAGTGACTTATCTTACCAGTATGTCTTCTTTCTGTTAAGATCATTTGATACAGAGAAGTATATTTAATATGTAGCAGGGCGTGTGCTAAGTCAATGTACTTCGATCATGCTAGACGTAATATTATGGCAAGTGAAACAGTATATATATATGATATATATATATATATATATCACTGAAAGATCTTGTTCCTTTTTTATAATATTTTTGCAGATTATTAATTCAAATTTTCTGAACATTACCGGTTAGAAAGTAGTTATCGCCGAGCTGTTATTATCGCCGTTTGTCCATTTCTTTGGTTCTACGAATAGCAGAGACTTGATTCTTTCAGCATTAATACTTCTTATATCTATCAAACTGTATATGAAATTTAAGATGAATCCATGCGATAATAGCTTAGATCATAGCACCTCAATTTCGTTTAGATTTTTTTCTTTCCACGAGTTCCCCCGGGGCGAGAGCGGTTCATCTTGCCGCACGCTTCTCTCTTGATCATTCTTGATTACTGATTACTATTTTGAATCATTTTTATCACAACGTATTAGACAAAGAGTAGAACAATCTTATAGTACTATTTTTTTTGTTGAAATATGGTGGATGTTATTCAAAAATAAATAAATATGTTGAGTATTTATTAAAAACGAAAGATCAATTAATACGCTAACAGTAGTCTACTGGGGCACTATAGACCTAGGTTTGAATTTGGCGGACAATGACGTCATCAAACTTTTGGACTTTTGGTGGTGGTGGTAGTGGTGGTGGTGAGGAGGAGGAGAAGGAGGAGGGGGAGGAGGAGTGGATTACTTCAGACACTATTACGGAATTGTACACGAATTGTTAACCCTTTGTACTCCAAATTTACAGGCAGCATATGTCCATTTAAACTTTTAAAAATCGTCAATGGGCGCTTCACACTATGTGAATTTTAAGAGCCATTCTCTGTAAGCTTCAAAATATGTTGGAAATCGCATGTCTCAAGTTTTCATAATTATCATCGTCATACGCAAGTTTGACCCCCATGAAAATGATATTTGTTTTGGGATTTTACAAGCCGTTGCCATGGTAACAAGGCATCTTGTTTTTGACCAGAAATGGAGCTTGAAATCGTGAAAAATTTGCCATGTTCAGGTATTATCTAAATTGTAAAAATCTGGAAAAGGCAAAATTGTTTACATATCATGATAAACAATGTACCTAGATCTTTTATGAGAAATATAAACTTTTCTTCAATGTTTTGGGGAAACCATATATTTCAGAAGATAAAGTTATCATATTTTGACCTTTTACAGAAATTCAAAAATTCACATATTTTGGTAAAGCATAGAAAATCAAAGCTCTGAAGGAACTGATGGCGAGTTTCGTTTCTTCATTTAAGAATGATATCAATATATTTTATGGGATTTTTAAATATTGAATTATTAGTTGATAGAACAAATCCATTTTCCAATGTTTGGGAATAAAACATTTATGAACCTATGTCAGCATGACTGCTATAGTCAGTGGCGGATTCAAGGGGGGGGGGGGCGTAGAGCCCCCTAAAATTTTCCAATCATGGGTAAAACGATAATTTCAAATCAAGAAAGAGTGAATATTAGTGTTTATTACCTACCTTTTAGTAAACATAATTATAAAATGCATCAAATTCCATACTTTTATTAATAACAAAAATGGGTCCTAAAAAGCTGAAATTCAAGAGCTTCCAGGGGGCTTCGACCTCCCCCCCCCCCAACAAGGCTCTGCCCTGGACCCGCTGGGGACCTAAGCGGTCCCCAGACCCCTTGCCAATACTTTACGCCCCCTAACTAAAAAGCTGGGTCCGCAATTGATAGTACAGACGTCTATTTTTTCTTCATGTATAGATCTGCATATCTGTTTCATTTGAAACTGTTCTAAAATCTTGTATCTTGTAGGCCTATGTCATTCAGATTTTTAAGATACTTCCTTTCAGGAAGTCTCGTACTGTTACGGTAACTGCTTCAATTGAGATACCGCCGCTTTGCAACCTACCTCAAAATATAGTGCTTTTTCTAATTTTAGAATTTGCTGTCTGACACGTGCAAAATGCAAGAACAAGGATATTGTCCTCCTTGAAAAAATCAATTTCATATATATGCATCAATTAAATCAACGATACATTTCTTGCTTTCACTGCACGTTGGTGGCGTTATAATATATTACTTTTGATTTCGTTTTGATTTCTTCAAATTCCCTCAAAATGATTCATTTCTCATTCACATTTTTGAGAAAAGCCTTATAAATTCTCCTTAGCAACGGATTATTGCATCAATATATCTAGAGAAAAAACCTCAAAATCGTGAGATATTTCTAGATTTTTAAAATTTTGTTCTATGAAGCTGAGCACACTTTCTTTTTTATTGTAGCATGAAAGAAATCAATATTTATTCTGTGGTTGCAATGACAACTATATATCTTGTAGATAGAGAAACATCATTCTAGCTATTTTCATCGTTTTTAGAGTTTCATACTTATATAAATTCACTGAAGGGAAGTTTTTTTTACCTTACTTTACCAGCGTAGCAATGCCTTTACATTAACCCATTAATGAATTGGTTTTATTAAGGCATCTTATAGAATTTTCCATAGCAACAGATAATAGCAACTCTTTTTTGATACAAACTATCAAAGAATATGATGTATTTGTCAATTGTATTCTCAGTTTGTCCAAAAAAATGTACACAGTTTGAACATTTTTCATATAAAAACATAAGTACAGTACGTCCATCGCTATCTTTGTCTATCGTATCCTATCCTATCAGACATCGCGCATCAGACATCAGACATCAGACATCGCGCATCGTACATCAGACATCGCGCATCGTACATCAGACAACGTACATCAGACATCGCGCATCGTACATCAGACATCGTACATCAGACATCCTATCGTATCATATCAGACACTCTATCAGACATCGTATCAGACACTCTATCAGACATCGTATCAGACTTCATCAGACACCCTATCAGAATCTGATTAATCAGACATGTTTATCGTATCACGCATCCTAAGTACTACGCTTCGCGCGTCGTATCAGACATTGTTATATTGGTAAAAAAAGATTAAATCTTGGTTGTCTCAATAAAAGGAAATACAACCTCGCCCTTGATAGTATCTATGATTAAAACCATCTCTATCTCTTTACTAAAAACCAAGCATCTCACTTCTGTACGATCCGGCGTTCCGCAGTGAACCCCCCCCCCCCCCCCCCCCCCACTTGTCAACGTCTGATTCTGAATTTGGTCAACACAAAGAAGACTGAATTGGTTCGAAGGACATGATAGCAACATTTAAATTTATCATTTTTTTTTATCACGCAATATTCGCATGTATTCAGATTTTTTTAAATCCCAGATTTGTCGGATTCACTATTTGATGTAGACTGCCGCTACTTTCGGTTTCAATGCCGCTCGAAGAAAACTAGTTCAAGCTGCTGAACCTAGTTTGCCTATGAAATCTGTATGGACGGCATCTAGGTTCAAGAGATTCGCGAAGACAAACCGCCTCGTCCAGCGAGCATGACGTTCTCGCATAAAATTTGACAACATAAGAGGATCGATCTTGAATAGTAATATTAATTCTCAAACACTTAATGTTACTGTTGGGAAGAAGGCATGGATAAATAAGCCTTAAAATACAATAATTCAATGTAGTTGACAGTTTTCTTCTTTTCTTTCCAGATTCACTCGTCTGTAATGGAGGATTTAATGACCTTGACACTTGCGAGATCGATACGAGAGCACTACAGGACAACTCGACTGGCCGTACTTTTCGATCTGATTTTGTAAACATTTGTTGATTTGAAATTAAATTGTTGAATTATACGTGAAAACAAAATGAATATTTGTCTGGTTTTATTTCAGTCCATTAGATTTCAATGTGAAGTTAATAAATTTGACAATAACTTGACGACTTCCAGTTATTATTTATTCTTAAATCTCTGTTTTAAAAAAACGGGGGTCGTCTCGAAATAATAAAGAAATATAACATATTATCATACATGTCATGCTTTTCATGCTGGCTTTAGCCGTATCATGGAAGAAAGGATTGCTAATACACTGTCTTTTAAATCCTTTATTTTTTTTTCGAATTCACAATGGCATGTGGCACATTGTTCAGCCATCTTGACCATCCATTCTAAATTTTGATACAACCCCTCATTTTAAATTTCTCTTTTTTACATGTCAAAATTGTATGAAACTCTATTATTTTATATGGCTGCTATTCATTTTATACATAGCTAATTAAAATAAAACAGAAAAATCAAGCCATTGTTCGTGTTTTATTGCAAATAATGACGAATTACGATTTTGTTTACAAAATCAGATCGAAAAGTACGGCCAGTCGAGTTGTCCTGTAGTGCTCTCGTATCGATCTCGCAAGTGTCAAGGTCATTAAATCCTCCATTACAGACGAGTGAATCTGGAAAGAAAAGAAGAAACTGTCAACTACATTGAATTATTGTATTTTAAGGCATATTTATCCATGCCTTCTTCCCAACAGTAACATTAAGTGTTTGAGAATTAATTACTATTCAAGATCGATCCTCTTATGTTGTCAAATTCCATGCGAGAACGTAGTGCTTGTTGGACGAGGGGTTTTGACTACGCGAATCTCTTGAACCTAGAATCTGTTTTTCTAGGTGAACACCCCTTGAACTAGAAGAAAACATGAAAATCGCATAGCACTAAAAGGGTTTAAAACAAAATAAAGGAAGCTGCCTGTTACCCATATTCACAAAGATCCATATGAGGGTTCAATGATCTCTTGAAACTTTAAAGTATCGGTAGACAATGGCACAAAACGAACGAGAATTTGACCCATATCTTAGCCTAAGACTTGGCCATTGACCATTCGCAACACAGTTCAAACGAAGTTACAAAAAGATCAGGTCATCAAGGACATCAGCAAGCAGATAAAAGGAAAATACATTGTACTTCCAACAATATGTTAATGATGGTAAGTCAATTTCTTTCTGTTTTGGCAGTGGCTCCGGATACGAACGCGAACGTTTGTATCTTTAGACCTATGTATCGGCGTACGAACACTTGTAAATCGTAGGGTTCCTTTTTTTTCAATGCATCTTGTGTTCAAATTGTATCTTTTTTGTGACATATTCTGAAAAGTTAAGTAAAAAGCACGGAGTTGCATCTACATGTACGTATTTGTTATCATCTCAAAACTTTCAAAAACTTCAACTTCCGCTGGACCGACGGAACGTCAGTACATGCACACAACAGCGGACAAGTGCGTGTCTATTACTGATCAGTGATCTCTATAAAGTATAATGAATGAGAGCATAGAAAATAGCATCTTGTCCCGGTTGCTAAATTACAGATGACACAGAATAAAACTCGTATACCTTGATATGGTTACAAAAATCAACTTTTTATTGTTATGGACACATGACCCGAGTCAAGTGACAGTTACAGACCAATCAGAAACATGTTCGTACGCCGAGACATAGGTCTAAAGATACAAACGTTTGTATCTGGAGCCACTGCCTTCTGTTTTAGTGGTTCCGGTAGTACAGGTATCGCCGATATAGTTCGAATCAAGGGCAACTTGGACCTTGAACACTCGGCCCATAGTAGGTCCACTCAGGCCCGTAGATGTAGGTCCACTCAGCCCGTAAACATCTTTTAAGTAAAAACATCAATCTGTTGAACAAAAAAAAAACCTTCACATCGATTAAGAACACAAAAAAATATGTTTAAGGTCGATTGATTTTAGTTTTATATTTTATTCAAAACGATTTACCTTCTGTTAGTTTTAAAACTAACAGAAGGTAAATCGTTTTGAATAAAATACAAATTCTACTTACTGCTTAATATTATACATCAGTTTTGAGATCCCAAATACAGACTGCAACCATCTGATTTTTACATGCAAATTTCACTGTCTCGGTCTCGTCGTACTAAGGTGGGATGCTACTTACATTTTGTTGTATATACATGTATGATACATAGCATTTTAAATCTTTGAATGCAAAAAGCGAGGTGAATCGGGTAGTACTTTAATATGGTCAGTGTTCAAATCCTAATATAATTTGCTTCAGAATTCTTTCAGTCATATATCTTCTCATTCTAACTATATGGGCCCCATTCATAGATATTACATAACTCCGGAAGCCAGTTCCTGCCATGTTATATTTTTTTACTATTTTGTAGTTACGAGAAACAAATCTCGTAGTTACTAATCGAATTTTTTCTTGTACACTAGGAGAATCTTTTTTCCTAACTACGAGAAACTTTTCTCGTAACTACAAGAATCTTTTTTCGTAACTACGAGAAATTTTTTTCGTTACTGTAACGAGAAACTTTTTTCGTAATTACGAGAAACTTTTCTTGTAACTACGAGAAACTTCTCTTGTTACTACGAGAAAATTTTCTCGTAAATACCAGATAGAAAAAAGATATAACATGACATGAACTGGCTTTCCAACATAACAATATATACAGAAGGGCTGCAACGATTCACCACGGTTATTGATGATGGTACGATGCACGGTATGACAGTGTCTACATATCGAGCTTTTAGATACAGTTGAATAACAACTTTACGACATTTGCATTTTAGGGTTAAGTTTCAACATAAATTAAAATGTATTGTAGTAGGGTAGGAAAAGATGTGCCCAGACCGGGGTTTGAACCTGGGACCTCTATACCTGCAGGCAAGCACTACTAACCACTGGGCTATCAGGGCCGATACACCCGGCTCTGCCACAATATGTACAACCTAGGCACTTGATATAAAGAAATGCAAGATATCTCCAGGTAATTATTATTACAAATTAAATTCAATATTTATTATTACATCATAGAATTGCTCGCATATTGGGCAGTTGGAACTCCTCTTTTATACTAGTAGAAAATACAATTTGAGAGTTCCAAAAGCTATATCCAAAGTTGATTTCATCTTTCAGCAGATATGAATTAAAGAATTGTGTTACAAATTGCACTGAAAGCAAATATCGTGGTATATCGTATTGTGAGCATAGCGCATCGTTGCAGTCCTAATATACAGGTGTCGTACCTTTTGCTTATGGTGCATGTAAAAGTCGAGTAATCCCGGTCTGTAACACGATCTCGAAACTCGGGTAATTTATCAATATTCTATCCAAAAAAGATTTAGCAATTAAGTTCTTTGTTCAATCTAATATATGGGTTAATATTCCACTATTTGTTTTCAGCTATAATATAAAGCCTCGTATGGAACCCTGATATCGTACCATTTCACAAGTGAGACTGTCTCTAGAAAGTACTTGATGGGTAAGTAAGAATGTCAAAATTCATAGGAAATTATGATTTCCGAATTGAGATCTGAGCTGATCCTTGTTGCAATGAATGGTTGTTAACTTTGTTTAGTTGTGCAAGATTTTTAAACAGGACTATATGTCACGTCATTGTATTGTAGAGAGATATAAATTCACGGTAGTGTATAACTTGATATGCAAATAATCTCTTGCACGATTATTTGCGTATCATGAGGGCTGGGACAATACTGCACCCAGCCGATCTGATACATATCACGATACCTGATATCTGATATGATACGTATCGCAATACTAAGTTGATTAATAAAACCCTCTCAAAAAGCTATTTGATCGTATTTATTTACATATAAGTAGCTTTAATGGTTTTGTTAATTGTCTAGAATAAATGAAAAACAAAATAATCTAAGGTATTAGGGGTATAATAACAATATCGTTAAAAAAAGCTAGAAATTATGTACCTTACTTCATATCCTACATATTTTTAGATATTTGATATTTTTTCATATTTCATTCAACTCGCCATGAAAACAATTGGTCCGGAACATTGTCTAAGTCGAGCGCCTTTGGCCAACTTTTATGGTATTTAATTTTTCTGTTATTAAAACAACCAGAACTCTGAGTATTATACCCCTAATGCCTTAAAATAATAAGAAGTCATAAAAAATTGGTATTAAAAATCAAAGTTCTTACCATTTTGCCATATATCTATATGTAAACTGAAGAAAGTTGGATTTAAACTTGAGTACATACGGAAAATTCGAACACATATTTTTTTGTAAATTTTAACTTAGGTATCGTCGGGATGTATCGATACTTGGATTGCAAAAAAAAATATCGCGATGAATCGGAGTATCGTCCAAGCCCTAGTATCGTGTGATACACTACCATGAAATTCATTAACATGTTAAACATCTTAAAATTACATAATATGTATGATTTTATGTGATGATTATATGTTATGAAATTTTTAGATCAACAGACAATGACAAATGGACCTGCAATATTAGTATTTTAACAACTATCATGGGTGAAGGTCAATAGATATAAATATTTTTGCTTTGACGCAATACATCATTACATGTATCTCTTGACTTTGACGTTTGATATTCTGATACATTAATGATAATGCAAGCTCAGGGGGTTGGGGTGGGGGGGGGGGGAGTGTAGGGGGTCAGTGTTTCACAAATGCATTTTCTTTGCCTATGTCTTTCTACATTGAATCAGTTGTACGTTAATTTCCATCATTTTTCAGGGGTGCTTAGCTATTCAAGAAAGGAACACATTACATGAGGCACATCTGAAAATCAAGAAAAACTACACTTGTCTCCAGACCACAGGTGTTTGATGCTGCATGAATATATCAATATTTGCCCATCAACAAAATCATCGCCATATACAAAAGGAAGCTATATATATCTTGGGACCTCCTATTTACTTGAAACTTTTTTTTTTCATGAACCATATATCCGCTATTTTAAAATTTGTATTCACTGTTACATTAATTTGAAAAACTTAAACTATATGGCTTCATTATACATTAATTAATATATTACTTTGATAAGACCTTTATTTTTATGCAAGTTAAAATTTGAAAATGTCGTAATAGCAAGTTGGCATACTTGAATAAGCATGCTTGCAGCAATTTAATCCTTTTCATACTGTTTCTGTGTTTCAAAGTGAAATAAAAGTCTGTAACTGTGATACAGTCAGTTAACTTAAAGTACATGTTAGTTCATATGAAGTCAACACTCAAAGCTTTTTTTCAAATCCCACTTCCGTTCATTGTATGCATTGTTCATTTCTATATAATTATGCATATACATGTATTTGAATAAATATGTTTAAACTAATGTTACCTCCAAGGTCACTCTGTTAGTCAAACTTTTTACATGAAATTTATCTCGATTAATTTTGTTATCACAGTAAATGTCATAGCGTAATCAAACAATAGATATATAATCAAGAAATTTCAAGATCATGGATAGCAACCAATGTAGATTTGTTTACATAATAAGTCATAGGGTCCTTTTATACAAGGACGCATATGAAATTTATATACATCCCTGTTTTACACAAAGCTACAAAAATGAAACAACATAGTAAAATGTAGTGATCACTGAAAGGCTTAAGTTGTCTGTCTTTGAGTTCAGCAAAATTGAGACTTTTTTATCTATATTTACAATATACATGTATTGTCAGCAGTCTGTATATAAAGTGCAGTGAATTATACAATGTCATATTGACATAAGTTGGTCTTCAATGCATCCTGGGTTCAAACTTTGGTCTACTCATGTATTTTACTATCTTTTGAATTTTCTCTTTTTATATGTGATTCAAGTTTTTAAATTATATATGTGTATCTGGAATCTTGTTGAATTTTCTTGAAGGCTCCAGTATCACAGCTACATGTGTACAGAAGCATATTTTGATGGTATTGCAGGAAAGGATATTGGCCTAGATAGTTCAGGCTGTAAGAACAAATATCTCTTTAAATAATGGCTAAATTGGTATCTGATGAAATCTCTGGTCATTAAATAGACAATTTTCAATTTACCCCAGTAGACTTGTATTTTATGCAGACCAAGACCCAACATGACAACATTTGATGTAACTTTGGACTGTGATGTCGAAACAGATCTATGACGTAATAACTTGAAATAACGTCAAAAGTTGTGATGTCTGGTCCTGGAGTGTCTAAAATGCAAGACTTAAAGCCCCTACACTTTCGTGACTCAAGCCACAACTCAAAAAAAAGATGATCTATCCGTGGCGAGTTGGGACGCAAAATGTTCCATGAACCTACGACGACAGTACAGATTAATTGCTACGGATTGGTACGGGTTGATACAAATGGATTAAGAATAGCTAAGGATAACTACAGATATTATCCCGACTTTTCTACGGATTGCTGCGACACGCGTGCCGATTGATAAGGATTGCGAAGACACGTATATGGATAGATATGAATAGGTACGGATGGCTTAGGAAGACCTACGGATGATCACAACTCCAGTACGGATAGCAACGATTCGCGCAAGGATAGCTACGACTTCAGACTTGAATTTTCTATGTACTTTTAATCATAATTATTTACTTAAACATCTAATAATTTCAAGTCAGTATGGTCTAGCTGACTTTTTTTATAACAGTATTCAGGTTTTCCATGTCTTTCTATCGATCATTAACTGAAATTGATTAGTTGTTGTTTTAACTCATATAATTTGAAGGAAAAACGCACAGAATACTGATAGATTTGAAATTAACAAAAGACAGAATCTGTAGCCGAGGCTATCCGTAGCAATCCATAGGTGAGTCCCGAGGCTATCTGTAGCAATCGGTAGGAGAGTCGTAGAGCTATTTTGTTAAAAAAAATTGTCCTGGATTGCTACAGATGTGCTACAGTTGCTACCACTCCCCTACTGATAGCTAAGACTTCACTACGGGTTGCTAAGACTCCCCTACGACTCCGCTACTACAAATTATTATCGTTACATATAGAGTTGTAGAAAATTTGAATATGCTAAAAAAAATTTCTGTCTCATCCCTGATTGCTACAGATTGCCAATAAGGAAAGCTATGACTCATCAAGACTATAGTGCTGGATCGAACTACCAATGGGTTCGGATAGCTACGGATGTAAAAAATCTCTGGATCCGCAGCTATCGCGGCCCCATCTGTGAAAATGTGAAGGGGGCTTAAGGGTAATTTGAAAATGGTCTATGACTTCGCAGCTAAAAGACAAATGGAACCCAGAATATTTTGCTATATACTAACAGTCACTTTAAGCCCGGCCTGGCTGTGCCATGATAGTCGATACCTATATATATATGCATTTGACAGGTGCAATGAAAAATTTTGAGTGCTCCTATAGCTGGATACTCTATGCTATCTTGGCAGATGTTCTCACAGAATGGGCTATAGGGCTCCATCACACACACCCTGCAAAAATTTGAGGTTTCCTCAGTTGCATGTTTACTGAAAACCATGAGACACATAATGAAAGACAATTAAATCCCTAGTTCTCCCCCATAGGTGACCTAGCTAACCCAGAAGCAATTCTGAGTTTCTTTATATAGTGAGACAAGCAGAATGGTACCATGTGACAAGCAGAATGGAGAATATATATGTTGCCGGTATAACCCGAGAACTAAATTCTGCTGTCGGAGCAGACGCTCTTATCGACTGAGCTAACCACGGGCACCTCTGACCGCCTGAGCTAACCTATAGCTGAGGGCAGGATACCTCGAATTTATTTTATGGTCAACATGGTCAATTGTATTACATTAAGCCATAATCAAGAAAAGATGAACATTTTAACATTTTACATTCTAATATAGAAATATATATACTGTAGAGTTTGTGGAGAGTCTCCAGAATTAATTATATTTAACAAAATTATGTTATTTGCAAGATCAGGTCCGACTCGTATTCGTATTTTTGGAGTTCCTCCTATCTAAAATATGTATCTGAATCATTGAATCTCTTCCCTCTGTGTCTTGATGAATTTCCCGAAATTCTCAATATATGTTCATGATTCTGGAAAACGAATCTATCATAAGGTGTTTCTAGTAAAGGGCGGACGATCGCAAATATTCGTGTCCGAGGAAATTCGGGTTTCTACCGACGTCCAGCTTTCGATGTCTTTTCAAATCCATAATTAGACTAGTGTCATGATCGCAAAAATTTTAAACTCTGACACATATCTCAAATAAGCTTAATTATTTTTAACACCGACTCTACAAATCTGCACATCGAACTCCCGTTCGACCACGATCAATTAACATATTTTTTTTTATATTTTGCTTTTGCTATTACATGTATTTCTATCACTTCTCAGCTGTAGTACAGTACAGTACAGTCTTTTAAAATTTTAAAATCGGTAAATTAATTATACTCGAAAACTAATTAAAGTAAAGATATTGAAATTTTTTTTCCTGAATTCTTGCGCGAGACACGATAGAATATATAGGATTCGCTTTGCCTGATAAAATTTGTATGATACGATTTGTCTGATACGATGTCTGATAAAATTTGTCTGATACGATGTCTGTTAGGATTTCTGATACGATAGGATTCAATCGTATCAGACATCAGACATCGTGCAACAGACATCAGACATCGTGCATCAGACATCAGACATCGCGCATCAGACATCAGACATCGTGCATCAGACATCGGACATCGCGCATCAGACATCAGACATCGCGCATCAGACTCTATCAGATCGTATCCTATCGTATCCTATCAGACAAAGTGACAAAGATAGCGATGGACGTACTGTAGGCTGGTATCGCTGCTGGTGGCCTGTAAGTCCCCGAGGATATCGCTCACCTAGTTTTAGTGTTTACGCACTGCATTGAAATATATTCTGAAATGTCCTGTCATCAAATTAGACCTAAATTTCTCAAACTAAGGGGTATCTCCCTCATTGCATAGCTCTGTTCTTAGCTGGGGTTCGGCATAATTTTTTTTTTCGGTCATGTTTAGAATTAAGCTCCTTGCACCTACCCTCCGAAGATTTTTGGCCATATTTTTCATTTAAATACGCTTCTGAATAAACCCTACACAAAATTTGGAGCCGCTCATTTTGGCAAGATGAAATTAAAAGTCTGTATGGTAGATGGCGCCAGGAAAATTCACTTCAGCTTTATTTATACTGTTTGACATGAAGTACTACTGACGAGGATTCAATTTCCGAAACACGTGTCTTTAAAATTGGTACGATAGAACGTATATTTCAATATTGACAATTTAACTAGTTTCATATGAAATAGAAAAAATCATTTGCGATCATATATAATTTAAAGTAAATTCATTCAATAAGACGACATATCATTGATATTCGATAGAGATATATAAACAGAATTTGGAAACAAGTATATTCATACTTATATTCATTAATTTCCCATGAAATCAAATTGTTATGTATATTTCATGTACTTTGAAGGTGTCGTTATCTAGACAGGAAAAGGATGATAAATGCAACGCTGGAAGAACAGTAAGAGGTTAACAGTGGCGATCCGAA
The DNA here is from genome assembly GCA_028142955.1 of Pinctada fucata. Lineage (NCBI taxonomy): Eukaryota > Metazoa > Mollusca > Bivalvia > Pterioida > Pteriidae > Pinctada > Pinctada fucata. The sequence continues at coordinate 59,381,807 of AP027106.1, read as the reverse complement.
ACTCTTTTCATTAAAAAATGAAATATTTCTATCATTTAAATTCCAATGTTATTTACAAATAACGAAAATTATATCAAAAAAAAAACGGAAGTACGCACGTAGCAACGTCAATAACGTCGTCGTTAGCAACACACAAAAAAGCTGCAAATAAAAGTTCAAAAGCGAAGAACTGAAATGATGAGTAATCGACGAAATAATACTATGGTTGATCGAGGTATCATTTTATTTCCATTGTTATTCTTAATAAGAAATAAGATTCTGATTGGCCGAGAAATCTTTTTGATACTTGCATCAACCGAAACAGGAAGTACGCGCTTAGCCACGTCATAAGCAACGTTGTTAGCAACACACTTTAAAAGCTGCAAATAAGCGTTCAAAAGCGAAGAAATAAAATGATGAATGATTAACGTTATAATTGTATGGTTGATCGAGATATCATCATCAAAAATTGAGGGACAAATATGCATCATGCGCGTTCAGCGGTGTGGTGTTGATATTTCGATCAACCAAAACACATCATAATTATTCCTTAAATCAATTATGTGATGGCTAATGTCAGGAAAAGTAGAGAAAGAGAGAGTGAAAGTGTGGTATACATCCTTAGCCTAAAAGCGTAATATATTTAAGTGGCGAATCGTTTGCTTTTTATATGAAACTCATGTAGAGAAGATTTGGGAGTTTACATGAGAACAACTTAACAAGTAAAACGTTACAAATACAGAATTTTTGGACCTAAATATCAAAATTGTAAACGGAAAAGGGATGATTTTGGATTCAACATAGTAAATTTCCCCTGGCTTGACGGTTATGTTCCAATATTACCTTCATACGGCATTTACATATCACACTTCATCCGGTACGATAGAGCATGTACTGATATTTTGGATTTTCACAGTAGAAATATACAAATTACCAAAACACTTTTAGGTCAAGGTTTCCGCTTTCATAAACAAGTTAAGACTTTCTGGAAATTTTACAAAAATAACAGTCAACTTCTTTTAAAATTCGGATCTATAGATACATGCAACATAGTAGATTACTTTGGGTATTACGCAACCTGTCTTTTGTAGTGATATGATCACCAAAACTAGAAGGATCAAAGGTAGGCAGCATAACCATCGAAAATGCGTCAGAATGATCAAAGGCCTTTTATACCGTTGATATGATCCTAATGTCACCAGACGGACACAAGACTTGGTACTTGACCAATCTACAGTCTTGTACCAACGCATCCTTGAGACTTGCAATCTGACTGACTGTGGCGACGGGACTCCATGACGGGCACTGTCCAAGTCTCTTTAGAGAAGACAGGGCCCCGACCACCCGTCCTCTCTGAATGTCAGTCGGACTCCTCGGGTGATTACATACATAAGCTCTCTACAGCCGGCAGAGCACGGACTGTATTACGCACGCACTCCATTTTTATTTCCATTTACATTTTCATCTATGTTGCTGGGACCCCTACGTTTTGCGGTCTTGTTTGTGTTAAGTCATCTAACAGTGAGGATGGCTACACCACAATTGTACGTTCTTCGAGACTTCTGGGTAATGGGAGAAGTGAGAGGGTTGTGCGCACGCAATCCAGGATAACCACACCATTTGCTACCTGCGTGGCAAATGGCCGTCCATAGTCGGCACCGGTTGCCCATTGGTCTCGTCGGTTTATTTGTAGTCTTTTGTGTTTGATTTTTATATGTCGTATGTCTCTTTTCCGTCTCATAGCATGCTCGTCTTATATGTTTTTGCATCGGGTGTTTTTGGTGTTATGCTGTTGGTGCCGCAACAGGGTCTTGTTGGAGATCCCCTCCCTTCTTCTATGATAACAAGTTTTTGTCATAAACGAGATCAACCCTCGCACGAAACATCAATAATGCAAAAATTATGTTATTGATGCTAGATGTGCGTGATCAATGGTGGATTGGGCGGGGATTGATGTATTTAAACATTATAGGAAGATGCAAGATAAGGAAGAAAAAATCCACAAAATTCACATATGTACGCATTTGAAAATTTCTGTTTAAAAAAATTCTCAAATTTCTTAAACCTGGGTTCTGTAACATTATATCCCAGCCATCTTACTACGCATTTCGTTATATTTAGGACATAATTTTCACACTCTTTGCCATATTACATTGTTAAGATTGAGGATCACTGACGAGGGTTAATACCCAAAACGTGCATGTCTGGTCCATGCTGTAAATTTGTCTAGCTAATAAATTTGAAGACGTTAAACATATGTACAAATTTATGAACAATGAAAGGTTTATACGGAAATGTGCTGTTCAAAACGATGGTACACCGGGAAAACATACTTAATTCGATGTGTTCGTACCTCCAAAAATTTTTATCAAATAATTTCTTTCTAACAGGGGAAAGCGTACTTTTTGCATCCGTGCATGCTTTTTGATCCTATATATATGCTGAACTTGTTTATTCCAATCGACTTAAATGTACTCTTTCTTATCATTTCCAGTCTAGTTGATATCAGGGACATATAAAAAAAAGAAATGAGAGATGCCGAGTAAACATTCTTTCAAAGTTACTGTGGATAAATTGATATACATTACATAATATATTCAAATGTTTTACCCGTGAACCGGAGCGCTTTTTTTGTGAAGGCCCATGCACCGAAACGTTTTGCACTCTCTAACCTCAACATGACTGCGGAAAGAAAGGTTGATATATCTAAAAAGTCACATTTAACTTTTTTGTCAATACTTTTACTCATTTTATCTCAATTCAATAATCCTAAAGATCATGCTGAGAATGAAGAGGAATATACACTTCACATTATCATGTGTACGAACAGTTAAAGACGTCTCTAGACGAGATGCATACCAAATGCCAAACCTTAAAAAATTCGCCGTATAGACCGAAGTGTTCAAATAGAACTCTTCTGGCGATACAAATAACTTAAAATGCGAGGGCTGAATGATATGTTGTGAGCCTTGATTTTCTTGGATGCAGAAGGTATTCTGCTGATAGATTATCTACAAAAAGGTCAAACAATCAATGACACATACCATGCTTCACTTCTGACACAGTTACGGGACAATATTAAACTTAAGTGCTGCGGGAAGCTTACTACTTAAAGCTATGTTGTTTTATCAGGAAAAAAATGCTCCTATTCACAAGTCTGTCACTGCTATGGCTGCTATTCATGATTGTGGCTTTCATTTGATTGAGCATCCGCCTTATTCACCTGATCTTGCTCCATCAGACTTTAATCTATTCCGACAATTGAAAGCAGCTATTTCTGAAATCCACTTCCAGTTCGATGATGACGTCATACTTGCAGTGGATGACGAGTCAAATAAAGAGATCTTTAAAAGTGGTAACGAGGCCCTTAAACATCGTGGTAAAAGTGAATAGATACTGAAAGTAATTATGTAGAAAAATAATGCAAAATCTCTGATAAAATTCAAATCGTCCATTACGATGCTCACCACAAATCAATCACCCCTCTTATTTCATGGTGATTTCCACTCGTTTCATAAATACCGTATTTAATGAAAAATCATTTGTGATCCTATTTAGTTTAAACTGTATTTATTCAATTAAGGTACAATACATCAATATTCGATAAAGATATATGAATAGGATTTGGAAACAAGTATATTCATACTAATATTCTAATATTGACAGTTCTACCGAATTGAAGCGGCGGGTGTTGCATGCAAGCAGGAGATGCTTACTCTTCCTTGGCACATGGTCTCACACCCATATTGGCAGTTCGCTTCTTGTCATGTGGTGGGGGTTTTTGTTTGCTTGCTTTGGTTCCTGTTTCATCCTGATTTTTTATGCCTTCGGTTTCTAATTTTCTGAATTATCGATTTTGTGCTGTATACAGGGATACGGTCATTATCCATATTTGTTATTGATTTATTTCCTGTAAGCTCAAATTACTACGTATATTTCATGCACGAATAAAGAAGTGTGCCGTTAGAAAGAAAAAGGATGGTAAATGCAACGATGGTAGGAAAATAGGATGGTACAGTGTAAGGTTTTATCATTTAATTTCCAATGTTATTTACAAGAAAGGAAGATATTGATTGGCCGAGAATTTTTTATGATTAACAGAAAACGAAGGTACGCGCATAGCAACGTCATAAGCAACACGCTCTTTGAAAAAAAAACTGAAAATAAGCGATCAAAAGCTGAGAAATGAAATGATGATAATACGGAAGTGTTTCTTGAAGAAAATTTCAAACCAATATTTTCATGCACTAGACACTTGTTTCGGAAATTAAAATCCTCAACAGCAATTCCTCCAGCCAAAGAGCTTTTCGTTAGCACGCCAAAATTCATTTCACTAGCGCCCTCTAGTTTTATTTTAAGAATTTAAATTTTTGCATTTACTTAAGAGAGAGTTCGCGGCTCCAAATTTCCCGTAGGGTCGAATCAGTAATTAATGTAAATATCGTTGGTTGACCGAGGTATCAACACTAAAAGTTGAGGGGAAAAGCATGCATCGTGCAGCGATGCGACGTTGATATCTCGATCGTCCAAAAAATATTATACCAACTCCTTAAATCCATTATCCGATGGCTAATATCAGAATAAGTAGAGAAAGAATGAGTGAAAGTGTGCATCCTTAGCCAAAAAAAAAAAGTAGAATATTTAAGCAGTGAATCGTTTGCTTTTTATAAAAAAGTCATGTACTGTACATGTATAAAGAAGATTTGGGCGTTTACATGGTAACAAGCTTTTATCATAAACGAAATCAACCCTGGCACGAAACATTTTAAAATGATTCGAGAGTCTTTTTTTATATTGGTGCATGGTGTGTGTGATCAATGGTGGATTCAGCGGGGACTGTGGTCTAATTTAAACGTTATAGGAGGATGCAAGATAAGGAAGAAAATAGAGCAAAATTTACATATAAAAAAAATGTAAACAACCCCCCCCCCCCCCCCCCCAAAAAAAAAACCACTTTTGCAACGGAAAATTCCATGAGACTATTTTCTATTTGAAAGAGCGCAAAAATGCTACAAAGTTAGGCCGGTTTTGAGGGGTTTAAGGAGGGGGGGTGCACCCAACCCAGTGATATATCCCAGACTAATGTCTGTGTTTTATCAATAGAAGTATACTTTATTCATAATTTTTATACTCAAAAATGTAAATATTTCTTATTTCATGCGAAAGTTATATTCACTTCAAAACAGGTTTTATTGAAGTTTTTTACAACTTCAATCTGTTAACAAACTGTACATAATGTACATGTTAGGGGGTCTTAGATGTCTCTTAAGACAAATGTGTAAATTGCAATTCTGAAGTTATTTTACAATTTGTAACTTTGAAACAACAATAGTCCTGTTTAGATGAAAAGATGATGGCGATCGAAGCGAGCCGAACATTTTTGAAAATGTTTTATATCTGCGGGAAAATTTTTAATGGACATATATTTGAATTTTGGATAATTCTTCAAATTGAGATTTAATATTTGAATTCAATAAATTAGGAACAAGATTATTTATATTATACAATTATGGACTTTTTACATGGTGAATATGGTGTGATATTTTCTTAATTTGAAAATATTGAGCGAGTAAAAATTCGCCGTTATTCTTAGATTAGTTAAAAATTCAAGAATTTTATAGCTCAGCTTCAGTGTCCTTGCTGCTGATCACGAAATGACGTTAATGACGTCACAAATATAATTTTCGCGCCTTTTCGATATTTCATGGTAAACCCGGAAGCAAGAGTTTTTGCGGTAGTGTTATTTAATGATATCGCTGCAATGAATTACTGCATGTTATCATCCTCACAACATTTCTCTCTCCTCTTCCCTCCCCTTCCCTCCAACTCCCGCCCTCCCCTCCCTCCCCCTCCCTTTCAGCCTGTCCACCCCTCATAGATATATATGTTGAACTTATTTGTTCCAATCGACTAACATGTACTCTCTCCTACTTTTGTTCTAGTCTAGTTGATATCGGGGACATATTTTATAGATATGACAGAGATGCCAAACAAACATTGTAATATTTCTAATGCAACGTGAATAAATTGATATACATTACATACTATCATGTGCAATGTACTGAACGACTTTGTTGTGTACGCGCATGCACGGAAACATCTTACACTTTATATCGTTAATATGGCTGCGGAAAAAAAGTTTGACATATGTAAAATGACTTCTTTTGCCATAGTTTTACTCTCTTTATCTCAATTTGTTATTTCAAAAGAACATGCTATTGACAAAAGAGGAATAGGCACTTCACATTACCATTCGTATGAGCAGTTAAAGACGTTTCTAGACGAGATGCATACCAAATACAAAAGCGTAACAAAAATTCACAGTATAGGGAAAAATGTTCAGAATAGGTCCCTTCTTGCGATACAAATAACCGACAATATTGAAGAACAAGAGCCAGGAGAACCTATGTTCAAATATGTCGGAAACGTGCACGGAATGAAGCCATTGGACGTCAAATACTTATTTATCTCATACAGTATATTCTGGAAAGTTATGAGATAGATAAACGAATAGAAAAACTTGTTCAAGAGACAAATATATACATCATGCCAACCATGAACCCAGATGGATTTGAGGCTGCACGTGTCGGGGATTGTGATGGACTTCAAGGCAGGCCAAATGCCAACGGGTGCGACTTGAATCGTAATTTTCCTGATCAGTTTGATGAAAGTTCCGACGATCAAATTCAACCAGAAACTCGAGCGATGATAGATTGGATTGAACACAATAAGTTTGTATTGTCAGCTAACTTGAAGGGCGGAAGTGTTGTTGCCAGTTATCCTCTTGATGTCTCTGTGCAACATCAAGGTAGCGCGATTGGTGCCACCCCAGATGAAGAATTGTTTAAACATTTAGCTCGTGTCTACTCTAAAGTCATAAGACAATGTTTCACGGTTATGCATGTAGGGGGGATTCTTTTCCGGGAGGAATCATCAACGGAGCGGAATGGTATGATATACCAGGTGAGTAAAGTTGACTAATGAAAATTCATAACTTTTGTTCTAGTATTGCTGATTTTTACTGAATTTCAATTAGATTAAGTAATACGGAAGTGTTTCAACTCCTTACACTCTTTAATAGAATTTCAAACCAACTTTAATGCAACAGATGCTTCTTTCGGATAGAAAAACCTCATCAGTAATGGTTCCAGCCAAAGTTATTTTCAGATACAACCAAAATCAATTTCAGTAGCGTCATCTAGATTTATGCTCTTCAATTTAAATTTGTACATGTACTTTGTAGAGAATATGCGGCTCCAAATGTTCTATAGGGTCTATTCAGTAGCATAGTTAAGTAAATCAATTACCAAAGTAGGCACCAAATCAACTGCAATAAGCATTTCCGGATATATTAAAATGATATATGGTCATCTCAGTGATTTTAACAAAGTAAAGCATTAACAATTAATAGATTTCTATGAAAAATTAGAAAAGTAGGTTCTAGCGTAAAGGATATGTGTATCCAAAATAAGGAAAGGAGGTTTTAACACAAAGGATATAAATATCAAACGTCACAAAAATAGGTTACAACGTAAAGGATATATATATCCAATATTAGAAAAGTAGGATTCAACGTTAAGGATATTTATATCCAACATTAGAAAAGTAGGATTCGACGTTAAGGATATATATATCCAACATTAGAACAGTAGGATTCAACGTTAAGGATATATATATCCAACATTAGAAAAGTAGGATTCAACGTTAAGGATATATTTATCCAACATAAGAAAGGTAGGATTCAACGCAAATGGTATATATATCCAACATCAGATAAGTAGGATTCAACGAAAAGGATATATATATTCAAAATAAGATAAGCTCAAAATGCATCGAAGATGCAAAATGCCGAGTTGCAAAACTGGAATGTAAGTATGAATATGCAGACTAACATGAAATGTGTATGGTTTGTAACAACATTTTGTGGTCCTAAATGAAAATTTTTGGATCAAGAAATGGTCTTCTCTTTATTCTATATCAGCGTGTAATATATTTTCAAGGATACAGATTTTCCTGTGACCTTGATCTTTGACCTTTTGACCCAAAAATTAATGGCAAGTTTCATGATTATAGGTGCAATACAGGCTCAAAAATGGTCTGGAAACCATTTTCAATTACCTAAGTCCTGTGACCTTGATCTTTGACCCTTTGACCCCTAAATCAAAAGTGGTCATTTTCTATTCACTGGAAACATTTCTGGCAAGTTACATGATTACAGGTGCAATACAGGCTCAAATTCAGTCGGGAAACCATTTTTAATCATCTTAGTCCTGTGACCTTGACCTTTGACCTTTTAACCCCAAAATTGATAGTGGTCATCCTTGATCCATGGGAAACATTTCTGGCAAGCTTCATGATTATAATTGCAATACAGGCTGAACTATGGTCCGGAAACCACTTTCAATCATCAGAGTCCTGTGACCTTGACCTTTGACCTTTTGACCCCAAAATCAATAGGGGTCATTCTTGATTCATGGGAATCATTATTGGCAAGTTTCATGACTTTAGGTGCAATACAGGCTAAAATATGGCCAGGAAACCATTTTCAATCATCAGAGTCCTGTGACCTTGACCTTTGACCTTTTGACCCCAAAATCAAAAGTGGTCATTTTCTATTCACAGGAAACATTTCTGGCAAGTTACATGATTATAGGTGCAATACAGGCTGAAATATGGTCCGAAAACCAATTTCAATCAACAGAGTCCTGTGACCTTGACCTTTGACCTTTTGTCCCCAAAATCAATAGGCTTCATCCTTGATTCAAGGGAAACATTTCTGGCAAGTTTCATGATTAAAGGTGCAATACAGGCTGAAATATGGTCCGGAAACCATTTTCAATCATCCGAGTCCTGTGACCTTGACCTTTGACCTTTTGACCCCAAAATCAATAGGCCTCATCCTTGATTCAAGGGAAACATTTCTGGCAAGTTTCATGATTATAGGTGCAATACAGGCTGAAATATGGTCCGGAAACCATTTTCAATCATCTGAGTCCTGTGACCTTGACCTTTGACCTTTTGACCCCAAAATCAATAGGGCTCATCCTTGATTCAAGGGAAACATTTCTGGCAAGTTTCATGATTATAGGTGCAATACAGGCTGAAATATGGTCCGGAAACCATTTTCAATCATCTGAGTCCTGTGACCTTGACCTTTGACCTTTTGACCCCAAAATCAATAGGGCTCATCCTTGACTAATGGTGAGTAAGTGTATGAAGTTTCATTGTTATAGCCTCTTTCGTAGTTGACTTATAGTCCGGAAACCAATTGTTGACGCCCTCCCGCCCGCCCGCCCAACCGCCCGCCCAGACGCCCGCCCGCCCGCCCGTCTCACATCAAATTAAGAGCCGAGTTTTGCAACTCGGCTAAAAAGTAGGTTCCAACGTAGAGGATATGAATATGCGAAATAAAAAAAAGTAGGATACAAAGTAAAGGATTAAAAATCCAAAATCAGAAAAGTAGGATACAACGTAGAGGATATATATATCCAAACCAGAAAAGTAGGATTCAAAGTAAAGGATATGAATATCCAAAATCAGAAAAGTAGGATTCAAAGTAAAGGAAATGAATATCCAAAATCAGAAAAGTAGGATTCAAAGCAAAGGATATGAATATCCAAAATCAGAAAAGTAGGATTCAAAGCAAAGGATATGAATATCCAAAATCAGAAAAGTTTGATCCAAAGCTAAGGATACGGCTATCTCAAATCAGAAAAGTATATTATACAATTTTTTTTTCCATTTTGAAACTCCTTAAAATGCATGATCATTTTTATCATATTTTGCATTATTATGTAAATCATCTTCTGATTCCTTTCTTTTACTTTTCTTACCTCAGATAATGTCAAAAAAAAAGATTTATTAAGTACTGCCTTCCATTGTGAATGTTATATTTGGATTGATATTTTGTAAAATTGTATGTAAAGTGTTCAATCTCAAAGATTTTTAGCCCATCAAATTATGCAATTTTCAATATATCTGTTCTTTACATACCATCTTTTTATGGATTTATAGTTTTCAGAATACGTAATGGGCAGGCTTATTTACACAAAGAAGTGTTCTATAGTACACACTAAAACCTCATGTCGTGTTAGAATTTAACATAATCCCCTTCAAAACGTAAATGTAGAATCCAACCATATGATACAGAAAATATTTGATCGAATTATGGCATACACCTCTGTGACACACTTAATGGGAACACATTCTTGTTAACATCTTATTTATTCTATTCGATGTAAACATCTTTACAACGAGTAACAAATTTTACTATGTTTACAAACAGTATATGATTAAGGTTTCAGTTAAGTCAACGAATCAGAACCATATTTTTTCTACATTTAATTGTGCGCTTTATGGCTTATTTATCACCAGATAATCGTAGCCGTAATGTCCGTGACGGGGAGTCCGTAAAAGGTAAAGGTTTGTGTACAAATTTCCCCACTTCAAATGAAGTTTTCTCCGCCATCTAAAAATCACATCATGCTAGCTGTCATAAGAAACATGAAATACCAAGAATAGTTTCCATTAAGGTTGTGGAAATCCCGATGAATCATTGTCAGACATTACCGAATCCCAAGTCTAGGATGCACCCACTCCACGCGTCTTCCACCGCAACGTCATAGGTTCCTTCCACTACTTTCCACTCTCAATATGACCTTGCCTTCACCCCTTAGGTCCCATGTATTTTTCAAATTAATTAAAAAGGAAATTTCATAAATTCAGATTGAAGGTAGGGATAAAGTTAGAATAACTGTTCTAAATTATGGCGCCAAAAATTAAAAGTAATCGCATTTGTTGTTTTCCGACGTCATTAAACTACAATGATGTGACGTCATAATATGGCTGCCGACAGAAATCCTGTCGAAACTGGGGACCCCTGAATCCAAGGGTACTTTGCGATGAAGCGTCTGGCGGAATGCGATGAAACCCTTGGTGCACCAAGATGCCACTCCATGATGGCCAAGAATGTGTTCTGAAAAATGGCAATCAATGGCAATTTAAATGAAATTTCCAAGAAGGCAAAAGATAAAACATTCTTTGGCCTCTTTCAAGTCAAAAGAGTTATTTTTAAGATAATTCCTCAAAAATGATTTAATAAAAGACGAGGGATGAAAACAGCTAAGATTTGTACATCAGTATCTGGAAGTCAAACACAATAACAAGAATAGAGAAATCAAAACTGTTTACAAGATTTTCCAAAGAATATGATATTAACATATGAACTGCCTTTCCCTCGTATGTAATTGGAATTTAGAGCTCTTACTTTGCAATTTTCATTGCGATAAGTGATTGGCGTAACACGAAAAGTAAAGGGGATTCAGTGATGGATACTATATGATTATATGAATACAAGGATTGTTTCTCAATATATGCTTAACATTGTTGTCTGCAGACATTTGATCATGAAATGAATTCTGTGCAGCACTTCGAAATTCGTACTGCACAGAATTTATTCCATGACCAACTGCCCTTTATACAAGAATGTAAATAAAAAAAACTGAAAAACGATCCTTAAAAACAGAATATTCACGAGAAAAACAATCAAACAAATAGACTTAGACAATAACACAGCTCCATGGAAACACCAACTGAAGGACAACCTTATCTCACTCACTTTCGCCTTGAGACAAAAGAAAAAACGTAGTCGTAGCAGTTTGAGATTTCCTTGTCTCACACTCCACGTGACACTTATTATGATGCCATAACACCTAACACCATACCATCGTTAAATTTCATACTTTTTTTGGCATATTACATTGTTTAGATTTAGGATCACTGATGAGGGTTAAGTACCCGAAACGTGCATTTCTGGTCCACGTTGCCAATTTACCTGTTCTTAAATGATGCTATTCAATTTGAAGACGTTTACATTTATACCACTTGGTGAGTGTCACTGCTGGTGGACCAGGAGTCCCCGAGGGCACATGTAGCCAAGTTCGATCAATTTCGGTTGATCGTTTCTTCAACGCATTCTAAATCTCTGTTATCAAAATTTCTTGAAATTTCTAAAAAGTGGGTCCTGTAGCATCATATCCCACCCTTCCTGCTACGTCTTTTGGTGCACTTTTTCGACATAGTAACTTTCATACTTTTTTGGCATATTACATTGTTTAGATTTAGGATCACAGATGAGGGTTAAGTACCCGAAACTTGCATGTCTGGTCCACGTTGCCAATTTATCTGTTCTTAAATGATGCTATTCAATTTGAAGACGTTTACATTGTACACAATTTGTATCAATTCTGGTTTTTAAAAAATCATTTTAGTGATATTCAAATCAGCTGAGTGAGATAAATAATCTATCGCAACTTTGGGACTGAGACAGGTGAATCTTATCCTCGTACAAGAGATCTGCTACATGCACGACTCGTCAACCCTTGTCGTGGATTGCAAATCTTTTGCAAGAGGATGAGATTCCCCTTGTCTCAGTCGCAAAGTTGTGATAGATTCCATTAATCTAATGAACAATCTTCAGAGTTCAGTGCAAACACGAAAAGCATTGTAGGTGGCGCTGTTTTTTTATGTCCAATGCTAATTGGTAAAGTTCAAAGTTGAACGACCACGTGAAATAAAAGTTGACACCACCATTTCTAGCCCACCATGATTCTCAGGTCAATCAAACTTGTCGACGACTTTCGCTACAACATTGGTTTTTCCTTAAAAGTGTAATGCGTGTATCTATGCTGCATATAAATGTGATTCTGTCCAGCCTCGAATTTGATCATGTTTAAATGGAAAATTATTTAGTCTTTATCTTGATTGGTACACTATACAGTTATTGTTGCAGGCCGTTTCATAAAACTCTTACGAAAACTTTAAGGGATTTACGTATTTTTTGATTGCTTAGTTCTTCTTGTAAAGTAAAAATGATTATGTTTCGTTTCAGAATTCATATTAAGCAAGTAGAAATAGTATAAAAGATATTAGTAAAATCTAAATGAAAAAAAAAAACTTTTCAACCTTTAACTTTATGAAGTAAAGTACGATAATACCTAAATATTTTTGAATATTTACATATGCCCATTCATTTGTATAGAATTTACACTGTGATTATGGGAGTATAACCACGGTGACGTGGTTTGAACTATGACGTCATAGTAACTTGGCTTGATTTGAACTTTGACGGTACGTAGTAACAGAGCCTTAGCAACTGAGTTTTATTCGTATTTCAACGTCATTTAAGCGTGAAAAACTGGAATGTAAATATATATAATAACTGCGATAACGCGCATTATGGAACATAATTCCTGGATCCATTGAAGGTTATCACAGTATAATCACATTCCAAAAGACAGTCATTCTATAAAAATTTTGTGAAACTGGGCACTGTTCCAATAATATTCCGTTTTGTAGGAGGAATGTCGGACTACAATTATCTCAATACCAACTGCTTTGAAATAACAGTAGAACTCTCCTGCTGCAAATATACAGAAGCCAGGGAATTGCAAAAGGAATGGGAAAATAACAGAGAGGCACTCCTATCCTATATGGAACAGGTTTGCATTAATTTCTGAAACTATGTCTTGTACAGGTATTATTGATAAACATAAAAGAAGTACCCATCAGTTATTCAGTTTTAAAGTCGAGAAGGTAAGGCAAATTATTAGAATTTCCATTGGAACAATTGCGAAACCTAAATAAATAGCAATCTGAAGTGAGACCAAGTGTCCGGGTAGAGTCAGCGTCTCATGTCTGTACATAACACCCGTCGCAGCTCCATAGAAAAAACATTTCAACTTCGGTATTTGTCTCGATGTATACATTGATGTACATACATGTATCAGTACAGATGTCTTGTTCGGTGATGATGACAGCCATTACAAACGTTTGGCAGTAGAAATAAAGTATCAAACTAAATTTTATTTATTTTTTCTTAAACTTAATATTTGCAGAAATTCAACATTTTGAGCAAAATGTCAATAAGTCATAATTTTGACCAAAGTGATTCAACCTTTTTATTTATGTCGTTTACTTCTCTGGCAGCAGAAATTGGACGCTTCTATTTTGAGAAATAGATCTGTATCCTTGTAAAATGTAAAAGACTTAGTGTTAAATCGTGCAGCTAACTTCAGAAAGCGGAGCAAAATTTTAGTTTTGTCTCATTTGCCGGTAAAAATTCCGATCAAAATTCAATTAGGGAAATGGATCTCGAACTCTCGCTACTAACTGCGTAAGTTATATGTCGTCTGTTCGACCAATACTATGCCCACAGCGAAAAAAATATTTTCATAATTGCACAATTAGTTACGAGAGTTCAAAATCTGTCTCCCTCTATACATTTCGATCTGAAATTTGTCGACAAGTTGACAAAACTTCAATTTTTGATATCTGAAGTAAGATGCGCGGGCAGTAGAATTATTTTTACTTTGTGTATCTATTCCGAAAATATTCAAGACAGTGTTGCATATAATGTTAATGTTTTACATAGCTGTCTTAATGAGGATAGAGATAGATATAGAGATAATTATTTGCTGTTTATCTACAGGTTCATATTGGTGTGAAAGGTTTTGTGAAGGACAATGAAAACAACCAAGGAGTGCAGAATGCCATAATAATGGTTGAAGGAATCAATCACAACGTAACTACCGCAAAGTTTGGAGCTTTTTGGCGGTTGCTTGTCCCTGGAACGTATAATATTACGGCAGTTGCACCAGGGTATGGATAAATGTTTGCAAACAAAAGTATATCTTTATGCCCATATTATTTGTGCCCATTTCATAGATCATTCTGAAATTTGCCAAAACAATAGACAAAATTATGAAAAATCATGTTTGTTTGATGTAATTTGACGTTATCTTCGGATATCGTCAAAAGGCGATATGTGTTCTTCAGCTCTAATGGTCGAATACCAGTGATGCTGAGGCGATCATCCTTCGTTCGTCTCTTATATGATCTATGTAATCGAGTACTCTCGTCATCTGAAATCACCAGAGATAGAGAGTTCATTCGTTTTGTATTTAACTTTATACAATTATTGAATTTTGATATGGTGTATGACCTGGTCTGTATAGTCACGGGTAGACCAAAATCAAAAGTCAATATCTGCTTTATTAAATTATCAGGATTTTATTAATATTTGCATTGAAGTGATACTCGACGTCAAAGATCTAAGACTTAAAACATAAACGCACGCGCTGGTAACGCACGCGCTAATCCCGAATAGAGCGTTAATGGTCAACTCACTCTGAGGTACACTCTATGAAACAGCGTCTCCACCAATCAGACATAAGCAAAATCGGCAATAATTCCTTATCATTTAAAAAAGCATGCAGGGATATGGTCATTATCAATATTTGTCATGCCATCATCTATGGTCCAGTTGTGCACTTGACATTAAGTTTCTGCTCTTTAACTCTAGGGGTCTGGAGAATGTGTGTGACCATCTTCTATTTATTTCTGTGTGATCTTGCAAATAACAGAGTACTACTAGTGCATTATTTTTTTATATTTTATTACTGAAATAGACGATTTGAACCATCCAACCAAAATTGTACTCTATGTCTTCCGAAATCGAAGTAACCGAATATGACAATTCTACCGAATTGAAGCGGCGGATGATGCATGCAAGCAGGAGATGCTTACTCTTCCTGGGCACCTGGTCTGCCTCCCATATCGGGAGTTCGCTTCTTTTCATATGGTAGCGGTTTTTATTTGTTTGCTTTAGTTCCTGTTTTGTCATCATTTTGTATGCCCTCGGTTTCTGATTTTCTGAATTATCGATTTTGTGCTGTATACAAGGATATGGTCATTATCCATATTTGTCAAGTAAGATCTGTATGTAGTCTTGCTTTGCATCCACTTTTTTGTTTGTTCGAGTTCCTGATTTTCATAACTTTGAAAATTCTTCATTTTTTATGAAACAATACATGTATAATCTTATATATTATATTATAATATATTATATTATATTATGTTATGTTATATTATATTATATAATGCATATGTTATCTTACATTGGTCTCGTTGGTTCATGTGAAGTTTATGTGTTCGTTTATATTATATTATATTATATTATATTATATTATATTATATTATATTATATTATATTATATTATATTATATTATATTATATTATATTACATTATATTATATTATATTATATATTGTATATGTTATCTTACATTGGTCTCGTTTGTTTATGTGTAGTCCTTTATGTTTGATGTTTCTGTGTTGTGCATTGACGTTCCTTGTCCTTTATGCGTCTCCTTTTGTGCTTGTCTGCTTTGTATTTTTGCATTGGGTGTTTTGGGGTTTTTCTGTAGGTGCTGCAACCTGGTGTTGTTGGAGATTCCCTCCTTTGTCTTACATATCTTATATATATCAAATCTGTTTGAGTCCTTGGTCAACAGGTTCATAGAAAATGAGTGTATTTTTGTTCTCAAATGACTCTCAAGTTAACTTGATTGAAAATGAATTCTTTTTATTTACATTATCACCAGTCTGTGGCCTACACCAGTTGTTTTGTTTGAGTTCCCATATCCTCGGGGTCTTGGAAAATAGGTGCGTAATTTTCTTCTGTTGTTTGTGTTATCAACCATCAGTGAGGAGGTCATTTTACACTACAGTTGTTCGTTGGTCAAGCATTTTGGTTACCGGAAAAGTGGGAGGATTGTAATCCGGATATTTTCAGCACTTGTTTCTTTCATATCAGATGTCCCTCCTAAGTCGGCACTGGTTACCCCTTGGTCTCATTGGTTTATGTGTAGTCTTTTGTGTTTGATGTTCTATGTCGTATGTCTCCTTTTGTCTCTTGTTGTACTCTTAATCTCTGTGTTTTCGCATCAGGTGTTTGGTGTTTTTCTGCGGCCTGATCTGGTTGGGGATTCCCTCCCTTTTGTCAACAGGTATGTAATGCTTTTTAATAAATGATCAGGAATTATTGCCTATTTTGCTTATTTCTGATAGGTGGAGACGCTATTTGATAGAA
The DNA here is from genome assembly GCA_028142955.1 of Pinctada fucata. NCBI lineage: Eukaryota > Metazoa > Mollusca > Bivalvia > Pterioida > Pteriidae > Pinctada > Pinctada fucata. Next base: position 59,364,898 of record AP027106.1, on the reverse strand, counting down.
TGTACCTAAAAGTGATTTGACACTCTAAAGCGGTCTATTCGGGAATAGCGCGCGCGTGACCAGCGCGTGCGTTGATTTTTGTAGTGTTAGATCTATGACTTCGCGTATCATTACAATGCAAATGTTATTAAAATCCTGATAATTTCATAAAGCAGTTATTGACTTTTGATTTCGGTCTTCGGCCTCGGTAAACCAATACCTGAGCAGGTCTGTATAATCACGATTAGACCTCATCAAAAGTCAATAATTGTATAATGTCGACCCGTTTAAATTGAATATTTATTGCTTTATTAGATATTTACCGGAGAAGAAGTCAGTTGAAGTCAAAGAAGGCCCAGCTCTGGAAATTAATTTCCGTCTGAAACGCAGTACAGGCTAAGTAAGTAGATGAATATTCTTTAATAGCGTCACTATTCCTACTTCTATTTCTTAGAGATCTTCTAGCTTCATCTGGCTGAAGGTTCCATCACTGTATGATGCACGGATGCATATCACATGATACACAAATTATTTTAATTCATCATAGTAATTAGACTTTGACAGTATTTACCTGATTTAATCAAAGAGCATTCTCGTGGAATATATAATTTTCGTATCACGCGATATGCGAACCTGAGCATTGCCTTGGCTAGATTTCATGATAATGTACACTCCTTTCTATACATAACACTTCAAGTATTGCATATAAAGAGTTAACTTGGCTAAATCTTTTCCAGGATATTATCATATCAAATGAGGAAATGATTAGATTAGTGGCAACAAGTGTTGCGCTTTTGCGAATGGCTGACCAGGGAGAGAATATTTCTTGGAAAATGACTATATCAAAAATGTAGTACAACTCGTTTTTTGTTGTTGTGATGTACATATGACAGCACAAATCACATAGATAACACAATTTTGATGTTAATTCTGTCTACCTTTGATCCTTCTCTTTTTTTTGGCACCTGGTCTCACTTTGGAATGTTGTTCGCAACCGTTCCATTGGACATTCTAATGACTTCTCGACTTTGAGACTGAATAACTGGTAGATACTTCTTTGCTTATTATGTCAACATGAAAGAAACACTAAAAATGACATCAAACTATCAAACACTTAAGAAAAGACTGTCTTCCTTTTGGTGTTCATGGGTGTATAATTCTGGTTGGACACGTGCAAATATTTACATTTATTCTAATTATCGGTCATTTTTATTTGCATGCACATCGACCATTGTGCCTGTAGCAGCATCAAATGTATTTTAACGTTTGTAAATTCTCCTTACATACAAAATTTGAACGTGACGTCACAATAGCAACTCAAGTTATTGGAATATAATTCTAGTTGCCTATTTGGCGCTTAACATGGGGAATCTACTAGTAATGTAAATATAAAAGACTACACATAAATCAACATGGCCAATGGTCAAACGGTGACGAATTAGGATGACCATGTACTACGTTAGTAGAAAATGTTCGTTATCACTGCTTTGTTATTCCATATATTGGGAGAACAACTGAAAGATGCATACAGATAACTAGGCGCTTTTATAAGTTCTGAACAAAAACCTTCGAAGTCAAAAGAGTAATGCAACTTTTACGCCCTCTTATCATTAAAGGTATGCACTCTAATATACAATTAAAGGCTATCGATCGATTTTGTGCTGTATACAGGGATATGGTCATTATCCATATTTGTCATGTAAGATCTGCATGTAGTCTTGCTTTGCATCCGCTTTTTTGGTTCGAGCTCCTGACTTGCATAGCTTTGTAAATTGGTGTGGTAATGTTCTTCATTTTTTATGAAACAATACATGTATAATCTTATATTACATATTATATTATATTATATTATATTATATTATATTATATTATATTATATTATATTATATTATTTTATTTTATATTATATATTGTATATGTTATCTTACATTGGTCTCGTTGGTTTATGGGTAGTTTATATTATATTATATTGTTTTATATTATATTACATCATATTATATTATATTATATTATAATATATATTGCATATGTTATCTTACATTGGTCTCGTTGTTTTATGTGTAGTCTTTGTGCTTGATGTTTCTGTGTTGTGCGTTGACGTTCCTTGTCCCTTATGTGTCTCTTTTTTGTGCTTGTACACTTTGTGTTTTTGCATTGGGTGTTTTGGGGTTTTGCTGTGGGTGCTGCAACCTGGTGTAATTGGAGATCCCCTCCTTTTTCTTACATATCTTAAATATATTAAATCTGTTTGAGTCCTTGGTCAACAGGGTCATAGAAAATGGGTGTATTTTTGTTCTCAAATGACTCTCAAGTTGACTTGATTGAAAATGAATTCTTTTTATTTTCATTATCATCGGTCTGTGGTCTACACCATTTGTTTTGTTTCAGTCCCCATATCCTCAGGGTCTTGGAAAATAGGTGCGTAATTTTCTTCTGTTGTTTGTGTTATCAATCATCAGTGAGGAGGTCATTTTACACTACAATTGTTCGTTGGTCGAGTCATTTTGGTAACCGGAAAAGTGGGAGGGCTGTAATCCTGATATTTACAGCATTTATTCCTTGCGGTTGTGGTTAGCCAAACAGGGGATGTTTACTCCTCCTGGGCACCTGGTCCCACCTCTAGCTTGTCAGGGGTCCGTCGATGTTCAATTTGGTACTCTATTGGGAGTGTTGTTGAGATTGTCGTCAGGATCTTCTTTATCTTATTTGCATAGCAGATGGCCGTCCTTAGTCGATAGCGGTTACCCATTGGTCTCGTTGGTTTATGTGTTTATCTTTTATGTTTGATGTTTCTATGTCATATGTCTCTTTTTGCCTCTTGTTGAACTCCTCCTCTCTGTTTTTTCGCATCAGGTGTTTTGCTGCGGCCTGATATGGTTGGGGATTCTCTCCCTTCTGTATTTTGTATGTAATGCTTTATGTCGACCCGTTTGAATTGAATATTTATTGCTTTATTAGATATTTACCGGAGAAGAAGTCAATTGAAGTCACAGTCACAGAAGGCCCAGCGCTGGAAATAAATTTCCGTCAAAAACGCAGTACAGGCTAAGTAAGTAGATGAATCTTCTTTGATAATGGCATTATTTCTACTTCTATTTCTTAGAGATCACTTCACCTAGCTGAAGGTTCAATCACTGTATGATTCACGGTCGCATATCACGTAATACACAGATTATTTTAATTCATCATGGTAAAAAGACTTTGACACTAAATACCTGATTTAATCAAAGGACATTCTCGTGGAATATATAATTTGCGTATCACGCGATATGCGAACCTGAGCATTGTCTTGGCTAGATTTCATGATAATGTAAACTCATTTCTTTACATAACAGTTCAAGTAATGACAAATATGGATAATGCTATAAAGTATATAAAAGAATGTGTTAACTTGGCTCAATCTTTTCCAGGATATCATCATATTAAACTAGGAAATGATTAGAGCAGGGTAGCAAGTATTGCTCTTTTGCGAATGGCTGACCAGGGAGAGAATATTTCTTGGAAAATGACCTTTGTTGAAAATTTAGTACAACTCGTTTTTTTGTCGTTGTGATGTACACATGACAGCACAAATCACATAGATAACACAATTTTGTTGTAAATTCTGTCTACCTTTGATCCTTATTTTTGTGGCACCTGGTCTCACTTTGGAATGTTGTTTATTCAAAGGTTCGCAACCGTTCCATTGGGAATTCTAATGACTTCTCGACTTTGAGACTGAATAACTGATAGGTACTTCTTTGATTATTATGTTACTATAACAGAAACACTAAAAATGACATCAAATCATCAAACACAAAAGACTACACATAAAGCAACATGACCAATGATCAAACGGTGCCGAATTAGGACGGTCATGTGCTAAGTTAGTAGCAAATGTTCGTTATCACTGTTTTGTTATTCTATATATTGGAAGAACAACTGAAAGAGAAGTAAATTCTACTGCATACAGATAACTAGGCGCTTTTATCAGTTTCGAACAAAAAACTTCAAAGTCAAAAGAGTAATGCAACTTTTACGGCCTCTTATCATTATAGGTATGCATTCTTACATACAATTAAAAACATTCCTACAGAAGCTGATTAGTGCCAACCTAAGTAAAAAATTTAAGTCGTAATAACAACTTAGTATGTCGTAATTACGACTTAGCTATCACATCATAACGATTTAATACTTCGTCTCATTATCTGTAAGAACCAAAAAAATTCCATAGGACCATAGCACGGCATGTCACCGATTTTAAAGATTTTTGGTACAGGATATAGGTATGGTCACTAAGATGAAATCTGCCTTCACTTTGGCAATTTAAGATTATGTTGTCATAGTAACCATGTCTGATTTTTATTAGAATTTTGAAAATACAGAAAACAATGCATTTTCAAAAGACTCGTTTCCATGGATTGGGGTATAGCAGTCACCTGTAAATTTCCATATTAAACTTTTGTATATTTTTGTGTGAATATGTGAAAAGATATGTGTTCCATCAATTTATACTCTTCATATAAGTGGTCTAGGAGAGGGTTAAAACAAGCTCAGGAAGGGGTATATTTTGACTTGAAAAGTGCATATTTTTGCCTAAATTTGCTTAGTTTACAGCATATAATATTACATCAACAGGGTGATCTGGAGTTCAGGTGCATTTCACCTAAATACATGTAGTATAACCCTTGGACTTTGAAAAATGAAAAAATAACAATTAACAAAAAAGAACTTCAAAAACGGTTACTATTGTAAGATTTCGTTCTATTTTAATTAAAATGCACCTGAACTCCAGAACACCCTGCTGATCTAATATAATTACATGCTGTAAACTAAGCAATTGCAGGCAAAAATAGGCATTTTTCACGTCAAAAATGTTGATGGGAATTTGTTTATTTCATATTTTATGATATTGCTGCCTTTTGAGATTCCCCTAAATTTGTAGGTATCGCTAAATTGCTTACATGTTGACACATGTAGCCAAGTTTGGTCAATTTCGATTGGTCGTTTCTTAAAAAATTCGAAAATTTCTGTTTACAAAATTCTCAAATTTCTTAAACCTTGTTCCTGTAGCATCATGTCCCAGCCATCTTCTTGCTACGTCTTTTGGTAAATTGTGGACATACTTTTCACAGATTTTGGCTGTATTTCATTGTTCCGATTGAGGAGACGAGGATTGAATACCCGAAACGTGCATGTCTGGTCCATGCTGTAAATGTATCTGCTTTGAATGAGTTAAAGCAGATCCTGAAGATAATCTCAACAGCACTCACAACAGAGCATCAAATTGAGCATCGACGGACCACCAACAAGCCAGAGGTGCTAATAATATATAATAAATAATGCTAATGATTTTGAAGACGTTAAACATATATTCAAACCAATTGATTTTATGATTTAAAAGAACAGACATTTATGCTTCATACATATTTTAATTACGTTTCCTTTTTTACCCCTTCTTTCTGTGTAACCCTTATCAAGTTTCTTTATATATCTATATATAAAAGTTATATTACTAGTCAATCTGTATTTTGCTTTTCATCTATAATAATATAAGGAAGTGTTCCATCTCTATACCATCAAGAAGAAAATTCCAAACCAATTTTTCCTCCACCAGACATGTGTTTCGAATATTAAATTCTCATAAGTGATTCTTCCAGCGGAGCCACCAAAATTCATTTCAGTAGCGTCCTCTTTAATGTTTTGAAATCAATTTAGATTTGTACAATTACTTTACAGAGAGTGCGCGGCCCAAAATTTCCTGTAGGGTCGATTCAGTAGCATATCTAAATAAAATATATGTTCAAAATAGCATAGGAGGGATGGTGCTAAGATGTTAACCGTTTTTAATATCGGTCATAGTTTTGATTGGAATGACAAGTTTTCGAAATAGCAAAATAATATCTATGTTGTCAAATCAATAAAGGGCCAAAACAAAGCTTCTTTCAGGCGACAGAGCTGGTCACAAAACATCAGGTCACAAATTCCCAAATTCCATTTTTTTTAACTGATTGTTTATAATCATCATCATGCGAATCAATTCAAGCCTATCTATAAGGGTCAAATATGAAAAGAATTATATATGTTTACGTACGTTTTCGGATTATCTCAGATTCATAATTTGAAAAATATTCTTAATTCGTAGATTCGTATCGTAGCTACGCTACTAGATGACAGTGTAACAAAGGCGAAGGGCTAATGACCCAAATCTATATCGTATCCTCGATCAGTTGTTTTTCTACCATATCAGGAAGGAGCAAAGGTGGCTATTTCCTATATATGGGGACAGTGGGCTTCCTAAACGTCTGTGGTACATTACTACACACGCGTGAATGTGAGTAAATATGTACGTCAAGAGGAAAAAGAAAGTGGAGCGACCTAGAAAAAAGACATGAGACATGAAAATATTGTCAATAATACTTTTTGTGATATGATTTGAATTTCCCCTTACGCGTACAGCAATTTTAGTGAGACAACAGCACAAGCATATAAAAACTAAGTTATACTGAAGACGGAGACACACGGTAGCTATTCAGCATCATTCTTTTTCGACATGAAAGACATTTTTCATGTTCACGAACTTCACACTTCGGACATTGCGCTTCAAAGGGACTGAGTCACAAATGTAAAATGTTGATTTTATTCAAATGACCTTGCTGGGGGTCTGTCGATGCTCAATAAAGTACTCTGTTGTGGGTGCTGTTGAGACTGTCGTCAGGATCTTCTTTAACTCACTTCGGAATGTTGTTCATTCCGGGGTTCGCAACAGTTTCGATGGGAATTCTCACGATTTTGCTTTGCCTTTTCGACTTTGAGACTGAATAACGGTTAGGTACTTCTTTGATATTTATTAGGTTACTTTTTGTGAAGGATTTATTTCTTTTCCTGTATAAAAATGCAAATTTCTTCAGTATCATTTCGTCCATTGTGTGTTTACATTAAACTTTTATAATCGCGACTGATTTCTTTTATATGACCCCTAAAAGTTTAAAGTCCGGATAGCAAATCCGAAGTACGTAAACTTGAAAAATGTCCATTGATAACACATAACTTGTTAAAAAACGAACATGGGTCACTCATGTTACAAAAGAACGTTAATATGTAGATCTTTAATGCTGTGGCAGGTTTCGGGCTCGATTGACTAAAACGTTTTTCTTTAACCTTAACTTATAGGGAGAATTTTCCCTGCTAGATTCTTTTTCAAAACTGTGTTAACTTTTTACGACCAAATGTACTGTATCTCGGTGCGGTGATTTTTTGTGTAAATAAATGGTATCTTTGAAACACGGTAATTTTCAATTTCATTCCATGATTAAGCAATGTAGATTATTCAACACAAAAAGGCAAATTTGATCAATTGTGTGTCTTAGCAATGAATTACATGTATAATCAAAATGAGAGAAATGATTTCTTATAAAAAAACATATGATAGACTTTCTACTTTCACTCTACAGAAATGGTGCAAAGAGGTTAACCTTCTATTCTGTAAATAATATTTGATATAGAATGGCAGGTTGATACTATTTTTATAACTATCACGTTGGTATCAACAAAAATCAAACAATTAAAAAATGTAACTTTAAACATTCGGTCGCGGGAAATTATGTTACAAGCATCAGATTTCAATATAGAATAAGTGTGAATTATTAAGGAAAGCAATGTTCCTCTCAATTGTGTTATGTAGCATTACTCAGTATATTGGGTATTGTCGTTACAAAAGCAATATCGTTGCACATTGCATGGAAAATGGGGACAATGACAATATCTCAATACTCGGTACAAAATCGATAGCTCATAAAATCAAACATCGAAGGCATACAAATTCAGGTTAAAACAGGAACCAAAGCAAACAAACAATCATAAACCTCTACCACATGAAAAGAAGCGAACTCCAAATATACTGAAGCAAATCAATGATAATATAATGCCATTTTTATTCCACATATTATATTCGTCGATCGATTTTTTTTTTTCATTTTGTTAATAAAATTGTAGCATGTTGTCATTATACTTAACTTTGTTACATGGACTTTTATCTATTGGTACTGAGGAAAAACTAAGTGACAAAAATCTATATTAGAGAATTGCTTTTAGTGTGTTGCATGCAATCAGGAGATGCTGACTCTCCCTGTGCACCTGGTTTCACTTCAGAACGTTGTTCATTCCGGGGTTCGCAACCGTTTCGATGGGAGTTCGCACGGATTTGCCTTGCCTTCTCGATTTTGAGACTGGATAATGGTTGGGTACTTCTTTGATGTTTATTTTAGAACAAAACAGATAGTTGATTGACATTTGTTTGTGATGGGATTGTTCAGGTTGATTCCGTCTGTTTCTTTTTCTTTATGCGTGTGAGTTCCACTTTTATCATTACATTGTCACCATTTATTCTTTACCTTTGTTTTCAAGTTTTCAATATTAAAACATAGGTTATCTTATAAATTAATTTCTAGTGCTCCATGTGTGCGATTCAAAAGTGATGTCTCATTAGTGATGCTCTAGGCGAGCATCGAATGTGTAATCGAGTGAGTATGTATCAGTTTATGTAGAGAAACTTCAGTAACTAATTGTATAATTTACCTTTGATGATATGCAGTTGAAAAAATAAATTGTCAACCTCGAGTATAAAGAAGAACTAATCAATTTATTCATTCATTACTTTTTAATTTCTTTGAATCGGCAGTAATAATATCACTATATTATCTCTACATAAACTGATACCTACTCACTCGATTACTAACTCGATATTTAGGAGGTTTTTGTTTGTTTGCTTTGGCTCCTGTTTTATCCTGATTTTGTATGCCTTCGTTGTCTGATTTTCTGAATTATCGATTTTCTGCTGTATACAGGGATATGGTTATTATCCATACTTGTCATTAGATATAATGAATTAACTATGAAACACTTATTGCGAAATGAGACTGTATACTAAAAGACCTGTACAATACTCTGTTTCAAAAACACATTTTCTATTTTCCATGGAATATGCTCGAAGTAATCACTGGTTTTAATTTATATCGACTTTCTTTTAATGATTCCCTTGGTCTTCATTTATGAATGGTAATTGATCGGGTTTTAAACTTCACACGTTTATTTCTTATGACATGACTATTCTATGGATACCAAAAGGTTTGACCTCGGAATAAAGACATTGATATGTCAATCCTGTAAATTTATCTACTCTTAAATGATGCTACTGAATTTGAAGACGTTTAGCATTTGACCTTATTTTCAAAACAGATGTAACTTTTGAAAGTAAGAGACAAGGCGTTTTGTTTCCTATGAGTATGTCTTAAGGCACAAACCTTCAAATCTATATGAAGGGTTGACTTTGAATTTAGAGTTTGGCCTACCAAATTACTTTTATACTGACACAGAGATACCAAGTGATAAATGACTATAAATTACTGTCACCTGGTGGAAGCTCAAGCGAGGTTTTGTCATAGTGACTCATCTGTCGTCTGTCCGCCCGTCCTTCGTTAACTTAACATTTTCGATATCTCCTCCGCAACTTCTACATTTAATTTAACGAAACTTACAGGCAACAGGTACTCAAGGTCCTATATCAAGTTTGTTTATGGTAACAAAGGGCTCTGATTGGTTGACGCATTTTTCAGTTCTCCTCTGCAATCAATCCACAGAATTTAACGCAACTTTACATGAAGCAACTACTCTATGTCCTCTACCAAGTCCGAGTTTTTCACAAATATGGCCACCGAGGGCTCTAATTGATTGAAGCATTTTTTACATCTCCTCTGCATCCGCTGCACAGAGTTTCTCGAAACAATATAGAGAGCAAGTACTTAAGCTCCTTTTTCAAACTGGCGACATCCAGCCATTCATCTTAAACTCAGTTGAATAATGTAGCCCCGGGGCTTCTTGTTTATTTTCTATGCAACATTTTCACAATTATGTCATTGGAATTGATATGAAAGCTTTATTATCTCATGTATCTGTTATCAACTGGATTTGGCTCATATCATACTGAACGAGATATCACTGAGATATCATTGAAATACGTCTTATCCGAGGGTCGATGTACTTATCTGAATTTTGGCTATATTACATTGTTTAGATTGAGGATCACTGACGAGGGTTAAATACCCGAAATGTGCATGTCTAGTCCATGCTGTTAATTTATCTGCTTTAAAATGATGCTTATGAATTTGACGTTAAACATTTTAAACATGTATGTCAGTACATGTTGCATTATGAGGGTGCTTTGATCACGATAAATCAGGTGGTGGAAATAAATGGGTTTCCACTCTTAAAGAAATGCACTTTATAAAATTTACACAATTTCTCATTGTCGGATTTGACAAGTTTCTGTTTGGCATTCACGTCATCTGTTGCATGCATTCAGGCGACGTTTAATCCTCCCGGACATCTGGTCCTGCCTCCATTCGGGGGTTCGTTATTGCCTTGTACAATTGCGCCATATTTCCTTGGATCTTTCAGCTACGTCTCCTCTGGTATGCTTTTCATTGTAAGGTCAAAATGATTATCACAAACAATTAGCTGTTCGGGGTTTCTTTAAGTTATAATCTAAGCTTGAAAATCACTGATCAAAAAAGTCATAGGAAATTTTATATCCAAATATACTGTAATATGTTGTTTTATACGGTAACATACAGCTTTTCTTAAGTACATTTGATATTTTACCGGCCATATACTTTGCTTGTATATGTCACATTTTATCGTAAAGTAGGACTGACAGGACCTTTGTTCGATTTAGAGATAAGTTTTACCATAAATCTATGTTAAGTGTAAAATGATGAAAAAAGTGAAAGATAAACTTCAACATGTTCAACATGTATACGTAATAGCTGCGTGTGACTAGTGAACGTATAAATGGAGATAAGAAAAATATAATGTGCTTAGTTAAACTCGTTCCCTCTGACTTGATATTTAAAGTGTAATAATTACTTCTTTCCAAATCTGTAACCTTTATCAATTTGACATCATATATATTATTTTGCTATTCCAAAAACATGTCATTTCATCCAAACCTAAGTTCGTAATCAAAGGAGGTTTTACATCTGAGCACCATCCCTCTCAATCAACTTAACAATTTATTTTGATTTGTTGAATCCTACATAAACAACGTGCGTTGCCTTCTCGTTAATCCTTTTAGAATCAACATTATTTTGTAGTTGTTGTTTACTGCTTCTTCGAAAAGGTTCAACAATACATACTACGAAAAAAAATGATAGAATATAGTTTTTCGGAGACTGCCCCATAATTTAAAGATATAAAAAATACAAAGCATTTTCGAGATGTGGTTTCTATTAATCTTAATTACAAATCGAACAACTCCATTTACCTTTACAAATGTGTTTCCTAAACTTTTTATCTTTTTGTAGATAAGAATTTGGAAATTTGCTTTATCCAAAGTATATTTTCACTTCGTTATCTTTAGTTCGAGATAATTTTGATACGATCGTTGTACAGAAAACCTGTGTATACAGCATTACTTTTGTATGAAGTAATTGTGTTTGAATATCAGTGAATGAATGTCGAACACAAAACAAAATTTCAGAATCAAAATTCATGACCAACAGCAAATCAAATTCTTGAAAAATAACAACATAAAGATAGGGTAACGATCTCTTAAAGTAAAAACAGCGAACACACTCTCGTGACAACGGGGGAAAAGTGGACAAAAGACAGAGACAATTATACAACAACATATACGTGTGTACATAAAAAAAAAATTCAACGCCATATCAAAGAACACCAGCGTAAGAGAGAGATGTATGATTGTATATTTTGCAGCTATATACTAATAATATAAGATACACACACGCTTTTGATACTTTAAACTATATGCAGATGACATTTTCAACAAAAGGCCTCGGATGTCCAATGAGTCTTGTGTTCCGAAAAAAAGTAAATTTAGCCATACATTTCCTTTTTAGTCATTTACAAACCGACACCAGGCAGGAAAGCAAACACTTTCCATTGCCGGTTTCCTTTAACAGAAGCATCAATCAGGAAACACCAGATTCCCGCGCAAATTGTCACACCATTTAATTTATCCTTCACCTATTCATTAATTAAGATAAGCAGGTCCAACATTGTCAATAGTGTTTTTACCAATAAAAATTGCAAATGCTGTATTTTGTTCAAGCGTTAATATCATTTTCCTCCAAAATGAATAAAGTAAAAAATCTTATAAAGAAAGAAAAAAAGATACTTGAGTATACATGTAACCATATCAAATGTTAAACGTCTTCAAATTAAATAGCATCATTGAAGAACAGATAAATTTGCAGCATGGACCAGACATGTAATGTGATATGACCAAAGAGTGTGAAAATTATGTAAAAACCCATGGGTTGGTTGGATATGATGCTACAAGACCCATTATATAAAAATTTCAAGTAATTTGGCAACGCAGATTTATGAATGCACTGTAGAGACAGACTATCAACCGAAGTTGATCGAACTTGGCTAAAATTATACACACTCTCAATACATTTTTTTCGTGAACAAATGAGGTAGGGTACTTATAGTTTAATAACTTTAACACTCTTTGGCCACATTACTTTGTTTAGACTGGGGATCACTGAAGAGGTTTAAGTACCCGAAACGTGCAGGTCTGGTCCATGCTGCAAATTCATTTGTTTTAAATGATGCTATTGAATTTAAAGAAGCTCAACATTTGCTGTAAAGTGAACAGAATAAACATGGGTTTATGTTCGACTTGAGTCAGGATGATGGTCTTGGTTTTAGGGTTAGCAAATACTATATACATGTGACATTACTTTTCTGATAATTAATCAAATAAATAAGTAATTGATTGATCAAATGAACAATTAATATAGAACGAAGGGTATCTACCTAATGATATACACAACTAATCGTGCCTCATATGTAATTCATATGCTTACATGAATTTTACATAAATATATAAAAATTTATGTGAAACGAGCACGAACATGAAAATTCACATTCAATTTTTACTTGAATTTCATGAGTTACTGACATTGATTTCATATAAATTCAATTTCGCATAAATGTGACACAGAGCAAAATTCATTTAAGATTCATGTGAAGTAATTTAGATGAAATTCATGTGAGACATTTGTCAATATAATTATTATGCTAAATTTATATAAATTTTATGTGAGGCACAATTAGCTGTATATGGCTCTTCGGTTTACATAATTGGACATACTAAGTATGTAAAATCTATAAAAATCTCATATGACCTTTCATGTGAAATTGATATAATGTTCGTTTCATATGAATTTCATGTAAGGCACAATTAGGTGTATATAGCTCTGTCCTAAGCTTGCCCTTTGGTATACATAATAGGACATGCTAAGTATTTTACTCTTCACATATCCACTATTCGAATTTTCCTTTCTATCGAATTCTAGCATCGCTGATGATCCATTATAAATTTTGCTTTAATGCGCATATGGTGCACTAATTCATTTTAATATTGATAAACAGCAAAGGTGATGTCTCTGTCGGAGAATTGTTTGTCCTCGAAAAAATCCTTCACTTTGTTGTTATTGTATTTCCTCGTTGACTTGAAATATATATGTCAATTTTCTCAGACTAAAATTGATAAATCATTCTAAGACTAAGGGGTATCCCCCTGAAAGCAAATATCTGCAATACCCTGACTCATTGGGGGCGTATATTTTAGGACATATTATTCACTATTTCGAATTGCCCATTTTTGACATCATGCATTACTGGTGAGCCATTATTTGTTTTTTTGAACATTTGATGTACTAAATTATTCAGATAAATTTGAATATTGATAATACACCCATGTATTTATAATATGCACCAAAAATGCACCTATTTGTTTAAGCAACATCTTTGTCGTGTGAAAGGTAATGCCAAGAATCAATGTAAATTTTTTTATTATGCAAGCTAAGAAGAAAAATTGGCAGATGATTCTGTCCTCCTCTTTATCTCACATTTTTGCATGCAGTCAGTGAGAGGACGCTGATTTCACCTGGGCATCTAGCCCTGCTTCCACTCGAGGGTTTGCAATTCAATTATTGCCTTGTTAATGGAGACTTACATAAGTATTCCATATTTCCCTGGATAGTTCATTTGTTGTTGCTGCAACCGAGTCTTGTTAGTGCTGCAACCGAGTCTTGTTCACTCCTGAAATACGATTCGTACTTCTTCTATGGTAAACTGAAACTTAATCACATACCTTTTAGAACATTTCTGTCATGTATAAACAGAAAGTCTATGCATAAATCAAAACGTAAACACACACGGCTAAATTACCTCTGAGTCATTAACAGAAAGCCACACGGACTTCTAAGATAAGAGGCCATGCAAAACCAGACTGATAATTATAGGATAGACAAACACAGAGAGGAAAATTTAACTTTTTTCATTACCTTCATTTAGGTAAAGAGCGCATTTCTTTTCTTAAACCCATTTTCTGGGGCCACTTTAAGGTCAGCGGGAACAAAGGGAGGAAAAGATCTCAATAGGCACATGTGTCAAACAGGAAATTTACTCTAGTTCTGTTAGTTTTTTATCTGTAGCTTTGTCCTAAATGTTAAGTGAGCCACGTGTATCCAGTTTTCTATCAACGCTTTTTCTTTGGTGAAATCAAAATACGCTTTCTGTATAAAGACTCAATGTCATCCTGGGACATTGTCTTAATTTGAAGACAAAAACATAATTATCATTTCTCCATGTTTCAAATCTCTCTCTCTCTCTCTCTCTCTCTCTCTCTCTCTCTCTCTCTCTCTCTCTCCGCAGCATAAATTTTATACTCGTTAAATCATCTTTTTTTCAATTTATGTATTTGTTTTCGACAAATATATACAAATATTGATATCCGAGGTCATCTGTTGTTATGTATATTCTTTTAATATGATCTGTGATAAAAAAATTAATTTTGATATCAAAAATTCATCTTTTGATATCACAAAATCGACTATTTGATATCAACAAATTAATTTATGATATCAAAAATTGGGGAATAAATAGTAAAACGGCGCCTTACAGACTACTAGTACTATGAGACGAACTAATGTCAACACAAGTTAATCCAAAGAGAAAAATTGTCATTCAATTGGTAGCCAATTTCATTTCACGTACGAGTTTTTGATGACTGTATCTATATGAGTTAAGAATGAGTTAAGTAAAGAAGAATGAGTAAAGAAGATCCTGACGAAAATCTCAACAGCACTCACAATAGAAACCAAATATGTACCGTTATACTTATACGAATAGGTATAACGACTTTTCTTTTATTAAATCAAATCAAATTCTTTATTAAAAGATAAGACAAGGAAAACAAAATAATGATTATGTGTACTCGCCTGGTTTCATATCCATATGCAATAAAGTCAAATGAAATGAAATTTCTGAAATGCATTAATTTGCATGGATGATGGTTCCTGAAACTTCATCACTGGTACTTCAACACTGGTACTTCAAAAGCATGAATGAATTTTTGATAAATACTGAGTTTACTTCAAACTAATTTTTTCTCCTAGTTTATTTTTTTCAATTTTTCACAAGAAATACTTTTACTAGTACATGTAGTTTGATATTTAATTTTTTTTTGGCAAAATAAAAGTTATTTCTAGTACATTTTCTATGGGTTTAGTAAATGCTAAAATCATTTTCTGACGGGGGGGGGGGGTTTCGCCTCTTGAACCCCATACCACGGCTCTGCCTGGATCCGCCATATAGCATCAGCGGCCCCAACACCACTCGCCTCTGTGGGTTTGAATTCAAAACAGGGCTAGTTACGCGTCTGAAGCAGACTTCAATCATGCCATTTAAGAGGGGGTTTCTCTCCTGAAACCCATCTCCTGGAGATGTTATTATTACTGTACTCTAATCACTTTATATTCAGCGGGGACAAAGGGGAAAACGACCTCAATAAGCCCATGTGTCAAACAGGAAATTTAGTGTTACTTTTGTTACTTTTTTATTTTAATGTCGTCCTAAATAAGCGAACCACGTGTACTAAGCTGTTCAATGGTCTTTTCTATGAACGTTTTTTTTTCACATGTGACCCAAGAAGACCCCTTCCTGTATATCCTGGGAAAGTGTCTTAATTATGAAGATACAAACATAGTCCTCTCTCTCTCTCTCTCTCTCTCTCTCTCTCTCTCTCTCTAAACTCAGCTTTTATTTCAATTGGTGCATTTGTTATCGACATATATTTACAAATAAGGTTACCCAAAGTCTTTTATTTTTTTATATATTCTGATAATTTGATTCTTTTTTTATTTTTTCTAAGATGAGTTCTAGCAATATGAATTATGAATAGCATTATAGATTCTATTACATGTATTTTGTCAATTGAGAATTTTTTTAAATACATCACAACCATCTCTAGTATTTTAATTTGGAATTAGATGTTTGTAAGGATGAACTTTGATGTAAAATGTTTTTATGGGAAACATCATTCGCGGGTTTGCTGGTATCCATTTCTGAAATAAAATTGAATGCAAAATTTAAAGATATCATCAAATGATTTCGTTAAGTATTTTATCACAATTTATTTCATAATAAGTTTTTTTAAGTAATGCAAGTGTTTTAAAATGTAATTTCAAAGTATCCGAGAAAGAATTAAGTTCAGTTATGAATAAGTACATATATAGGATCTCAATTTTTTTTCTATTTCTATTTATGAAACGAGTTGTAAGAATTTTACATCCTCGAGTCTTGGCGATGGGATTAAAATCACAAATGAGTTTCATAAATACTGTATGGAATAGAACCATCATTTGATATTCTTTTTATCACATGAAATTATAAAGTATTATAATTCCGACTTCATTTCTTGCAAATAACGCCAACTTCGCCGTTTTTATAATGACGTCACAAAGGATCTGGAGCGCTTCATCCACTGACCACGCTCTCAAAGTGATATGTAACGTGTTATCATATTTATTTATAAAATGGCTATATGTACTCGGATAAAGGGTGCATCATGTGATAAATCTATACATCGAATTTATTTTTATATAATATCTTTTTTATTATTATAATAAATAAGATATTGATGGAGATCTAGAGAAAGTGGTTAGGTTATGTGAATTCGTGAAAAAGAAGGGGATCTACAACAAGATCAGATTGCAGCACCAACAGGAAAACATCAGGACTCTCCAAGTGAAAGCACAGAGCATACACCCACAGAAAGAGACAAAAAACAAAAGGGACAAGGAAAACCAAATCACACGATAGAAAGATGAAAAAGAGATGACCACATATAAACTAATGAGACCATTGTGCAACTATTGCCGAATTAAGACGATTATCTGTCACGTTGGTAGCAAATGGTGTTGTTATATGGATTATATGCGCAAAACCCTCCTTTTTTTCCGATAACACATACGTATCGAAGAACGCACTATTGTTGTGTGGAATAGCCTCCTCAATGTAAGATTATCACACAAACTAGGCAGGAGCACAAATGAATATGTAAATGGATATAAAAAGGTGACGTACGAAATACAGTCCTTGCTCTACTGGCTGTAGCGAGCTCATGTATGTTATCACCAGAATAGTCCGACCGATATTTAGAGAGTACAGGTCTAACAAACATTCGTAGCAGACGCACATAAACATAAAACATGAATGGCAATACATAAACATTACAATGTGAACCCGCCGAATGACAATACATAAACATAACAATGTGAACCCGCCGAATGGCAATACATAAACATAACAATGTGCACCCGACGCCGAATGGCAATACATAAACATAACAATGTGCACCCGACGCCGAATGGCAATACATAAACATAACAATGTGCACCCGCCGAATGGCAATACATAAGCATAACAATGTGCACCCGACGCCGAATGGCAATACATAAACATAACAATGTGCACCCGCCGAATGGCAATACATAAACATAACAATGTGCACCCGACGCCGAATGGCAATACATAAACATAACAATGTGCACCCGACGCCGAATGGCAATACATAAACATAACAATGTGCACCCGACGCCGAATGGCAATACATAAACATAACAATGTGCACCCGCCGAATGGCAATACATAAGCATAACAATGTGCACCCGACGCCGAATGGCAATACATAAACATAACAATGTGCACCCGCCGAATGGCAATACATAAACATAACAATGTGCACCCGACGCCGAATGGCAATACATAAAGATAACAATGTGCACCCGACGCCGAATGGCAATACATAAAGATAACAATGTGCATCCGACGCCGAATGGCAATACATAAACATTACAATGTGCACCCGCCGAATGGCAATACATAAACATTACAATGTGCACCCGCCGAATGGCAATACATAAACATTACAATGTGCACCCGCCGAATGGCAATACATAAACATTACAATGTGCACCCGCCGAATGGCAATACATAAACATTACAATGTACATCCGCCACCAAATGGCAATACATTAACATAACAATGTACATCCGCCACCAAATGGCAGTACATAAACATTAAACATGAATGGCAATACATTAACATAACAATGTACATCCGCCACCAAATGGCAATACATTAACATAACAATGTACACCCGCCGCCGAATGGCAATACATAAACATAACAATGTACATCCGCCACCAAATGGCAGTACATAAACATTAAACATGAATGGCAAATACATAAAGATAACAATGTACATCCGCCACCAAATGGCAGTACATAAACATTAAACATGAATGGCAATAATTAAACATTACAATGTGCACCCGCCGAATGGCAATACATAAAGATAATAATGTGCACCCGCCGCCGAATGGCAATGCATAAACATAACAATGTACATCCGCCGCCGAATGCCTATACATAAACATGATAATGTGGACCTGCCGCCAAATGGCAATACATAAGCATAACACTTTGCACCCGCCGTCAATTTTGAGAGGAAGATGAGTAGGAGATCCCAAATATGACGATGACCCAGTAATCGAAGCGGAACACACTCGGAGTCAGAAACATTGATTAGTTCTAGAACTCTACACGCATATGACGAAGGGAAAAATCCAGGATATTTCTAAAAACAAACAGACCTCTATCAAACCTGAGTGATCAAGTCTCAAGATAGATCTGTAGATAAGGTATTATAAGATCACTATACAGGTAACAAGCAGACAACAGCACAGACAGACAACAGCACAGAAACACAACATTGAATAAATAAACAATCTTAGAAAAAAATTACCATCCGTTTTAGTTATGCAATCCTCCGTCTCCGTATGTTTCATATCTTTCTCTGCAATAAACATAGAAAATGCAAAAAAAAAGAGAAGCAAACAAATACAACAAATGAAAACAAAGTCAGACATAACATAACCAGAAAAAAAACTACAAATAAAGAAGCTAGCTTCTCACGAGTGACAAGTTAATACATTGAATACATTCCATCCAGTCCAGAATTCCTCAAATATTCTCAAATGTGTTAACAATATAATATTTAGTCAAAAGTAAAGATCATATAGCAGCTTACTCTTTTTATTGTAATATTTTCTATGTGTAACTCGCCGTCCTATTTTCCTCTGCAGTAACTTGCGTAACTTTATTCCGTCTTCTAAGTTATATTGATGATTAATGACGTCAGCTATTGCCTGTTTGGTATTCAAATCACGTGATCCGCTTAAATTGTACAAGTCTACTACTCGGTTGACCTCAGCCTTCCAAAAATAGATTAAGAAAATTGATCTATCAATAAAAAATCTAAATGTTTAATAATTAAGAAATGAACATTGAAAAACATGTAAAATCCTGGTAAGCAAAAAGGAATTCGAAAAAAATTTAAGTCTTCGAATCGAGTGTTACGCCTAACCGAATGGAGTAAAGCGAATGGAGTAAGCGATGAAAAGCCCTGCTGAAGTCCTTAGTCCGTTGGTCTTCCGTCGGAAATCCATTTGTAAAGGATCATAGCTGCCATTAATTGAGACTTACACGACTAGTATGGAAAGGACAATCACCTTGCGAATATGGGTGATCTACCGTAAAAGAAACGGACGTGTAACGCACTTCATCGTACGAGTGACGGAGAAGCAAAGGATAGAACGGAAATGCAAGAACAGGACAAAACAGATGATGAAAGGACATTGGTTACTCGTCCATTGGCCTCCGGTAGGTGTTCGTTACTCGTCCGTTGGCCTCTGGTAGGTGTCCGTTACGTCTCCGTTGGCCTCCGGTAGGTGCCTCCGTTTTATCACTTTCACGTCCACAATATGTTCTTTCATGACTGTATCCCAGCAAACATAGCTATATGGGTCCCATGTGGGCAGATTCTGGGCAAAATGACCGTCTTTGGCCCATATGGATACCATGTGGAAAGAATATGGGCAAAATGCCTATCGTCGACCCATATGGGCTGAATCTGGGCTAAATGCCCATCTTAGACACCCATTAGGATGACTCATTGGATTTTAAGTCCAAATGTTGATTTTTTTCTACATCATTTTGCTGAAATGGGTCCCTTACATTTGTATGATACCTATATACAGCATCTTTCTGTCCACTATGGGCAATAACTCATTTGTTCAATGTTATCAAATTCTAGATTTTTGTTTTTTAATTCTTCTCGAAATACTTTCAAATAATTATTAGAATTTTGTCCATACATTATTGATAAATGATTGACAATCTATATGTAGAACGCCTTCTTTGACTTGAAAGTATTTCAGAAAATATGTATGACATTTCTTGATTCACATAGAAATGAACAAATATAGTGTTTTTAAATAAGATACTTATTTTGTTTGAAGTCATATACTAATTGGATATATTATATTCGGATTCCTTAATATGGACCTACACAAGTAGGCCTATAGCTACGAAAAGGATGTTTGATAATTATATCTGTCTCCAACTTAAATTAAAGTTACTACTGACAAATATGGATAATAACCATATCCCTATATACAGTACAAAATCGATAATTCTGAAAATCATAAACAGAAGGTATACAAAATCAGGATAAAACAGGAACCAAAGCAAACAAACAAAACCCTCCTCAATGTTTTGGCCCTTTATCTATTTGACATCATATTTTGGAGACTTGTCATTCCATTCGAAATTATCATCAAAATTAAAGGAGGTTAACATCTTAGCAGCATCCTTCCAATGCTATTTTGAAGATAGATTTTATTTGTATATGCTACTGAATCGATCCCACAGGAAATTTGGAGCCGCTCACTCTGTAAAGCAAATGTACAAATTTAAATTTTAAAAAGCAAGAAGAGGGCGCTACTAAAATGAATTATGGCAGCTCTGCTGGAAGCATCACTGATGAGAGTTTGATATTCGAAACACGTGTCTGGTGCAGAAAAATTGATTCGAAATTTTCTTCAAGAAGGTATAGAGTTTGAACACTTCCGTATTATTACTAATTTCATTGGTACAATACCTATTGCTTTGCCCATATATTATCCATATGGGACCTATTTATGCACTGGATCTAGGAACCATATGTAACCCATGATAGGCCTATATATGTCCCATATGAGAACGCCCACATGGGACCATTATAGTTCGATGTTGCAACTCCAAGCTAGTTCGATGTTGAAATTCCAAGCTTACTCCCATATGGGCTGCCCATATAGGACCCATATATAAACCCATAGGGACATATATGGGTCCAATTCATTTTGCTCTCTGGGAGTCTACTTTACATCAACGGACACCAAACGAATGTAAATGGGTACCTACCGAACAGCTTCCGGAGATGGAACGGACATATGAGGAACAGAGAGAAAACCAACGGATAGGAAACGTACAATTATAGACGCTTTTGTCCATTAAATCCGATGGAAAATTTTGAGCATGCTCAAAAATTTCCATCGAGCAGAGCAAACAAAAGGAAATAACAGCGGTGCAAGTAAATCATCGGACAGAGGAATGACGACTTACGGACGAGTAATGAATGCGAACCCATCATGCAAAATGGAGACCAACGGATAAAAAGCATTTTTACACATAAGTTGTCCATTCATCTTACTCAAATAAATCTAGGTGTGATAGAGACATATGATACAATGGTTTCAGAACAAATGTAATCAACAAAACCCTTAAGCGAAGTGATATGATAAAAAAAACTTTGATCGTTGGTATTTTTATCTATATTTAGAGATGTCAGTACTCGTTTGCTCAAACTCGGTTGACTCGAATTTCCGAATAACTCGAACTTTTTTAAAAGTCCCAATGCGCTTCCATTGGTTTTTAATGCCATTTTACTCCTGATACCTCAAATTCAAATATTCGACTTTTTTGTTAAGTCGAACTTATTTCTAGGTCAAGTAATTCATTTTGCCTTGAAAATGTACATCAATAAGTCGAACTATAAATAAAGGTTAATTCTGAAACAATGTCAATTGATTAAAAGGAAAAGGATAATTCATAGTTTCTTGCTATGGAGTTGCTTGTACATACATTTAAAGTAACTGGTTCGTTCAAAGTTTACAATACATACGTTTCCGAACGGTGACATAGAGAGAAGAATAGGTTTTATTGAAAATCAATTGCTAATAAAGCGGTGGTCACAACCCGTCGTTCGTGCACGTACGTGCTGTCTGCGTGCAAAAACGTAGGCAAACCTTAGGTATCCGTACGGAGTCCGTGCGTTGTCAGTACGTGTCCCGTACGTCCTCCTTGCGGATTTGGGAACACGCAGACAGGACGTAGCAGTTCAAGTGCATACAGAACTTTCGCTGCGTCCTGTCTGCGTGCTGTCTAAGAATTCAACAAGAAGTACGACACGCAAGTTGCAAGTACGTTGCACGTACGTGCAACGCACGTTCGACGCAAGGAAGTGAGGACTCCGTGCGTTAGCAGTACGTGTCAATTCGACATCCTTACAATGACGTAGAAGACGTACGGAGAAATTACGTTGTAAGCAAGTTGCACGCAAGTCGTAAGTACGTGCAACGCACTTACTTTTTGTCGCTACATAGGATGCATGTAACCATCCATATAACCGTGCGTGCGACGTGCGTGACGCACTCCTTCCGTACTCTTGCTACTTCCTTCCTTGCGTCTTCAGAAAAAACGCAGCGCACGTAGCCTCAACAAACACGCACGTCCTGAAAGCACGTCAATAAGGTCAAAATTTAGGCCTGTTTTTGTCCAATATATACCATTTCAAGCAATAATAACACAAAATGTCAGGCTGATAACACCATCACTGCTGTCAGAACAATAAATATTATATGTGATAAATATATTCACTGAAAAAAATAAGTGAAACCTTGTTTTGTTTTTCTATATTTTGAGGTTAAGAATTGTTGCCATGGCAACTTTGCATTTCACGCATGGTGAGATAAAGAAGATCCTGACGACAATCTCAACAGCACTCACAAAAGAGCACCAAATGGAGCATCGACGGACCCCTAGCAAGCTAAAGGTGGGACCAGGTGCCCGGGAGGAGTAAGCATCCCCTGTTTGGCTATAACCGCACCCGCCATTGATGTTCATGCACGAAAAATGAAAACAATGTCTAAAACATGCACTGTCTGAGGTAATGGCTATGATGACACATCTTTTCAAATTGAATTTAACATCGTTTCAATAACTGATATTCCTTTCTTTATGTAGGGGCAACAGAAGAAATTATTCTTTTTAGCACTTCCAAACTTTGTCAAGGTCATTGACTCTACGTTCAAGGTCAATTTAAAAAAGATAGGTTCCAATTTCAATTAAATTTGCATTTTTTATGTCATATATTGTTCCTCATTTTAGGCTTGGCTGTCATATAATTGTAACAAAAATACGTCTTATTAAAATTAGGGCCGATAGAAGGATAAACATTTCAATTTTTTGTTCAGAACACTTCTCCTCAAAATAAGCCCCAGACAAAAATCATTATAATCTTAAATTTTTATCTGTATCTATGAAATACTAGCTACAAATCAAAGATGTAATTGATTTTGAGATTTTTGCAGCTTTGGTCAATAACTAGGGGATTTATTCAAAATCGCTATGTATGTGTTTGTTTTACTCAATACCATATGATTAACTGCCTCTCATATTTATGAAAGAACATAGAATATTGTCAAATTTTGTGAATAGCATTCAAGATGAGCTTGGGTCCCGTGACCTTGAAAGTGTTTTTGGTGATTTTTTAATTAGCAATGCTATTTTACATGAACTGATAAATATTGTTTAAAATATATAAGGGATAGTTAAAAATTACCATAAGGGGGAAGTTTCACTCTTTGGCCCTGGTATCAAAATTACGAAAAGGACAAAATCATCAAATAAACATCAAAGAAGTACCTAACCGTTATCCAGTCTCAAAGTCGAGAAAGCAAGGCAAAATCGTGAGAATTTCTGCATGCGGCGCCAAGTAGAATAAATTTAATGAAGAGTTTGGATGTACAACACAGCTAAAAATGCAGTCAATCCAAAAGCCAGACAAACATATTGAATTTGAAGACGTTTAACATTTAACATTAGCACCTGATCTCACTCCCATATCGGGAGTTTGCTTCTTCTTTTCATGTGGTGAAGGTTTTCGTTTGTTTGCTTTGGTTCCTGTTTTATCCTGATTTTGTATGCCTTTGGTTTATGATTTTCTGAATTATCGATTTTGTGCTTAATATTGGGATATAGACATAATTCATATTTGTCATTTGTACCACTGGGTGAGTGTCACTGTTGGTGGACCAGGAGTCCCCGAGGGCACATGTAGCCAAGATCGATCAACTTCAGTTGATCGTTTCTTCAACGCATTCGAAAGTCTCTGTTACCAAAATTTCTTGAAATTTCTAAAACGTGGGTGATGGAGCATCATATCCCACCAATCCTGCTACGTCTTTCGGTCAATTGATAACATTCATACTTTTTGGTCGTATAACATTGTTTGGATTGAGATCACTGACGAGGGTTTTGTACCCGAAACGTGCATGTCTTGTCCATGTTGCAAATTGATGTATTTAACAGAGTTATTGAACATGTGATGTTACGGTAGAGTAAACGGGGGCTTGTTACGGATATTCTGATTGGATATTTACTGGTAATTGGTCAGTTTAGTGAGTAAAGAATTTATAAGGTCATTCGAAGGCTCAGATTTGAAGCACTAACACGCTTTTCCTCGAACCCCTCCCACCCTCCCTCTATAGTACATACTTTGTCATAGTTGTATATTGAATTATCTCTGATTTTTGATTTATTGCTAACTCATGTATTTTTCTATTATATGTAAACGTCTTCAAATTGAATAGTTATGAAATGACCATGATGTTTTTCATAGACGTTTTTGATGGACTTTGATGATGACGATGATGATGATAATGTTGACGATGATTCGCGATAATTGTCTTTGTAATTTAATGTAAATAAATCTGAGCGCTTCGCCTCCTACCCCAATACATGTGTTATTTATCTTTTAAATGATTTATGTTCGTTTGAGTAGAACGAATTAGAACATAATATCTGTTTTTAAATGATGCTATTGAATTTGAAGACGGTTGACATACTAATTACTTGTGAAAGCTGCTATTACAAAATCACAGAGAACACTGATCTCTACCTCATCGACACAGAGTAAGAAACATAGAAAATATTTCAAATGCGTCGAAATGTAATGATTCGATTTTAAGGAAATTATTTTCATTGACACTGACATAACGTCTGAAGCCATATAGAGTACGTTTATATCATAGAAGTATCATTCTACAAAACAAAACAAAAATAAAAATAAAAACAAAAGAAAATGCATAAAGACATTTAAATCGTTATATTGTTTAAAATGGTAATAGGTTGATATTTGTCGACTGAAATTATCTTTTGTTATCTTTAAATGCGCTTACCACAGCGATATGTCATAAGGGAAAACGGTGTCAGATTTATCATAAAGAGTATAAGTCTGAAAATGAGGTATGACTTTTTTTCAAGTAAATAAAAAATTGAGTTTCTTTAAGGCATGTCATTTTTGAATGAAGGAATTTCAACGATTGTATGAAAACCATATGAAATTGTAGTATTCGTGTCAATAAATCATTGCATGAAGGAAAATTTATTGGTCCGTGATGACAATCGAAATTTTTGCTTCTTTGAAAAACTGGGTAGAAATATCGGAAAATTGCTGCTAAAAATAGCACATTTGTAAAGAAAATACAAAATGTGTTGAAATGTCCTCATTTGATTTTAATTTTAGTTTTCTTTGTTAATATACAATAAAACAGGATAGAAACTTTGTATAAAACTTGAATTTGATAGAGTTTTACTGTAGGTACCAACTTCTCCGATCATTTAAAATTTCTCGAATTTACACAAAAATAACAAAAATCGTCCAATTAAAGGTCAAAATTTCAGAGATACTGAATTTCAACGATTTTTTCAAACACATAGTAACATGTGCTCCTGGGGAAGACCTTTCGATCTATTGAAGGAAAAGTATATGTCCATGCACAAATAAGAGAGAACAAATGCTCACAAATAGTGGCATTTTGTTCTTTTCTTGAAAAAGTGTCAGAGCCGTAAAATTTGCCTTAGTTTGGGTGGAATTTAAACAATTTATTATTTTTCGGCATCCATCAGCGTTACCTTATAAAACAGTTTAAATCAATAATATTCTATACGTAAAACAAAATGCATAGAATTACTTATGGAGGAGAAATCCGAACAGTTCAAAAATGTACCACGATCTCAATTTTATAGAAATTACTGCGAAGCAATTTCTTACGCATGCATACGTTCAGTTTAGATCAAATTTTCAAACTTATCCGCTTCTAGGTGTGTTATGAATTAAAATCTAAAATAGAGTCAGAAATAATACATTGACCATAATTAAATATCTATAAAATTCAAGCTCAATGAGTGCTTAAACAGCAGATGCGCAAGAATGGTCGAAAATATGACCAATGACGCACCTTAAAGTTAAAATTGCGGGATGTATAAATTGGAAACATGAAGAAGTATAAGAAAAATAATGATATGACATACCTGAAGAAACAGTTTTGAGGAAGGTTCCCATGCTTTTGAAATTGCGCGTGAACATTTTGTACTTGTCTGAGTCCATTTATGGCACATATTGACATACTCAACCCAGTCGTATCTGGCTCTTCTGTATATTTTGTAATATATTTCAGGCTCCATGAAATTTTTTTTTTTTGAGTTCTCTCTTCATAAACAATGTTGGTCTAGCACGCGTATTTTGTTTTAATTAGCTCACTAAACAAGGACAGCCGAGCGAAACTACTTTTGCACATGCGTACTACATGTTAATTGATTTTTTCCATTGTTTAGTGTGAATCACTTAAACGACAATTTTCATTTCCGACACATTTACAAAGTCACCTTGGGCAAACTTTAAATCCAGATTGAAAAAGGAGATAACGATTGTATTAAAATATTAAGCCCTCGTTGTATTTTTGCCTATAAGATCACACCAATTTATTTAAGCTAAGTTTCACTGTGCGGATAGGTTCTTTTAGCTTATAGTTTGCAAAAAACAAACAAACAGTCCATTTCGATATTTTGCCATTACTTCTAGGGGTTTTTTTTATGACAAAAGTGTAGTCTCAAAAATTTAAAGGAAATATTCAGTCTTATAAAGGTTAGGTAAACTAAAGATTTATGAAAAAGGATACAAAAGAATATTAATTTCATACCATTTTCTTTGCTTCCCTACCACGAGATCATACTCTCATAGATATTTTCTAACGTTTTCTTTAGATATCAGCGTCTCTCTTTTGTTTGTTTTTAACGGATAGGTAAGTAGGTTTCCATTGCTTGACCTGATGATAAGGGCATTTCTTTGTTATTTTCTGCTTTGCGTTCGCATGCTGGTAGGTTTTGAGTCCTAAGTCATAAAACAAAGCAAATTCAAAATTCAAAAACACTATATTTTTTGCAAATTAAATGTGTTTTCTATAATAGCACTTTCTACATAGAGATAACCCCAGACAGTGCTTGTATCATGTATTGTTTCATTTTCGTGCGTGAACATCGACGGCGGGTGCGGCTAGCCAACAGGGGAGGCTTACTCCTCCCGGGCACCTGGTCCCACCTCTAGCCTGCTAGGGGTCTGTCGATGCTCAATAAGTGCTCTATTGTGAGTGCTGTTCAGATTATCGTCAGGATCTTCTTTAACTGATTCTAAAAGAATTAAAGAGAAATTGTTAATTTTCTATATTCCGTCTAAAAATGTAAAGGTACTTATATGATTTAAGACATTGCATTATCTATCATTACCTAAACTCTGTTGATAATTAAATGAAACTGAAAATAGTTTCTGTCAGATTTTACAGGGTACTAGCATGTCACATATATTTTGAAATTGCAACTTTCTTTTATATTCTTGTTTGAATTTCTGCGTGGCTGGCTAGTAGCTATCATGATTTCAAACGGACGCAAAACAGAATAAAAAACAAGATTTGGCCGTAATGAAGAAAAAACAGATATGACTTATGATATCTCCTATTAGACTATATTGCTGCGGACACATGGAGACACAACAACATGAGAGAAAGGCATTATTATTCATCGGGGTATCTCCCTCATTGCATAGTTCTGTCCTTAGATGGGGGTTTGGCATAATTTTAAGTCATGTTTAGAATTAAGCTCCTTGCGCCTACCCTCCTACGTTTTGGCCATATTTTCCACTGAAATACGCTTCTGAATACACCCTACACAAAATGTGGAGTCGGTAATGTTTGGCAAGAGGAATTTAAAAGTCTATAGTAGACGGCGCCAGGAATATTCACTTTGGCTTTATTCAACCTATTTGACATCAAATACTACTGACGAGGATTTTATCCAAAACACTAGACTAGGATAAAAAGGTACTATAGAGCATATACTTCAACATTGACCATGTAAAACTACATCGACGTCAACAAACAGACTAAGTCATTGGAAGATGGCAACTTCCAACAAGACCCGGTTTGAGGCAGCACCAACAACAAAATATCAAAATGAAAACAAAGGAGGGGATCTGCAATAACTAAGTTGCAGCATCCACAGCAAAACCCCAAAACACCCAATGCAAAAAGACAGAGCAGACAATCACATAAAGAGACACAAAAAGGGACAAGGAACGTCAACGCACAACACAGAAACATCAAACACAAAGGACTACACATAAACCAACGAGACCAATGGGCAACCGTTGCCGACTAAGGACGGCCATCTGCCACGGAAATAGCAGAAGGCGTGGTTATCCTTGATTACGTGCGCACAACCCTCCCCCTTTTCCTTTTACCCACAGTTCTCGAAGAACGCACAATTGTGGTGTAAAACAACTTCCTCACTGTCAGATGACCAGACACAAACAAGACCGCAAAACGCAGGGGCCCAAGCAACATAGATGAATATGTAAATGGATATAAAAAGAGGGCGTATGCAATACAATCCGTGCTTTGCCGCCGCGAGCTCATGCATATTATCACCCGAGGAGTCCGCACAGAAAACACAGAGAAAACGCAGAGAAAACATGGAGAAAACACAGTGAACACACAAAGACGACAAACACAACAAGAGACGCAAAAGGGACAAGGAAAACCAAACATGACATCAAGACAACCAAACACAAAAACACTACAAATAAACCAACTTGATCAATGGGCAATCGGTGCAAACTTGGAATGGCAATCTGCTTCATTGGTGGCAAATGGTGTCGCTATCCAGATTACATGCGCATACAACCCTCCCACTCCCGTTACTAAAATTTCTCGAAGTACGCACAATTGATGTGTAAAATAACCTAATCATTGTAAAAAAGACTATACAAAAAAGACAATAAACATCAAAGTGACTTCAGTCAAAACAATCGGAAAATAAGACAAAACAAAGGAGGGGATCTCCAACAACACCAGATTACGGCACCATTGACTCGTAAAAGACTACACATAAAATAAACAGAAGTGCAGTTATTCCGTCTCCAATTCAAGAAGGAAAGGCAAGGCAAGGCAAAATCATTAGAATTTCCATTGAAACGGTATCAAAACTCGGAATGAATAATGTTCCGAAGTGAAACCAGGTGCTCGGGAGAGTCGGCGTTTCCTGATTGCATGCAACACACGTTGCAATAGCCCAATGAAATCCGATGATGTTTCGATGTACATATTGATGTACAAATCATGTACATGTTTCTCGTTTGGTGAGGATGACAAAGTAGAAGGACTGGAAAATAGATAAAACTTGAAATTTTATTTTAAGTCTTCAAAATTTATTCTGAGCACGTGTGTCTGATAATTCGTAGAAAACAACAAAGATGGCTGCCGTTCCGGAGGATACCGCTCGCCTAGTTTTAGTGTTTATAAATCTAAATTTTCTTTATTCAAATTGGACCTAAATTTCTAAAACTAATGGGTATCTCCCTCATTGCATAGCTCTGTCTTTAGTTTGGGTTTTGGCATATTTTTGTCATTTCAGAATTAAGCTCCTTATGCCTACCACCAACGAGTCAATGTTAGATAGAAGAAAAAAGTAAATATTTCATGTCAAATGAAGTATCGGAAAAATTATCTACTGAAATAATTCCTTTTGGAAAAGATTCGAGCTACAACAAATTATCTATAATCATTCATGCTTGAAATCGTTATAAATGGATAAAAAAAAATTGAATATAACATATGATAGTATGTCGAGTGGTTGCCTTGTTAACTAAGTATGAATAGTAACATGTGAGAAAATAATACGTGTTTACAAACGCTTATGAAGATTAATGCATTATCATCAATAATAAGTTTTGAATATATTTCAATATTGAATATGATCAAAATATTAATATTTCAAGAGAGAATGGCTAAATATTACATGTTTTAAAAATGTTAAACACTTCAAACTTATATATTAGTATCATTTAAAAGTAGATAAATTTACAGCATGAACCAGACATGCACGTTTCGTGTACCTAACCTTCGTCAGTTATCCTAAATCTAAATGATGGAGTATGGCCAAAATCTGTGAAATTAGATCCGAAATGTCCAAAATATACCGAAAGACGTAGCAAGATGGCTGGGATATGATGCTACAGGACCCAGGTTTCAGAAATTTGAGAAAATTTGTAAACAGAAATTTTGGAATGCGTCGAGTACTTGTTTGGTTACGTAAGATACTTGTAGACGCTTATGAAGATTGATATACAGTATCAGATTCATTCACAGTGGCGGATCAAGCTTTTGAGTTAGAGGGGGCGTAAAAAATGGCGAGGGGTCTGGGGACCGCCTAACATATTTCAGCCTTTTTGGACCCATTTTCATGACTGACAATGATTAATGAATTGAAATTGATGCATTTGACAAATATATTAACTAACAGGTAGTAAATATTTACTCTTTTTTATATATATAAAATGATTGTTTTAAGTATGATTTGCAAATTATAGGGGGACGTGCGCCCCCTACGCCCCCTTTGAATGCGCCTCTGATTCATACAATGTAATTCACAAAATTAAGAGACAGAAGGAAAGGACACCATCAGTGAGTTAAATTCAAAACATATTCCATAAAAACTTTAATCGAAATGCCTACGAATTTTGAGGGGAATACAAAACAGTAAAGAAAATAGGACAAACAGACGGAGACAACGACCCACAGAAACACGAAGGACAACTCTCTAGATACAAATGGCACGTGATAAATGTCATACAGAACAGGCTGGCGAAGGAAGTTAATTAGTTTTTCAATGATAATGGCGAAATACATGCATCTAGTTTTCCCCATTGTTTATGTTTTCTAGTATTCAACGAATGGTAACTCTTGTTATAATGTGATACGCACAATAGTTCACACAAATACAAAAAGAGTTTTAAAGTTGTAGACCTGGTAATCGACAATCATTGGATAATAATTAACATCGTATCTCTAGCAAACCGTTGTAACACGTTGTAAGGACATGCAAAACACCTGTCGTGTTGCAAGGGAGTGAGGTAGCAGTACATGTTAATACAACACTCTTACGTTGAAGTGGAAGACGTACAAAATTCGTTTTAAGTAATTAAGTTGTACATACGTTATCAGCACATACAATGTACTTGCCATGTGTACAACATTTGATACACAAAACCGCCCATATTACCGTGAGTACGACATGCGTTGATGCACTGCTTCCGTATTTTTTTATTTTTTTTATTCGCTCCCCTGCGTCTTAATGGAAACATAGCGACGACAGCCTCCCCAAAACATGCACTGAAAAAATATAACCATGCACTGCGGAAAACAAATTGATAGTAAGGCCGCGACCAACAATGATGAGAATTAACGCATTGAAACCCGTGTAACTACTAAGCATATATTAAAAGTGCATTAGTGGCCCGTAAGATCAATCAAAAAATACACATCTACAATTTCATAGTATCATTAAAGACCAGATAAATTTGAAGTATGGACCAGACATGCACGCTTCGGGTACTTAACCCTCGTCAGATCCGCAATCCAAACAATTAAACTTGGCCACAGCCTGTTAAGTTTATGTGAAAAATACAAAAAGACGTAGAAGGATGGGTCGTATAAAATGCTGCAGGGCCCACTTTTCAGACATCTCGAGAAAGCTTCGTCCACACAGCTGCTTTTTTAAGACGTTTGTAAACATTGTAAATACGGAAGATCGCAAATACCTCTAACCAAGACTATACGAATGTTCTCGCGCATTCTTCGATTGTTCTCCATTGTTATGACGTCATCAATTTACTTGGACAGAAAATTTGCCCAAGGTTTTGAACAATGGTTTAGGTAGGTGACTGACTGAAAAATCAGAGCGGACACACTGCACGCGCTGCGTCTTGCGATCTTGTGCATTCGATGTAAACAAAACATTAAAGATAAATTGCAACAATAAAGTCCTACGTAAATTTATTTATCTATTTATTTTTAAATTTCATCGCATATGCCAGCACAATACTGAATCAACTTGAACGTCGAGAATGGTCCTAGCTTGAAATAAATATATAATAATGAATATTTACATTACTAGAAGATTCCCCAAGTTAAACGCCCATTAGGCAACTAGAGTTATATTCCAATAACTTGGGTTGCTATTGTGACGTCACGTTCAAGTTTTGCATGTAGGGAGAATTTACCAACGTTAAAATACATTTGACGATGTTACATGTAAAATGTGCGATGTGCATGCAAATAAAAATGACTGACATGTAGGATAAATGTAAACATAAGTAATGGCTGTCCTACTTTTGGTGTTCATGGGTGTAATTCTGGTAGGACACGTGCAAATTTTCCGAGAATTGCTTCGCTTCGCGATTCATGGAATTTGCACGTGTCCTACCAGAATTATACACCCATGAACACCAAAAGTAAGACAGTCATTTCTTGAATAAGTTAACGTACACTGGTCTCCATATCTATTTGCGCCTCAATGCAAGATTATTTCCAGTTTATTTAAATTTAGTTTCATTATTTTCAATTTCTATTCTGTTTTATGAATAAATTTACTATTTGCAACGATGCACATTGACGATTTTTTTTTCAGTATGCTTCAAAACTTTATTATGAGATAAAGAAGATACTGACGTAATCTCAACAGTACTTACAATAGAGATAAAGAAGATCCTTACTCAATCTCAACAGCACTCACAATAGGGCATCAAATTGAGCATCGACGGACTCCTAGCTAGCTGGAGATGGGACCAGGTGTCCGGGAGGAGTAAGCATCCCCTGTTTTGCTAGCAGCACCCGCCGTCGATGTTCACGCACGAAAATACATACAATATCTACAAAAGATGCATTGTATGAGGTTAGGTCTATATATAAAGTGCTATGGTGACTATATCAAGGAAAATATATGTAAAACACATACTTTTTAACTACAAGATAAGATTCTTAGTCAAAACCGATGAATAAAGAAAAACTTTGTTAAAATAGGAGCAATGATATTTATAATATAACTCGCCCAAACTAATTGTATTTCTTCCACAGGACATTCTGCTGGAAAAAAGTAATGATGATGTTCAAATCAGAGGAAATAGTGACAAATACTCATGACGACAGTCAAAGGTAAAAAAAAAACAGTACCATCCGTTTCCTAACAATTGGTTTGGGAGAATTTAAACGGAAATAACGGAATAAATGGAATGACGGCCCGGAAAAGACAAAATGTATAAATCAATCCAGTCTTTGGATCATTGTCAGACAGCCTTGGACACTACTTCGTAAGACGTTCAGGTTTTCACCAAAATCATCTGAAGTTATAAGGTATGTTACTTATATATAAACCATACATTTTGCTTCTAGCTTGGAAGATGGCCGTCTGATGTCCATTTCTCAATGGTCTTGTTGATTATAGTAGTCTATTATCATTGGTGTTTTGGTGTTTTGTTGTTATATTTTGTGTTTCTTGTTCCTTTGCGTCAATTCGGTCTTTTTCAAAAAAGGGAGTTACTTCCCATTTGTGCAGGTATCTGACGTCAACGCATTCTGACATCATCAAATTCTATGGAAACCAGCATGAAATTCAGGGTTACATATATGACGTTTTCAAAGGAATTTAATGACGTCACAATGTTTTTACGTCAGATACCTGAACAAATTGAAGGTAGGACTGTTGGCTAGCGAACATTATCGATTAGAAGGAATCACTGTGCATATTTTTATGTAATTAGGTGAATGAAAGAGGTTTTCAAATTCAGAGGACAGAATTTTGGACAGAAGGTTAAAAATACTGTGCATCAGATATATTTTTGAGTGCTGTTTTTTGCATAATGAGATTTGATCATTGACACTTAAAAAGCCAAAATCGTCAAAAGAGCCCAACATTTTTAGTATTAATCTTTGAAGTAAATTTTAAACTTAAAAAGACTTTTTGGCTATTGGATCTGTCTCTAAAAAGCGAACATTATTTTGAAATTGAAAGACAACAATAACGTTTGAGAAAACAAACTTTCTTCTAATAATTTATTATGCCGATTGAGAGGAGAAGGTCCACTTGTACCTCAAATTGGCTCTGGTTTTTTTTTTTCCGTGAAAATTTATTTGTAAAATCAAAAATGAAAATTATGATTTTCTTTTCTACAATATTTCATCAGAATAAGTGCGAATATATTAGGTTCATATTTCAAGTAATTGTAAAGTCGCGTGCGTAAGATATGACGTCAGGTTGTGGCGTAGTTTGCTCTGAATATCGTAAAATGAAAGAAAACCATCGTACATTAGTAAAATATTTATCAAATTAACATTGGCGAGAACCCTCAACCATAATAAATTGGATACAGATTGCAATATCACTGACGAGGGTTAAGTATCCGAAACGTGCATGTCTGGTCCATGCTGCAAATTTATTTGGTCTAAAATGATGCTATTGATTTTGAAGACGTTTAAAAATTGTATAGCTATCGTTTAGTGTAGAAATTATTTGGTTTTGGTTTCGCGCCCTACCTTATTTCACTGATTTGTATAGAAATTTGACTAGTTTCTTGATATATTTTTCGATTGATCGTCTGTCTCTTCAACGCAATCGAAAATTTCTGTTATCAAAAAATCTTAGAATTTCTGAAACGTGGGTCCTGTAGTATCATATCCTTACCATCCTGCTCCGTTTATTCGGTACATTTTTGGACATAATATTTTTCACGCTCTTTGGCCATATTACATTGTTTAGATTGAGGATCACTGACGAGGGTTAAGTACACGAAACGTGCACGTCTGGTCCATGCTGCAAATTTATCTGTTCTTAAATGATGCTATTGAATTTGATGATGTTTAACAATTGAACTACTCGGTGAGTGCCACTGCCGGTGGACCATGACTCCCCGACGGCAAATCGGGAATTCGTTCGACAAGTGTTGAACACGAGTGACACAAGTATACTCCTCCGTTTACCGGGAGTAATCGAGTTTCAAGATGGAGGACAAGGACAAGCAATTGCATTCTAAACATTAGAAAAGACAACTAGTGTTGATCAAATACATCTTAACACCAAAATATTAGGGATAATTAAATTCCTGAGATATCCAACGAAAAAATGGCTTTTGTGACTTCAGGGACTCTAGCTACATGTAAGTTAGGGGACTGTTTGTTTAAATTGGATTCGACTCGAATACTACTCGTGTCATTCGATTATAAAAGTCAGTTGCACGGATTACATATGCGCTTCTCCAACACTCGTGACTCTAGTGTTATTCAAATCAAACGCAGCCTCTAATTGGCCTCGAACATCACTGATGATATATCATTTGATGCAATGAGCACCATATTTAGATAAAACATATGCATTTCAATATTACACCCTTATCAGTTTCTCTATATTAAATCTCCGTTGGAACAAAATGCCTATAAATTCAGATATTTGAACAAGCAGTCAATAGTTTTGTTTTGTTTTTGTTTTTGTTTTTGGTTTTTTTACATGAATATTGGACCTAGTGCCAATATTTCTAAAACTATTGACCGAGAACCGTCACATCATTTGTGACGTACTGTCATTGATGACATTATTCTCCGCGCTCTTTCTCTTACGGATGACAATGAATGTAATTTATATGCCGTTCGTTGTTGCAGTAAGCTATAACAAAACAATTATTGACTGATAATTCGGGCAACATTTTGTCTTCAGGTCCAACAAATCATTACCATAATGATAATTATGTAATATAGCACTGGGGTTTAACAGTAAGTGTTTTGAATATTTTAATGACATGGACGCCATAGCACTTTCTATATATAGACATAACCTCAGACAGTGCATGTGTTTATGTGTTCTGGTCCCACCTCTACCTTGCTAGGGGTCCGCCGATGCTCAAGTTTGTGCTCCATTGTGAGTGTTGTTGAGATTATTGTCAGGATCTTCTTTAACTCTACTGTAAGCGTCCATAACCTACAAAAACCTGCATTGGACGCGTTCAAATGCTTAGAGTTTTTAGATATTGTTTTCATTTTTCGAGCATGAACATCGACGGCGGGTGCCAAACAGGGGATGCTTACTCCTCCCGGGCACCTGGTCCCACCTCTAACTTGCTAGGGGTCATTCGATGCTCCATTTGGTGCTATATTGTGAGTGCTGTTGAGATTGTCGTGAGGATTTATTTTTATCTCATTATATATCTTTGTGGTTTCTCCGTACGACAAGGGCAGAAACGATAGCCTCCATTTTCTTAATAATCAAATGAGTTAAAGAAGATCCTGACGATAATCTCAACAGCACTCACAATAGAGAACAAAATCAAACATCGACGGACCCCTAGCAAGCTGGAGGTGGGACCAGGTGCCCGGCAGTGCCCGGGAGGAGTAAGCATCCCCTGTTGGCTAGCCGCACCCGCCGTCGATGTTTATGAAGCATGGAAATGTAAATATATATAATTCAAGCATTGTCTGACGTTATGTCTATATAGAAAGTGCTATGGCGACAATGTCAGGGAAATATATTCAAAACACTTACTGTCAAATCCCTCGCGGGGAACTTTTTTACGAGCTCCACACGGCAAAGGGCATAAGTGTGACACAAATGAGTTAAGGAAGATCCTGACGATAATCTCAACAGCACTCACAATAGAGCACAAAGTTAAACATCGACGGACCCCTAGCAAGCTAGAGGTGGGACAAGGTGCCCGGGAGGAGTAAGCATCCCCTGTTGGCTAGCCGCACCCGCCATCGATGTTTATGAAGTATGGAAATGAAAATATATAAATTTCAAGCACTGTCTGACGTTATGTCTATATAGAAAGTGCTAAGGCGACAATGTCAGGGAAGTATATTCAAAACTCTTACTGTCAAACCCCTCGCGGGGAACTTTTTTACGAGCTCCACACGGCAAAGTAACCCAATTGCCATATACATTTTACATGTGTCGAGACGCAAAAAGCGATATGGGTTGTATTTACGGTGTAGACTGCTTAAATATTTCTCATACTTATAATCACTACTTCCGGAGTACAACACATATTAACTGATTTCTCGTTCTCTTTTGGTCTATAAATCTACAAAAAAAACATAATAAAGAATAAAAAAACTTATTTATTACTTTTTTTAAAATCACCTAGCACAGACAAGGACATTTTTGGTAACTATATATATGTTGGCTGATCCGTGGTACTAGTGAGGTTCGAGCCAGCTAATTTGGTCACTGACCCGATGTCCTGACCACTGGACCACGGTGCCGACTGATCTGAAAATTCATGTTTCATGCTAAAATATTTCTCAGATGGCTGCGAATCAAAGAAGACAAGGAGGAGGTGGAGCAGGAGGAGGTGGTGGTGGAGGAGGTGGAGGAGGAGGAGGTGGAGGAGGAGGAGGAGCAGGCGGAGGAGCAGGACAACAGCGTAGACAGGGACAAATTCAGCAACCACCAGCAGGGCAACGAGGTCTTTTACCAAATGCTGAGGTACAACGAATACAACAACAACGACAACAACAAGGGGGAGGAGGCGGAGGAGGCGGGGGCGGAGGAGGTGGAGGTGGAGGAGGTGGCG
Source organism: Pinctada fucata (assembly GCA_028142955.1). Classification (NCBI taxonomy): domain Eukaryota; kingdom Metazoa; phylum Mollusca; class Bivalvia; order Pterioida; family Pteriidae; genus Pinctada; species Pinctada fucata. The sequence goes on along the minus strand of AP027106.1, from coordinate 59,326,616 downwards.
GGGGAGGCGGGGGTGGTGGAAAATAAATGTTTTGATAAGAGTAGGATGAGGAGTAGGAGACGGGGGAGACGGACACGCCTTTTGCGGTGAACAGGATGACAGCAAAACAAAAAAACAGAATTCTTGATATGTATTCACAAGAACATATAACATTTTATGTGTGACATTTATATGATGTAAAGATCATAGCTAAAACATGTGTAGTTAACTTTTTAGATTAAGCATGGCTTCAACTTAATATGATATGTGTACTCATTTGACAGTCGATCAAAGAATCAATGTGTTTGATCTGGTCAACGTCTTTTTTTATGTCTTTCGTACATCAAATATCTCGCATTAAAAGATATCGTTCACTGATGATAAAATAAAATTTTTACACTAGTTTTGTGTTCCTTTTCTTCAAGATAATCAAAAGGACAACAAAAAATAAGGAAGCATAATTTGAAACTTTACATTTGCAATTTTAAATACAAAACAATCTATAACCAGACCCTAAGTACTGCAGTACCAACAGTAAAACACCAAAATACCCGATGCAGAATCACAGAGACGAGCATAGCAAGAGACGAAAAAGATACATACATTGATAATGTACACAATCGGCTTGCCCCACAGAAGAATATGGGAAGGAATTGAAGCCTTCTCACACACAAAAACAACTGAATAGGAAAAACGTTTGAGACGGGCGAAATTGAAGCTATGGCCACCTGCTACGCAAGCAGCAATTGGAGTGCTTATCCGGATCATGGACCGAAAACCCTCCACTCTTCTGGTTACCCCAAAGTATCTAAGAACACACAATTGTAGTGTAAAACAACCTCTTCACCATAAGTTGACCTCAAAAATAATATCAAAGCGGATCACACAGGCGTGAGACGGAAACAAAGGAGTTACCACAAGTAAATATTAAAGTACCACCAACGGCGAGACTCACGTAGCTTTAGATGTATTATAACATCGCTTTCTAGTGCAAACGGTAATATTCACGGGAATGTGAGTGCAGTCGTGTATGAGCGCAAAAATATTTGCTATATGAAATATTTCTTATGCACTTAACATTACCAAGGCATGGCTAATTTTACTGAAGGTCTTCAGACTTGTACATCCATTCACATTTGTTTTAGTCCCAGTTATAATAGAGCATCTTCGGCACTCGGTTAACAACAGACACGAGTCATTTTTTCATGAATCTGTTGTAGCAAACGATTTTTCTGACCTCCATGAAAAATACATCATTGATCCTGCTGACAAAGCGGCAAACAATCTTACTTTCGTTTGCAATATCTAAACGTCTTCAAAGGCGTAGGGCCACGATACCCCTAAATGGGCCCTTGATTTTTCTCTTAAAATAAATTTCATAAGGAATACTTGATATCTCTCATGAAAATATACGAATGTTTATCGCGTTTCATGAAAAGAATAATATCACCAAACATTGTGCCATTTAACTGTAATGACGTCATGAAGTGACGTCATTTGACGTTATTGACAAAATATGGCGAAAATTGCTAGGAATTTTGTCTTTTGTCGTAGAATTCAATGTGGCCGCATGCGTTAACTGAGATAAAACTTTTATGACAAGAGGATATAATGATAATCTTTCACATCTTAATTTTCCATCATAGTTAATGCATGCGGCCATTGCTAATTTAATAGAAATATTGATGTTTTGCATCAATTTCGCCGAATATGACCTATTTTGGTGTTTTAAAAGAGCTGAAAAGTGTTGATAAAAGCAATGTTTACAAAAAGTAGATTCGTGATTCAGTAGAGAACGTTTCAAAATGTCAAATAACACTTAAAAATTCTATGAAGTACAATGTTCAAAATTTATCAAAATTAGGGCCAATATCGGGCTTCGTGGCCCTACCCCTTTATTAGCATCATTTTGTAGCAGAGTAATTCACAGCATGGACCAGACATGCACGTTTCGGGTACTTAACAGTCATACTATTTAAAATGCTTGAGAGAGGAACTAGGATTACATTCAGCACCTTGAAATCCAACATACACACTTACAAACTTATCTGTATCTGAAATACTCGACAAACACAAATCTATTCTTGAGTCTTTCGGTATTCATACTGAGGACTCTGATCTTGAACTACCTTATATGTAATGGATTAAAAAAATGCACAAAAATCCTTACAAACACCGATTCATTGTCGGTTCGTCCAGATGCTCCTCAAAACCTCTTTCCATTTTGCTTACAAAAATACTAACTCACATCAAGCAATGTCTTCAAACATACTGCGATACAACATATTCCAGAAATGGAATCAGTCAGATGTGGATCCTAACGAATTCTAAGGAACTTTTGGAAAGTCTCCAAATTTCGTTCATATTACCAGCATAAAATCTATCGACTTCTCCACGCTCTACAGTACCATTCCTCAAAATGTCCAATATTATTAACAATACCTTTCGTTAAAAAAATGGGAACTGAAGATACAAATACCTTGTCATAGGGCGGGAGGATACTTATTTCGTGAACTCTTATTCAAACAAAAAGTATACCGAAGACGATATCATCCGGATGCTATTTTTTGCTATGCCATTTTGTGGTGTTGAGAGGACCTGTATTCCAGCAAATAATTGGAATCCCTATGAGTATTAATTGCGTCCCACTGCTTCAGTACTTATCTTTATATTCATACGAAACTGACCTTATCCAGACCTTTCTCTCGAATGGGCGAAAGCACCTCGCATCTCAGTCCAATTTTACCTTCAGATACATAGATGACGTGTTTGAATTTGATTGCAATTGGGAGTCCGCTGGTCGATAAAGGACAGGGTCCGCTGCCACGGATGAGCCCAAGTGCAATCAAATTCAAATAACAACGAATTCTTCACTTCCGGTGTGTGCTGAGTAGGCCGTATTCATATGGACGTCATAGGAACAACTCTTTTAAGGGTTGTCACCGTTGCGTTGCGGTATGAGCGGTCTGCTTTGTATGCTTGGCGAAGCCGCCGTACGGAGTTTACCGACTTTATATATAACATCTGCACCTATTTGGGAGTCCGCTGGTCGATAAAGGACAGGGTGAGCCCAAGTGCAATCAAATTCCATAAAGAGTGCCTGAATTTGTAAAAGACCCTAAAGATGCCCTGCACATACCTATATAAATAACAATAAACACTCAATATCCACAAATTTATCAAGTTGAAAAGCACGGATATTTTAGAATACTATGTAATATCCATTACTTTTGGTATATATATATATATAAACAAAGCCCAAAAAATGAACAAGGAATGACGTCACATATAACAATCAACAATGCGTAAAACGCCAAAACGGCGTTACATAAAACTACTAAAACTGCGTACCGTTATCGAACGTAAATAAGTTAGAAAAGATGTCATGTAAGTTGTACCGTTAATAAGATAATAAAATTTATGTTAAACAAGTAGAAACTCAGGAGGTTATAGACCGGTCTGTCTTCCACCGCCGTCCTTTTAACACTTATAAAACTAGTAAGTCATATCAAATAAAGTGACACGATACATGTATGTATTACGATCGGATTATAGACGTGAAGACAAAATGAACCCCTTATGAAATCAAGACAAACATGGATTATAAAATGACACATACATAGGTCTAAGTACACTGTTTAGGTGCATGAATATTTTTTAGTATGAAAGTAGGTGTGTGCATGTTTGACTGAGTGTGAGTACTATAAGTATTGATATTTGCAAATATACACTTTTATCCAGAGGGGAATCTTAAAGTTTTTTATGATGTGACATATGTGTGAAATCGTTCATTAAACCAACATCCTTTCCCCCTCCCCCTTTTTTCTCTCCAGATTCTCAGTCGTATTCCAATGTAGGATCGAGCTCTTGCTAACATTACACACTTATATTTTAATACTCGAGATGATCAAGAAATGATGAAACTGATCAATTAAATGCGAACCCAACTTCAATACCTCCATGGTACGTTACATTGTATACACTACTTTCGTCTTTCATGTACATCTTTCCATGTCATCAGTGTCTCCGTCACCGGAAGTGCTCATTTATAGAATCAGGGTTTCTGTGAATGGCTGAAAATAGCAACTATAGAGCTGATTTACGTATGTTTGCAGTAAGAGCTGAAAACAATTTTTGGTGTATAATGTTCGCATATCTTGCTTTAATGAATGGGCGGTTTGCTTAATCTTCTGATTTATCTGATCTTACTGCTTGAAATAAACGAAAAGTAAATGTCCATGATGACACCTTGTGGTCTGTATTCTATGGAATGATCATCAATAAAATTTAGGTCCTTAGTATATACGTAGATTTCGTGATATTTCTGAAAAGGAAGAGAGTACAATTTGGTACGAATGTGGTGTAAGCGTAAAGACTCATACATAAATGGAACCAATTCATCAAAGCAAACACTATGTATCTCTGGCTTATCATATTTACGAATACCATGACTTCGATGCCTTCTTTCATCTTTGTTGTCTGTTAAATAAGCTAATCACCTTTATCGATTGACACCAGGACTTAGGTTTCCTTAGCTTTTAATATTGTAGTTGCATCCATAGGGCGCTGCAGTGTTGAGATTTTTAATCCATTGTTTCTCTCTTGCGACGGAAAAGAGTGCTCAAATTTAGATTGTTTGCGGGGTGATATATTTTCTCCAGGATTCTAACTTTCATAGATAAAACGGAATTATCAGGTTCGTTGAAATGACGATAAAGAAGTTGATTTTTAAAAATTGTTGATTTTAGACCGATGTCCTGACATTCTGGTTCGGAGTTTACCTTTGGTTTCACCCGCTTAAGTCAATCCACAAAGTGAACACTCTATTCCGAAGACACCATTCGATGTGTAACTTACAGTTTAAGTTAAAAGAACGTTATTTGTTTATTCCTTTGTTATCTGGGAAATGAATATAAAAGAAAGCAGGGGATCGCCAACAACACTCGGTTGCAGCATAAACAGCAAAACTCCAAAACACCAACTGCAAAAACACAAAGCAGACACGCACAGAATGAGACGGAATATTGGTACAATGAACGCCAAATCACAATGAAACATCAAACATAAATAGCTACACATAAGCCAGCGAGACCAATGGGCAATTTGAGTCGACTTAGGATGGCCATCTGCCACGAAAGTAGCAGACGGTGTGGTTTTCCTGGATTACGTGTGCACAACCCTCCCACTGTTCCCATTACCCTGAAGAGCGTATAATTGTGGCGTAAAACAACCTCTTCACTGTAAGATGACCCCACACAAACAAGACCGCAAAACGCAGGGACCCAAGCAACACAGATGAATATGTAAATGGAAATAAAAAAGAGGGCATACGTAATACAGACCGTGCTATACCGGTTGTATCGAGTTCATGTATGTTATCACCCGAGGAGTCCGATTGACACGATTCAGGGAGGTCAGGTGATCGGGGCCCTGTCTTCTCTAAAGCGGTTTGGACAGGGCCCGTCATGGAGTCCCGTCGTCACAGTCAGTCAGAAAGCAATTATTAAGAATGGAAACCCGGAAATCTTACTTACACCCCAATAAACCTTTCTGCCTAAGAAATAATAGATAACTACATATCAACTCTCGCTTCCTTTGGTTTTTACCATACTTAAAATCCGTATAAACAACATTTCATCGCTGGTACCTCAAAATGCCCAACCAAATCTATATCGATATTACTCACTGAAGTTTAATCTGAAATTAAATCTTGACTTCGAATATATTGTTCGACAGTATATTCATGACGAGGTTTCAACCAGATGCGGATTTTAAAGAATTCTAAGGAGCGTTTAGAACGTCTGAAAGCATTTCAATAGAGTCCATCTGATCAAAGCCTTTGATTTTTCGACACTTTAAACAACAATGCCACATTCAAAAGTGAAAGACTCTCAAAAATTATAAGTATGCGTTTACAACGGCAATTTCCTAAGTCGGCACCGGTTGCCCATTTGTCTCGTTTGTTTATGTGTAGTCCTTTGTGTTTGATGTTTCTGTGTTGTGCGTTGACGTTCCTTGTCCCTTACGCGTCTCTTTCTGTGCTTGTCTGCTTTGTGTTTTTGCATTGGGTGTTTTAGGGTTTTGCTGTGGGTGCTACAACCTGGTGTTGTTGGAGATCCCCTCCATTGTTTTGCAAGAATAAACCTATTATTGTTAACTATGACAAAACCTACTTTGTAAATTAAAAGTTCGATTCTAAAAATAAGTACACTGAAACAGATGTTAGTCAGATGTTATACTTCCTGATCGAGAACATTTTTGGGGTGTTTGGAGGAAAGGTCTTCCAGCAAATTGTGGAAATTCTAATGAGAACCAATTGTGCAACACACCTTGTCATTTTACTTTACTCGTACCAAGCTGAATTCTTTCAATTGTCAATATTGAAATGTATGTTATATAGTACCAATTTTGTTGTACTAGACACTTGTTTCGGATATTTTAATCCTCGTCAGTAGTACTTCATGCCAAACAGTTTAAATAAAGCCAAAGTGAATTTTCCTGGCGCCATCTACAATACAGGGCTTTAATTTACTTTTGCTTAAATGAGCAGCTCCAAACTTTGTGTAGGGTTTACTCATAGGGTTCAATCTTTGGTCTCTGAAGGGAAAAGGTAATTAGCTTCTGACTTTAACGTCATCAGTATATGAACTTTATCTGTACGTTTTGGTGGAAAAGTTTAAATCAAGAAATGGATGGTTTCATTTAAGGAGGTATTGAACATTTTGAAACCAAATTCAATTTTTCTCAAAATTTCTGAAATTATTCATTTCTTGTCTGTCCTTCATTATTCAAGCATGTTGCAAAGAAGCTAATGTTGATAAAAAAAACCCCTTGAAAATTAAGAACTATCTAGCTAATATGGATATCTATAAACTTGAAAACATAGTTATAGTCTGATCAAGATACTATAAATCATATTTAAAAGGATGGTCTCAACTTTATCCATAAATTTTAAAATCTTGAGTCTGAAATACGGTTATGTTTTGAATACGTTGGCTACAAAGTAGGCATTTTACTGCGAAATACACACTGTGTAGAAATAAACAGCATACTCTTGTTTATTTCATTCCAAAATCTTGTGAATTTAATGTGAACATGATTAGAATATAGAAAGGAATGACTTTAAAAGGGAAAAATGAAACTTTCTCATATTATGACCTAAAACACAGATTTATAAAAAGCCCCCCACCCTCCCTTTTTCAGTTTTTCGTCTCTGGGGTATCGTTCCCCCCTTAGCTACCCCACTTTGTCAAAAGATGTGTATTAGTGATATGCATCCTCTGTAAAAGTGGCATTCTGTAGCTGAGGGGGGAACAATGTTTTTTTTTTTTTAATTCCATTTTCCATTGATTTCTATAGAAAAAAAGACATATTTTGCCCTAAATTTTAGGAAAACTATGCGCGATAGATCTTATCCAACTGCTGATTATGATGAAACCAAGAGCTGCATGGCATCGATTTTGTGAAAGAATTTTCATGAAGTTTCCATTTTGAAAATTCCACTTTTTCAGGGCGCCTTACCTTATCAGCTCCTTATTCAAACTTCATTAGGATACTCAAATTTAAATAACAATCAGGGTATCAAATATTTTATGGAAGTAAGGACGCTACTTTTCCTCGGAATATAGAAAACAAATAATGCCGCTGACATCTTGGTGTTGAATCCTTCCTTAAATATCTGGAAACCACACAACGTTGAATTTTTCAAGGGGCATAACTCTACTTATAATTGACTGACATGACCCATATTCAAACTTGACCTATATTTCTTGGTGTAAACACTATATATGCATCACTATATACTCCCGTCATGTATGAGGTTATAAGATTCAGTATTTGGACTTTATTTATTGTTCTGATTAAAACAAATATAAAACCTAGCCAATGCAAAGCGTAGCATACCCCACGGGGGAAATCAATGTACATGTAATCACATCAAAGGCAGTGGCCTTCAAAAACTACAGTTTCTGTACAGTAAAATTCTTTCTTTTGTCATAAAAAGTTAGAGTACATAGTTTGATTAAGCTCCAATCAAAACTGTGCCTTCTAGGCTGTATACAAGGATTTTAATCATTTTCAATATGCGACCTTGATCTTTGACCCATGACCTAGAAAATCAATAGGCTTCTTCCTCTCGTAATAAGCAATAAGTGTATGATGTTTGGTTAAGCTCCAATCAAAATTGTGTCATCTTGGCTGCATACAAGGATTTTAATCATCTTCAATATGTGACTTTGACCTTTGATCCATGACCTTGAAAATCAAAAGAATTCTCCCTCTTGTCATAAGCAGTAAGTGTATAAAGTTTGATCAAACTCTAATCAAAATTGTGTTCTGTAGGCTGAATACAAGGAGTTCAACCATTTTCAATCTGTGACCTTGACCTTTGACCTATGACTTTGAAAATCAATAGACTTCTTCCTCTCGTCATAAGCAATAAGTGTATGACGTTTGGTCAATGTCTCATCTTGGCTGTATACAAGGATTTTAACCACTTTCAATCTTTGACCTCAACCTTTGACCCATTACCTTGAAAATCAAAAGAATTCTTCCTCTTGTCATAAGCAATACGTGTAAAAAGTTTGATCAAACTCTAATCAAAATTGTGCCCTGTAGGCTGCATACAAGGAGTTCAGCCATTTTCAATCTGTGACCTTGACCTTTGACCTATGACTTTGAAAATCAATAGGCTTCTTCCACTTGTCATAAGCAATAAGTGTATGAAGTTGGATCAAGTTCCAATCATAACTGTGCCCTCAAAGCTGTATACAAAAGTGTGACGCACTAAAGCACTCAAGGTCACACTTACTTACACATGAAAGGCCACTGTATTGCGAGGGGATAACAAAAAATCTAACCCACATAAATCTCTCATGGTCTCCGAATGTTGATATACAACCAATTGAGAGTGACAAATCCGCTTCGTACTTGGATATACTTCTATCTTTCGACGCAAACCGTCATTCAAACACCTCACTGTATGACAAGCGTGTTGATTTCAGCTTCCACATAATTAACCTCCCTTGTACGAGTAGCAACATTCAGTCTTTTCCTCCTTAAGATGGCGAAGGGTGCTGAATGCAAACAGGAGACGCTGACTCTCCCCGGGCACCTGGTCTCACTTGCGAATGTTGTTCATTCCAGGGTTTGTGACTGTTCCGATGAAATTCTAATGCCTTGCCTTCTACACTTTGAGACTGAATAACTGATAGGTACTTCTTTGATGTTTAAATCAATCGGAGACATTAAAATCACACAAGAGCTTGTACTTCCAAGTACGCATAAGATCCACTTTATTTGTTATACTCATGATACAAATTATTATATTTACAAACAATACATTTACAAGGATAAAGACTAATTGATGCTATATTTATTGAAAAATTAAGGAGATCCCCTTTATTTGTTAAACTCATGTAACACAAAAGCGAAAAGGTTTTGTCACAAGGAATACACATATGAAATATGAAAGCCCTATCTCCTGCCGTTCAAAACATATATCCAAAGTTAAAGTTTTTGATGGACAGACAAATAACAGACAGACGGATGAACAGACAGGTGGACACGATGAACAATATAGGGCACTTGCTAAATGGTAGGGCCCTAAAAAGAAACATTACTAGTCCTACTAGGCCACAATTAAAAAATTGTTTGTTTCCCCTCCCCCCGGGTCTGTTTTTTCGAAGTGACCCGGCAGTCGGGTACTTTTTTTTTTTGCTGCCAGAACTATAAGTATCAAATATGTTTAAAGTCCTTTGAATCCAAATTGCACATTACTGGACTCATTACAGCTGCGCAGTCACACTCTGTGATATGATAAAGACTAAGAGCTGGCAGCCGGCGATTTCTCGCCTCCTACTTCGGGAAAATTGCAGCCTGCTTTCCATAAAGAAATATCTGTTGTGTCTCAATTTCTATCGCTGGTTAAGTATGAAATGTCGATTCATTTTATTGAACATGTTCAAAAGAAGATTACGTTGTCCTGTAAAGCCTATTGTATATAAACAAAATTGTCCCAAGATACACGATAAATATTTCCGCAACAGGTGCATCAAGTGTTTCAGTGCGGCATAACAGGTCATTTTACGGCAACGTCAAGATGCACTTTAGAACGATTACATCTCATTTTTTTTACGACTTGTAAATATTGAATTTGTATAGATATTGACCACGCGCAAGCAAGAGTCATGGACTACATAAATGGCTGGCTTTTTTCAGTGCATGATAAAGATGAAATAAGTTGGTAAACTTTTCTTTCTCGGTCTGTTTATTGTATGTAAACAGCATAAGTGAAAAATAATTATACGAACAACATCAAGAATTCATTGTAATATTGAGTCTATTGATAACATGATGCTCACGGTGCAATAAGTTAGCACGGACCGCCGACAACCGCTAGAGAATCGAGTACGTACAGTACTATGATCAGGTTGCAGTAGTTTTCTTATTCACTTGACTTTATGCATTTAGATAATATGCCTGAATTTTGGCCCACTCAGCGGACCCTTCCAAATAAGCCATGGGTCTTTATAGCGTTCAAACGCCTATCCGTGAAGTTGAGAAACTAGATTGGGCACATGCGTATACATGTAAAGATGGGAGCCAACAATACCTGCCGCACTCGCAAACTACAAAAGGCACAATGACATGCTTGCTTAAAATTTTACAACCGTAGACCGAGTGCTCATCTAACATGACTTGCAACTAAACATGCTCAATGTTCTCAAAAACTTCGGGAGGATATTTACAAGACAGAGACATAATTATCAATGTACCAATAATACGTAATTTATGACTGACGGTTCTGGGAAAGGGGGGGGGGGGGGGTTACGGCAAGATTTCTTGTAATAATGTAGGAATGAGAAAGCTGCTGAGTTGATTTACAATTCTATTTGGATAGAATATTGTAACGCTGAAACTGAAAATGGACATGGCCGTGATAAGATTTCTGGAAAAAAAAAATATCGGACTTTTAGGCTATAAAAAAATCTGACTCCGCAGCGTTTTTCTTGACCCGGTCGGGGCGAGGGGAAACAAACAATTTTTTTAATTATGGCCCTATAAGCCGTCATACCTGCTATTTGAAATTTAAGAGGGATCTTTCCCAAGGATATTGTAGCCATCAGTTTGCACATATCCTAACCAGGGAGACCTTTCCAAAGGATATTGTAGCTATCAGTTTGCACATATCCTAACCAGGGAGACCTTTTCCAAGGATATTATAGCCATCAGTTTGCACATATCCTAACCAGGGAGACCTTTCCCAAGGATATTGTAGCCATCAGTTTGCACATATCCTAACAAGGGATACCTTTCCCAAGGATATTGTAGCCATCAGTTTGCACATATCCTAGCCAGAATAACACTTCCATTAACATGTTACGGTCATTTACATTCATGTAATCAAACGGTCTTGTGTAGTTCACAATAGCCTTTTGGGTTTTATCAACTGTTCCTTGGTTAATTTGGTCAAAATGGGTGTTTGTTATTTCCAGATGGGTAAAAATCACCTGCAAAAGTTAGAAAGTTATAAGCAAAACAAATACAAATTTATTAGGTTAGGCAGATACATGTATTACATGAACAACCAATAAGCATTTATTTTGTAATACAACATGTACGGTAGGCATCATCTTAGATATTAGCAAGTTTCAAATTGTGAATACTCGTAAAATCCCTCACGTAAAAATGTCAAACAATCGTAATCTACTATTCTTTTTTATATACTTTCAAATAATTATATTGGGGAAAATCCCTGGGGGGGGGGGGGGGGGGGGCTAAAGTTGTATTGGCCTAGGCCACCATCTAGGACAACAACGCCAGGGGTTTGGCATTAGCTCTTTGGACTTTTGCCTCAGGCAAGCTAAAAATGTGCTCCTATTGAGTCTTTGCGGAATACAGAGTTATTTCCCATTTAATAAGGTATCTTATGTTAAACCATTATGACATCTTGAAAATGGCATGGTAACGTCAATTTCACAACGTTATACCCCTGAGTTGAGAGTCTATTTCCATAGACTTGGATGATGTCACATTAAGTCTACGTCAGGTACAGTCTCAAACTGGAAGTACAAATGTAACTCTGATTTTCGAAAATACCCAATCTAACAGAGATCAAAACCTTTAGCCCCAAATCAATCTGCTTCCCCACCTCATATTACTAACTCTGGTCTGGATAGGATACCATGGATCAACAATGTCAACATGGACTGACAGAAGATGGATGGATCTCTATGACAACAGCCACAGGGACTTGACTCCCGCTTAAAAAAAATTTGTTACCCCCGTGCATACACCCATAGTATATGGGTGTATACACAGGGATAACAAATTTTGAAGAGGAATTCAAGACCCTGTGACAACAGTTCATTTTAGCTTCACTAAGGTGAGCTAAAGATGTAGAAAAGAAAATTCAAATTTCACCGTTACATACCTTTGTTCCAATACATATTATTCCGACGATACCAGGATAGAAGAAAGAAGCAGACCTCTCCATCACTAGCTCAATACCATGTTGTCCTAACACGTTCTTTGATATATTCTCAGAACAGAATGTTTCTGAAGAAAATTCTCCTATGAAAGCGTTGTAGTTTTTCACCTGAGGAAGAATTAAGCTAGACATACTACTTAATTCATGTGACTAAAAGGAAGTTATTTCAATAAATGGAAACATAACAAGAAGCCAATATTGGTCAATATACAATAGCTCACTTTTCTCAATACCATTGTTGTACATGTATATTGGTTTCTGAGAATACAGACTTGAATCTTGGAAAAGTATGTACATGTTTCAACACATTGTGACGTCATCAAATTCTATGCAAACTAAGGGTAAAATTCCGGAAAACAGGGTTAATAATATGACATTGTCAAAGGACCTTAATGCCACCACAATGCTCTGTTAGATACCTACATGAATCAAACTTTGTCCTGTAAAAATCACAGGGATTTATTGCGCTTTCCAGCTGCTTGATGTACCTTGGCCGGTTATGTACATTAAAATTTTACATAATGTAGTATGGCTTATTTACACATAAACCATACTACATAAAGCAACAGGGGAGTGCAATAAATCCCTGTGTGTAAAATTGAAAAGAAGGAATAAGTCATCAGCAAAATATAACAACTCTGTTCTTACCTCTGTAACAATAAACAATTTTTGTTCAGCTTCTCCTTTTATAACATTTCTCACTGGAAATCTGATATCGGGGACACCATGGACAATAACATCTTTTATGTTGACGGATACAGAATAAGATTCTCCTCCTCTGAAATTGAAACAATACAATACAATACAGAGCAGTACAATATAATACAATATAATACAGTACAATGCAATACAGAGCAGTACAGTACAGTACAATACAGTACAATACAATACAAATACAGTACAGAGCAGTAAAATACAGTTCAATACAATACAGTACAGAACAATACAGTACAGAACAATACAGTTACAGTACAGTACAGTACAGTACAGTACAGTACAGTACAGTGTAGTACAGTACAGTACAGTATAGTACAGAATAATACAGTACAGTACAGTACAATACAATACAAATACACTACTGTACAATACAGTACAATACAATATACAGTACAGAACAATACAATACAGTATAGAACAGTACAGTGTAGTACAGTACAGTACAAAAGAGTAAAATACAAGTACACTCCAGTACAATATAACACAATACAATACTAATACAGTACAGAACAGTACAATACAGTACAATACAGTACAGTGTAGTACAGTGCAGTACAATACAAATACATTACACTCTATAGCCAAAACCTGGGCCCCAAAGGGCATACATACATGTAACTTACAGTTACATATATTGTAATGCTGACAAAAGGAAGAGTACCGTAAACTGTAGTTGTTTCATTTTCTATTAAAAATCTATGTATGTATAGAATTGTTTTATGTAAATGAAATTCAAATTCACTCATAAATACAAAGCATATTTAAAAAGGAAAATATGAACAAGAGGCCAAAGCGGCCACAACACTCATATAGGAGAAAGTGACCACACCCATTTTCCAAGGGTCAGGGATTCAAGATAAATATCAGGTGCACAACTAAACCAAAGACCAATTAAAATGCTAAAGGAATTTTAACTCTCTATAAAGGACTACTTATACAATCTGATAATGGATCTTCTCAATACTAAATAGACAAGGGGGAGTTATATAGGAGAAAATGACCACACCCATTTCCCAAGACCAAGGGTTCAAAGGTTCAAACCAAATATCAGGTGCCATCAAGACCACAGACCAACTATCATGCGAAAAGAGTCAAATTCTCACCATTGACAGATTCAGAGGATTTGCGTTCACAAGAAATGTTTAAAGGATGATTGGTCAGAAAGTCAAACGGACAGACAGACGGACGGACGGACGGACATCGCCATACCACAATATGTCCCGCCAAAATGACGAGCGTATAAAACAAAGATAGTAAAATGGTACCCTAGGATGACTTACTCTGGGCGAAGGAAAAACATTCTTGAGAATGCCATAAATAGAAGCGTATATCGTCTCTCCCTTTGATAAGCTTGTTTATATCGTGCCAGTAGATCCACAAAATAATTCCAAAATTCAAGCATGTTCCAACTCCAGCCATTCAATAACAATCTACAAGAAAAAAATATCAGAGAGGTCATGAACTGAAGATACATGTGTATCTAAACTAAAAAAAAAATTTTGTTCGAAGGATCAATGATACCCCCACATAGCTTATTCAACATATCAGTATTCAACCCTATGAATACATGTGAAATACAAATTTTAGCATGTTTAGTGAATGAAAGCGTAATAGGTGAGGAAAAGATGTGACCGGACCGGGAACCGAACCGGAGACCTTCTATTATCAGGGCAGATGCTCTTACCAACTGAGCTAATCCAGGTACGATACCCGTTCCTGCCACACACCTCTCCACCAATTTTCAGGTTTCCACGCCCTGGAAACCTCACATGAGACTCCATAGCACCGTGACCAATTTTGTAACAGGAGAGGAAACTAGATGGCTACTGTTGCGAGCAACAGACGGATTCCTCCTTTATTAGACCTTCCTCGGAACTGAAGTGCTAAAATCCGAATAAAGAAGTTGAAAAAAAGAATAGTTGCTAAAGTACCATATTAACTTCAGCAAATGAGTCAAAAGAGCTTATGTCTTATTTGGGACTCTTATTTATTTATCAACAAAATAGAAGAAAAAATAATAAATACCTATCATGTTTACGAAAGCTTTAAAAATCCATGCACAATCAATATCTAATCCTTTACAATGACTTTCTCAAAAAAGAATTGCACAATGATTTTGCAATGAGATAATGTCTATTAATAGAAAATGACATCAACATGAAACTATTGAAATGTAATGCTACTAAGAATAAAAAAGAAAGAAACAGAACAAGAATAAAAGAGTTATCTATCTTACTATGTAAAGTTCAGAATATATATAAGAAGTACCACTTGTGTGAAGAATATATAGTTAAGGACAAAATCCTGTGTATTCTACAATAGTAAATGTTTGTTATGACCTTGAAAAAGTTAATTTGACCTTTAACCAAGGTCATGGATTAAAGATAAGCATTTGAATTTATTCTCATCATGAGTCCTCTTAATCTAATCAAAGCTCAATATTCTATCGACAAAAGTCTGTTGTAACCTTGAAATCAAACAAATGACCTTGGGTCAAGGTCAAGGTGAAAGGACTTTATGCAAGAAATATTTGCGCCAAGTTTGAACTCTCAAGGTCAAATGGTCTTTGTTTTAAAGGCAAAAGTTTGTTGTGACCTTGAGAATCAAAATTTGACCTTGGGCCAAGGTCAAGGTGAAAGGGCTTGACTCAATGATTGTATTTATGAAGTTTGAACTGTCAAGGTCAAATAGTCTTTGTTCTAAAGGCAAAAGTTTGTTGTGACCTTGAGAATCATAATGTGACCTTGAAACTAGGTCATCATCAATGACTACCTATTAGTAGCCTACCATCCAAGTTTCAACTCAAAATCTCAAAAACTGTAGAATTTGGCACTGTGCCAATTTAAAGTTCCATTTTCAACTTGGAATAGCGCGAAAACTGTAAATATTTTATCGAGAATGTAAGCGTATAAAAGTTTTCAATTTTCCCAAAGAATATTTTAAAACAAATTTCGCCCAAATCGCACGGTTAGTTTAGGAGTTATAAGTGTTTAAAGATTTGACCTTTGATGACCTCCAGCAGGGGCATTGGTGAACTTATCGACAAGCAAAAAATAGTTAAAGAAGATCTTGGTATGCTCTTTCTGATGGTACCATCCTTTTTGCTCTGTGTTAAAAGACCTTTGAATGAAGTCTCTGGAAATGATGAGGGGGTAAGAATAAAAATAATAATAAGAATAATAATAAGAATAAAGAAAAGACATTGCAATAACAGAAAGGATTCCGACGGAATAGTCGGAATCCTTAATAAGAACTAGATGGCTACTGCAAGCAACAGACGGATTCCTCCTTTATTAGACCTTCCTCGGAACTGAAGTGTTAAAATCCGAATAAAGAAGGTGGAAAGATGAATAGTTGCTTCAGTACCTTATTCACTTCAGCAAATGAGTCAAAAGAGCTTATGTCTAATTTGGGACTCTTATTCATTTTTTAACAAAATAGTAAAAAAACCATAAATAAATACCTTTCATGTTTACGAAACTTTTAAACTCCATGCTCTATCAATATCAAAATCCTTTACAATTACTTTCTCAAAACAGAATTGCACAATGATTTTGCAATGAGATAATTTCTATTAATAGTAAATGACAACAACATAAAAATACAGATATGTAATGCTACTTAAGAAAAAAAAAAGAAAAAGAAACAGGGAACAAGAATAAAAGAGTTATCTTTCTTATACTATGTTAAGTTCAAACAAAAAGGACTACTTGCATGAAGAATGAATAGTATAGGACAAAACGTGTGAATTCTATAAGAGTAAATTATTGTTATGACCTTGAAAATGATTATTTGACCTTGAACCAATGTCATAAAAGAAAGATAAGTATTGTGATCATTCTCATCGCGATTGATCTTAATCTGAGCAAAGCTCAATATCTAATCAACTACAGTCGGTTGTGACCTTGAAATCGAACAAATGACCTTAATTCAAGGTCATGGTGAAAGGGTCTGTTGCAAGGAATATTTGTGTAATGTTTGAACTCACAAGGTCAAAAAATCTTTGTTTTATAGACTAAAGTTTGATGTGACCTTGAGAATGAGAATTTGACCTTGGGTCAAGGTCAAGTGGAAAGAGCTTGACTGAACAATGATATGTATCAAGTTTGAACTTTGAAGGTCAAATAGTCTTTGTTCTATAGGCAAAAGTTTGTTGTGACCTTGAGAATCAAAATTTGACCTTGAAAGTAGGTCAACATTAAATGACCACCTATAAGTAACCCACTATCAAAGTTTCAACTCAAAATCTCAAAAACTGTAGAAATTGGCACTGTGCCAATTTAAAGTTCCATTTTCAACTCGGAATAGCGCGAAAACCGTAAATATTTTATCGAGCATGTAAGCGTATAAAAGTTTGCAAATTTCCCAAAGAACATTTTAAAACAAATTTCGTTCAAATCGTACGGTTAGTTCAGGAGTTATAGGTGTTTAAAGATTTGACCTTTGATTACCTCCAGCGGGGGCATTGATGAGCTTATCGACAAACAAAAAATAGTTAAAGAAGATCTTGTTATGCTCTTTCTGATGGTACCATCCTTTTTGCTCTGTGTTTAAAGACCTTTGAATAAAGTGTCTGGAAAAAATGGGGGGTAAGAATAAAAATAATAATAATAAGAACTAGATGGCTACTGTTGCAAGCAACAGACGGATTCCTCCTTTATTAGACCTTCCTCGGAACTGAAGTGCTAAAATCCGAATAAAGAAGATGGAAAAAAGAATAGTTGCTTAAGTACCATATTAACTTCAGCAAATGAGTCAAAAGAGCTTATGTCTAATTTGGGACTCTTATTTATTTATCAACAAAATAGAAGAAAAACTAATAAATACCTTTCATGTGTACGAAAGCTTTAAACTCCATGCACAATCAATATCTAATCCTTAACAATGACTTTCTCAAAAAAGAATTGCATAATGATTTTGCAATGAGATAATTTCTATTAATAGAAAATGACATCAACATGAAACTACTGATATGTAATGCTACTAAGAATAAAAAAGAAAGAAACAGAGAACAAGAATAAAAGAGTTATCTATCTTACTATGTAACGTTCAAATAAGGAGTACTACTTGTGTGAAGAATAAATAGTTAAGGACAAAATCCTGTGTATTCTACAAGAGTAAATGTTTGTGACCTTGAAAAAGTTAATTTGACCTTTAACCAAGGTCATGGATAAAAGATAAGCATTTGAATTTATTCTCATCATGAGTCCTCTTAATCTAATCAAAGCTCAATATTTTATCGACAAAAGTCTGTTGTAACCTTGAAATCAAACAAATGACCTTGGGTCAAGGTCAAGGTGAAAGGACTTGATGCAAGAAATATTTGCGCCAAGTTTGAACTCTCAAGGTCAAATGGTCTTTGTTCTATAGGCAAAAGTTTGTTGTGACCTTGAGAATCAAAATTTGACCTTGGGCCAAGGTCAAGGTGAAAGGGATTGACTCAATGATTGTATTTATGAAGTTTGAACTGTCAAGGTCAAATAGTCTTTGTTCTATAGGCAAAAGTTTGTTGTGACCTTGAGAATCATAATGTGACCTTGAAACTAGGTCATCATCAATGACTACCTCTTAGTAGCCTACCATCCAAATTTCAACTCAAAATCTCAAAAACTGTAGAAATTGGCACTGTGCCAATTTAAAGTTCCATTTTCAACTTGGAATAGCGCGAAAACCGTAAATATTTTATCGAGCATGTAAGCGTATAAAAGTTTCCAATTTTCCCAAAGAATATTTTGAAACAAATTTCGTCCAAATCGTACGGTTAGTTTAGGAGTTATAAGTGTTTAAAGATTTGACCTTTGATGAGCTCCAGCGGGGGCATTTCTGAACTTATCGACAAACAAAAAATGGTTAAAGAAGATCTTGTAATGCTATTTCTGATGGTACTATCCCTTTTGCTCTGTGTTAAAAGACCTTTGAATAAATTGTCTGGAAATGATGAGGGGGTAAGAATAAAAATAATAATTAACCAGAATAATAATAATAATACTACGTTTTTAGGCCCGCTTATGTATCGGACAAATAATAACGATTTAGCATGATTATATAGTAAAAAGGAATTAGTCGAAATCGGGACCCGATTCCGATTATTAACATGCACATAAGCGACCCTAACCTGTTTTGATAACCCCTTAATACAGCTAGTATGAATATAGCTTGTGCAGAAAATAATTATTTTCCATCTTTAAAAATTAGTAGCATTTGATTATGAGCACTGAAACTTTGATTTAGCATGTTGAAATCTAGAAATTCATTTTCAACTATGTAGAGGAAATTCGCGGACCGAAGCGAGCCAGGCGAGCTAAATCTCCAAGGAAAACAAGATGGACGCCGAGGTTGCATTTTCCGCGCGACGCTGAAAATGGAGCTGAATATAACCTTCTATATGCTGATTTAATTCATTTCAATTAGGTAAGCTACTTGAAGGGAAGTTATTTATTTGATTTCATTGGAGCTTAACAGAAATTGTAAGCCGAGGGAGACGGTGCAAGACATACCGGGTCAAACTCAATGATCGTCTGCAGGCTGACAGGTGCGAGTAAAAGTTTTCACAGTCATCGCGGCTACCAAAAATTTCCTCGGGCTACTAATATTAGCTCAGGGGCCCCCAACTGCATGGGGGCACATACAATTTTTGATGGGAAACACTTCCGAGGCCCAAAGGGCCGAGTTGGGAGTTTTGTAGATAATACGAGACTACCCCCACCTGGGATCGAACTAGTAAGGTTCTGATTTTAAGTCTGATGCTCTACCGAATGAGCCAAAGAGATGTCCCACAGGCCCAGTCTAGTACAGGTAGGTGCCATTTTACTACTGTCCGCGCAGCTCACTTCAGAAATCGGAAAATTGAAGTTTTCTTTACTTTGTCGTCAATTTTTGCGTTTAGAATTTTTTATGGGGAGATAGATCTCGAACTCTCATAACTAACAGTGTTTGATATATGTCTGTACGACCAATACTATGCTCACCGTGAAAGAATATAGTTTTAAATGGGGAGTTTTCTATGTTAATTTTAGTGCGACGTCGGCGATCTTTAACACTGAGTCTATGGAGAATGTTGACGATGTCGCAGTAAAATTAACATAGAGATCTCCCCATCTAAAACTATTATCTTTCACTTTGAGCGTTATATAAGTATTGGTTGTACAGACATATCATACACCGTTAGTTATGAGAGTTCAAGATCCATCCCCTTATATAAATTTTAACCGGAAAATATGCGGATGAAGTAGAGAAAACTTCAAATTTCCGATTTCTGAAGTGAGCTGCAGTACACTACTCTCCCCTTTCAATTTTGGGCCTCCCTACCCCTCCTCGACAACCCTACTAACCACCATCTCTCGTGGGATTTACGTTGGGCACCAGTGTAGAAAACACGAGACTACCCCCACCTCGGATTGAACTCGCAACCTTCTGATGTTAAGTCCGATGCTCTACCGAATGAGCCAAAGAGACTTCCCATTGGCCCAGTCCGTGTTTTCTTCATCACATTATTTGCCAATTATCTGCTATTTTCTCTTGATAAATTGACCTAAATTATTTTTTTCAAATAAGTGACCTGAAATTATTCAGTTTTCTCTGAAAGCTATTTTCAGCCACAAGTTTACTAGTATTTTGTATAGTTTCTTAAAGAATTTCTACTAGCCCAGAAAAAAAATTGGTAGCCTAGAGTTCTTGAAATCTTCCCATGAAATAATGGATATTTTAGAGTTTTTAATGGTCCAAATGGTCCAAATAATGAATAGAAAATGAGGTTTTTATCGGTTCAAATAATTTTTAGACACAATGTGAGTTTTTATCGGACCAAATAATTTTTTATCAGCAAATCCGATAAAACCGATACATTTTATTAACTCTGGAGTTGGGCTAGTGAGTTGTTGGAAAGACTGCTTGAAATTATTAAGATATTTTATGATGAATATACAGTAAACTTCGTATATAACGAAGCCCAGGGGACTATTAATGGTCCAAATTCGTTATAGCCATATTTCGTTACATGCCTTTTGGTGTGTTAATTGGGAATACCTGAAGGGCTTTTCGTTACATCAGGTGAAAATAGTGAAGAAATTATGACCAAGGGACCACGAGATGGCTTCGTAAAAGCCGATAATTCGTTACATACAAATTCGTTACAGCGCTAGGCGTACAAAAATCAATGGAGGGTAATAGGACTTCTGCAGGGACTTTCTTCTTACTTCGTTACAAGCAGAATTTCGCTATTAACCTGTTCGTTATAGGTGAAGTTTACTGTATTATGTAACTATATATTCAGAACATGTTAATTGTTATGATTAATAGGCATTGAAATCAGTACAGGCTTGATTGAAATTCGAGAAAAAATGGAGCGGCCGATAAATGCATATTGCATCTTCTGCCAAAATGAAGCTATTGCTTAAGAAATAACAACTAGCTAGCCATTGATTATTGTCCAGTAATTCCCCAGTTGCATGAACCAAACAAATTATCACTGAGCCGCGAAGCAGAGAGGCTAGGGATTAATCTACTTCTGCGTCCTGCGTTACTGACGCTTAAAAATTCCCAAGGACCCATTGATTCCAGATTGTGCGTCCCACCGTACCCATTATTCATTTTTGTACAGTGTGTCCCCTTTAGTTCATCGTTCTCGACATTGAAAGTTTTATGTAAAATTACTGTCTCGTGTTTATATTTTGTCTGGTCATTTAAGGTATCCGTTGTACAAATAAATATCAAGTGTATTTTATAGTTAGAATTACATGACATATTGTTACCTAAAAATACCACAATGCAACATAAAAGTTAGTTTCCAACATCAAAGGTCAACATGCCAACTGCTAAACTATCGAGACGCTGCCGAAGATTACCGAGATATTTTAACACAGTTTAAATTGACAAGACGTCAACGAGATCTCCATTTGTACAATGGATACGTTAAACCTTACAGAGGGTTGATCATGTCCATGGTATTGTAAGAGACATTAATTGTTGCGCATCAAAATGTTTGGATATAACAGTTATATGAAGTCCGATGCGAGTCTAACGATCAATTTCGGTTTATCTTTTCTTCCACGCATTCTGAAATTTCTGTTATTTTTGAAATTTCTAAAACGTGGGTTCTGTAGCATTATATCCTACCCGTTCTGCTACGTCTTTCGGTACGCTTTTTCGACATTACTAAGTAACTTTCATACTTTTTTGCATATTACATTGTTTAGATTTGAGGATCACTGACGAGGGTTAAGGCACGGTCCATTTGATATTCTGGGGGGGGGGGGGGGGGCTTGGGTTTTTTTCGAAAAAAATAATTTTGCTCTGAATTTTGATGAAAAAAATAAATTTGCTTCTGGTGTGACGGAAAAAATAATCTTGCTCTTACAAGTAATCTGAATTTAAAGATAAAACCATAAAATTCGCTTAAAATTCCTGAAAATTTTTCGGCTCGCTTCACTCGCCACAGTTTTTACTTCCTATAAAAAATTTTTGGCTCGCTTCGCTCGCCATAGTTTTCTCCTGTAATGGCAAGTTCATATTTGAAAATATCAAAAAGAATGCATGTGACCGAAACATTTTCAAATGCTTAAATACATTATCAATAGATCTATAACTTATTACTATTAATAGATACATGTATCACCATAGTGTCTAA